>CM060370.1:186956505-187556505 GCA_030545235.1 Helianthus tuberosus
TATTTGATATATAAAATTAGATTTATTCAATTCGTACAATACATGGGGTTTTTTAAGGATATATATTTTATTATTTAGTATAGAAAATTGCATTTATTCAACCCGTGTAATACACGTATTTTGAAAGATGTAACTTTTTTATTATTTGTTATATAAAATTACATTTATTCAACCCGTGTAAAAATTTTGGTTTTTAAAGATGTATTATTTTATTATTTTGTAAACAATTTTACATTTATTCAACAAGTGTAATGCACGTGGTTTTAAAGATATAACTTTTTAATTTGGTATATAAAATTATATTTATTCAACCCGTACAATATGGTTCTTATAGATATAACTTTTTATTATTTAATATATAAAATTACATTTATTTAACCAATACAATAAAGGAGGTTTTTAAAGATATATTGTTTTATTATTTAGCATATAAAATTCATTTATTCGACCCGTGTAATACACGGGGTTATAACCTAGTATTCATATGAAAAAATTGTGCTATTTAATTTTAACAGTATATAATAACAAATTTCATAAACTGTTTGTTAACATATTCTTAAAAATTGTAACAAATTTCATAAAAAATTGTGCTATTTAATTTTAACAAAAAGTGAAAGGTACGGTGTCATTGTAATCTGGAAGTTATCTTTTACACTTTTGAGTTTCTGGAAGTTAGATTTAGCAATTTTGAAGAAGTTGGGTATCTGGTTTAATGGGTTATGGACTCAACTACTTGCAAAACAGCATATTGCAGTATACGTTGTCTTCAAAAAATGCTAACATGAAAACTGTAGGGACTTGTAGTCTAGATCCCACCTGGATTCAGCTCAAAGATCTGCTTAATTTTCTCCATAACATATCAAATATGTGTAACATGCCAAAGGATATTCAAATGTATCATTTTTTGAAATTTTTTTTTTAAAATAAGCCTGGGTTACTGACTTGTGTGCAGGGCAAAATTCTATTCATGTCAATATAAACATTACAAAGTTTGCGTTTGATACCTTTGGTGGTCTCGCTCATGACGCTGTGCGACTTTTGAATCGGGTTCAAAAAGTCGTTAATAGTAATTCTTCGTCACTAAAGGTTTCAAACTTTGTATTTAGTAGAATTGGTTTTTCTATTCAAAAGGGGTGGCGGCGCAACTTGTTGCCCAACTACTTGCCATTGCTTTGTAATTGCCCTTTTTCGTGTGGAATGAAATACTATCCATTGTTTCAAAAAAAGAATACACATTTCATGTCAATATAAACATTACGCAGCAAGTTATGTAAAGAATACAAATCCATTTTGTAATGTAATAACAAAGAATACACATCCAGAATGGAATACGAACTCAAACCTATATTAATCCATCAAGATAAATAGGAATGTAAACCAGTAGTCTCAAGACTTGAGGTTTTATCAGCAAAGCTTACCACTTGAGACACAAGGGCTATTAGGGTGTACATTCTAATTTTGTCAATTCATGTTTTCGAGCTTGTAATAATTTGAAAAGTGGTTTACTCAAAACTGAACTAACTAACCCGTTTATACGACTAAAAATAAACAAGATACAAAAGAGAAATTAGATTAGATTCAGTACCTTCTGAGTTCTGCCATCATCATGCAGGATACATACATCGTCTTAAAAACATGAAATACATAATAAGTTTTTTCTTCAACTAATACCATACCATAATATGAAAATTAACTATTACTTCTCCACTGGTAGCACCAATAACTTAATGTGATCAATGTTCTTTGATGTCCGATACGATGAAATGCAGCTCTTTAAGCATGTGCCATCAGTTAGACTATACCATTCTCCGGGAAGAACTTGGTACTTGATCTTGTAGGTACCAGATGGATTCAACTCAAACTCCAGGTTAATTTTCTCCATTAAACTTTCAAATGTAGTTGAGCTTGGGAGAAAGAATAAACTGTGATCAACTTTATAAACTGCTAAAATGACTACATCATCGTCGTCATCCTCACCTTTTGGATCGTCAACGTTGGTCAATGGATATTGATATGCTTCATTCAACTCACTTTGAGCTGCAGTGAACTTTCTCTTCATTCCCACCAATGGCCTTGTTTCTTCTAATGCTTTAGGTGTTTCGGATACTTCGGTTTTTGGGAAAATCTTGGCTGGGTTGCTCCCACTCGCAGAAGAAGAAATCTCAACATCTACAACAAGTAATTCATCACCAAGTTGTGCCCCAGAAACAGCATACCTGAAACTTGGCAAATACTCCCTTAGTGTCAGTATCAAAGCCTCCATCAAGGGCAAGGGGTTAGGACTTGGTGGCCAAAAAAACTCAAACACGTAGTCACGCTCTCCCATGTGAGAGCTCTTCAAGCATATAGCAAAAGAAGTACATTTTGCACCGGCAGAGAGTACCGCCAAGACCCCCTTGTTATCACTAAAATTAAATATGTTTCTGCACAGATGTGCTTGACGAGTTTCAAGTGTCCTCCCAACTAGCCCGCGCTCCGCCTTTTTCAAAGGAAGAACATAAAGCTGTTGATAGAAACGCTTAAGAAAAGACATGTGATCATCGCCATGGGGGCTAGCAACACAAAGAGATTTAAATTTGCCTAATAATGCCCGTCTCTTCTTACGATGAAGATTCTCAAAAGTGACCCAAACTTGACCAAGAGTTATAGCATGTGATTCAACAGCCGCTTGTAATGCCTTTTCAATTTCTCTCTCAACAAGTCGGAAATCCCCGGTAGTAGCCTGTTTAAAGAGAGAAAAGTATTTAAATGAGAAATCATACATAGTCAGTCATATTGTTGTATCCGGTTAGAAACATTATTTATTTAATAATAATTACCTCGCAAGGCAGCAAAAGTAGTTGTGGAGGAACGATATTCAAACCCTCCCTCTGCAGACAAACAAAACACAAGTAATTAATATAAAACATTTTATCAACGATATATAATTGTAAGAATAATGCAGGTAACTTAACTAAGTAACACATGCACCTACCAGTAGTTCACGTTGCAACTCTTGGTAAATTTGTAGAAGATGGCAAGGATATCTTACAGAAACTTCAATGACACCAACGCAGTGAGTAAAAGAAAACGCAGGCAGCATCATAAAACAAGTTAGCTCGCATTCCAAAGCAAGATCCACCAAAGGAGTCCCCCGGTGAGCCCTAAGATCCAGAACCACCTCTGGAAACTGGCTCAGGATTGCAGTGGAAGGTGGCGCACCGGATATGATCATAGCGTTGTCTAATACAACCCGATCGCGAAGAGCATAGGAATACTGGCAACAAGACAACCTATATTTCCGGAGACGATGGTTTGAACACGAATAGGCATACGGGTTAAAAGTACATCTAAGTTTCGTGCCGCTAGAGGTTTTCACTGGTCGCCAAAACTGCATGATTATCCTCTCTAAAGGAAATGATTTTACGTTTCGAAACGCAGACAGTATCTTCTTGTTCACCGGATCTGTTTAATTATTCAAATCGTTTATGATCAGAATCAGAATACAAATACAAATCTATCTATACTATAAAAGGAGCTTAAAGCATGACCTCACTTTGCTTATGTGTCATCTTCTTAGATATGCCACATTGGATGCCACATAGACTCCGCTGATGTCACTCCGCTGATGTCATAAATCACAATTTAAAATGTTAATATATCTATATATATATTAGAGATTAATCTCTAATAAAGGTAAGTTGAAAAAAAAAAGCGGGTCTTTTAAATTTCAAATTCAAACAATGATTTCAATACTTTTCAAAATCAGGTCTCATATAATCTCTCTCTCTCTCTGATTTCAAAATTGAAACCCACTGCCTTCTTTCTCTTACGTTCTCTCTCTCCCTCTTAAATCTGATTTTAGATCTCCCCCAAGAAAACCTCCATCAATCCAAGTTCCTGATAGAAGTTCTCGATAAATCCGTAGGCTCCACCTCCCAAATCATTCTCGCCTTTGATTCTGTTCCCTAAAACTGACTCCCTTCAATCTCATTGTTCTCCTTCAATCTCTGTTTTGCACTTTAGGGGTTTTTAGAGAGAGAGAGAGATGACGGGGATGGTGATGCTAACAAGAGGAGGAGGAGGCGGTGGTGAAAATGCGGCTGAGGAAGAACAGAACCAGCTGTCGTTAGGGTTCGTTCTCTCATTCATCGCTTATTCTTTCACTAAATCGATTCATTCTTGCCTGATTTTATGTAAAAATGTCATCTTTTTTTAATCGAAATGTTTGATTATTGCTCACTTTGATTGTAATTTACTGCACTTTTGATTGTAATTTTAGGGTTTTAATGTTTTTAGGCCCGTAATTAAACATGTTATCTCGTATCAATGTTGAGATCTTTTCGTATGTCATGAAATAACTGAAAGTGATCAGAACGAAGGTTAGTTTGTTAGATATGGTGGTTTTTTTAGGGTTTAGAATGTGCTCTTTGGGTTTTCTTTTGATGAGTCAACAACAGATAAGTTTGTGGATTCAACTAAGGCTTTGTTGTTGGTTTTGAATGCGAATATTGTTTTATTTGATGATATTGATGATATTGCACTGATTTTCCAGTCGAGAATTTGTTAGATCTGGTGGTTTTTTAAGGGTCTAGAATTTGTTAGAAGTATATGAGAAATAGATATCTCAATTTTTCTTAATGATTGCAGAATAACATTGAAAGGGCGGCACGTCGAGCTCATGAGCAATTTCAAACAGCTTTGGAGGAACAAAGCAGGTTCATTTATTTCATTTGTACTGTTATCGAGTTGTCCCATTACTTTGAATAAACTGACTTAAATGGGTTGTATTTAGTTTAATACTATTTCGTGATTATTTCGAAAACAATCTGAACTCATCTTCTGTTTCAGAGGAAGATTTAACATCCACACACAGAAGAGGATAAGAAGATGCAAGTAGGGTCTCATTCTAACAGCTGGTGGTTGGTCCAGCCCGTCGGCATTTTCTGAAAGAGAGGATGATATTGAGGAATCTAGAAGGTCATGTCTCAGCTTCCGTGAACACAACAAAAGGTAAAGTCTGTTAATTTCTTCTCCTACGAGTTCGTACTTCCTTTTATAAGTCATAATATTGATTTAGTTTATCGTGAGTTTCATTGAGATAAGGCATGATAATTGATTGTTTATAGTGGGTTTTGATATTGTCGTTTCTATTAGTTTGTTAGTTTTGGTTATTAATCATCGATGTATAACATGTTTACCGGACACGTTATTGTTAATTATGAGCCTGTCTGGAATTTTGGATTGTTAATTGAGTGTATGAAGTTTGTTTATATGTATCTGAAGATTTTTTAATGAATTAGGACATGTTTAGGAGATAATTGAGTGTATGAAGTTTGTTTGTATTTATCTGAAAATTTGTTAATGAATTAGGGCATGTTTAGAGAAAGATAAGGTGACTGAGAAGTTAGATATCAACGAGAGCTCAGAGAAAGATAAGATGGCTGAGAAGTTGGATGTTAATGAGAGCATAGAGAAAGATAACACTACTGAGAATTTGGATGAGAAGTTGGATGTTAATGAGAGCATAGAGAAAGGTAATTATAATTATAGTTTCACATAAGACAGAATTTTGCACATAGAGTTTTTATTAGAATTAGTTTCACATTCCAATTGGTTATTGATGACAGGTTTCACAGTTGTTAGGAGTTTTGTATACATTGTCTGCTTCAGGCGAAACTTTTTCTTTGCCGGGTTCTTCTAGCAGCTCATTATCTGTGAGTCGATGGGCATCATTTTTTCATCAAGCATCAATAGGAGCAAATTTTAATTGCAAGTTGTTTTCACGTCGTCTAAAGGAGCAAGAAGACCAGAATACTAGCAATACTAGCAATGTCGGCTCAAATTCTCTCTGGTTGCATAGGTATGTGCCGTGCCTTTTCATTAGGCGGGTTGGGTTGTCAATTGATTTTGTAATAGTTAATTTTTCAAACAAGTTGATTTTTGAGGTTTAACAATCTTCTTTCTGGACCAATTGTTTCGTTTTCATTTTGATATAAAGACAAAAATAACCTCAATTAACCACAAAGTTTTCATTTTATATAAAGATAAAAATAACCTGAATGAACCACAAATTACGACCTCTGTTCTTAAGACATGGATCTTGATTTTTAATCCCCCATTTCTTTGTGCAGGCTGGAATCTAAATCTGCTATGGATCTTGAACATTTTATACAAATGTTTTTTCAAGGTCTTCCTCAAGCGACCATTATCTGTATTAGCATACTCGGTGAAGATTATGCCAGTTGGCTGAGCAATGTATCATCTTCAGAACCCACTATTCCGTGGATTATGATCTCACGTCTGAATTCAAGTTTTGAACCTACAGTCGTTGCGGTGCCTATTTCTTCAATTTTGACAGGTAACTAACTACATACACATTTACAATTGTGTATTAATTTGCGTTTTAACACCTATATAAAATTTTTGAAAACCAGGTCATAAAAAAACGAAGAATTCTGAGTGGAATTGTCCGTGGGGCCGCACTGTTGTTGATCAAATTGCACCAGTGTTCAGAAGAATTTTGGAAGATTTGGAAAAGGAATGGTCTGCGTTTAAAAAAAACAAAGACGTCGATAAATGGTGGCTACGGTTTTCTTTGCTTGATAACCGGGTTGGAGAACTTTTGAGGTGAGACCTAGAGTACCCACTTATTAGTAGATGTCTAGAATAGATGTACTTTTAAGCTTTATATTTATATGGACATTATATACCTCAGAGATATGGAGGATGATTGGTTTGGCCCTTGGAAGGACCTGCTGCTTGGAGAAATACCAGGAGATGCATCTAGACAAAGTGTAAAAGATTTATCAAAGATGACGAGAAATGGATGCTACCTTGGTGGAAACTATGGAAATAAAGGCATTGATAGAAGGGAAGTTCCTGATTATGTGTCAAATACAATCACCAATGAAGATGGAGATCCTGTAGATAGAGAAGCTGTGATATTGGTGTTAGCCCATGACATTCAGGTAGGTTAATGCATTCTCTCTATTTTTTTATTTTTTTTTTGTTATATTTGTATATTGTCCATGAGTTGTGTTTTTTAATCATAAGTGGCATTACCCATTTGCTTAGATAAGGGGCAGCTGGTACTTTTTGTCCGTTTTTGTTAAAGTTAATTTTTCCCTCGAAAATAAAGTTTTATTCATCCTACCCAAATTGAGCTTTTTTCAGGTGCCACTTTTACTTGTATATATATAGAATTAATTTCTATTTTATTAGAAAAACACTCAAAACAGAGGCACCTTAAATCTTCAGAAAAGGAATATCGACATTGACAATGTGGCGTAGTAGAGGTCAATCGGTTTACTTATTTCAATTTGAGTTGTAATCTACAGATAACAGACTAGATGCAAAAAATGATCTAAAATAAAGCGCTCCACTTTAGCTTTATATATATATAGTAAGGGTCATTTCAGTACTTCAAATATATTCAGAACTTGCAGAACTATTTATAGCCAATCATTTTATTTTATATGACTTTTATTTATTATTTAAATCATTTTATTTTATTTTATTTGACTTTTATTTATTATTTAATCTAAGGGTATTGAAGTAATTTCAATTATTTTACTTCCATCTCATACTTCCTGGAATATCTCCATTTGAACAAACGCTTCTCGATTTTAACCCAAACTCCTAAAATTTTCTAAATTATCTTCTAAATATACATGTGCAACTGACATACCTGCATATGTGTAATAGTTTAGTAACTTCGTTTGGGATTTCTATTTCTTGGATTAGTAGATAGTCAATAGTAGAATTTGTTTTTTTATATTTTCCTATTAAATGGTTCGAACCCATACTTGAAAAAAATGATAAAGGGCTTTAGAGTACATGGTTAAATTTGAAAGATCAAGAATCATGATGTAGAAAAGAATCTTTGAGCGATTGTGCTTTATAATATATCATTTACAATATGTATTTGACATAATTACATATGTGTAATCATGCAATTTACATATGTATATAATATTTACCTATATGTAATTGAGTTACTTGCATATGTGTAAATATTTACATTACATCTATAGTTTTACTCATACCTACATAGTAAATATACATATAGATAACTCTACTGTAAACAAGTAGGCATTTGTTAAACACATCTCAAAATATCAAATTAAACATATAGTTCCAAGAAATAGAAATCCTAAATTGTATATAATCCATTTCTAACAACACGTACGCTCCGATAAACCCTTATTCATCTCAAAATTTCTTCTCCTACGAGTTCGTACTTCCTTTTATAAGTCATAATATTGATTTAGTTTATCGTGAGTTTCATTGAGATAAGGCATGATAATTGATTGTTTATAGTGGGTTTTGATATTGTCGTTTCTATTAGTTTGTTAGTTTTGGTTATTAACCATCGATGTATAACATGTTTACCGGACACGTTATTGTTAATTATGAGCCTGTCTGGAATTTTGGATTGTTAATTGAGTGTATGAAGTTTGTTTATATGTATCTGAAGATTTGTTAATGAATTAGGACATGTTTAGGAGATAATTGAGTGTATGAAGTTTGTTTGTATTTATCTTAAAATTTGTTAATGAATTAGGGCATGTTTAGAGAAAGATAAGGTGACTGAGAAGTTAGATATCAACGAGAGCTCAGAGAAAGATAAGATGGCTGAGAAGTTGGATGTTAATGAGAGCATAGAGAAAGATAACACGACTGAGAATTTGGATGATGAAAACAATGATAAGGTCGATGGTTTGCAGTCATTGGACACAAAACTGGATCGTGGCACTATTTCCACAAGCACGGGGGGAGTTGAGGTAGTTGAGAAGGTTTCCTTGGAAGCTTCTGTTACAGTCACTGATTGATTTGGATATCAATAAAAAGTTTTTTAGTATCAATGAAAAGTTTCAATTTTTAGATATCAATACATTTGATTCAGTTGGGATCTGCAGTTCGCGCTTAGAGGCTTTTGCGGTCAATTAACGAAACCTGCGAATTATGGATGTTGAGAATGAAAAATGTTGGCAAAAATCTAAGGTATGCTCATTAAAGTTGTAATTTTAGCTTCATTTTCTGCTTAACTATCCAATTCCAGCTTCTTTGCTCGATCTTCCACCAGGATTGGAAGAACATTTGTAGGTAATCCTTTTCGTGCCGTTATTCTTTCACTCGTATTTCCGATTTACGCAATTGCTTTTGCTTGATTCTGTCATTTCAAAATAGTTTATTTATTAATTTCATTATTCATTTCAGATGAACCAATCAGTGGATCATAATTCAACCGATAATCGTAAGTTCAACTTATTTGATTCTTAGCTGTAATAATTACGACACTGCTTATCTAAACTGATAATGTCACACACATATACAGTAGTTTACAGATTATTGATTTTAGCTTTATATTGTAACATTTGAAATAAATTTCTAATAAATCTTCTGGCATTAGTTAGGTTGACTTAACACTAGAATACACAGTTCTGAAAAAAATGTATTTGTTTTATTAGACTGACTAAACAACTTAATGTACCTTTTTTTCCAAAGACTTTATCGTTCCTTTTTAATGAAGTGATATCTTTGTTTCTGGCTTACCAGAGAATGGAAGCAAAGGTGTCGAAGTTTTTGTCGGTGGTTTGGCCCGTCTCTTACTGAAGACAAGGTTCATAAGGTTAGTCGTCCCTTTGTTTATGGTCCTGTTCTCATCACAATGTCTGTACTACAAAAGTAATATTCATTATATGGTATAGTGTTGAACTACGCTAACTTTGATTTTGTTTTAATAGGTTTTTTTTTCAATTTGTGAAGAAATCATGGACATGCGCTTGAGTAAGGATCAAACTGGAAGCCTAAAGGTGATTTTTTTGTATACCTTTACTGTCTAAGCTTTGGTGATGTGATCAAATATTTCTTAAATTCCATTGCGGTGGTGATCCGGATAGTTTTGACGTGCTGAACTCCATCCAACAAAAACGGCATACATGCGAACTCACTGGCACGCACGTGAAATGAAATCAAGATATGTGATAAATGAATGCATAGGATGAATAGCTTTAAAGTTAATAGCTTCTGTGGTTGACTTGAATGAACTCTAGCTTTGTATAACAAGTAGTCCTAATACTTATGTTTATTTTAAAATAAAATACGTTTTAGTATTTTTTTTTTTCTTCTAAAAATTGCATAACCACCCTTTTCTCAACAATTAGGTAAACAAAACTCGACCTTTTTGTTAAACATTTAACACATTCAAGTGACTGCTATTTTTTTAATCTGAACAGCTTGGGCAATAAGGTAGAAGATCACCCGTATTGACCCATTATTAATCAAATGAGTCGAGCCATCCAAGAACAAAAAATACAAGAACAAAAAATACAAGAACAAAAACACTATTTTCTTATAAGTGTTGTACTATCATCCTAGATGCTCAACAAGAGAGTTAAGAAGAAGAGGGTCCGTCGAAAACAAAGCAGGAGAATCGAATAAACAAGGCAGGGTAAGATTTCTTTAAGATTGATGATAAATAGATTCATGTACTTAAATTAACTCCTGACGTGAGTTTATTTTCATTTTATAGTAATTCTCTTTGTAGGTGTCTTTTGCAGCCCATTCGTTGAACTTTGGTAGACGTTTCCATGACATTCAAACTACAAGCATCACAGGTATGAACTCCACAACTCGAATCAATGTTTATGTTTTCTTCATTCAATATTTGGGATGGGCCATCATATGTGATTACTCTCATGCAATTAAATCAAGGTAACCCTTTTTGTTTTGTGGTATATAATGTTAGCATTTGAGATTGCACACCACCTGTTTAGTATATGAAGTACTTTTTCAAAGGATTTGAAGCTCTATCAACGATCATGTATTAGGTTAATAAATAAATGAGCAGGTTTGAAAAGAGATATAAAAGCTTTGTTTTTATTAATCAGAGATCCAAAAATGAGTGGGTCAGTTTGGTTTTGTTGCATCAGTTGCAAAGGTTTTACAAGCAAACAATGTTGCCATTTCTTTGGCCTTCAATGCTTATTATCCTTCTTTTCTTTTAATAAGTAACGGATGTGATATGCTTACAAAGAATTGTACTATTGAACTAAATATATCTAATTAATCCTTCCTTTCTTTTAATAAATAACGGATGTTGATATGCTTACAAATAAGTGTACTATTAAACTAAATATCTAATTAATTTGGGTGTAACAATGTTCGGGGTCAAGGGTGTAACTATGTAAGCATTAGAATGTACTTTGGCCCTCCAAAATTGTTACATCAACATGATATCTTGAGTTTGCTTCGGAGTATATACTTTTATTTAATTTTCCTATGTTATTTATGTTGGTGTTTTTAGGGAAAGTTGAAGAAGTTGCTAGGTCGTTGTGAAGTGGTAATATGGCTACAAGTTTTAGTGAGGAGTTCGACGTCTAATCGTTAGAAGGATTGTGCAATGAACAACGGTTTGGGAGTGGTCTTATGCTAACATGTCATCATTGTATGATTTTGTATTATTTTTTCAATATGATTTTGTATTATTTTTTCATAAATAATGCTCATCAACTTAAAACCATTGTTGTTGATAAATCTGTTGATACAGTGGTTGATACATCTGTTGACTTTGGTTAACAGATGGATGAAAACAGATGGATGACCAAAGTCAAACCACTGTTTGCAAAACTATGATTCTTATTGGTTCAAAAGTCTGCTTGACCAAAGTCAAACCATTATTTACCTTATTTTCTATATCAAACATGTACACTAAAATAAACTATCTTTAACATTGTTTTATAAAGATATGTAACTAAACATAAAGAATTTAAATAATATATTATAATATGTTTTTTAGTATTTGCTTCCGATCGTTATTAAAACAAACCCGTGTGTTCACACGGGTGTACACCTAGTACCAACTAAACAACATTTTTTTACCGGGTCCAGGACTACCATGGCGACAAAAAGCCTTTCTCTGAGGATAGATTTCTGGCCAGTACTCCCCCATCTTCGAATTCGAATGTGTGTTCAGAAGAAGTTGTAATATACAGAATTTTGGAAACCCTAATATAAAGAAATATTGAATTTGATATGTCCGATTTAGGTGAATTAAATGACAACATAAATAGTATTGTTTAATTATATTGGTGTATCGAAAGAAAAAAAAAAGATAGATTAATAACAAAATATATAGGATTAAAAAGAGTTTATAAATCATAGGGTTTTATTTTGTATAAGTGGTTACACGTTAGGGACATTTTAAAAATCTGAATATGTGGAAAGTGAATCCTTCATCTTGAAACCAACGGTAATCTAGTTCCAATACCGAAACCGTCGGACATTAAGTGTACGTTTGGTATGGGTTAATGGAATGGACATGGTAATGGAATTGACTAGGGAATGGAATAGATCATTATCATTCTATGTTTTGTTTGGTTACATGTAAGAATGGAATAAATTATTACCGTGTATTGTTTGGTAGATAAGAAAACACTATGGAATAAAATCGGTGATGGTGGTCGGTACGGTGATTGTGGGTGGTGATAGGCGATGGCGGTGGTTGCGATGGGTGGCGACGATGGTCTATGAATATCTAATCTAATCTAACTTATAATAAAAGACTCAAAATAATGTCACATTACATTCTTTCCTTAAAACTCATAAATTTTACTTATATTTGTTTAATATTTCTTTTAATATTAATATTAATTAATAACCAATATATAGATATCACTTATTTTATTTATATTTGTTTAATATTTCTTTTAATATTAATATTAATATTAATTAATAACCAATATATAGATATCACTTATTTCTAAAAACATTGATTTAAACATATACTTGTTTAAATCACATTTTTAAGCTTATTATAGTAAGATCATCACCCATGTAAGATACTACACTAAATAAACAACTAGATCATCACAAATCACATAGTTAAACAACTTACTTTAACATAATCAACATAATCATGCTAACTAGTTAACACTAATACATATATTCTACACATAATAAGTTATATTTAGTAGATTATTAAAGTGAGAATAGGGTTTTAATTTGATTTTTCTTTAAATTCAAGATGATTAACATGTACTTCCTTAATCTACACATAATAATGTGCTTAAAAATGTTAAAAGATTGGCTTACAAGTTTGCACAAGATTAGAAGAAGATTAAGAAGACAATTAAGCTCCAAAGAAGGCCTTAATGATGCTCCATGTTGCAAGCTCTTTAGGTGATCTTGTAATGACTTGGAATAGCTTAATTTAGGGTGTTTATGAAGTAAAAAAAATGGTGTTCTTATGGGATTTAGGGCTGCCGAGATTTAGAGAGAAGAAAGAGGTGTGTTGGTGATTTTTTTTTTATGTGAAAATGTTGAAGATATGGTGGTGATGTTAGGTTATATTATTGCAATATTCATGCCATCACTTATATCTTGCTACCATACTTTAGATCAACAATTTTTTAACCAAGATCAAGTGGGTGGGGTCCACTTGTTGACCGTAAGGGGAGGGGGTAAATGTAATTTTTTTATAAAAAAGTCTTAATTATTTAGATATTTAGGGATTAAATTAAATATGTTGTTTAGGGGTTGTCTTCCATCATTAAGGGGGTAATTAGGGGTTTAAGATGTTAATTGGTATTAACTAGTTCACTAAACTAGTATAAGTTGTATTTTGATAGCATAAACGGCTTCCGTTTAGTTGTCGGTTCAATAACGACATTTTTATATTCTATCGACAAATATTTCCGCAACCATGAGATGTATGAAGGGGTTACGGATCCCGAATAAAGCTTAACTAGCTCGCTAGATTATTGTATGAGGCTATCGGGTGGCGAAATCTTCGTCGGTTCGGCAATCGGACGCTTTCCGGTCAAGTTGTGCACTGTTTGCCGTAATACCGGAAGCGGTGTCTTTTATGTATTTTTGATATCCTCATAATGTTTTAAGGTGCTTGTCATTATCCTGTTATAATTCTGGAGTCCTAGAAATGCTAAATTAATATTGCGGATGAATTAAAATTGTTACTTTTATAGCCGAAACGGACAATTTTGCAATTCGAGCTTTATAACCTGAAAGTTATGTATTATTGCAAGTGAGGTTCCCAAATTAGTGTTTTTATGTTTATATGGACTTAGATATGTCTTTCGTATGTCGTTTCTCATAATTTTGTTTCGTTTCAGCAACTTTGCTGGCATGAATAGTGTAACCATGAATAGTGTGCCCAACACTTTCTACCAACACTTTTAGAACATAGTTTGTTTTGTTTCGTGACGTGACGAAAACCAATATATGTTATAGTATGTTTAACTTGTCCTATCACTATTATATATCGTACGACTCAGTTATATAATTAAATTACGATAAAATGCATGAGATTATGTAATAAAAATAGTGATTAGATTGTACGGAATTACCGGTTATTTGCCGGTTGTCACATGTAGCTTGAAAAGAAAAGGAGTTTCAACGAGTTCGTTGACTCGATATCAAGGAGTCAACACTTTGCAATAATGCAGTCATCCAAATCATAATGCAAAACTCGAACATAGCGAGACAATACTGAACATTGATAAAACAACAATTTAGAGTGAACCCCCGGTGGTCTTTACGAATCAAACTAACCACATGTGCAACAAACAAGGCATGTGTAACGTATGAATTTGACAAGAAATGAAACAAATGAGTGTTTGCTATCATGAAAGAAATCCTCGTGATACAAGGACCATTAGGGGGAGTAGAAGTGTGAAAATCTACTCACTATATGCAAAAGTCAGAATTTCAATAAAAGAAATTTAAGGACTTTACCTGGAATTTCGTGTGATGGCCGGTTGTTAGGTGACATTACCATAGAATATCGAACATAGTGTAATCGCTATTAATGAAGTAGGGGGGAATGCGAAGACATGTGACTTCTTTTGCAGCGCTAATATTTGATGCAGGATCATCTACAAGTTAAAATAGAAGATTATATTTTATTTCTTTAAAATTCAAATTTCCTATTTTATCTTTTTATTTCCTAGTCTATAAATTAGGGTTTAGAGTTTATTGTTAGTTAGTTTTTTAGTTTGATTATTGTAAAGAAAACCTTGAGGTTTCTTTGAACCATTCGGTTCCAGGTCTTTGAATGAATCATTGTGTTTGAGCCATTTGATTGCACGCGAAACTGCATCAGGTGGTATCAGAGCTATGGTTTATCAAATGGCTCTACGTGAAGGCGAGTGTTTTCTTGTTCGAAGAGTCGCCGACCGAAGCATCGACAAGAACATTGGTGATTCACGTGTTCGTGGAGATCGATTAAACCGTGACCGTAGATCCGCCGGGCGAGGCAACGAGAACGGAAACCGTGATCCACGGGATATTTTTAAGATCAAGAGACTCCGACAACGAGTCCACGACCTCGAATTACGACACGAGATCTGGCAACTCAAGCAAAGGATTCGAGATCTTGAGGACTCATCGTCTTGGAAGGAAACGAAACCGGAAGAACCTGTCGGGGACGAGTTATCCGGGGATGAGGAGCATCCTACCAATGGCGACACCATCTATGATTCTCCTCCCGTGTATAATGAATACGGGGACGAGGATTGGTATTCTTGGGTTACCGGTGATGGTCAGAACTTACCGGATGATGAATCGGGTTTCAAAATTCGTAATGTTGAAGGTGTTTCTGTGGTCAACGGTGGCCATGCAAAGGTTAGCAACGATAATTTGCTTTGTTCTCTTATAAATGTTGCAAGCATCAATGTTTGTGGACCCACGATGGTGATCAGTGGTCAGGCTAATGAAGAAGATAACTCTCTATTGGTGGGAGTTGTTTGTGAGACGGTGGTCAAGGGTGGTCATGCTTTACCCTTGGATTACACAAGAACCTCGCCAAATAGTTTGGAAGGTGACGAATTAATTGCCCAGTTTTCGGAAGTCACCAAATATATTGCATATTTGAATATTTTTTCCAAAATTCAAGATATGGATAATTTGAATTTTGCTAAATATTTGGATAGTAATTATGGTGGGCTAATTAAAGATGATGAAAAAGTGGAGATGGTTACAGTGCACATGGACTTGCATGTTGCAAGTGGGTTTCATGATTACATAGATAACACAAATGAATTAGGGGATTTTGGGCCTTTCATTTACACCAATAATGAACAAAACATAGCAGGCTCTATGAAAGTGTTGATTGTGAACATGAGTTGGTCTAATATTGCATTTGACCCGGGTGGTACAAGTCTAGAGTCGGGCAAGATGATCAAAGAAGTTGGATTGTTTAAGCAGGTCATCACAATAATAATTCAGAATCGGGTTGATGTTCCTTTTGACCCAGGTGGGTTTGGTTCGAAAGCAAAACTCGAGGACGAGTTTTTTTCGAAGAGGGGGAGTATGATGCAGGGATATCAGATATTATTTTATATTTATTTGAATTTCAATTTCCTAATATTTTGTTATTTAGTTTCCTATTTTATCTTTTTCATAGTTATAAATTAGGGTCTAGGGTTATTTGTTTATTCAGTTTTGATTGAATTTTATAAAAAGAACTTTGTTCTTGAACCTTTGTGGTTCTTTTTATCGTCATTGATTAATCAATCGTTCTTGAGCCATTTGATTGCACGCGAAACTGCATCAGGTGGAGTATGATGCAGGATCATCTACAAGTTAAAATAGAAGATTATATTTTATTTCTTTAAAATTCAAATTTCCTATTTTATCTTTTTATTTCCTAGTCTATAAATTAGGGTTTAGAGTTTATTGTTAGTTAGTTTTTTAGTTTGATTATTGTAAAGAAAACCTTGAGGTTTCTTTGAACCATTCGGTTCCAGGTCTTTGAATGAATCATTGTGTTTGAGCCATTTGATTGCACACGAAACTGCATCAGGTGGTATCAGAGCTATGGTTTATCAAATGGCTCTACGTGAAGGAGAGTGTTTTCTTGTTCGAAGAGTCGCCGACAGAGGCATCGACAAGAGCATTGGTGATTCACGTGCTTGTGGAGATCGATTAAACTGTGATCGTAGATCCGCCGACCGAGGCAACGAGATCAGAAACCGTGATCCACGTGATATTATTAAGATCAAAAGACTCCGACAACGAGTTCAAGATCTTGAAGAGATCAAACGGCTTCGTCAACGAGTCCGGGATCTTGAAGAGATCAGACGGCTCCGTCAACAAGTCCGGGATCTTGAGTTCCAACGGGAGAGGCGCGTTATGGAAACCGAACCGCGACCCATCGTCCGGGACGATGTGAACGAGGAGGAGGAGAATCCGTTCGGCCGTTACCCACCCCGGTTCTACGAACCGACCTATCAGGAATGTTTGGCGGAAAACCCACCGAAATTCGATACAGACGGGATTGAACCCGATGTGGAAGAATGTGCTTTCGTGCAGAAGGTTTTTAGTGGGATTGCTATTCAAGATGACGAGGTCATGAAAGAAACTGATCACGAGTTTGCAGAGGTTTCTTCAGGTATGTTTGATGTTTTTAATAAAAATGTGGTTGTCGACGGCTGTGCTAAGGTGACGGTTGGTTGTGAGATGGTGGTTAAGAGTGATCATGCGTTATCTTTGGGTAACACCAAAATCTTGTCGGTTCATGTGATAAATCTGAATGTTAGTGATTGCATAAAGTTATCTCCTACGAAGGTGGAAATTCAAACAGGAGATGATTATAAATTTGATGGAGGAGATTCGGTTGCTATAGATAATAATTTTGATGCTAAGTTGGTGATATCAAAATATCAATTTGAAGAGATAGGGGAGGTTGCAGAAATTGCGGCTCATCATAATGATAATTCTAATTTTGTAAACCAAATCATTGGATTGGTTCAAAATAGTGATATTCTCAAAGCTGGGTTGAGTGAATTGGTGGGGAAGATACATGTATTGATGGAGTTGGTGGAAAAATATAAAAGCTCAATAATTCCTAATGGTCATTTACTTGCAACTAACGTGGCCCAAGGTCTAAATGAACCATTGGTAAAAAGCCCAACACCAACATTCTCTTCTTACAAATTAGATCTACTTCAAGTGTCTATGGATTTAACAATCCAAGGTGGTACATGTTCAAAGCCGGGCGAGACAAATTGTGAAGTTGGACTCTTTAGGCAGGTCCTGAGAATAATAAATTGGAAGCGGGATGATATTCCTTTTGATCCAGGTGGCTTTAGTCCAAAAGGCAAAACTCGAGGACGAGTTTTTTTGAAGATGGGGAGTATGATGCGGGATCATCTACAAGTTAAAATAGAAGATTATATTTTATTTCTTTAAAATTCAAATTTCCTATTTTATCTTTTTATTTCCTAGTCTATAAATTAGGGTTTGTAGTTTATTGTTAGTTAGTTTTTTAGTTTGATTATTGTAAAGAAAACCTTGAGGTTTCTTTGAACCATTCGGTTCCAGGTCTTTGAATGAATCATTGTGTTTGAGCCATTTGATTGCACGCGAAACTGCATCAATATTTGTGAGTCTCATTAGACTAAGCACCGACTGTTGTGAAATCTTGTTTTAACGTACCTCAGCGTGATTCGTGTCATTTGCAGTATCACGTGACAAATTGCCGCATTTCGATCAGTAATTCTCCCGCTGACGGGATTAGCATCGTTGTTGTCGCGCCCAATTGTGTTTCCCCAAGGCCTCGCCTCGAAAGTCGTGTGTGATGTACTTCGACGTCCACTGACGTATAGTATAAGTTTCACGTATAGTTGCGCAACAGTGTTTCGTTCCACGTAGGTTACCTGCTCGGGTAATTAAAATAGCATTGACGACATAATATAATGGTGTGTGCCCGAGTTAATAGTCACGGCTCCTACGTGAGGACCTTTAATGAATTTCGACGTAAGTTTTCCAAAGGTCCTAAATGCATGTTACCAAAACTCTCAAAGTTTGCTTTCTGTGTGTAATTGTTTCGTGTACCGTGTATCAAACACAACACTTGTGTATGTTTAAAACCAAAACAATTGACTCATTGTTCTCGGAAACGGTTGGAACCCATATTCGAATCCTAGGCGTGTGTATGTTTAAAACCAAAAGAATTGACTCATTGTTCTCGGCAACACTTGGAACCCATATTCGAATCCTAGGCGTTCTGTACGTATCCAAAGTCTTAATAATCTAAATCCCTAGAGGAAAGTGAGGTTAGAGCCTAGGTATCTCTACAGAAACCTAATTCGCTGAAACATATAGCTCTAATACCATACAACTCCAAACCAGCCCGCTAGAACGGACCGGACGATTCCACCTCACATCGCAGCCTTAAGTCCGGAATGGTGGTCTTTCCCACGCGTTGGGATGCTCACACACTTTTTTTTTTGTAATGGCCAAGCCAACTAGTTGGAGTATAGGACAAGTGAACTTCTATGTGGCTGCATATGCACCTTCCCCCTGTGTGATGGTCGTCCTACGTTCAGTTGTGAAAAAAAAAAGAACATGATCGATGGTCCTGCTGGAGTAACGGACTGCCGGAATGGATGGTCGCTTGCTGGAAACGCTAGGAGTTATGTTTAGAGGTGAAAATCTGTCTGTTATTATTCGACTGCCTTAATTATCTTTTACACTTTTGAGTTTCTGGAAGTTAGATTTAGCAATTTTAGAGAAGTTGGGTATCTGGTTTAATGGGTTATGGACTCAACTACTTGCAAAACAGCATATTGCAGGATAGATACATCGTCTTAAAAACATGAAATACATAATAAGTTTTATCTTCAACTAATACCATACCATAATATGAAAATTAACTATTACTTCTCCACTGGTAGCACCAATAACTTAATGTGATCAATGTTCTTTGATGTCCGATATGATGAAATGCAGCTCTTTAAGCATGTGCCATCAGTTAGATTATACCATTCTCCGGGAAGAACTTGGTACTTGATCTTGTAGGTACCAGCTGGATTCAACTCAAACTCTAGGTTAATTTTCTCCATTAAACTTTCAAATGTAGTTGAGCTTGGGAGAAAGAATAAACTGTGATCAACTTTATAAACTGCTAAAATAACTACATCATCGTCGTCATCCTCACCTTTTGGATCGTCAACGTTGGTCAATGGATATTGATATGCTTCATTCAACTCACTTTGATCTGCAGTGAACTTTCTCTTCATTCCCACCAATGGCCTTGTTTCTTCTAATGCTTTAGGTGTTTCGGATACTTCGGTTTTTGGGAAAATCTTGGCTGGGTTGCTCCCACTCGCAGAAGAAGAAATCTCAACATCTACAACAAGTAATTCATCACCAAGTTGTGCCCCAGAAGCAGCATACCTGAAACTTGGCAAATACTCCCTTAGTGTCAGTATCAAAGCCTCCATCAAGGACAAGGGGTTAGGACTTAGGGGCCAAAAAAACTCAAACACGTAGTCACACTCTCCCATGTGAGAACTCTTCAAGCATATAGCAAAAGAAGTACATTTTGCACCGGCAGAGAGTACCGCCAAGACCCCCTTGTTATCATTAAACTTAAAGATGTTTCTGCACAGGTGTGCCTGACGAGTTTCAAGTGTCCTCGCAACTAGCCCGCGCTCCGCCTTTTCCAAAGGAAGAACAAAAAGCTGTTGATAGAAACGCTTAAGAAAAGACATGTGATCATCGCCATGGGGACTAGCAACACAATGAGATCTAAGTTTGCCTAATAACGCCCGTCTCTTCTTACGATGAGAATTCTCATAAGTGACCCAGACTTGAGCAAGAGTTATAGCATGTGATTCAACAGCCACTTGTAATGCCTTTTCAATTTCTCTCACGGCAAGTAGGAAATCCCCGGTAGTAGCCTGTTTAAAGAGAGAAAAGTATTAAATGAGAAATCATACATAGTCAGTCATACTATTCTACCCGGTTAGAAACATTATTTATTTAGAGCATTCACATTGGAGCCTCTATTCTATATTATATAGAGAAAATAATAGAGGAAACAACAAAAACACTATCACATTGGAATCTCTAAAATAGAGAAAAATTTAAATAAAGTAAAGTACAACTCTATATTTAGAGGGTCATGATCAACCCTCTATATTGTAATTGCGAGTGTGTAGGAAAGAGTAAAATAAGTTTTTGTGAGTAGATAATAGATAGAGATAGAGAGTTGGATGTGAATGCTCCAATGTGAATGCTCTTAATAATTACCTCGCAAGGCATCAAAAGTCGTAGTGGAGGAACGATATACAAACTCTCCCTCTGCAGAAAAACAAAACACAAGTAATATAAAACCTTTTATCAACGATAATTGCAAGAATCAATCATGGTAACTTAACTAAGTAACACATGCACCTACCAGTAGTTCACGTTGCAACTCTTGGTAAATTTGTAGAAGATGGCAAGGATATCTTACAGAAACTTCAATGACACCAACGCAGTGAGTAAAAGAAAACGCAGGCAGCATCATAAAACAAGTTAGCTCGCATTCCAAAGCAAGATCCACCAAAGGAGTCCCCCGGTGAGCCCTAAGATCCAGAACCACCTCTGGAAATTGGTTCAGGATTGCAGTGGATGGTGGCGCACCGTATATGATCATAGCGTCGTCATCTACTACAACCCGATCACTAAGAGCATAGGAATACTGGCAACAAGACGACCTATATTTCCGGAGACGATGGTTTGAACACGAATAGGCATAAGGGTTAAAAGTACATAAAAGTCTAGTGCCGCTAGAGGTTTTCACTAGTCGCCAAAACTGCATGATTATCCTCTCTAAAGGAAATGATTTTACGTTTCGAAACGCAGACAGTATCTTATTGTTCACCGGATCTGTTTAATTATTCAAATCCTTTGTAATCAGAATCAGATTACAAATACAAATACAAGTAAACAACAATTTCTTACCGGGTCCAGGACTACCATGGCGACAAAAAGCCTTTCTCTGAGGATAGATTTCTGGCCAGTACTCCCCCATCTTCGAATTCGAATGTGTGTTCAGAAGAAGTTATAATATACAGAATTTTGGAAACCCTAATATAAAGAAATATTGAATTTGCTATGTCCGATTTATTTAGGTGAATTAAATGACAACATAAATAGTATCGTTTAGGTGTATCGAAAGAAAAAAAAAGATAGATTAATAACAAAATATATTGGATTAAAAAGAGTTTATAAATCATAGGGTTTATTTTGTATAAGTGGTTACACGTTAGGGGAGATTTTAAAAATCTGAATATGTGGAAAGTTCCAATACTCTGTTTGGTATGGGTTAATGGAGTGGACATGGTAATAGAATTGACGAGGGAATGGAATAGATCATTATCATTCCATGTGAGAATGGAATAAATTATTACCGTGTATTGTTTGGTAGGCAAGAAAACACTATGTAAATTCGGGTAACTACTCGTCTGACTTCGAGTATACCTTTTAGTTCTCAAAAATTTACCTGTTAGGACTTCCATATATATTTTCTCACTATTTAGGTTTTTATTAAATTTTAGGGTAAATTGCATTTTAGGTCCTTTAGTTTCAACAAAATTTCAGGCATTATTATTTAACTAACGAAATTACTACATCGGATGTCATTTATGTTCCAGTTTCTTTACAGGCGTTGTCCTTTCTCCCTAAAAAGATTACAAAAATAAATGACGTGTAACACCCACCCCGTAACCCGGGTGATTGTGCACAATTGATACACTTACAGCGGAAACAAACTAAACTTTCATTAAAACTTATAATAGTCTGAGTACAACACTTTATTTATTTACAAACTTTTGGCAACTAAGAATTCCTTGATCTTCTAAAATTCCACAACTGTCAAGTAGTTCCTATAGCTTTCCTCATGACTCACCTGAGATAAGTATACTCAAAACGACGTCAGATATATACTGGTGAGCTCATACTATACAATTTTTATAAAGACAGACCACAGTTTACATTATAAGCATACACAATATGGGCATGTGACCACATTATAGTCAGGTTAGACCTCATTGAACCTTATAGGTCACATTTGACTTGTCACAAACCACCGTACAAGAGACATACTGGTCCTCCAGCTGTGTCCCCCTAAGGCCGTCACATAGGTATGAGTGTGTGTCGCTGGACCTTATAAACACGAAGTGCCTGTGGGTACAACACCTTATTACCCTTCCCAGAGTGACACACCTCATTAAGCATAATAAGATCCCATATACCCCTACTGACACATGCATACTGCAACATTCTCATTATTACCAGTTATGGACGAGTATACTATCACAATTTAAAAGACAAGTATGACGAGTATACATCAATGTGATAGTATACTCGTGAGTCATCATACTTGTCTTTTAAATTGTGATCCCATATACCCCTACTCCTGCTCCTACTCGCGCTCCAAAAACGACTACTAACAACACCCAACCGGGTATCGTATACTTAGGATTCTCTATGCTAGAGCATTCCTGTTAAAGAAACTGGTACCTAAACAAACTACTGAGACTCTTATTTAAAGGAAGCAAGCAAGCACCTCAAAACCCTTTTTGGGTCGATGTGGATTCAAGTGACGTGCCTACCTGCCTGCTTGCTTGACCTGCTAGCTTGCTTGCTTGCTTATATATATTAATTCAGCTGCTTCACTCGTTTTTCTCGTATAACTTTTAAAATATGACGTTTTATAAAACGACAAATATGTCATTAGAACGAGCATATTTTTATCTACGTTTTAACCTAAGTTTCATTAAAAACGGAGTAAGGTCAAAAATAATATATTTAATTATTAATATTAAACGGTCTCCTATATTAGCCAAGGCTTGTCAAGATATTTCACCTTTCACACAATCATCTTTACTCGTTTAACAATATATGAAATATAAATTACCTAATTCATACATTTATAACCAGTACATTAAGGTTCGGGGTATTACATGACGTCCGTTGTAAAGAAAGTAAAACATAAAGGACATCTAATGTAAAGAAATTAGAACAAAAAGGACATCCATTGTAATTTCATGAGTTAAACGACAGCGTCTGAAATTTTGCTGAAACTTAAAGGACGTCAAATGCAATTTACCCAAAGAAATTTGAATAATAAAAATTATATATCTGGGAATTATTATATTCTAATGTTACATGTGGAAAAGGGAAAATAACTAGAAAAAAATGTTTACGGTATGGATCGGGTAAACGAGTATATATGAATGTTTTGGTATGCAGCTTGGATATCACCTAATATTACATACAATTAGTTTATATAAACATAATTATATTTCGATATTTATTTGTACTTATACATTATTACTATATTTCATTATATGTATGTATGAAACGATATAGACAAGCGGTTGTGTCGATTGGTTAAACATTTTATGTTTGACGGTTATTCCCGCCAAAACCAAACCACCAAATAACCGTTTTGTTTACCTGATGTATATATACACATTGCCGGGAACTTCTCTCGGCACCAAGACATTCAAAACCTTTCGTTATTGTTTGTCCATTTACTCATCCCTATTGTTACAAACCGTGTCTGCCAATTCTGTTAACAATCCAAAGTTTCTTGTCAAACCACCAAAACCCCACCGTGATAATGATGATTATCATCGGCTTCCGCTAACAAGTGGTATCAGAGCCGGTTATGTGAGTGATGATGATCTTAAGCCATCTTCAACAACGATGCCATGTATGCACTGCACTGAAGAAAAACGTGAACGAAGATGGATGCAGCGACGTTGCTACTACTGCAATAAGCCTGGCCATCAAATATCGACATGTCAAGAGAAAGAGAAGGATGAAGAGAGTCAATTGCTTCGTTTAGCGGTTGATACTGGAACGCAGAAACATCCGAATGAAGATACCAATCAACAAACTGGTCAAAGACAAGAATACACGGTGATCGGGACAGAGGGAGGATACTGATCGGATATATGCTATGTGAGTAAAACTCTTAAACACCATTTTTCTGGTAACATAGACATGTTTAAGCGAATGAAAAATATGTCAAGTGTCAAAACGATAACCGGAGAAAATCAATTTTTCTTCATCAGAGGTATGGGTGTTGTAGAAATTATAACCGGGTCCGAAAAGATACGTGTTCAAAGTGTGTTTTATACACAGGATATAGACAGAAATGTCTTAAGCCTTGATCAATTAATAACACAAGGCTTTACTGTTAAATTCATGGGGGATAAGCGCAAACTGTTTCCGACATTTAGTGTACCTTTGAACCACAAAAGGAACGGTCATACAGGAATGACAAGGGAAGAGGAAATCGGTGAATTAGAAAAGCAGTATATGATTAGTAAAGATTCGGATCATGAGAAGTTTAAATCAGAATTTTTAAACGAATACTTTGAAAATCTGAATATCTTTGCCAACGAACCAGATTGGAACATTCTGATATTACAAACAATGTCCTTCAAGGAATTTCAAGATTGCAAGGCTTTACTGGATATGCTCGAAGATGAAGATTATGTTATCAAGTACAAATACTATCTAGAAACAACATTTAGTAACATGATAGATTGGTTTCTCAAGGAGAAACTAGGAATTCATTCAAGACCACTACCCGCATATGCATCAAACAATAGGAAGGTGAGTTTATTAGATCTATATATGGCGGTGAAGAGGGAAGGCGGTCACCGGAGAATTACTAAGAATGGGATGTGGGCAATGATAGCCAGGGACATAAGTTTTGAATATGATGATGGGGAATACATGCGACTGATATACGCAATGTATTTGGATGTTCTTGTATACTATTATAAGTTCAAGATAACTCAAGAGAAGGC
Organism: Helianthus tuberosus; assembly: GCA_030545235.1. NCBI lineage: Eukaryota > Viridiplantae > Streptophyta > Magnoliopsida > Asterales > Asteraceae > Helianthus > Helianthus tuberosus. Next base: position 186,982,107 of record CM060370.1, read on the forward strand.
ACTCGGAAATGAGGAAGTGAAGGTTGTGGACCCCAGACAGAGCATGAGCGAAGGAGACAAGAGGGTAGTAAATGATGCGGATCAAACAGATACTGCTGGATGTTCAAGCAGTGCAGGAGCAGAAGCAAAAGAAGCGGAACATTATGCATTATTTGCAGACTAAGATGTAACGACCCTCATTAAAAGTCCTATTTATTTTATTATTTTATCTAAAAGGAAACCCTAATTGTGACACCCAAGTGATTCTACACAAACCCTAAAATTATCAGAACAATCAGAATCAGGATCAGGGCCCCTAAAACTCAGGGGGGGGCATTCCCTACTCAACGATTATCCTTATAACTTATTATAAAAATCGAATTATTCAATTTCGTCGACTCAGCTGGCCTAATCCCACGCGTGGCAACCCTATAGCGCTTTGGTGTCCCTTACGGACCGTAACATTATTAAGCTTACGGTCCGTAAGCTAACCAAAATTCTTGTATAAATAGCAGGCATTGGAAATCGCATTCTGTTGTTCATTCGACGCTCAAATTCACTTTGTACATTGAGTTATAGTCGAAACAATCTCAAAAACACTAATTAGTAGGGGGGGTGATACGATACAGGGTATTAACTCAATCGCTGCTACGATTCAATGTCCGGTCGATGGAAACTATCCGATGGATGTTTAAGTGCTGCCCACATTAGGGTGATCCTTTGTCATTCGTTTTGATTCCGACAGGATGTTTGAGTGCCACCCGAACTCGGGGAATACTCTGTCCTTCGTTGTGAATCCGATGGATGTTTAAGTGATTGCACTTTGTCATTCGTTGTGAGGGTTTTAATCTCGTGAGTAATCGTAAAAGCTGTATTAGTTATTTACCTAGTTCGTGTGCACTAGGTTACAAGGTTAAATTAATAGGCTAAGCTCTGCCTGTATAAATCTGCAATATATCAAGGCTTATCTGTAGACTAAACTTTGCCCGTATGAATCTGCATGCTTATAATGTGAGTCATTCTCTTTTTATCAACTATTTTACAATACCTCAAATTATTTTCAAAAGTTATAATTACAGGGACTAAGTCGTGGATATTTTGAATCACTGGCTAGTGGGGTATTGTGCACATTACTAATTTTCTCCCGATTACGTTCATTGACCTAATCGGGATAATCACTGTTAGGTTCATTGACCTACTAGGGATAATCATCACTATTTAGGTCCATTGATCTAATAGTGGTATGACCATCGTCACCATTGTGACTTGTCACCATTGTGACTTGTCACCATTGTGACTTGTCACCATTGTGACAGCGCCAGATAAAAATAAGATAGAAGCCATCGTAATCGCTCTTATGCTGTAATTAATAACTATGCATCATTATGCAAAATAGAATGATTCACTCAGTATTTCCCGCTGACAAAACCTTTTTAAAACACTTTTCAGGTAATTACAGTAGATTGGAGTAAGAGATGGATACGGCACTGAAAGGCATCAAGAAGTGGCTTATTTATTAATTAAATCAAAATAAGAAATATTGTTTTATGTAATAAAATTTATCTTTATTAAAGCTACCATTATAAAACATGGGTTTATCCCATCAATTTAATAAATAAAATCCGGTGTTTTCTAAACTCTGATATTTTTCCTAACTCACGGTCCTGATGAAATTTCCGCTGCAACGTTTTCAAAATAATCACCGGTATCACTGGACTGTTCGCGGCACCCGATTCCGTCCAGGGTGGGTCGGGGGTCGTGACACAAGAAGGTGTGGCCAGAAAGTTATATGGGCAACCAGGTGCAAATCAAGGAGTAGCTGAAGAACATTATGCGTTCTTTGCTGGTAATGATTGGTATGGACACAAGAAACTGCAACAAAGGAAGAGATTCGATTTCTCAAGGGCAGAGAAGGCTGTAAATGAAGCGAACTACAGCGTTATCAAGAACTCCCGTAAACACAATTATGTTTAGGGGAGAGTGTTAGTTTATATAAACATAATTATATTTCGATATTTATTTGTACTTATACATTATTACTATATTTCATTATATGTATGTATGAAACGATATAGACAAGCGGTTGTGTCGGTTGGTTAAACATTTTATGTTTGACGGTTATTCCCGCCAAAACCAAACCACCAAATAACCGTTTTGTTTACGTGATGTATATATACACATTGCCGGGAACTTCTCTCAGCACCAAGACATTCAAAACCTTTCGTTATTGTTTGTCCATTTACTCATCCCTATTGTTACAAACCATGTCTGCCAATTCTGTTAACAATACAAAGTTTCTTGTCAAACCACCAAAACCGCACCGTGATGATGATGATTATCATCGGCTTCCGCTGACACATACATGAAAACCCGTCCACTTACCCATCACCCATGTTTTGGGTTTACCTGTCAGGTTGTTCGTTTAAATGTAAGCTTAAAAAGTTGCTTTTATTTATATGAAATAGCTAGTCAAATGGTGATTTTCAATCTTTATTGGTTTTTTGCTTGTAAAGGAAGAAGAGAATCTGATGATTATGGTGCTGCAGGAGAGTGCGAGTGACATATCTGGATCGCGTATTGTCTATGCAACTGTGGATTCCCCGACAGTTAACGCAGTGGTCAGCACTGGCGAGACATCTGATTTTGCTATCTTGCCATCAGGGGTAAGTATTGTCCCGTATATTGGTGACCGTGGATCCATAGTGACTGTGATGCTCCAGCTATTGCTACCAAATGAAACCATCTCAAACGTCACGATGGAAACCATCAACAATGTAAACTATCTTGTGTCGCGGACAATTCCGGGAATCAGAGGGAACGGTTCAACAACTAGAGCTGTGATGGAGTCCTAAACAACCGAGATACACCCATTGTGGCTCTGTTAGTTTTTGTTAGCCAGCTTTGACTGTTTATTTTATGTTTTATGGTCTTTTTCTTGAACATCAAGAGAATAAAATATGTTCTTCAACTAATTATATGTGTTGGTTACACATATTTATTTTTTAATGCATTTTTTCGAAACCTTGAGAATCACGAGTACCACGTAATATAAACTAGGATAGGTATCCTATAATAGACGGGTTGAAAATGATATAATATATAAATAATATCATTTTATATAAAGGTTTTAAATAAAATTACATACAACATTAAATAAAAAAATTGTAAGACGTAATAACTAAAAATAAAATTTATGTTTTCTTGACGTTAAGTTCAAGCCCCAAACAGGTCCCCTCAGACCTATTGATTCAAAAGCTTTAGCCACCTCTTTAGCATCTCATATAATCGTACCATCATCCAAGTACAAAGTAGGGAAGAGTAACTTGCATCTATCTTGTATCTGGTGAATGAGGGGATGCAAAACTAAGGCAAAGAGAAGAGGCCCCAAGGGTCACCCTGCTGAACCCGGTGGTGGACCAAATATGATCGTCTCCAAATATAATCTAGTCGGTTGTCCATATAGAAAATCCACCTATAAGGAAAGGGACAGGCATCCGGTCTAAACCTCTGACAAGAGGACAGTCCTATCCATCAGGTTAAAACATTAGAGAAATCAATAGTAATCATGGCCAACGACCCATCCGAGTGGAACATGTTAAAGAACATGTTCGCGCTATAGAGCACAACCTCGGTCCCACTAGGAATCCCACCTCAAGTTGAAAATCACCGAGATATTTATACATCTCCTTCCCTTCACCCCTCATAGCTTGTATTGCAATGACTATTAATAAAAGCCAGAGACAATTGTTATCTAGAGTTGGTTTGTTTATAAAAAATCCAGTTTTTCCGCATGGACAATTGTATGTGGTGTTGTCAAGAGTTAAAAGCAGCGACGAAGTTAAACTACTAACATTAGATAGAGATGGTAGTGTGGCAATTGACAATTAAAACAACAAATGTTATATACAAATAAATATTTAGAGAGTTATGAATTATTTTTACATTTAGTTTTGTAAGTATTAATTCTATTTACCATTTTGTATTTCTTTATTCAATGTTCTATGTAGTTCTATTTAAAACATATATCTACAATATGTATTAGTTTAGCCCGTGTATCACAGAGGTAACTAACCTAGTTTATAAGTATAGAGATACGTTGGATCATATGGAGGAAAAATGGTACGAAAAATAGGAAGGAATGTGAAGCATTGACTTTGCAATAATGGTTGAGATTAAATGTACAAGAATCTTACAATCATGTAATGGCAAAAAACGAATAGCCACTATTGTTGACTTTTAAACCTAACTAGTATTAGGCACCCCCGCGTTGCGGCGGGAGCGTAAAACCATGCCTAATAGCACTAATGCCACATCACCCTTAACAACCAATAACACTGAAGTTGCGGCGTGTTAATACGAAGAAATTAGACCAAAGCGTAAAACATAGAAAATTATAAGTCGATTTAGGACCCGCACGTTATGACGAACCTGTCAAACGGGAAAATTTAGATGACATAAGAACGTTGAACCACACACGCACGTTGCGTCGTGTTAACTCACAAAATTTAGGACGAAACGTAAAAACGTTGAGCCACACACGCACATTGCACTGTATTAACTCGGAAAATTTAGAACAAAGTGTAAAACGAAAAATTTGCGAAAGATGAAATGGATAGGAGACCAAAGTTGAAGGTGAAAAAGTTGTGAGCTTAAATTACAAAAAATGAAATGTTTTGGGTTAAAATTAAAAAAAATCTTATAATTTTTGGTTAAAAGTAATTTATCAAATACTATTGGGTTAACAATAAAAACCCATTTTTTTTTTTTTTTTTGAAAAACCCCCTAAGCACTTAGTACAACAACTATATGCAAAAACATGTTGGCAATTTATAGTGTATAAATTCCCCTACGATCTTTAAACGTAATGTAAACAATGTACAATCTGCAATGAACTTGTAGATTACAATGGGCCCAATTATATAGTGCGAGGTGGAATAAAGATACAGATATATGCAGTGTAAATGAGAGAATATTGTGGTAAGAGTATACTCTACTGCCAAGAAACTATGATTTACAAAATTTCATCATGTGAGTTTTGATGCGAGTCTTTAGAATTCAGAAATAAGCATATGAAACAACATATTACTATTGTTAAACAATACGCGGATGCTTAAATATTTGGAAGTGCAACAAACCAATAATTCTAGACATCAAATCGTATCCAGGCTCTCAGCAGCGGCCAATGGGACACTATGATCGGAATCCTATCGTATTACACAAACATAAGTAATAACAGATAACTATGAATACTGAAATGCATTCACCATAATATGACCAGACTGTTTCTTTTGTCTTAGCAAACCCTTTACTTTATATTTTCACACCACTTTGTGCCTAAAAACATCAAAGCACTTGCAAAACTGCATCTTGCAGGATACATACATGTCTTAAAAACATGAAATAAATATAGAGAATTTTAAGTTTAAACTTCCTACACAATGAAAATCAACTATCAGTTTTCCACCGCCAGCCTACTTCTCTACCCTCAGGGAGCACACGAAGTCTAATGAGATCCATCCCCCGACAACTCTCTAAGCATACTAGACTAGACCATTGGCCCGAGGAAGCTTTGTACTCGACCCTGTAGGTCCGAGTTGGATCCAACTCGAACTCCTTGTTAAGTTTCTCCAAAACATATTCAAATGTGGATGAGCTTGGGATGTAGAATAAGGAGGGTTTGCTTCTATAAGATGCTAATACGGCTAGATCATCATCCTCACCCTCCGGATGATTCAAGTCACTTTGACCCGCAATGGACTTTCTCTTCACGCCTACCGATGTCCGTGTTTCATTTGATGCTTCTGATAATTCGTTTTCGTTTCCCAGGAGAACCTTCACAAGCCTTGAAGAATAACCATCAACATCTACAACAGATAATTCATCACCAAGTTGTTCACCAGAAGCAAACTTGAAACTTGGCAAATGCTTCCTTAGTGTCGCTAACAAAGCGTCCATCAAGATCAAATGGTGACGACTTTTGGGCCAAAAGAACTCAAACGCGTAGTCAAGTTCTCTCGTGTGAGTGCTCCTCAAGCATATCACAAAAGAAGCACATTTTTTGGATTTGGTACTGGCAGAGAGTAGCGCCAATACCCCGCTATTATCGCTCAGCTTATAGATGTTTCTGCACAAGCGTGGTTGATGAGTTTGAATAGTCTTCTGAGCGAGCCCCTCCCCCGTTTTCAAATAAATCACATCAAGCTTATCGTAGAAATCCTTAACGGAAGACAGAGGATCGTCATTTGAATCAACTGAATACCCACTCATTTTCACCAAAAACATTCCTTTCGTCATGTCCAATGCATGATGATCACTCTCATAAGAGATCCAAACTTGAGCAAGAGTTAAATCATGTGATTCACAAGCTATCTTTAACCCATTTTCAATTTCAAATTTGGCAGGTTCCAAATCACCTGGTATAGCCTCCTATTTAAAGAAAATAAAGTATTTAGACAGAGACACATACTATTTAGCAGTGTTGTAAAAATCGCGACTAGTCGGCGATTAATCGCTCGTAAGCCAGTAACTGAGTAATTTCGTTAATCAGTCCATTAATCGCTAGTCGGCTCTATTCTGGCCTAGTCGGACCTAGTCGGCCAGCCAAAAATTGGCGATTCTTGCCAAATTCCGGCAAAAAACTTGTATAGTCCGTTCAAAACCTGTAAATTAGCCCGTTCCCAACCAAACCATGTGAATTCCAACAATTAATCTTGAATACTTAAAAAAATGAGTTGAGGAAGAGTTAAAACATGTCTACTTAAAATATTTACCTATAAAAATGTGTATATGTATATATAAAACTGAAAATTATATTAAAAATACCCGATCCGAATAATCCCGAGTAGTAGCTAATCCCCACGTCACCGGCCGACTAGCATCGACTAGCGAGTTCTCCAACCTTGCTATTCAGAAACACAGGTGGTTGGTTTATTTACCTTGTATGGCCAACTTCCTTGTACATGATAGATACTTAGGCCCCTTATCTGCATACATAAAAAGTTAAATGCAGCCAGCCACTTGATGATGAAAAAAGAACGATTTTTCAAAGCATACATACCTCTAATTCACATTTCAACTCATTGAACATTGGAAGAAGAAGAGTAGGATGCTTCATAGAGCACTCAACAACACCAACACAGTCAGAAGAACCAACATGAAAAACCGGGAGCATCACACAACACATCAAATCACATTCCAAACCACAATCAACCAGCGGATCAGAACCCTGGAGAACCCTCAGGTCCAGAACCACCTCTGGAAAATGGTTCAGGAATGCAGTGACGACTGGACCACCACCGCTTATGAACCAAGGAGGGTTGTCAGAACTATCTCCTTCAACGACACTATAACGATACTTGGTACAACATGACCTGTATTTAACGAGACCAAGATTATAAGTAGAAACAGCATAAGGGTTACGTAAACATTGAAGAACCAGCCTTCCGTGGTCAATTTGCGGTCGCCAAAACTGGAAAATAATCCTCTTCAAGGGGAAGGATGTCACGCCCGCAAACGCAGAATACATCTTCATGTTAACCTCCAGCAAATCATCTGTTCCATTAACATTACCGGAATCGTTATAACTAAATTATAATACAAATATTATTATGTTAAGAAAACAACAATATAGAATACCCGAAGTTTCAGGTACCGTTGACCAACAAGCCTCTCTACCAAATCTATTTCCGAGCGTGTGGTTTGCATGGTCGTGCCCCATGTGTTCAGAAGTTGAGTAAACCCTAATTTAAGTTTGCCCTTGATATTAAACGATTAACAAGCAGGCAGCCTAATTAAAGAACAGAAGGATCTAAGATCAGAGCAACACTATAAATCAATAGAATTATGCATCTTTAACTATATAAGGTGTTGATTTCTTGATCACTGGAATTGCATATAGATGTAACGGTATTTGAGATTCTTGGCCCGGTCCATCTTTGATGGTTATGTCATTTTCATTTAAAGTAAACTTGTGTTTTCTTCCATGTGGTTTGGTCGTTTTAACGGTTTTGCTTCAATCCTTTAAAAATAGTCATTTTCCTCCAATAGTTTACTATGTTTTTACCATTTTGCTCAATGGCCTTAACTCAGTTAAATCATACAATTAAAGGTAGGGGTATTTCGGAAATTTTATATATAAGTAATTAATTATTTTTAAATATGTTTTATCTTTTTTATTTATTGATATTAAATTAAATATATAAAACCCCTCTCTATCTCTCTAGTTTTCTCTATCAATATAACCACCATCTCTGGCCGCCACCACCACACCATCCGGCGACCACCACCTGCCATCACCAACCTCCACCCTTCTCCCGTAGTCGTACAACCTGTTCTAGCCTTCAATCACTACCACTCTCTTTCTCCCTTTCTTACCGTTACAAACCCTCAACCCTACCACTACCACCTTCAAAATCATACCACCACCTGCAAAATTGTAATCACGGACAACCAAACCTGTCTTAACCCTAGCTGTCGCAATCTGGATTGAACCCTAAGCAGATCTAGGGTTCCAGCCGGCCAAAACCACCACACCTGCCATCACCACCACCCTCTTTCTCCTTTTCTTACCGTCACAAACCCTCAATCCTACCACAACCATCTACAAAATCGTATCGCCGCCACCTGCAAAATCGAAAACACCCACAACCAAATCTGCCTTGGCTTGAACCCTAAGCAGATCTAGGGTTCCAAGCGGCCAAAACCACCACACCTGACCCCCTTTTACCCGGAATCACCTAAAGCAACCACCACTTTTTAAGGCCTTGAAATGCCGTAAACCGTAGGGGCGGTGATACGATTTTGCAGATTGTTGGTCGATTGTCACACCCCAAATTTCCACGTGTCACCGGTGGGCCCGGTGGGGGAGTATCGTGACGTGGTTGGCAACATAATAGTCAAACAACACAATATTTAATAATGCACAGCGGAAGCAATTGAAAATATAATACAACCGAATTTATTATTGTAATATTTAATGCCACAATATTCGAAAGTTTATCCACAGAAGGATCGAACATAAAAGTGGAAACAATTGTTCAACAGACTTCGGCATCCTAAGCTTGCGAGACTTTTAATGATGCTAAGGAGAAATCACAGCCAATTACGCTTAGTACCTGCATTTAATCTTTTTGGGAAAATACGTCAGTTTACACTGGTAAATACAATCAACTGACTCATTTTGAAAAATGATTGAAAATTGGTTTGGATACACATGGCATAAACATTTTATTTTTAACTTGGGAGAATCATATAATATTATAATCTTGTGAACGAATTACATGTTACTTGTGCGTTCAGTCGCCCGGATCTTGTCCAGGTTAAAGATCAATAGACACACCACAATCATAGAGTTATACACTGACAGGTGTACGCCTACACCCCGTGCTCAAGTCGTGGCCAATCTCGTAAGATGATGCCAAGGATATCCGGGACATGGTCATTAACCCCCCAAAGGCATTAAGTAAACAAGACTGTTTAAACGAGCCGATCAAATTAGTCAACTACCCACTCATGATGGAGATTTGATGCTCGATCAAGCGGTATGCTATATACCGTAACCCAAGCCCGTATAGGGAAAATAAGTTAAAAGTATTTACCTGATGCAAAGTATAATTCACAATAAGCAAATAGCACGTAGCTTTTACTGGTTCTCCTAATCTGGAACGAAGGTTTATAATAACCTATTAGAATTCTAACGGGCCTTTTATTAAGCTTAAGCTTAGACCGGCTAGTTTCAAGATACGGTTCGTACGCACGATTAAGCGAAGACCGGAGAGAATGTGATTCAGACCCGACAAGTCTGAAGACTTGTTTAATATGGGTTTATTATTCACATTCTGGATTTTGAGATAAAACAGATAAGGTTTGACCCGTTTCGGCTAATTTATGTAAACTTGTTACATAAACCGAACCGTGCGCGTAATAAGCGTAACGGGTATCCGTAAGAGCCATATACAGGTTTCCTAAGTTAATATGCTTCAAATATGTTGTGACATCAGTAAGATGTCTTTCATTATGCCCGAAATGAGATTAAACACAAACTATGCCCCGTAGGGGTAGTTTGGTCATTTTTAAAGGTTGTAAAAGAGTTTAGATGTTTAACTGAGTTACAGGTCTGATGTAAACAGCAAACATACTCAATTTGATATGTTATATCAGTAGGCTAAAGCATATATGTGAAATATATCATTTATAACCAAACTATGCACCGAAGAGGCATCTTGGTAATTTCACATAAGCCGAAAAGCTCAAAACTGATGTCTGAGTTTATCCACCTTTGCTTACTGTTAAAATATCATAATCTGCCTTATATATCAGTAGGTATCAACCCGGGTATGTCTAATATGATTTTAAAACATACTATGCGTTAATAACGCTAAATAAGGCGATTAAAGGCCATTTCCGGGTTCGATACTTAAATCTGATATTTTTATATTTCCAGAAGGCTTAAAATAATTTATTTATCATGTGTGATCAGTAGCAAAAGTTTTGGAGTCGTTTAGATATGTAAAACTCATTTTATGGCCCGTAAGGGCAAAACCGACATTTACCGAATTAAGCCTACGACTAGGAGTTATGCTCAGCCTAAAATTAATTAAAAATCTTTAAAAATCCAAAAATAATATATTACATCAGTGGGTAAAAGGTTTGATACCAAAAAGTATGTTTAACTAGACTATACGCTAATTACGCCATTTTATTAACATAAAGCATTAATTTTGTGATAACGAGCATAACTCTTAATCTACAAGTCAAACTGATGTCAAACTTTGCATACAAGTCTATATATCAGTAACAAAGGTTTCTACACTTTTACATTTTCATAAATCACGTTTTAAGGTAATAAGGGCATAACGGTCAACATATGAGCAATTAACGGAAACATGCATATTAATTGGATAACTAATGAACCAAGGTGTGTAATCACAGAGGGTTATTCTAACAAGTAACCTAATCCAATTAAAGCTCTGAGGCATTTCTAAAACATGCCTAAACGGGTCAGAACTGAAAGTCAAAGTGAAAGTCAAACTATGTGACTTTCGGTTCCGAACCGGGTCTAAACAGGTAATAGTCGGGTTGAACATGTTTAGACATATTCTTACACTAATTACTAAGTTATAACAATGATCAAACAGGTTGTATATGTTCTAGATAACTAATTATGCATAAATGACGTTTTAAGAATCCGGTTGACTTTTTAAGTACATGTTTGACCCGACATTTGAACTAGTTAGAGTGGTGATCAGGGGAAACCCTTTTGGGGTTTTATTACCCACATAAATACCAACTTATAACTACTTTTAATTCGAGATATGACTGAGCCATTATTGACTAATCTCGAAGTCAAACCGTAATTACGACGGTTTGACTTTTAGCCTAAATACTAAGCTAAACTCAAATAAAGAAGGACTAGCAGACTTACAAGAGTCCTATGCACGATTTAGGATCAGTTGGACCTGCTTGAGAGCTCCAGGAATGATCAAATTATGCAGATGAAGGTGTGAGAATGTTTGTGACATTGAAGTCCTATTTATAGTGGTTTCAATCACCACAAAACATTGACAAACAAGTCTACCAGGTAACCACAACCATTCAACATGTGTCCTAGAGGTTTAGGGGGTGCCTAGGGGCCAAGAGGGATGTGGAAATTCGGTTAAAGTCGCGAAAATACGCAATGGCAGACAACAACAACTTTTTACGGATCTGGGCACCCCTCGCGTAGCGCGAGGGACCCTCGCGTGGCGCGAGCACCTGCAACATCAGCAACTTTGATTTCTTTTGCGATTCAGTCCTTGGCTCTTCAAAACTCGAATAGGCACTTGTTTCTTGCATGGTAAACCCTTATAATTGATCTAGTAAGGCCTTAAAACATATACCCACTTTGCCAAGTCCCCGGGTAACTTTATTGTCACCCGAAAAGTCCTAACTTTCAACGTTTACGCTTTAACACTTCGCACACGAATTTGATCATAACTTTCTCATACGTTAACGAAACTTTATGAAATTTTTATGGCGCATTCTCATGAGCATAATTATTATTTACAAAGCTTCGGGTTTATCAAAAGGTCACTCAGAGGTATAATTTAAACATGTTGACACATTTGGTCCCTGTAGTTTGAAATCTCTCACTTTTAGCTTCGTATGATCCACGATTTATTCGTTTGAAGGTATGAGCATCTTGTAGGGTTAATATACAATATATTTATTCACAGTTGACACTTAGAACACGTATATTCACATACTTTCCACGTTTGTCAACTTTAGTCCTTCTATAATATTTCTTTCACACGTTTAAACATTTGACACGTGTCTACACATTATAGGACGTGAATTTTCGAGGTGTTACATCCTCACCCCCTTAAAATAAATCTCGACCCGAGATTTACTGAAATAAGTAAGGGTACTTTTCTTTCATCGTGGATTCAACCTCCCACGTGGATTCGGGACCTCTACGGGCATCCCATTTGACCTTTATAAAAGGTATATGCTTCCTTCGAAGCTTCCTTACCTGTCGATCTTCAATCGACAAAGGTTTTTCCCAAACTTCAAGCTCTCATCTATATGCACATCTGTATGTGGTATAACCAGTGATTCGTCAGCGAAACACTTCTTCAGATTGTAGATGTGGAACACATAGTGAACTCCACTGAGCTCTTCTGGTAAGTTTAACTTATAGGCTACTGACCCGTCACGTTCGATAACCTCGAAAGGTCCTATGTATCTCGGGCTTAGCTTGCCTTTCTTACCAAACCGCATCACTCCCTTCCAGGGTGACACTTTAAGTAGGACTTTGTCACCTACTTCGAAGTGAAAATCCTTACGCTTTGGATCAGCGTAACTCTTCTGCCTATCTCGGGCAGCTTTGAGACGGTCTCGAATCTGGACAATCTTGTCCGTTGTTTCGAACACTATCTCTGGTTCTGATAACTGGACATCCCCAACTTCCGCCCAACAAACGGGCGATCAACACTTTCTACCGTATAATGCCTTGAAAGGCGCAGCCTTAATGCTGGTATGGTAGCTATTGTTGTAGGAGAATTCGATTAATGGTAGGTTCTTATCCCAACTACCACCCAAATCGATCGCACATGCACGTAGCATGTCTTCCAATGTTTGAATAGTACGCTCACTCTGACCGTCAGTCTGAGGATGGTAAGTCGTACTAAAATTCAAACGTGTGCCCAAAGATTGTTGGAAATTCTTCCAAAAATGCGACGTGTACCTAGTATCTCTATCAGAGATAATAGCCACAGGTATGCCATGTAAGGCTACAATCTTATCAACGTACAACTGGGCTAACATATCGGAGCTGTAAGTCTCCTTGATGGGTAAGAAATGTGCTGACTTAGTCAGTCTATCAACTATAACCCATATTGTATCATTTCCTTTCCTTGTATTGGGTAACTTGGTAATAAAATCCATAGTTACCAATTTCCACTTCCACGTAGGAAGTTCAGGCTGTTGTAGCAAACCTGACGGTTTCTGATGCTCGGCTTTGACTTGCGCACATGTCAAGCATTTAGCTACATGGGTGGCTACCGACTTTTTCAAGCCTATCCACCAATAATTTGCCCTTAGATCCTGGGTAGCTGATGGCAAATTCTTAATCGTTGCCTAATTAGGGTTGCGGCATTTAATACGTAAGCAATATGAACCGTCTTCCTTATTTAATAATATAACACCCTCAGAATATTGAGTCAGGCTATATGAGCCTATGTCTTAAACCTACTTAATCAAGGTTTCGATTATTCCATAATCAATATGGAGTTTTCACAATACTCCAGCCCACAGCGGGATACAATCTTAATTCTACCTGCCTTCCCGGAGGTAAGCAGGGAAAACTTATGAGAAGATAATCAAGATTGCAAGGAGGCTACAGAGATTTTCCATATCCCAGGCCCCAGTTCATCCATCATTACTCGTGTCAAATAAGTGACACCTTTATGTTATAAGTCCATGAATTCCTTAATCGGGAACATTTACTGGGACAATTTTACTCTGGATATCTTCTTTGAATACTACTAGTCGACTTTAGTACAATATGACCATTGGGATATCTCAGGGGTTCCATGTATTAAACCTCCATGCTGATCAGACATGGAAATAATCTATGGGACACACTAGGATACGCCAATCCTCGTATGACACTTTAATCAAACATAGTTTGGCACTCGCAGGCGATAGAAAACAAAGAGAAAAATAATTAAAATAACATATGTTGCCGTACTCTATGCAAAGAAAGAGTGCTCTTAGATTTTCGGAAGAACTCCTTGCCGATCCATAAGAATCGGTTACTATGGTTTCCTTGGTAGTTATACCTTGTGGATGATAATAAAAATTTTTTGCTAAGTTTAGGGTTCATGAAGATTTATTATTGCCTGTATTAAAAACAGGACACTTAGCAGAAATTATCATTGATAAATGATAAGGAAGTTTATTGTACAAGTGCTTATATTTAATCAAGAATGGAAGTTTCACAAACTAGGCACCTAGCTCAGTTGGCTAGGCGCGCGAAAGGGTGCGGCCTAGACCCAGGTTCGATTCCGGGGACGGCCAATTCCACCATTTTTTCGTTGCTTTTTATTTAGCTTGTTCTTGCTCCTTTTTTTTCTTACATTTCTGGGAGTTATTGTCACACCCCGATTTTCTACGTGTCACCGGTGGGGGAGTATCGTGACGTGGTTGGCAACATCATGGTCAAACAACACAATATAATAATGCACAGCGGAAGCAAAAGATAAATATATTACATTCCGAATATAAGTAATGTCAAAGTATTACAACGGAAGGTAAAGGATCCACAGGCGGATCAATAAAAGAAAACTGTTCAACAGACTTTAGGCATCTAGAACTTGCAAGATTCCCTAGTGACGCCCTGAGCTCCCAGCCAATTACGCATAGTACCTGTCACTTAACCTTTTGGAAAATACGTCAGTTTACACTGGTAAATACAATTAACTGACTCATTTTGGAAAAAGAGTTTGAAAAGTGATTCGAGTGCAAACGGCACAAAATATCTTGACACATTGATTAAAATGCACAGAGGCAAAATTAATCTTTTATACTTGGGACAATTTTATTAATAAAAATCTTGTATCCGATTTACATGGTTGTCCAACATTTAGGGCCGGTGATTATACAATACAAGCCGGACAAGATTAATCGACACACCACAAATATAATCTCACAAGAAGATACCCTTACGAGTGAGTATACGTTATACATATGCAACAGGAGGTGTTTTGCCTACACCTTGTGCTTACGTCGTGGCCATTCACTTTTTAAAATGAGCCAAGGATATCCAGGACACGGTCATTAACCCCCAATGTTATTTGTTATCAATCAACACAGATTAAAACGGGATTATGCAATTTAATCATCTCCGATTAAAAGGTTTCTACACCCGACCAAGCGGTATTTTTATAATACCGTATCCCAAGCCCGTATAAGGGAAGATAAGTTAAAAGTATTTACCTGAGCTAGCAATGCAATTTACACTCAGCCGTATATCTTAATCAGCAAGCACAAGTACTTCTACTGGGGCTCTCAATCTGGAACGAAGGTTTTATTAACCTATTAAATTCCTAACGGGTCTTATTTAAGTCGTAACTTAGACCGGTTAGTTTTAAGGAAAGGTTTACGGTTCAAAACGCATGATTAAGCGAAGACCGGAATAGAATGTGATTTAGACCCGACAAGTTTGGAGACTTGTAGAATATGGGTAAACTAAACACATTCTGGATTTTGAGATAAAAATGATAAGGTTTGACCCGTTTCGGCTATTTTATGTAAACTTGTTACATAAACCGAACCGAACGCGTAATAAGCGTAACGGGTATCCGAAAGAGCCATATACAGGTTTCCTAAGTTAATATGCTTCAAATATGTTGTGACATCAGTAGGATGTCTTTCATTATGCCCCGAACTAATTTAAACACAAACTATGCCCCGTAGGGGTAGTTTGGTCATTTTAAAGGTTGTAAAAGAGTTTAAATGTTTAACTGAGTTACAGGTCTGATGTAAACAGCAAACATACTCAATTTGATGAGTTATAACAGTAGGGTGAAGTATATATGTGAAATATATCATTTATAACCAAACTATGCACCGAAGGGGCATTTTGGTAATTTCACATAAGCCGAAAAGCTCAAAACTGAATTCTGAGTTTATCAACCTTTGCTTACTATTAAAATATCATAATTTTCCTCGTATATCAGTAGGTATCAACCCGGGTATGTTCAATATGATTTTAAAACGTACTATGCGTTAAAAACGCCAAATAAGGCGATTAAAGGCCATTTCCGGGTTTGATACTTAAATCTGATATTTTTATATTTCCATAAGGCTTAAAATAATTTATTTATCATATGTGATTAGTAGCAAAAGGTTTGGAGTCATTTAGATAAGTAAAACTCATTTTATGGCCCGTAAGGGCAAAACCGACAATTACCGGATTAAGCCTACGACTACTAGTTATGCTCAGCCTAAAATTAATTAAAAATCTTTAAAAATCCCAAAATAATATATTATATCAGTGGGTATTAAGTTTGATACCAAAAAGTAGGCTTAACTAGGCTATACGCTAATTACGCCGTTTTATTAACATAAAGCTTTAATTTTGCGATATTGAGCATAACTCTTAATCTATAAGTCAAACTGATGTCAAACTTTGCATACAAGTTTATATATCAGTAACTAAGGTTTCTACACTTTTACATTTTCATAAATCATGTTTTAAGGTAATAAGGGCATAACGGTCAACGTATGAGCAATTAACGGAAGTATGCATATTAATTGGATATCTAGTGAACCAAGGTGTGTAATCACAGAGGGTTGTTCTAACAAGTAACCTAATCCAATTTAAGCTCTGAGGCATTTCTAAAACATACCTAAACGGGTCAGAACTGAAAGTCAAAGTGAAAGTCAAACTATGTGACTTTCGGTTCCGAACCGGGTCTAAACAGGAAATAGTCGGGTTGAACATGTTCGGACATGTTCTTACACTTATTACTAAGTTATAACAATGATCAAACAGGTTATATATGTTCTAGATAGCTAATTATGCATAAATGACATTTTAAGCATCCTGTTGACTTTTTACTTAAAAGTTTGACCCGACTTTTGACCTGGTTAGAGTGGTGATCAGGGGAAACCCTTTTGAGGTTTTATTACCCACATAAATACCAATCTATAACTACTTTTAATTCGAGATATGACTGAGCCATTATTGACTAATCTCGAAGTCAAACCGTAATTACGACGGTTTGACTTTTAGCCTAAATACTAAGCTAAACTCAATTAAAGAAGGACTAGCAGACTTACAAGAGTCCTATGCACGAGATATGATCAGTTGGACCTGCTTGAGAGCTCCAGAATTGATCCACAAATGCAGATGAAGGTGTAAGTTCAATGGTTGCAACTAAAGCCTTATATAGTGGTTTAATCTCCACAATTCCTTGACACTTGGGGTCTACAACTCACCACAATTGATCAACACTTGTTGTCTAGTGCTTAGGGATGTCTAGGGGTCGCCCACATGTGAGAAAAACCGGCTAGATGGGTTAAATTCGCGCATAACAGGCTGCTGCCTGTTTTTCTGGTTCTGGGCGTCCCACGCGGCCCGCCTCCCATTTGGCAGAATCTCACGCGGGCCGCCTGGCCCTTAATTTCAGGATTTTCTATTTTCTTGTGTTTTGCGAGTTGTCCCTTGGCTTCACGAAAGGTCAAGTGAGCTTTATACTTGCAATTTGCCCCCTTATTATTTACCCACAAGGGTTTTAGGACTTAAACCCACTTTTCCAAGTCCCTGAACATTTCCGGTTAACCCGAAAAGTCTTAACTTTCAACGTTAACACTTTAACCCCTCGCACACGAATTTGATCATAACTTTCTCATACGATAACGAAACTTTATGAAATTTTAATCGTGCATTCTAGTGAGCATAATTAACATTTACAAAGCTTCGGGTTTGTCAAAAGGTCACTCAGAGGTATATCTTTAAACATGTTGACACATTTAACCCCTGTAGTTTGAAATCTTTCACTTTTAGCTTCGTATGATCCATGATTTATTCGTTTGATGTTATAAACATCATGTAGGGTTATTATGAAGTATGTTTATCCATTGTTGACATTTTGAACCCTTATTTTCACATACTTTCTATGTTTGTCAACTTTAGTCCCTTTAAAGTATACTTTCTCACGTTCAAGCTGATGACACGTGTCAATACATTATAGGACGTGAATTTTCGAGGTGTTACATCCTCACCCCCTTAAAAGAAATCTCGGCCCGAGATTTACCGAAATAAAGGAAGTATTCTCTGCCTAATAATGGCAACTTACAGATGATTAGGAATTTGTATGATCTTATTTGTTGTTTCCAATGCAACTTTCAGATCCTGAATATTGGACTTACCAATCTATTGTCCTAACAACAGATGTTTAACATTTCATCTATACAAGGTCTCCAAAGGAGTAGCCTTAATACTTACATATCAATTATTAAAGAAAAGCTTATCTTAAGGTGGTTATTCCAACCATTACTTAACTAATATTAAGGAATAGCTAATCCTTGTCGTTAGTCGAACAATTCGACGATCCTGGGTAGCTGATGGCAAATTCTTAATCGTTGCCTATTTAGGGTTGCGGCATGTATGCATAAGCAATATGAACCGTCTTTCTTATTTAATAATATAACACCCTCAGAATATTGAGTCTGGCTATATGAGCCTATGTCTTAAAACCTACTTACTCAAGGTTTCGTTTATTCCATAATAAATATGGAGTTTTCACAATACTCCAGCCCACGGCGGGCGACAAATCTTAATTCTACCTGCCTTCCAGGAGGTAAGCAGGGACATCTTTTGAGAAGATAATTAAGATACAAGGAGGCTACAGAGATTTTCCATATCTCAGGCTCCAGTTCATCTATCATTGTTCGTGTCAAATGAGTGACACCTTTATGTTATAAGTCCTCGAATTCCTTAATCGGGAACATTTACTTGGGAAAAAATTCCATTTTTGGATATCTTCTTTGAATACTACTAGTCGAATTTAGTACAATATGATCATTGGGATATCTTAGGGTTCCATGTATTAAACCTCCATGCTGATCAGACATGGAAATAATCTATGGGACACACTAGGATACGCCAATCCTCATATGACACTTTTATCAATCATAGTTTGGCATTCGCAGGCGATAGAAAACAATGAGAAAAATAATTAAAATAACATATGTTGTCGTACTCTATGCAAAGAAAGAGTGCTCTTAGATTTTCGGAAGGATTCCTTGCCGATTTATAAGAATCAGTTACTATGGTTTCCTTGGTAATACCTTGTGGATGATAAAAAAAAAAATTGCTAAGTTTATGGTTCATGAAGATTTATTATTGCCTGTATTAAAAACAGGACACTTAGCAGAAATTATCATTGATAAATGATAAGGAAGTTTATTGTACAAGTGCTTATATTTAATTAATAATGGAAGTTTCACAAACTAGGCACCTAGCTCAGTTGGCTAGGCGCGCGAAAGGGTGCGGCCTAGACCCAGGTTCGATTCCGGGGACGGCCAATTCCACCATTTTTTTTTCTTTTTTTTTTAACTTGCTAAACTTATAGTTTATGAAGAATTTACTGGTATCCGAACCAAAATAAAACTCTTAGTATTTAAATTATTGATGAAATGCCAAGGAATGTACCTGATGCCATTATTTATGGACTAGCTCAGGCATTTTAGGCGCTTTCAATTTTAGGCTTTACTTCCTCCGCCGCATTTCCTTTGACATATTTAGGGCACGTAGTCTTGATGTGGCCTTTCTCATTGCAGCCGAAACAGACTGCATTCTTCATGTCCTTACAGTCCAACGTTTTATGTCCCTTAGACTTGCAGATCCCACAAGCCCTGGGCTGCGATTTGGATTTTGGTTCGAACCTGCATTTCCCATAATGGCGCTTCTTGCAGGTCTCACATACCGGTTTCTGGTCGGACTTTTGTGTATTCTTTTTCTTAGAACTCTGGGAGTTATCTACCTCCCTTTTTCTTTTTGGTTCATCCTTTGCATCAGAGGCATGAACGAGATCCTTCTTAAGAGTAAGGAAATGTGGTCCTAGATAAAATTTGGACTGGGCAGCATGGGTCTCCTTTAACTTTTTCACAGCTCTCTTCACAGCTTTTCCAACGGCTGCGTCTATCATAGTTTGAAGAACATCTTTGGAAATTCTAAGGTTTACAATTTCAGCATCATTAGTCTGTGTCGCGTCATCAATGGCGCGATTGACTGTTGTCTTATCCGAGTTTGCCATACTCGATATTGGTTCCTAATACCAATAAAACAATTTCTTAGTTGAAATCCAACAACTACTATTTTTATTCTGATGGCCTTAATATATACTAACCATGGTGTCAATAACCTATACAGGCTATTATAGCACTAACATTCTTAATGAACGTTATTTAAAATATATTAATATTACTTAGCCTAGGTCGCAAAAGACCATAAGTGGCATTAAAGATTTGGACCTAGTCCATCACTTTTCTGACAGAGGATCAAAACGTCACATCTGTCTTTATTATATTAAAGAATTTAGGTAGCTTGAAAGCTTGCCATAGGAATATCAGAAAAGAGTGATTCCTATTTAGATATAAAATATCCATCTAAGGTTTTGTTGGAGCATTTTCTAAAGTATCATCGGCTAATTTCTACTTCGTATAAAATGACCGACGTCCTACTAAGACGGAGACAACAGTTCTCAACAGTGATCGTTCATTATTGAATCACATGTGATAGCATCAAATAAATTTCTGCATAAACTGCTTGATAAGGAAAAGTACCTGCTATATAGTTATCCTTCCTGGCTTTCATCCGGAAGGCTCATGCGTTTGTTTTCCTGGCCTTTCCAGGCTTCTTTATAAGCTTTGGGCAGTTGGTTTTGATGTGCCCTCCCTCGTTACAATTGTAGCATGTGGCGTTCTTTAACCCCTTGCAATCTAAGGTTTTGTGACCCTTGGTCTTGCAAATTCCACACAATTTAGCGCGTGGGTCTATTGTACATTTTCCAAAATGCTGCTTTTTGCAGTTATTGCATTTGGGTCTGTTATCAGACTGACTCGAGTTCTTCCTAAACTCGGAATCCTTCCCGCGCTCCGAGCTTCCCTTCTTCTTCTTGTTAGTTTGATGAGAGTTTTCCTCCTCTCTTTCTCTTCTCCTCTCGCCAGAAGCCTTAACAGACTTAATTCTGATTGCGTCTAAGGTGGGAGATAAGGATAAGTCCACCGCGGACCTATATGTGGTTGGCCTAGATGCTTTAACATTCCCTTTTATCTCTGGTGCTAGGCCTCCAATGAAACGCGCTATGCGTTTAGGTTCAGGGGTGACTAGATAAGGAACTAGGCGGGACATAGTGTTAAAACTTGTCACATATGCCTGACAATCCAAATTCTCCATGACCAGAGTCAAGAAGTCTGATTCTATCTTTTCTACTTCATGCTGGGGGCAATAGTTTTCCTTGACTAATGCAACAAATTGCTCCCAAGATAAGTTGTAGAGTAGAACTTTCCCCGTGGCTTGGAGCAATGATCTCCACCATGCCAACGTTTCTCCTTTAAATGATTGTGAAACAAATTTCACAACATCTTGCTCCGCACAACCGCTGATGTCAACAACAGCGTCCATCTCATCGAGCCATGTCATGCAATCGATGGCTCCTTCTTCTCCTGTAAAGTCTCTGGGCTTGCAGGAGACAAAATATTTATATGAACAGGTCTTAACTGGTGCCTCTTGATGAAACACAACTTGTCTAGACGGAATACTCCTTTGATTTGACAAGTCATGAACATCGTCCTCCCTTGACTCATGTGTTTTAAGAGGGGGCTTACAACTAGCCGCAGATAGAGTCTTAGAGTGGGTATCGTTTGACTCATCATACTGCCGATCAAGTGCTCGAGTAACAGCATAATCTATTATTGCCTGTAGTTCTGCTCCAGTTACATTAATTCTGGTAGTATCATTGCTCTCCTTCAAGTGACTGTTAACTTCATCTAATCCAGCTATGTAGCTTGATTGCTACATAAATATTAACAATGATTTATTCAGAGATTATTATGGAATCATCATCTTTGACGATTTATCAACCATGGTAATATAAACCATATTGGTTAACTTGTTAGTTATATTTAATTAGTATTTTCCATTATAATTTATCCTAGTTATAAAACATTAAGGATATTAAAGTGGCGCATAAGGCCTAGTCACAAGGACAGTTCTAAATTTTTATAAGCCATGATTTCAGAGAATCGAGGCATTAAGGTCTGAATCAAGTTCATTACCTTCTTTTGACAGGGAGTTGTAGACTTCAACTGTCTTTTGTCTTTTAGGACAATAGATATAGCCCGTGGGCATTTCCCTTCTGAGGGATGGTTATAATATGATCATCTTCTTAGATGCTATTAGTCGAGGTCATATGGATCCTACCGACTATTATGCTTGGACCTGGTCCAACATTTTTAGACAGGAGGTCAAAGACCGCCACTGTCGTTGTCTTATCGGACAACAAGTTTAGCCCGTAGGCACTTCATCACTACTGGATGTTTATAATGTTATCATCTTATAGGATGACACAAGCCATGATTTCTAAATCACTAGGCTAGATAAGAAAATTGGAAGAATCTAATATAAGGATGACTGTTGTGATTTTCTCGAGTCACATTTGTCAAGAGTGCTAACACGTTCTTAGGTGTTAACAAGGATCTGAATCCCTTGGGTAGGTTTCACCATCTTGGCCG
Organism: Helianthus tuberosus; assembly: GCA_030545235.1. Classification (NCBI taxonomy): domain Eukaryota; kingdom Viridiplantae; phylum Streptophyta; class Magnoliopsida; order Asterales; family Asteraceae; genus Helianthus; species Helianthus tuberosus. Next base: position 187,004,868 of record CM060370.1, read on the forward strand.
CGTAGGCTATATTTCACCTTTAAGATTCTTTTTTTTTAAATGCCTACTGGCAGGGAAAGAAGGATATTTATTTTATTCAGGATTTTTATCATAATCCTAATTTATAAGTTAATAATAGCACAATGGCCTGGTCGCGTAGACAAGTTTAATTTATAAGCCATGATCGTCTGGGATCGAGGCATTTAGTAATAGCACAAAAGGCTTAGTCACATGGACAAGTTTAATTTATAAGCCATGATCGTCTGGGATCGAGGCATTTAGTAATAGCACAAAAGGCTTAGTCACGTGGACAAGTTTAATTTATAAGCCATGATCGTCTGGGATCGAGGCATTTAGTAATAGCACAAAAGGTTTAGTCACGTGGACAAGTTCAATTTATAAGCCATGATCGTTTGGGATCGAGGCATTTAGGTGTGAATCAAAGTTCATTACCTTTTCTTGACAGGGAGCTGTAGGCTACCACCGTCTTTAGTCTCAGAGGACGTTAATTATAGCCCGTAGGCACTTCCCTTCTAAGGGATGTTATTTTCCATTCGTTTCATATTTCATGTTTAGAATGAAAACTTAATTTAATCGATCCATTATATGAAAATAGAAGTACAGAGTTGCCCTAAGCGGGTCTTTGAAGGGATAATGTGTCCTTAAAGGGACTGAAAGATAAATATGTCCTTATAAGTACTATCAAAGAAACGATCTGTAGCAACAGGAGTTTCCTCTTCATTTTATGTCTGAATGCTTTCTCTTTGGTTGTACGTTTCATCCTGGCCGCGGTACGAAGCTCAGCATTTCAAGGCTCCGGATGTGGAGAATTTCTAATACAGTTTCTTCGCTTAGCGACGTATCCAATATATATAAAAATTACAAGCAAAAATTTCCATATTAGGATTGAGAATATTCCTATGTTAAGTCTAGACTCAGAAGATTTAGGAATGTGCAATTGTGTCATTGAGATTAAACACAAAAAGCTAGTGTTTAATTCACTCATTGTTGGCTCTGATACCAACCTGTCACACCCCGATTTTCTACGTGTCACAGGTGGGCCCGGTGGGGGAGTATCGTGACGTGGTTGGCAACATCATGGTCAAACAACACAATATAATAATGCACAGCGGAAGCAAAAGATAAATATATTACATTCCGAATATAAGTAATGTCAAAGTATTACAACGGAAGGTAAAGGATCCACAGGCGGATCAATAAAAGAAAACTGTTCAACAGACTTTAGGCATCTAGAACTTGCAAGATTCCCTAGTGACGCCCTGAGCTCCCAGCCAATTACGCATAGTACCTGTCACTTAACCTTTTGGAAAATACGTCAGTTTACACTGGTAAATACAATTAACTGACTCATTTTGGAAAAAGAGTTTGAAAAGTGATTCGAGTGCAAACGGCACAAAATATCTTGACACATTGATTAAAATGCACAGAGGCAAAATTAATCTTTTATACTTGGGACAATTTTATTAATAAAAATCTTGTATCCGATTTACATGGTTGTCCAACATTTAGGGCCGGTGATTATACAATACAAGCCGGACAAGATTAATCGACACACCACAAATATAATCTCACAAGAAGATACCCTTACGAGTGAGTATACGTTATACATATGCAACAGGAGGTGTTTTGCCTACACCTTGTGCTTACGTCGTGGCCATTCACTTTTTAAAATGAGCCAAGGATATCCAGGACACGGTCATTAACCCCCAATGTTATTTGTTATCAATCAACACAGATTAAAACGGGATTATGCAATTTAATCATCTCCGATTAAAAGGTTTCTACACCCGACCAAGCGGTATTTTTATAATACCGTATCCCAAGCCCGTATAAGGGAAGATAAGTTAAAAGTATTTACCTGAGCTAGCAATGCAATTTACACTCAGCCGTATATCTTAATCAGCAAGCACAAGTACTTCTACTGGGGCTCTCAATCTGGAACGAAGGTTTTATTAACCTATTAAATTCCTAACGGGTCTTATTTAAGTCGTAACTTAGACCGGTTAGTTTTAAGGAAAGGTTTACGGTTCAAAACGCATGATTAAGCGAAGACCGGAATAGAATGTGATTTAGACCCGACAAGTTTGGAGACTTGTAGAATATGGGTAAACTAAACACATTCTGGATTTTGAGATAAAAATGATAAGGTTTGACCCGTTTCGGCTATTTTATGTAAACTTGTTACATAAACCGAACCGAACACGTAATAAGCGTAACGGGTATCCGAAAGAGCCATATACAGGTTTCCTAAGTTAATATGCTTCAAATATGTTGTGACATCAGTAGGATGTCTTTCATTATGCCCCGAACTAATTTAAACACAAACTATGCCCCGTAGGGGTAGTTTGGTCATTTTAAAGGTTGTAAAAGAGTTTAAATGTTTAACTGAGTTACAGGTCTGATGTAAACAGCAAACATACTCAATTTGATGAGTTATAACAGTAGGGTGAAGTATATATGTGAAATATATCATTTATAACCAAACTATGCACCGAAGGGGCATTTTGGTAATTTCACATAAGCCGAAAAGCTCAAAACTGAATTCTGAGTTTATCAACCTTTGCTTACTGTTAAAATATCATAATTTGCCTCGTATATCAGTAGGTATCAACCCGGGTATGTTCAATATGATTTTAAAACGTACTATGCGTTAAAAACGCCAAATAAGGCGATTAAAGGCCATTTCCGGGTTTGATACTTAAATCTGATATTTTTATATTTCCATAAGGCTTAAAATAATTTATTTATCATATGTGATTAGTAGCAAAAGGTTTGGAGTCATTTAGATAAGTAAAACTCATTTTATGGCCCGTAAGGGCAAAACCGACAATTACCGGATTAAGCCTACGACTACTAGTTATGCTCAGCCTAAAATTAATTAAAAATCTTTAAAAATCCCAAAATAATATATTATATCAGTGGGTATTAAGTTTGATACCAAAAAGTAGGCTTAACTAGGCTATACGCTAATTACGCCGTTTTATTAACATAAAGCTTTAATTTTGCGATATTGAGCATAACTCTTAATCTATAAGTCAAACTGATGTCAAACTTTGCATACAAGTTTATATATCAGTAACTAAGGTTTCTACACTTTTACATTTTCATAAATCATGTTTTAAGGTAATAAGGGCATAACGGTCAACGTATGAGCAATTAACGGAAGTATGCATATTAATTGGATATCTAGTGAACCAAGGTGTGTAATCACAGAGGGTTGTTCTAACAAGTAACCTAATCCAATTTAAGCTCTGAGGCATTTCTAAAACATACCTAAACGGGTCAGAACTGAAAGTCAAAGTGAAAGTCAAACTATGTGACTTTCGGTTCCGAACCGGGTCTAAACAGGAAATAGTCGGGTTGAACATGTTCGGACATGTTCTTACACTTATTACTAAGTTATAACAATGATCAAACAGGTTATATATGTTCTAGATAGCTAATTATGCATAAATGACATTTTAAGCATCCTGTTGACTTTTTACTTAAAAGTTTGACCCGACTTTTGACCTGGTTAGAGTGGTGATCAGGGGAAACCCTTTTGAGGTTTTATTACCCACATAAATACCAATCTATAACTACTTTTAATTCGAGATATGACTGAGCCATTATTGACTAATCTCGAAGTCAAACCGTAATTACGACGGTTTGACTTTTAGCCTAAATACTAAGCTAAACTCAATTAAAGAAGGACTAGCAGACTTACAAGAGTCCTATGCACGAGATATGATCAGTTGGACCTGCTTGAGAGCTCCAGAATTGATCCACAAATGCAGATGAAGGTGTAAGTTCAATGGTTGCAACTAAAGCCTTATATAGTGGTTTAATCTCCACAATTCCTTGACACTTGGGGTCTACAACTCACCACAATTGATCAACACTTGTTGTCTAGTGCTTAGGGATGTCTAGGGGTCGCCCACATGTGAGAAAAACCGGCTAGATGGGTCAAATTCGCGCATAACAGGCTGCTGCCTGTTTTTCTGGTTCTGGGCGTCCCACGCGGCCCGCCTCCCATTTGGCAGAATCTCACGCGGGCCGCCTGGCCCTTAATTTCAGGATTTTCTATTTTCTTGTGTTTTGCGAGTTGTCCCTTGGCTTCACGAAAGGTCAAGTGAGCTTTATACTTGCAATTTGCCCCCTTATTATTTACCCACAAGGGTTTTAGGACTTAAACCCACTTTTCCAAGTCCCTGAACATTTCCGGTTAACCCGAAAAGTCTTAACTTTCAACGTTAACACTTTAACCCCTCGCACACGAATTTGATCATAACTTTCTCATACGATAACGAAACTTTATGAAATTTTAATCGTGCATTCTAGTGAGCATAATTAACATTTACAAAGCTTCGGGTTTGTCAAAAGGTCACTCAGAGGTATATCTTTAAACATGTTGACACATTTAACCCCTGTAGTTTGAAATCTTTCACTTTTAGCTTCGTATGATCCATGATTTATTCGTTTGATGTTATAAACATCATGTAGGGTTATTATGAAGTATGTTTATCCATTGTTGACATTTTGAACCCTTATTTTCACATACTTTCTATGTTTGTCAACTTTAGTCCCTCTAAAGTATACTTTCTCACGTTCAAGCTGATGACACGTGTCAATACATTATAGGACGTGAATTTTCGAGGTGTTACAGTTATCTTCCTCCTTTGGTTCATCCTTCGTGTACGAAGTGTGAACAAAACTCATCTCATGAGCAATTGAACATGGTTTTGAATGAAATTTAGAGCGAGGAGCATTCGGCTCTTCGGATCGTTTCATGATATTTCTATGGTCCTTCCAACTGCTACGTCAACCACAGCCTGGAGATTAATTCCATTAATATTGGGGTTTACATTTGTAGTTTTATTAACTTTCGTCGCATTAATAGTATTGCGACTGTCGTCGACCTCATCCGAGTTTTCCATACTCGAAACTTGGTACCAATCACCAAGATTTAACAATTATTAGTCACCATCCTGATGACCTGACTTAGATTAGCCACGGCATTCATAAACCGCATGGGCTATTCTGTTCCGAACGTTCATAGTGAATGTTATTTTGAACGTAATTCCATTATATTTAGCCTAGGTCTCAACTGGACCATCAATGGCATTCAAAGTTTGGAGCGAGTCCAATACTTGCTTGACAGGGGACCATAATGTCACAACTGTCTTTATCACAAGTACGATTATAAATAACTCAAAGGCTAGCCTTTCATGACTTCGGTTATATATTTTTATACATATATGGTATAGAAGCCTGTCGCGAGGGACGTAGAAAATATGGCATAAAACCCAGTCATGAAGGACATAAATGATTATACGGCACGAAGGCCTTGTCACAAAGGACATTTAGATATGGCACCAACGGCCTTGTTATAAGGACATTCATCAAATCTGGTACAAAGGCATGTCACCAGGAATGTTAACATTTAATATGTTAACTTGTCACGAATGACCAATTATAGCACATAGGCTTGTCCTGAATGACTTTAAAACATAACTCGATGGTCTATTTTCAAGGACCTTAATTTATTAGCTGCAATCTTATTAGATTAGGGCTTCCAGGTTTGAACGTGGTTCTTCACCTTTGGACAGGGAGTCATAGACTACAACTGTTTCCGTCTTTAAAGACGATTCATTTGGCAGAATAATAAGCCAGTCAACATCACTAATGGATGTTTATATATAACCATGTTATCTAATGATATTAGTCATGATCACATCGATCATATTGACTATTTGGTTTGGGTATAATCACACCATTCTGAACAGGGGATCATAAAGATTACTACTATCTTTGTCTTACCGACACTAGAATAGGGTATAGCCCGTAGGCATTTCATCGCGAGGGATGTTATTATTATGATCATCATACTGATGATACTAGTCAGGATCGCAACGAGTATAGACTATGGGATTTGAGTATAGCTCACCCCCTTGGGCAAAGAATTACAAAAGATTACAATTGCCTCGTCTCAATTGGACAACATAATATAGCCCTTAGGCAAAACATCTCTAAGGATGTTGAAACTGTTTTAATCATCGTATTGATGATTTTTGTCATGCTCGCATTGATTATATCGACTATTAGGCTTGAGCATAGCTCACTACCTTGGACAGGGAATCGTAAAGATCACAATGTCTTTGTCACACATGGACAATATAATATGGCCCATAGGCGAAACATCACTAATGGATGTTTATAATAGGTTCATCCTATTAGAAGATATAAGTCATGATTGCATTAATCATATTGACTATTTTGGCTTGAGCATAGCTCACCACCTCAGACAAGGAATCATAAAGATAACAATGTCAATGTCTCAAATGGACAATATATTATAGCCCGTAGGCAAAACATCACTAAAGGGTGTTTAATAATACTATCATCGCATCAGATGATATTAGTCATGATCGCATTGATCATATAGACTATTATGTTTGGACATAGTCCATTATTTTAGACAGGAGGTCAAAGACCATCACTGTCGTTGTCTTATCGGACAACAAGTTTAGCCCGTAGGCACTTCATTACTAACAGATGTTTATAATATGATCATCTTATAGGATGATATAAGCCATGATTCCTAGATCACTAGGCTAGATTTGAGAATTGGAAGAATCCAATATAAGGATTACTGTTGTGATTTTCTCGAGTCACATTTGTCAAGAGTGCTAACACATTCCTAGGTGTTAACAAGGATCTGAATCCCTTGAGTAGGTTTCACCATCTTGGCCGCGTAGGCTAGGTTTCACCTTTAAGATTCCCTTTCAATTGCATACTGACAGAGAAGGAAGGATATTTATTTTATTCAGGATTTTTATCATAAATCCTAATTCATAGGTTAATAATAGCACCAATGGCCTAGTCGCGTAGACAAGTTAAATTTATAAGCCATGATTTCAGAGAATCGTGGCATTAAGGTTTGAATCAAAGTTCATTACCTTTTCCTGACAGGGAGCTGTAGGCTACCACTGTCTTTAGTCTCAGAGGACATTAACCATAGCCCGTAGGCACTTCCCTTATAAGAGATATTTATTACTGAATTGTCCCTTAGGGAAATTCATTAACCATGGTAAACAGAGACCATATTTGGTTAATTTATTAATCATATTTATTTAGGATTTCTATTATAATTTATCATAATTATAAAACATTAACAGTTTTATTAGTGGCACCCAATGGCCTGGTCAAATGGACATTTATAAATTATAAGCTTATGATTTCAGAGAATCAAAGCAACAATAACAGTTTTATTTAATAGCACAAAAGGCCTAGTCACAAGGACAATTTTTAAATTATAAGCCATGATTTCAGAGAATCAAGGTCTTTAAGTATATTAGCACAACTGGCTTAGTCACAAGGACATATATAATTTATAAGCTATGATTTCAGAGAATCAAAGCATGAAGGTATATTGGCACAATAGGCCTAGTCACAAGGACAATTTTAAATTATATGCTAGGATTTCAGAGAATCAAAGAATTTGAGGTTTGAACCTAGTTCATTACCTTTATCTGACAGGGAGTCATAGCTACCACTGTATTTTGGCTCATGTAGAAATGAGCAAGGCCCGTAGGCATTATGTTACCACGTATGGTTTAAAATATGATCATCTTAATTAATGATGTAAACCCAGGATTCAGAGATCATTAAACTGGGTTAGGAGTCTTTTGAAGAATCCTATTTCAACATGACGTGTGTGATTTTCATTGAATCACGTCTGCTAGGAGTGTTAACATGTTTTAAGATGTTAACAGAGATTTGAATCTTTTAAACAGGTCTTACCATCTTGGCCAGGTCTTTATAATGACACTCGGCTAGGTTTCACTCTTAAGATTCTTTATTAATGGTTTGAATCTTTTTAACAGGTCTTACCATCTTGGCCCGGTCTTATAATTGACCCGAAGGCTAGGTTTCACACTTAAGATTCTTAATTTAATTAACGCAGAACAATTTTAAATTGAGGTGTTAATACGGATCTGAATCTAATTATGGAACTACCATCTTGGCCCGGTCTTAATATGACACGAGGCTAGGTCTTGCCCTTTTTAGATTTTGCCATTTTATTATAATGGTAGATCTTATAAAAAGGAAATGATATTTTCCATTTATTTAGTATTTCTTGTTTAGAATGAAAGTTTAAACTTGATCATTCCACTATATAAAAATAAAAGTATAAAGTTGCCCTAAGCGGGACTTGAAAGAATAATGTGTCCTCGGAGGGACTGAAAGATAATTATGTCCTTATAAGGACTATTAAGGAAACGATCTCCAACAAAAGGAGTTTCTTCTTCATTCTATCTCCGAATGCTTTCTCCTTGGGTGCTCGTTTCATTCTAGCCGCGGTACGAAGCTCAGCATCTCAGGGCTCCGGGTGTGGAGAACTCCTATTACGGCTTCTTCGCTTGGCGACGTTTCCAATAAAAATTTGAAAGTAAAATTTCAAGATTAGGATTGAGAATATTCCTAAGTTAAGTCTAGACTCAGAAGTTTAGATATGTGCAATTGTGTAACTGAGATTAAACACAAAAGGCTAGTGTTTAATTCACTCAGTGTTGGCTCTGATACCAACCTGTCACACCCCAAATTTCCACGTGTCACCGGTGGGCCCGGTGGGGGAGTATCGTGACGTGGTTGGCAACATAATAGTCAAACAACACAATATTTAATAATGCACAGCGGAAGCAATTGAAAATATAATACAACCGAATTTATTATTGTAATATTTAATGCCACAATATTCGGAAGTTTATCCACAGAAGGATCGAACATAAAAGTGGAAACAATTGTTCAACAGACTTCGGCATCCTAAGCTTGCGAGACTTTTAATGATGCTAAGGAGAAATCACAGCCAATTACGCTTAGTACCTGCATTTAATCTTTTTGGGAAAATACGTCAGTTTACACTGGTAAATACAATCAACTGACTCATTTTGAAAAATGATTGAAAATTGGTTTGGATGCACATGGCATAAACATTTTATTTTTAACTTGGGAGAATCATATAATATTATGATCTTGTGAACGAATTACATGTTACTTGTGCGTTCAGTCGCCCGGATCTTGTCCAGGTTAAAGATCAATAGACACACCACAATCATAGAGTTATACACTGACAGGTGTACGCCTACACCCCGTGCTCAAGTCGTGGCCAATCTCGTAAGATGATGCCAAGGATATCCGGGACATGGTCATTAACCCCCCAAAGGCATTAAGTAAACAAGACTGTTTAAACGAGCCAATCAAATTAGTCAACTACCCACTCATGATGGAGATTTGATGCTCGATCAAGCGGTATGCTATATACCGTAACCCAAGCCCGTATAGGGAAAATAAGTTAAAAGTATTTACCTGATGCAAAGTATAATTCACAATAAGCAAATAGCACGTAGCTTTTACTGGTTCTCCTAATCTGGAACGAAGGTTTATAATAACCTATTAGAATTCTAACGGGCCTTTTATTAAGCTTAAGCTTAGACCGGCTAGTTTCAAGATACGGTTCGTACGCACGATTAAGCGAAGACCGGAGAGAATGTGATTCAGACCCGACAAGTCTGAAGACTTGTTTAATATGGGTTTATTATTCACATTCTGGATTTTGAGATAAAACAGATAAGGTTTGACCCGTTTCGGCTAATTTATGTAAACTTGTTACATAAACCGAACCGTGCGCGTAATAAGCGTAACGGGTATCCGTAAGAGCCATATACAGGTTTCCTAAGTTAATATGCTTCAAATATGTTGTGACATCAGTAAGATGTCTTTCATTATGCCCGAAATGAGATTAAACACAAACTATGCCCCGTAGGGGTAGTTTGGTCATTTTTAAAGGTTGTAAAAGAGTTTAGATGTTTAACTGAGTTACAGGTCTGATGTAAACAGCAAACATACTCAATTTGATATGTTATATCAGTAGGCTAAAGCATATATGTGAAATATATCATTTATAACCAAACTATGCACCGAAGGGGCATCTTGGTAATTTCACATAAGCCGAAAAGCTCAAAACTGATGTCTGAGTTTATCCACCTTTGCTTACTTTTAAAATATCATAATTTGCCTTATATATCAGTAGGTATCAACCCGGGTATGTCTAATATGATTTTAAAACATACTATGCGTTAATAACGCTAAATAAGGCGATTAAAGGCCATTTCCGGGTTCGATACTTAAATCTGATATTTTTATATTTCCAGAAGGCTTAAAATAATTTATTTATCATGTGTGATCAGTAGCAAAAGGTTAAGAGTCGTTTAGATATGTAAAACTCATTTTATGGCCCGTAAGGGCAAAACCGACATTTACCGAATTAAGCCTACGACTAGGAGTTATGCTCAGCCTAAAATTAATTAAAAATCTTTAAAAATCCCAAAATAATATATTACATCAGTGGGTAAAAGGTTTGATACCAAAAAGTATGTTTAACTAGACTATACGCTAATTACGCCATTTTATTAACAAAAAGCATTAATTTTGCGATAACGAGCATAACTCTTAATCTACAAGTCAAACTGATGTCAAACTTTGCATACAAGTCTATATATCAGTAACAAAGGTTTCTACACTTTTACATTTTCATAAATCACGTTTTAAGGTAATAAGGGCATAACGGTCAACATATGAGCAATTAACGGAAACATGCATATTAATTGGATAACTAATGAACCAAGGTGTGTAATCACAGAGGGTTATTCTAACAAGTAACCTAATCCAATTAAATCTCTGAGGCATTTCTAAAACATGCCTAAACGGGTCAGAACTGAAAGTCAAAGTGAAAGTCAAACTATGTGACTTTCGGTTCCGAACCGGGTCTAAACAGGTAATAGTCGGGTTGAACATGTTTAGACATATTCTTACACTAATTACTAAGTTATAACAATGATCAAACAGGTTGTATATGTTCTAGATAACTAATTATGCATAAATGACGTTTTAAGAATCCTGTTGACTTTTTAAGTACATGTTTGACCCGACATTTGAACTAGTTAGAGTGGTGATCAGGGGAAACCCTTTTGGGGTTTTATTACCCACATAAATACCAACTTATAACTACTTTTAATTCGAGATATGACTGAGCCATTATTGACTAATCTCGAAGTCAAACCCTAATTACGACGGTTTGACTTTTAGCCTAAATACTAAGCTAAACTCAAATAAAGAAGGACTAGCAGACTTACAAGAGTCCTATGCACGATTTAGGATCAGTTGGACCTGCTTGAGAGCTCCAGGAATGATCAAATTATGCAGATGAAGGTGTGAGAATGTTTGTGACATTGAAGTCCTATTTATAGTGGTTTCAATCACCACAAAACATTGACAAACAAGTCTACCAGGTAACCACAACCATTCAACATGTGTCCTAGAGGTTTAGGGGGTGCCTAGGGGCAAAGAGGGATGTGGAAATTCGGTTAAAGTCGCGAAAATACGCAATGGCAGACAACAACAACTTTTTACGGATCTGGGCACCCCTCGCGTAGCGCGAGGGACCCTCGCGTGGCGCGAGCACCTGCAACATCAGCAACTTTGATTTCTTTTGCGATTCAGTCCTTGGCTCTTCAAAACTCGAATAGGCACTTGTTTCTTGCATGGTAAACCCTTATAATTGATCTAGTAAGGCCTTAAAACATATACCCACTTTGCCAAGTCCCCGGGTAACTTTATTGTCACCCGAAAAGTCCTAACTTTCAACGTTTACGCTTTAACACTTCGCACGCGAATTTGATCATAACTTTCTCATACGTTAACGAAACTTTATGAAATTTTTATGGCGCATTCTCATGAGCATAATTATTATTTACAAAGCTTCGGGTTTGTCAAAAGGTCACTCAGAGGTATAATTTAAACATGTTGACACATTTGGTCCCTGTAGTTTGAAATCTCTCACTTTTAGCTTCGTATGATCCACGATTTATTCGTTTGAAGGTATGAGCATCTTGTAGGGTTAATATACAATATATTTATTCACAGTTGACACTTAGAACACGTATATTCACATACTTTCCACGTTTGTCAACTTTAGTCCTTCTATAATATTTCTTTCACACGTTTAAACATTTGACACGTGTCTACATATTATAGGACGTGAATTTTCGAGGTGTTACATCGATGGACGTTTGGAGTGACGAGGATAGTGTTGGGGTGGTAGTGGTGGTGGTCAGCGGCCGTTTGGAGTGGGTGGGGGTGGTGGCTGATGCTGGTGGTGGTGGTTATTGATGATGGAGAAGAGAGGCTAGAGAGAGATAGAGAGTAAGACAGATAGGGTTGTAAACAAACCAAACGTTTGACGAACAGTTCGTGAACCGTTCGGCGGGAAGTTCGTTTGTGTTCGTTCGTCTATTAAACAAACGAACACAAACAAGAAATTTTGTTCGTTTAGTTAAATGAACAAACATGAACAGAGGTCGTGTTCGTTCGTTTATGTTCGTGAAAGTTCGGTAACATGTCCGTCTGTGTTCGATAGTTCATTAGTGTTTTTAGTTTTTATATCTATTTAAATACTTCAAAATTCCGACAAATTAAATATCTAATAAGTGTCGGTGTATTATATACATTGTTCATGAAACGATTGTTTGTGTTCGTTTGTTTCCATTTGTGTTCATGAACATTAGTTAGTGCTCATTTATGTTCGGCAACGTTCATTTTTGTTTGTTGCCTAAAATTAACAAACAAACACAAACACAAACACAAACGAACACGAACAAGTTCATTTCCTTAACAAACGAACACGAACATAAAATCTCGTTCGATAAGTGTTCGTGAACGGTTCGTGAACACATATATTTCTTAACAAACGAACATGAATAAGGTCTTGTTCGTGTTCGTTCGGTTCGTTTGCAGCCCTAAAGACAGAAGAGAGATTATAGAGGTGTGTTTTGTTATGTATATGTATAATATTTTATTATGTATAATATAAAATCTTTACTTGTACCAAAATACCCTTAGTTTTATACTCGAAGTTACCAAAATACCCTTACAGTTAACAAACAATTTAGATGGAGTTAGTGTCGAGGAGCTGATTGGAAAAAAACATAGTAAACTATTGGAGGAAAATGACTATTTTTAAAGGGTTGGGGCAAAACCGTTAAAACGACCAAACCACAAGAAGCAAAACGGAAGTTTACTCTTTCATTTATTTTATACAATATGGTTCGCAATAGTGTCGGCGTTCAATATAGCAACCTAAAGTTATATATCCAAGAGGACAACGACACGTTTTATATATACATGTGTGTGGGGCTGGTTCTTAGCCTCCCCCCTTTTATTTTAGGCAACATATTATATTCTAACAATTGTACACACATGAAATCAATTTTGTTTCACAAATAAGCTAAATGAAGATAAGTTTGGATATTCTTTGGGTTTTTGGGTAGGAAAAAGTGGCCCGCTAACTGACTCTTTGGGTTCTTTGGGTTTTTGGCTAGTAAAAAGTGCCCCGCTAACCAACATATTAGTTCGAGTCGGGTTGTTCGTTTTTCAGGTTTAGATGTAAAATAATAAGGTGGTGGTTCCTCAAGGATTAAAAAAACGGTACTGTCATGTCTTCAACAAGGTGGTGGTTCCTCAATGAGGTGAATGCAGTAGTTTATTGTGACAATCAAGGGGCAGTGCAGTTGACTAAGAGTAGTGTCTTTCATGAAAGAACTAAACATATAAACGTTGATTGCATTTTGTCACGGATGTTGTAAGTGCAAAGGAGGTGTTGGTAAAACATATAGACACCGATGAAAATTTAAATACTCTGAAATTGTTAAAAGAAATCATGGATAACTATAAAAAAAAATCCAACATGAATGCCACCAAACATGCATCAATCATCGATAACTGCATTCGATATTGTTACATAGATGAGTCGACCAAGAAACATCATAGTAACAAAAGTACAATGCATCACTAGAAAAAAGTTCTATAATCACTAAACACCCTATTTTTTTCCTGTCTGATTATTTCATTCAAGGGCGAGAAAAAACACCAACAAAAACACGCATACAACAATAAGGTAAAATGAGGTTCTAAGTCTCGAGAAATCTGAGTAATATCTGATCCATCTTCGGCTGATGTTTCCTAACCTACAATTCAAGATAAAAATTGTTAGCAACTGATACAAGCCCGGAAGTGATTAGCTGCCAAACGGGTCGTGTTCATATATTGGCGGGTCGTACCTGGTACGAACCCACAAAACATGTGACACATGAACTAGAACATTAGCATCACACGTGTGTTCGCTGGTTGAAATGAACATGTCCGTTTAAAACGAAAAAAAAAGGTTTTAACTTTTTTATATTTAATGCTTTAAAATTACATATTCAGATAGACTTTTTCTATTTTCTTTAACTAATTTGTTTAACCTTAATTTTGACATAAAAAAAAACCCCATATGTAGTTTACGTTATTACATAACATACATTTAAAAAAATGTAAAAATAAATGAATTAAACGGGTCAACCTGCAAACCTGCCATGTTGACACAAAATCAACCGTTTAGCTTAACGTGCTCACCGGTTCGACCTAAAACTGACCTGACCCAATTAGACTAAACCCAAATCCGTGAATTTCATGTTTCATGTCGTACAAGAAATTCACTCCCCTACCAGTATGGCAGTATCAGATGAACGTTGTGAGGTGGGAATAAATATCTAAGAAGACTAATTAGGTAATATTATTTAAGCCCCTGCAATAAGTTTGTCTACTCAAACATTTAAAACCGATTATGTGACCACTGGCGGCAATAATCACTTTCAAAATACACATCCAAACACGACCTAAAATCAACCGAGATAAATAGTTTAGAATAACTTACTTTTATGCCTGCCAGAGATAGAAGTTTGTGAGAAGCAGCATAAATAACATCAGAATTCTCCAAGCTTTTTTCCACAAAATAAATGACTTCAGAAACCCCAGACTGTAATATATAAAAAGTCAAAGATTAAATTGGTAAAAATGCAACAAAGCCCAAAAAGATGCAACGTAAAGAAGGGCTTCAAACTCACCTGAATTATAACTTTTGCACACTCATTACAAGGAAACATTGTTACATAAAGCCTCTGGACATTAATAAGAACAAAATAAATTAAATTAATACTCTTATAAAACGTTTTCGCAAATATTTGTAGGTGCCAAAATGGCCAGATTGGGTAACATGTTAAAATAGGTTCAGGTCAATGGGGTACTTACAGTCCACAAAAAAAATTAGATAAATAAAAAATATAAAAATTTGAACCAACCTGCCCTGCAGCAGACGCGTGATTTGTGTTCAGGATGCAGTTAACTTCAGCATGACAAACATAACTGCAAAAGAAGAATAATTTAAATTTGCAGCAATTAACAACAAGCTTTTATCACAAACTAGCAGGGATTGCAAGAAGAAATAGTAACAAGTATATAAATAACTATAGGAATTATTAGCAAGTAAAAAACTTGTATTAGAAGTGAGTCAGGTGGCAATTTCAGGCTTTCAGCCATTTACTTATGAACAGGTCGAATCGTTTTATGCTTTTTTCTAACATGTAAATTGGGTAAAACAGAAAAAAAAAAAAAAAAGTGTATTATTCATGCATAAAACCTCTTAAAACATGCTATTAAGAAATAGCGTGATCATTGAAACATTATAACTTCGTCAATCATTATTTAACACTAACTGGTTAAAAGACGGTTAGACGGTTTAAATTTAAGTGTTTTAGTCAACATAGCATGTGACCCGTACTAATAATATCCATTTTGACCTATTACCCAACCCGACCATTTTGCCACCTCTACTTGTGGTCAATATAAGCAGTGTAGCAGCATCACTTACGGATATTTTGTCTCTAAAGGATTGTCATTCTTGGATTTCTGAAAGTGCAAAAAAAAGATTAGTGATGATAAATCATTGATGAACCTTCGCATAATTTAGTTTAAAATATACTAACCTTTGACCATGGAAGTTTGTCGTCAGAACAACCACGTGGAAACCCATTGTAGCCGATGCCTGTTTATAGGTCACATATTCATGTCAAAAAAAGACACTAACAGGTAAATGATGACAAAGTTAGTAAAGCATCTAAGCAGTAAATGGGTGAATCAAACGGGTTGCGTAACGGGCCAAATGGGTGATTCTTTGGTACAGGTCGAAACTTGGTGGGTCAGTTGGATCAACCCGAAACACTTTTTTGTTTGAAATTTTAACCTTTTTGTCAATATAATTACAAAAAAAACACAAATATTATAATAATGATAGGTGAATTAGAAAGTTTTATGCATTTTAAAAAACACTTAGCCAGTTTTTTTTCACAAATTTGACCCGTTAGTGATAAAATATAACCAGAATTAGCCCAATAACTAAATGGGTCAAACTTTTGTGTGTTTCAAACTTCTAAATCCTTTGTGCTATATTATTCATGGTCCCATTCAGATTAATGTTTCTTTTATATGCTGAATTTTATAGTTTTGCAAAATTTCTCGTTAACTTCACACTTTTGCATGATTTCACAGTTTTGTAAGGTGTTTTTTTTTCATTTGAGGTGCTTGCTTGATTCGATCTGACCACCGACCCGTTATCCAACCCATCTGACCCGTTCATTTTATCGCCCAACTAGGTTAAGACACACGCGATGCTTCAAGAGAAAAGATATATAATGCATATATATATCAAATACTTGGAGTATAGCTTTCGTCAAGAAAGTCTTACCGAGTATTATATCATCTTGACTCACTAAGCATGCTCCAACCTACAATGAAAGATGAGCAAAAAAAACATCCAAACTTGAAGTCTATGCAAACAAACAAATTCTTCCAAGAAAACCAACAAAATCTGCTAATTTTGTAGCCATGATCACCAATCAAAGTGAGGATGGCAATGGGACAGGTATTAATAATCTCAGTCCCATACCTGATTGTAGAGCCGTGTCTCATACCGGGCCCGGTATCCATCGGGTATTTGTCGCTTAATCACCCGTCAGGTACCGGGTATACCCATTAGTTGGCTAAAAATTAACCACATTTCTTACTATTTTATTTTTTATGACTTTATTACTCGAAGAAATTCAAACTACAAAAAACAAAATTGAGTGTATCAAAGACATACAATAAGAAACAATTATATGTTTACGAGTATGGTTCGGGCAAACAGATATGTATGTTTAAGGTAATCGAGCAGAGTATCATCAAATACCATACCAGTTCCATACCCGCAGGTTTTTTTTAAACTTATCCCAAACCCATATACTTTGGGTTTACAGGTCGAGTTCGAGTTGATTGCCATCCCTAAATCAAAGATAACCAACTGGAAACACAAAAGAAGATAACTACAAAGAAATCAATAGTTTCCTTTAAAAAAACAATTCAGATTTTTGCTGTTAAATATCAAGATAATAGCTACACTAAACTGAAAAAAAAATAACAAAATCATCATCATCATACTCAGTAACTCACACCAATAGCAAGGCTGAGGAGGAGGGTGAGATATATACAACCTTACCTCTACCCGTTGGAATAGAGAGACACATAACACTTAGCAATCGGGACAAAGACCGACAGGTGCATGTACCCCCTTGTCATTCGGCTATCAGCGTCACTACATGATGCATGATTAACCTTCCACCGCTTTTAACGTTATTTTCACGAATTAGTAAAACAACATTAAATTTAGTGCAATTTCACTCTTGCCCCCTATGCGCCCACACATATATACATTATATGTGCACACCGCTGGCGTATGTAAAAAAAATATTAAATGAAAACATACAAATTTACATTGTTTCTGTAACTTGAAATTTGTTAGATATATCAAGAGCAGAAATCCGACCTGCCTGTTAGGATCTTTAGATCTCTCAGCCGACAAAAACGCAATCGCCATAAAATAATCATCCCACGATAAATATCTACACCAAAATCAACACAATTTCATCATTTCACGCACTTCAAACCACTCAATAACAACAATCAATTTTAAATCATCTTTACCCCTTGCGTTTAGCCGAATCGTACGGATCACTGGAAGATGATTTCTTCTGCAACACGTCATCGGAAGTAGATGTATCGGTGGTGACCAGCTTCTTCTTGCTAGGGTTTACTAACAAACGGATAACGAATGCGGAGGCTAAGGCGCCGGCGACGGCGGCGGTGGAAATGAGAGTCAGGTCTCGCGAATTCATCTCCGGAGTTTGAAGCGGTTGGAATGATGACGATCGATTTCGCCGGAAAATGATGACGGAGGTGGTGAAGTTTTGCCGCCAAAAAGGATAGAATGAGACAACAGAAAGCGGGAAAAAGTGTGAGTTTATTAGTTTATTATTGGGCCAATTTGGGCTTTTTGTGTATTTAATAAGGGCCTTTTTTACTTCTAATAAGTATTGGGTTTATTTGGGCTTTTTGTTTATTTAGTTGTAGGGCTGCAAACGGACCGAACGAACACGAACAGTACCTTGTTCGTGTTTGTTTGTTAAGAAATATATATGTTCGCGAACCGTTTATGAACACTTATCGAACGAGATTTTATGTTCGTGTTCGTTTGTTAAGTTAATGGACTTGTTCGTGTTCGTTTGTGTTTGTTTGTTAATTTTAGGCAACGAACACAAATGAGCACAAACTAATGTTCATGAACACAAATGTAAACAATCGATCATGAACAAAATATATAATACACTGACACTTATTAGATATTTAATTTGTTGTAATTTTGAAGTATTTAAATACATATAAAAACTAAAAACACTAATTAACTATCGAACACGTTACCAAACGTTCACGAACATAAATGAACGAACATGACCTTTGTTCATGTTTGTTCATTTAACTAAACGAACGAAATTTCTTGTTCGTGTTCGTTTGTTTAATAAACGAACGAACACAAACGAACTTCCCACCGAACGGTTCATGAACTGTTCGCCGAACGTTTGGTTCATTTGCAGCCCTATTTAATTGTGTACGTAAGTTATTTGACCCCGTTGATTTGTAAGCCTGAATCATGAAAAGTTATATCGATTCGAAAAATAGGTTCGAAATCGATTTGGTGAAGAAACCAGAATTTTTAAAGCCGCCCAAGATTATTGACAGGGCTCACTTAGCATTGTAAAGAAATAACAGGACATGATTGGCATGAGATAATAAAAGTCATTGAAAATTACAAGCAACATCTAACTATGATTAAAACTACGTCATTTTGATAAACAGTTGAACAGGTGATAAACGTGTCGTGTCAATCCATTAACCCGATTAATGCATAAATTGTGTGTGTCATAAACGGGTTAAGAAGACCAAACCCTGTTGGACACATTTTAGTCGTGTCAATAATGTGCCAACCCATTTATCTGAAGCATCAACTATTTCGACTACATGTCGAGTCATAATAAAATTGTTAACTCTAAGTCAAATTAATCGAACATGAAAAGTTACCCTGCGGTCTCATAATAAAATTGTTAACTCCAAGTCAAATTAACTGTATTAAGAGTTTTTTTACAAACTTAGTAAAAAACAGAGTTAACTTTCGTTTTGCTTCATGTGGTTTGCTTGTTTTAACGGTTTTACCCCTATCATTTAAAAACAGACATTTTCCTCTTTGATATTTCTAACTTATCATCATTTTGCTCCCCGCTTCTAACGACGTCTATTTCCACCGTTAAAACTTAGTCATGTGCCCCTCACATTAGGGGCATTACAGTCTTTTCCAGTCTAAACATTTTATCCTTTTCATTTTATTATTAATTTAATAAATCTTTTTCTGTCTTCTTATGTATATACATACATTATATATTATAGATAAATATACATAAATCTCTCTTTTTCTCTCTCATCTCTTTCTACCACCACCCGTCATCAGCAATCACCGTTGTACCCCAACGTCACAGCCAACAACAACATTTTCCTCAAACCACCACCTGTTTTATCTAGGGTTTCGAAATTGAGAGAAGACCTAAGTCGATCTCAGCAGAACAGAGCGGATTTAAGAAGATTCTTACCAACTATGCGGTGACAAACATTTCAAACTCGAAAAGAGGTGGCATTTATAGATCACGTGGTCAGATATATTAGTGGACAACGACAATGGTTTTTGTATGTTTTGGTCTACGAATCTGGTGGTCGGATATTGAAGACTCAAAAACCAGTTGGTCCGAGCTGGTAAGAGTAGAGCTTCAGATGACCTTGACTAAACCTGCAAGATCACAAGGAAGAAAGCACATTGTAAGCCTCGTCACAGGGAGGGGGGCCTCTCTGTGACCAAGCTCGGGCGTGAGAAAAAGTATTTGTGAGGAGAAGTAAGTCAGGGAGAAAGAGAGAGAGGAGTTTAGAGAGAGAAAGTAGCGATTACCCTTTGTGGGAAGTCTTGGCGGGGTATTTATACTTTTGGGGTATGCTGACGTGGCAAGTTAGTTAGGGTCGGACCAGTCGCTATCAGGTAGTTAAAGTTGTGGGCCCGGGTTAGTTAGGAAGGACCCAAGTGACTGATCGTTCCGTCTGGGATACTAGGTACGTCCAACCCCTTGAGCTTACCGTCCGACCTTGTGTTCATCGGGCATTCGGTCCGACCAAGGACGTATCCTCATTAAGTCTCCCTAGTTCGTAGCATTTGTTTAGCAAAAGCTTCGAACTAAATGGCAAAGTTTTTGTGATTCGGTGCTTTTATCTGCCGCAGTTTTTGTTAATTTTTAAATTTTGAATTCTGGCGATGATTTTCGTTTGGTGACCGTCGGTTATTTTATCTTTTCTTTGACCGATGTGACTTTTGACATGCGTCATCAATCATGACGTGTCGCCACTCGATTGGCTGTCTTGAGGCGGTGAATGTCTCTATAAAAGGGGAAAAATAACTTTTTATTTCCACCTTTTTACTTCATCTTCTTCTTCTTATTTTTCTCTGAGGTAAAACACTGTTATCGAGCAGGTTAGTGTCTCCTTCTAGTCATGGCTAATAAGAGTAATTTGTCCGGCTGTTTTAATATTTTAAACCAAAACGGCCTGAGATGGTATGTGGAACAATACGCGATTCCCGCTTCTTTAAACCCCATTCTTCCCAAAAAAATACGACCATTTATCCTTTTGTCCCGGGGAATATAGGTGTTTACACTCGAATGTTCGACTACTGCAACTATCGTCTCCCTTTGACGAAGTTCTTGGTCGAGCTTCTTATGTTTCACGAGGTTCATCTTTCTCATATGAACCCTTTTGGTCTTGCCAAGGTGTGTCATTTCGAGTTTGCCTGTCGTGGCTTGGAGTCCGACCCGGATTTTGTAACGCCCCAAAATTTAATTATATACATTGCCACAGTATGTTATAAGATATAACTAGGAATGTGAATTTAGTGAGAATGTGAATTAGAACTTTATTAACTAGGTGGAGTAAGTTATAGGCCATTTAAAATTAAGTGTGCATACATGGGGGGGGGGGGGAATGTAAATAAGGAAAGTTAAGTAATTAAAAGAACTAGTAACACAAACACACACACATATGCGTGTGTTAATGTCGCCAGGAGCAAAGCACAGGATGAACTCCCTTCCTTATTCACTAAATTGCACAAATTGAGGCCCTAATCAAGACAATTACTCTTGCATGTTGGTAGATTCTTGATCTTCTAGGTCCATTAAAGCATAAGGTAACAAGAATTCCATGTTTTGATGACTATGAATGTATGGGGTTTCAAGAATTCCATGAGTTTATATGAAAAGTTGCATGATGATGGTTAATTGCATCACTTAATTGAAACACGGTTAGTATCATTAGCTTCCCTATCTTACGCAAACTTAATTGAATCTCTCTCTTAACCACTTCCGACTCATTTCCACTAAAACATACCTTAGTAACAACATCGATTCATATCTTCTTACATTACATTAAATAAATTACCGTATATCATAAATACATTACCAAACAAAAGGGTAAGTTCAGAGTTCACTTACCTTACGCGTCCGTATTTGCATTCACTCACTTGAGTCTTCTTGTCCCGTTAGCCTTCCACGCTCCCATCCATCTTGACATGATTCCTATACTTTCATGTCATTACATTTACATCCTTATTAGCATACATGATTATTCATATGAATGATCATATCAAGTTCATATCTCACATATGTATTTCATTAGTCGATTCAAATAAGCACATAGCATACTCAACATCATCATAACATAACCTTCATATATTATTGTCATTTGGACATTTTATCAAACACGTGGTGTGCGTACTACTTCCTAGGCACCATGTACAACTAGTTTAAGCATAATCTTCCAAGTTCATTCATATTTCATCAAATCTTCTTACTAATCAACAAGTATCATTAACACATAAACATCAAACATATCAACACCATATTTCTTTCAATTCATCTAACAATAGTTCATCATAACACAACATAATTCATGAATATTTAACAAGAATTGGACATGATGAACACCCATGTCATCTTAATCACCCAACTAGTGGGTTTACATCCTTAAACATCAAATTAGTCAAAATTATGCATAACACATGTTCCCTAAGATGATGTTAACACATAATCATGCTTAATTTCATACAATTTCGTGGATTGATCATAACCCACTTCTTACAATATCATTAAATCTTAATTACAACTTACCACATGTTTGCTAGGGCTAGATTATCAAGAAAACGAGTTCAGGCATCGGATTTGAGACTAATCTCCTTGTCAATTTGAAGCTTTCTTGTGAACTAGGGTTTACACCCATTCTTTCTTCCTCCTGCTCGATCTCACGCACACACACCCAGTGTGTGTGAGATTCTTGTTTTAATTAAACTCATATTCAATTTTGGCCATCTTAGTCCCTCATGTTCTCTCTCTTATTTATAATTGGCACAACTCTCATTCTCTTAATTGTTTCTACCATACTTTTAACTAGGATAAATAACCTAGTTATTTATTTCTTGATGTGCCATATCATAACATTTAACGAATATAAACATTCGGGTTTTGGGGTGTTACAAGTCTACCCCCTTAAAGGAGGTTTCGTCCCCGAAACCTTGCTTATTTCCACTTAACATTGAATACCTTATTTTACGGATTACCACTAACCTTTCTATTTCGCACACTTAGAACACACTTCTAGAATGTATACCTTTAGATTTCGAATTCTTTCCTCATGTTAGTTCCTTAGTGGTGTTCATCACTACATGTTTATTCATTCATTTCATTCAAAGTACATACCATAGCAAAAATGCACTCATACTTTATAAATGCCTCATTCATGAACAAATATAACCGTACGTCCTATCCTTACTTTCTTAAATCGAGCATAAAACTTCCATGCGTTCATTGATCATAACGACTCGATTATATCTACTTTTTATTCATAAATCATGTTGGACATGCCACTCTTGCTTTCATCGCACCAATACTCATTACAACAGTCCATACTGTCACATATCCTTTTCATTTCCTTGACCCGTTAGTAACAGGTCAATATGCATACTTCTTCAAACTTGTAATAATACATACATTCGTATGATCCGTTTACAACGAATCTAATACCTTTATCTCGTCTTTTAAGATTACATTCCATACATACAATGTATAACCTTTAATTCTTGTTTCGTTATCACAACAAAACTACTATTTCATAGTCACACATACTTGCTTAGCTCTAAAGTTAACATCATCCTACGTCTGTTAACGTTACATGCTACTGGGTATACTCGTATACGTACATTCACACGTATGTTCATACATACAAGCTTTATTCCTTTGTGCACATTCAACCCCATTTAAAGCATATGTACATGCGTTTATATATATACACACATACATCTATTTACATACACCCGAAAACATACTCACAACAATAACACATCTATGAGTACATGTTTACATGCTTACTTATCGTTATATAATGCACACACTCATACGTACCTTCATACATTTATTACATACATTCATACCATCCCTATCTCTCTACCTACATACGTACGTTCATACGTATCTCCATACCTTCATACATTCCTACATCTCTTCATACATGCATACATTCATAGATACCACCATACCTTAATATATTCATACATATATATACATAATTACATACATTCCAACACCTCTACGTACATGCGTACATTCATACATACCCTTCATACCTTCATGGACGATAATTCCTTCTTCATGCATACATACGTTTACATGTATATTCATATATTACATTACAAATCATTTCATTCGTGATTTCTCATGCATTACTTACTATTCACACATATGGGCGTTACTGAAAACTTTAAGACTGAATTTAGATTTCATTCCTTTATTGACCTCTAACTAGATTGACTTCATTCGTCTGTAAAACGAGCTCTCATCGTGAGCATCCTTTCAACACATCTACTACTATCATCAGCCAAGAATTCCATTATTCTCATTTATAACATTAATGGTTATCACATTTCCTTTCATACTTGCGTTCAACTTGGTGTTCAATCACCCATAGTTCCTTCACAAATTCCCGATTTGTATTAGCATTATACTGTTCATGGGTCAAATCATATAATTTGTAAGACCTAAGCTTACATAATTGAAATTTATAAGGACCTTCACATTTTATATAAATAATGCACATAAACTTTCATACAATGTTTATAACACTTCAACACTTTAGATATGATAACATATTCATACTCATAAAACCCTTACAAGGTTCATAATTGGTTCAATTCGTAACATAACGTAACTTTTCCCTTTCTGAGATCAACTTCAATTCCTCATGCATCCAATGTTCTCATACCTGCATTACATTGTTTTCTCAACGGAAGCACGATTAATAACGCTAATACTCAAACGTATCTAAATCGTACATACGTACAATAGTCCTTTATCAAAATGCATCAGAAACTTGGTTTCGGCCCATTCGGGCGCTTAACGGAGCACCAGGACGCGAACTGGATCAACCGGAATTAAGAATGGAAGAAAACAGAAAAGCACACATCCCAAGCACCGTCGCCGACGCCCATAAGGGCCGTCGGTGACGTACCTCCGTCGCCTGAATTCCCCGTAGACAGCAAGTTAAGCCGTCGACAAAAGTCAGAAAGCATGGACCGTCGGCGACGGCCCATTTGGGCGTCGGCGACGGCACCCCAAAACTTCATTTTTCCTGCTGTTTGTTTTCGTCGTTCTTACATACTAAAACCCATATAACTTTTAAACCGTTTACCCGTTTAACCTCTCGTTTCTTCCTACATGACCAAAATTTGATCCTCTTTCATATGGATTCCAAATCCCACATCCGGATTAAGAAAATTCTTAACTTACAAGCTTTTGGCTCAATATTCATTTAAGAATTATTCGACCCGTTCATGCATTTATCAAACAAACACGTTTGTTTGATCCCAATTTCTCATGAACTCCATAAGTTCAATATTGTCTATCGTACTAGGTTCATATCACGGGTTTATATACGTTCTTAAACCCGTTTTCGCTCATATGCTTATTTTGACCCGTTAAGGGTATTTAAGTCTATTTTAAGCACGGATCACCTTCATTTGCTTCTTGCTTCATATTTTCACATTTCTTATCAATTGATTTCCCACCACAACTACATTTGTGGTGGATCTAACGTGCTGATCTATATAATCCGAGTTTTACCCCTCGGATCCTCCTATTACGGCAAAACCCAAAAGCTTATACCTTTAACCTTTACACTTTTCAAAAGACTTACTCGATCATAATACTTGTTTCCAAATAGCCCATAAGGGTTGTTTACCCGCTTTGTCATTCGAGGGCGTTTTGGTAAACAGATGCTCCGGTTCTTACGACAAAGGACCTTAATACATAATTGACCAAAAGTCACATTTTTTAACTACAATCTTATTCGTACATACCTGGCTTGGATCAAGCTGTGACCCGTTTAATACCTCATTAAGTAAGTTGCTAATTAATAGCAACGCAATTTCCATACGCTATCCATCCTGTGAGCATAAAACTCAACAAACATTCATTAGTCATCATCGTCAAATGATCTTATCATCATTAATTGACCCTATCATCATTAATTGACCCATTTGGTCTAAACGCCCCAAACCTTTTACATTTTAAATAAAATGGTATCGATTTACCATTTCGCTCATTTGACTCATTGTGGATTTTCACCGTATGGTCATAATCTTTAAACCTTTCTTCCGTACATTTAACCTATCATCGCTTACGCCATAGGGTATTCTTTAAACTTTATTTTCATTCATCCATGTAACTAAATTACCGTTTTACCCTTATTACTTATCATGGCATACATCATAACAAAATCTTTCAAAACTCATTATACTTTCATCCTTCCATGACCAAATTACTATTTTACCCTTTTTACCATCAAATATGGTTTACTTCCAGTTTTAACTTGTTCCGACCCGTATCGATTTGTTTCGGAACATCTTATTTCGAAATCTCTTTTCGAATAGTAACATCTCTTATTTCTACTCAAATACATAAGTAGTTGTACTAATTTAAATGCCGTAAGCTTTACTTACCTTCCATCCAACTACGCTTTCCCGCGTACTTGATTCGTTTACTGCTTACGGCTCAAGCCTTTCATTCTTCTTTTCTTCCTTACATGTGTTGAATCCGCCTAGCGAATTCAAACAGGTAATTCATACTTTATTCCTTTCATGTTTCGAATTCATCTCGCGGATTCTAACACATCATTCATACTTTAACTTCTTTCATGTTTCGAATCCGTCTCGCGGATTCTAACATAGCATTCATACTTTGACTTCTTTCATGTTTCGAATCCGTCTCGCGGATTCTAACATAGCATTAATACTTTGACTTCTTTCATGTTTCGAATCCGTCTCGCGGATTCTAACATAGCATTCATACTTTACATTCTTTTCATTTTTATCTTTCTTTCTCATGTTTGACCCGATTCTTACAGAATCGGGGAACCCCTTTCCATCCCACACGACCCCTATTCCCGATTCGTCCGGACATACATGTGATGATCCTCATGATCCCACGAGTGTCCAATGCTTCTTGCACACTGGCCAGGCGTGCAATCCACATACTAGTCTCGTATCCTCATAAGAATTATCACTTTATGTCTAGGGAACCGGTCTTAAGTTCGTGCCACTCCCATTTGAATCCTTCAAGGATTTTACCCTCATATATAAGGGTATGCTATATACTAATGCTTGCCAAATTTAAAATTTGTGTACCTGGGGTCCATTTTCCTGACATATCTCACACCTTAGCTTTCGTACTAGCCCACGACTGCGGAACATCCTCATTATCCATCAATCTCACCTTTCAATATTCATCATTATTAGTAACCTCTCGCATACTTACTTATATTAAATCTTACCTTTCGGTCTTGATCGAGTCTTGGATTGTACGGGTCATTAATCACAAGAGCACATAGGTTTGAGTTCAAGTACTCACTCATTTGTACTTGATTTCGCTCAAACCTAGGCTTTGATACCAACTTGTAACGCCCTAACACGTTATAACCGAAAGTCGCAGCGGAAATACGAACTTTAAAAATTTTCTTTCATTATATTCATTCTTTCACTTAAATACATTAATCCCTTTTTATAAATTAATTAAAAACTAACATACTTATATAAAATTAAGTGACCACATTCACACCCACGTACAATCCATGCGTTGACTCGATCTTCAACCGCGTACACTTCTTGATGAAACATCCATAAACCTGTTACAACCTGCAGTCACCACATTCAATCACATCATTAGTAACCGGTGGCATAATACAAAATCTTAACACATGTATAATAAGGTGTCAACATATAATGCTTTCTCTTATACTAGCCCTTTCATCCATCCATTCGATCACTCGCATCGGATAGCGGAGTCAACCATCACTTCCATTGTTAAGATGCCTATACTTCACATTAGTTCTTAATAGAAACACGGTTAGTATCATTAGCTTCCCTATCTTACGCAAACTTAATTGAATCTCTCTCTTAACCACTTCCGACTCATTTCCACTAAAACATACCTTAGTAACAACATCGATTCATATCTTCTTACATTACATTAAATAAATTACCGTATATCATAAATACATTACCAAACAAAAGGGTAAGTTCAGAGTTCACTTACCTTACGCGTCCGTATTTGCATTCACTCACTTGAGTCTTCTTGTCCCGTTAGCCTTCCACGCTCCCATCCATCTTGACATGATTCCTATACTTTCATGTCATTACATTTACATCCTTATTAGCATACATGATTATTCATATGAATGATCATATCAAGTTCATATCTCACATATGTATTTCATTAGTCGATTCAAACAAGCACATAGCATACTCAACATCATCATAACATAACCTTCACATATTATTGTCATTTGGACATTTTATCAAACACGTGGTGTGCGTACTACTTCCTAGGCACCATGTACAACTAGTTTAAGCATAATCTTCCAAGTTCATTCATATTTCATCAAATCTTCTTACTAATCAACAAGTATCATTAACACATAAACATCAAACATATCAACACCATATTTCTTTCAATTCATCTAACAATAGTTCATCATAACACAACATAATTCATGAATATTTAACAAGAATTGGACATGATGAACACCCATGTCATCTTAATCACCCAACTAGTGGGTTTACATCCTTAAACATCAAATTAGTCAAAATTATGCATAACACATGTAACCTAAGATGATGTTAACACATAATCATGCTTAATTTCATACAATTTCGTGGATTGATCATAACCCACTTCTTACAATATCATCAAATCTTAATTACAACTTACCACATGTTTGCTAGGGATAGATTATCAAGAAAACGAGTTCATGCATCGGATTTGAGACTAATCTTCTTGTCAATTTGAAGCTTTCTTGTGAACTAGGGTTTACACCCATTCTTTCTTCCTCCTGCTCGATCTCACGCACACACACCCAGTGTGTGTGTGAGATTCTTGTTTTAATTAAACTCATATTCAATTTTGGCCATCTTAGTCCCTCATGTTCTCTCTCTTATTTATAATTGGCACAACTCTCATTCTCTTAATTGTTTCTACCATACTTTTAACTAGGATAAATAACCTAGTTATTTATTTCTTGATGTGCCATATCATAACATTTAACGAATATAAACATTCGGGTTTTGGGGTGTTACACTGTGGGTGCGGATTCTGCTCATGCTTTGGAGAAATATGTCCCCGATTGGTCATTGGCTAATAAGGACCGGATCGTGGATGCTCTCTCTGCGAAAATGGCACTGTTTCACCTTGGTACTCCTGGTGAACACGCATATCATAGGAAAATGAGTGGTCCGAAACTCGGAAACGCTCTAATGCTGAACCAGGCCCAATCCAATTCTCTGGTGGTCGAAACTTATAAGCGGTGGGTTGAGGCGGAGTCAAACTGTCGTAGATTTGAACATGAAGTTGCCTCTTTAAAGAGTGAAGATAGCATCCGATCAAAAACTAAACAGGAAATCTCATCACTTCGTACCCAAGTGGACCGGTTGAAGGAGCAGGTCTCGGAGGCAAGAGAAGTCAACAAAGCTTCAGTTGCGGCTGCCTACGAGGCTCGGGACAAAGCTCTTCAGGACTTGGAGGATTTTAAGTTGAAATTTGGAGGTTTAGAGAAGAGATTGTCTGAAGTTGAAGAAAGAGGCAAATCAGAGCTAAAGGAGATGTAGTCCTCCTATGATCAACTTTTAGCTGACCATCATCGCTTGATTAATGGTACGTTCGTAAAACGCCCTTTATTTTCTTGTTTTCCTGGCTTCTCTTTAAGTCTTTTGTTTCCCTATTAGATAAAGTCGAGCTCGAAATGGCCCGTGATAGAGCTGTGGAGTCGCATTTGAATGTTGTTTTGGATATGAAGGACATGATGTCTCGGTATGATGGTGAGATGGTTGAGTTGTACGGCCTTGCATCGGAACTTTTACTTACAAAACAGTGGTTTTTGAAGGAAGGGGTGGCCTGGGTTGTGAAACTGGTTCATCAGAGCCCCGAATTGGAGAGAGTGGTTGCTGATTTAGTTAACAGCGTCAATGCTGGGGGTGTGAACGATGGAATTAAACAAGGCTTTCATGCTGCAAAAAGCTCAGCCCGGTCCGTTGAAGAGGTTCTCGGATATGACGAAGGATCCAAAGAAACCTTGGATGCTGCGATCAAGGCTTTTGACAATTTTCACATCTCGGTTCTTGACAAGGTTTCGGAGTTGGCGAACGAACCTCTGTCGGTCATAAAGCAGAAGAGTAAGCTTCCAATTGTCAAGGAAGATTAAAGAGGAAGAAAACCTTGTGTGTGTTTCTGTAATCGTACAATGTTTTTATTTCTTATTATGGCATGTAACCGTACAATTTGGGCTCGTTATGATTTCGTTTAGACATGCTTTCTTAATTTTTGGGGATCGTAACTTTGGTTATGATATTTATGCTTGGCTTTTAGTTTTAGTTTGCGTCCAAACCTCTACTACTTAGCCAAATCTTTATTGAGCCATCTAAATGACCGGATCGTAGCAAGAACTTTTATAAGTTTGTTCTTTCTTGCTTAAATCCTTTATGCTTTTCATAATCGGATCGAGTCAGATCCTTTTGCTTAATAGATTTTTGTTATTTTTTGAACTATTTAAGCCTTCTCGATCGGCGCGAGGCATGGGTCAAGGCCCGTTTGTGCACACTTTATATCTTTCGAACTTATACATAGATATGCTATAGTTTGTACTATTAAAATACAGATCTCTTTATTTAATAGCTTGATTTCATAGTTCCGGGGTAAACCCTCCCGGTTTTACAGGAAAATTGAAAACATGTTCGGGGCATTACCCTACCGATACTTACATGGAAAAAGGAAATATTAAAATAAAAGAGCGACCTTTTGGCCCGTAGCGGGCAGGCATCTACATGAAGCATTTCTTCAAATGAATCCCATTCCATGTTCTTGGGACGGGGGTTCCATCAATCTTTTCGAGCACGTAGGACCCTTTATCACTAGCTTCTTTTATGCGGTACGGTCCTTCCCACTTAGGGGTCAACTTTCCTGGGGCTTCGATTCGACTTGCGTCGTTGCTCCGGAGCACATAGTCCCCAATTTTGAACTTATAAAGCTTGGTCCGGGCATTGTAGTACTTTTCGATTTTCTTTTTGTATCGGGCCTCTTTGATAGCTGCTACGTTCTGGCGTTCTTCTAACAAATCAAGATTAGATCGGAGCTCCTGTTCGTTCTCTTCCCAATTTCTGCATCTCTGATTTGGGAGTCCGATCTCTACGGGAATCATAGCTTCAGTACCGTACGTAAGACTAAACGGTGTTTCTCCGTTACTTGTCTTGTGTAGGGTTCGGTGAGCCCATAGCACGTTCGGTAGCTCGTCTGCCCATCCTTTACCTTCGTAACCAAGCCTTCTTTTTATCCCATCGATGATTCGGCGATTTATCTGATCGACCTACCCGTTTCCTTGTGGATGAGCGACCGAGGAGAAAACTTGGTTAATTTTCAAACTTTCACACCACCGCTTGAATGGGTTCTCTGCAAATTGTTTTGCATTATCGCTTACTATATCTAGCGGAAGACCGAAACGACACACGATCTGCTCCCAGAAGAATCTCGTCACATTATAGCCAGAGATAGCCGTGAATGGTCGAGCTTCTACCCACTTGGTGAAATAATCTACTGCCACCAGCAGATACTGAGCGCTTCCGCTTGATCGTGGGAAGGGTCCGACTATCTCAACACCCCACTTTTGAAAAGGCCATGCGACAGTTACTGGGATCATCTCATTCTTCGTTCGGAGGCTTATCGGCGCGTGTTTCTGGGATTCATGTAACGCCCCAAAATTTAATTATATACATTGCCACATTATGTTATAAGATATAATTAGGAATGTGAATTTAGTGAGAATGTGAATTAGAACTTTATTAACTAGGTGGAATAAGTTATGGGCCATTTAAAATTAAGTGTGCATACATGGGGGGGGGGGAATGTAAATAAGGAAAGTTAAGTAATTAAAAGAACTAGTAACACAAACACACACACATATGCGTGTGTTTATGTCGCCAGGAGAAAAGCACAGGATGAACTCCCTTCCTTATTCACTAAATTGCACAAATTGAGGCCCTAATCAAGACAATTACTCTTGCATGTTGGTAGATTCTTGATCTTCTAGGTCCATTAAAGCATAAGGTAACAAGAATTCCATGTTTTGATGACTATGAATGTATGGGGTTTCAAGAATTCCATGAGTTTATATGAAAAGTTGCATGATGGTGGTTAATTGCATCACTTAGAACACGATTTACACTTGTATTTGGATGAATTGATGTTGAGCATGAAAAACCCACTTATGATAGAATGGTAGTGATATGTAACATGAAATTTTGATATAGATTAGTATAATGATGTTGTATGATGATGCTATTAACAAGATGATGTTATGTGGAATCGAATTAGGGTAAAGGTTGTATGAGATTTGATTGAAATTGATGATATTGATGTTATTGTCATGAACTAGCCATGTTATGCATACACTACTTGTACCTTATGTTTATCTAACGGCATGCACACCAAGTGTTTGTCAAAATGCTTGAATGAGTTGATCATGTGTTGTACATTGCTAAATGGCTAGAATAGAGAGTTAGTTAGTTGTTAAATTGAAGCTATTGATAATGGAATGGAAAGAAAGACATGAGACTAAGTATGTGATTATGGATTGTAGGAACTAAGGAGGAAAGCTCAAGCCGTTCCGAGTCTCAAACGAAGAACGATAAAGGTAAGTTCTTTGCTTACAAATATTCTTAGCATGTATTGATGTAAAATGTTATTATTCTATATCCGAAGTTGTTTACTTGTAACGAGTTGGCGTAAGTCGAATACATGATATGGAGAGGTGTTGAATGAGTTAAAAGGAATGATGTGCCATGTTGAAAAGTTCATGTTTGGATGAAAGTTTTAAAAGGGTTTTCTTATAGTTGACTAGTAATTTGATGTCGTATAAATTTCTTAATTAAAATGTCTAATGAGTTGGTTGAATGTAGGTAAAGCGACATGATGGATGGTGCTACTTGGATCGAACACACACTTGTGATGCACGCTTCCGCAAAGCTACTAGTTGTGATCTAAACTGTAGTTAAATGGTTTTGTTTAAAACGGGTCTTTTGTATGTAACTTAACCCGGTAGTTGTTTGATGTTAAACTTGTGGTTAAAGGATTTTAATAGTTTGCTAGATGTTGGGTTATAAACTCTTTTGTAACAATCTTGTTAGTAGCAAGAAGCTAAATGCAGAATTTCCTTTATAAATTATTCGACCCGTTTGAAATTTTTAGCAAATGAAAATTTGTTAGTCTCTTTTAAAGTTTGGGTCTTACAATTCATCACATTGTTGGAGCTCTTTTACCGCACTTTCGTGCATCCCGGGCCAATAATACCCTGCGTTTTTTACCTTTGTTATGATCATTTTTGGTCCGGCATGGATACCACAAATGCCATAATGTATTTCTCTGATGATGTAGCTAGCTTGTTCTTGATCGAGACATTTTAACAGAGGGCTGAGAAAAGTCTTTCGGTACAAGCCCCCTTCTTGCATTTGGTATTGAAGCGAGTTGATATGGATTTTTCTGGCCTCCGCCTTATCATGTGGCAAAACATCGTGTACCAAGTAGTTGATTATCGGAGTCATCCAGGTTTGTGACGGAGCTTCCAGTTGCATGACCTGTGGAGTAGCAATCGAAGGTGCGGTCAACACTTCTACCCGTACCTCTTTAGCAAGATGGCTGAATGACATGGATGCTAACTTGCTTAAAGCGTCGGCCTTTTTGTTTTTGCTACGGGGAATGTGTTCGACCTTGCATGAGTCAAACAACGCCATCGCTTGCTTCACTTGTTCTAAGTATTCGATCATGTTGGTTTCCCTTGCTTCATATTCTCCGTTTACTTGATTTGCTACGAGTAGCGAATCAACATGGGCTACGACGTTTTCTGCTCCGACTTTGGCTGCTAAACGCAAGCCAGTCAATAATGCCTCATATTCAGCTTCGTTATTGGAGCTCTTGAATTCTAGACGGAGTGCATATGTCATATCCATGCCCGTCTGGATCAGTGAGTATCAAACCAGCTCCTGCGCCTTCGGAGCTCGAGGCTCCATCCGTATATAAGAACCAGGGTTTGTTTGGAGCTTGTTCCGTTTCTTTTACCTCCTTGTCCTCCGGCATTTCAACTAGGAAGTCGGCTATCACCTGCCCTTTTAGTGGACCCTTGGTTTTGAAGGTAATGTTGAAGGCACCCAGCTCGATCGCCCATTTTGCCATGCGACCCGATACTTCGGGTCGTCGGAGAACGTGCTGGATTCTTTGATCTGTTCGGACCTCAATTGGGTGGGCTTGAAAATATCGGCGAAGCCTTCTTGAAGAATGGACCAATGCCAGAGCTAACTTTTCCAAATTTGGATACCTTGTTTCCTAATCCTTCAACGTTCGACTTACATAATAAATAGGGATCTGAGATCCGGTTCGATGGGCGACCAGAACCACACTGATGG
Organism: Helianthus tuberosus; assembly: GCA_030545235.1. NCBI lineage: Eukaryota > Viridiplantae > Streptophyta > Magnoliopsida > Asterales > Asteraceae > Helianthus > Helianthus tuberosus. Next base: position 187,039,282 of record CM060370.1, read on the forward strand.
CGCCGCGTGATGCGGCCAAGTATACTGTTAGCACCTCGTCTTCTTCCTGTACGGTGAGAGTTGGTAATGTGCCCAAATAAACTTTGAGTTCTTCAAAAGCTCATGCAGCTTCATCGGTCCATTTAAATTCCGATCTGAAACTTTTTCTAAGTATGTCCATAAATGGGAGGGATCTGTCTGTTGCTTTTGACAAGAAACGGTGGAGAGCGTCCAGTCGTCCGTTTAAGGACTGAATTTCTTTAACCGAAGTTGGAGGCTTCATGGTAAGGACCGTATCTATTTTGTCGGGGTTTGCTCGTAAGCCCCGCGATCCGACCATGACGCCTAAGAACTTCCCTTCCTCTACCCCAAACGTACATTTTTTAGGGTTCAATTTCATATTGATGCTTCGGAGCCGGGTGAATGTTTCAAGTATATCTTTCAACATGGCCTCTTCGTAGTGACTTTTGATCATGATATCATCAACGTACACTTCCAAATTTCGCTCGATCTGGCCCTTGAAAGTTTTGTTCATCAATCGTTGGTACGTAGCACCGGCGTTTTGCAGGCCGAAAGGCATCTTTGTAAAACAGTAAATTCCTTCATTGGTGACAAAGGGTGTCTTGTCCTCATCTTCGACTGCCATTTGTATCTGATGGTACCCTTTGTAAGCATCTGAAAAGCATTTCAGCCTGAATGTGGCGACGGAGTCGATCTTCTCGTCAATTTCTGGTAATGGAAAACAATCTTTCGGGCACGCGTCATTCAAATCGGTGAAATCGATACACATTCTCCAGGAGTTGTCCTTCTTTCGTACCATAACTGGGTTTGATACCCAAGTTTGGTACCGGACCTCTCGGATGATCCCAGCATCTAGGAGACTCTTTACGTCTTTAGCAATTGCCTTGGCTCGTTCTGGTGCCATGTGTCTCTTTCTTTGTGCTATCGGCTAGATTGATTCTTTTACGTTCAGACGGTGTTGTGCCATGGATCTGGGAACTCCTTGCATATCGGAATGCTTCAAGGCGATGACGTCGATCGAGTTACTCAACAATTCCCACAGGAGCTTTTTAGTTCGCTTTGGGAGCTGAGCCCCAATTGCCACTTGTTGTTCTGGGAACTCTGGATTAATCGCCCAGAGTTCAGTGGGTACTTCAGATTTTTTGGAACTCGTTTCTGCTGCGTGCCTTACCTCTGCAACGAATGAATTCGATTCCGAAAGGATAGTGGCGACCCCTACATCGGTGGGGAATTTTATGGCACCGTGTATTGTGGAACTGATTGCTCCGAGAGCTCTTAACCCAGGTCGTCCGAGTATTACGTTGTGTGATGAATGAGTACCGACAACTAAAAAGGTTAGTTGAACGGTTCTGCTTCTATCATTATCTTTAAACGTGGTCGGGAGGGTAATTTGTCCTATCGGACGAACCACCTCTCCCGAAAAACTTATCAACGGAGTAGACACTTCGATTAATCTCTTCTTTGTCTGGGGGGCTAGCTGTTGAAAACACTGTAAATACATTATCTCAAAGGCACTTCCTCCGTCTACGTATATTCGCCGGACTAGATGTCCCGCAATCACGGCCGATATTGTGATCGGTCTGTCCCGAGCATCTTCTGGGTCGATCGAAGGGAAATATGTAGGTTGGTGCATCCAAGTTGCCATGTGCTGGTTCGATCGCTTTACCCCTTGACTCGGTAGACCGAATCATATTGATTCCGGCCTCAGTGTTTGGATTGTCGGCTGCGGTCGCTGACTTTTTGCCATCTTTTACTTCCTTCACGAGGTGGGAGAGTTTTCCGGATCGTACAACTTTCTCAATTTCTTGTTTTAGTGCCCAACATTCATCGGTCGTATGCCCCTTGTCTTGGTGATATTCACAATACTTTTTGGAATGCTTATCTGATGTAGGCCGTTGCTTCGAAGGTGTAGGAAACCGGGTGGTTTCCGTACTAAGGATCTCGCTCGGCGACTTAGTTAATTCGGAGAAAGTATTGAAACGTACGTTACCGGTTCGGAAGTTGCTCCGATCAGACTTTTAGTACGACCCACGACTTCGATTCCAATTGCTGTTTCTATCCTTTGGTGGTGACGCGTTCCGTCTCTATGATGCGGTTCGAGCCTTTGCGTTCTTTGCTGCTGTTTCATTCGGTTGTCCGCAGGCGCTTTTTCCCCGAACAAAGGCTCGGGCTCGTTCCATAAGTACCTCCATGGTTTTCGGGAGATCTTCGTGGAGTTTCTCTACGAGCTGATTGTTTCGAACTCCGTGACAGAACCCGGAAACGCGGAGTTGATCAACTGCTCCACTTATCTGCATGCTCTCTCGATTAAAACGGTCAATGAAATCTTCTACGGATTCTCCGTCGCGGCGTTTTATGTGATGAACTTCAGTAATGTCTTTCTTGCAGCGTCGCTGCTGACAGAAATTTTGCAAAAACATACGCCGGAAATCCTCAAAATGATCGATCGATCCTTCCGGTAACCCATCGAACCATACCCGTGCTGACCCAGTGAGAGCCTGAGCGAACATGTGACACCACGCTGACATGGACCATTGTTTGACCTTGGCTGCTCCGGCAAAAGCGAACATATGATCGTCCGGGTTGGACGTACCATCGTAAAATTTTAACGTTGGAGGCATCTTCAGTTTTGCCGGGAGCGGTGCATTAGCGATCCTTAACGTGAACTTTGACTGAGAAGTCATGGACGTAGGATGATATGGCATGATTAACTCCTGATCCTGAGGGTTTAGGCCCATAGATCCCTGGCGAAACAGGTCGTAAAGACCGTTATTTATTGGGGGGGGGGGGGTTCTTAAGGGTGGAAACTTGTGAAACACATGTTATGGAGTGGAGATTATAGGACTTACCATAGATCCAAAGGCGAAAGTTCCAGCGGAGATGGGATTAGCCCCTGGATAAGCACTACTGAATAAGTTCGTGCGGAGACTCTGTAACATTTCCTCTCGCTGCTGCTGTTGCTGGAGCTGTCGTAGTAAATCAGCGTTCCGTAATAGGAAAGCGTTGTCGAAATTAGGTAGCGGCGTGGAGACTGGAGCAGTAACCGAGACCGTGGTGACAGAGCTCGCGATTACAGAATTTGCAGGTGGAGGTATTGTTGCCGATCCTATTGAAACCGCCGAGGTAGCAACTGTTGTGGAGACAACTGTTACAGGTGCAACTCTTCCTTCCCAAATATCATTATAAGACGGGAAAGTACTTGTGGAGACAGTTGTTGTATATTCCATAATTTCGAATGAAAAGAATCAACGAAGTGGATTGTGTGAATTCGAGTGGATGGCGCCACTGAAGACTCAAAAACCAGTTAGTCCGAGCTGGTAAGAGTGGAGCTTCAGATGACCTTGACTAAACCTGCAAGATCACAAGGAAGAAAGCACACCGTTAGCCTCGTCACAGGGAGGGGGGCCTCTCTGTGACCAAGCTCGGGCGTGAGAATAAGTATTTATGAGGAGAAATAAGTCAGGGAGAGAGAGAGAGGGGCGTTTAGAGAGAGAAAGTAACGATTACCATTTGTGGGAAGTCTTGGCGGGGTATTTATACTTTTGGGGTATGCTGACATGGCAAGTTAGTTAGGGTCGGAACAGTTGCTATCAGGTAGTTAAAGTTGTGGGCCCCGTGTTAGTTAGGAAGGACCCAAGTGACTGATTGTTCCGTCTGGGATACTAGGTGCGTCTAGCCCCTTGAGCTTACCGTCCGACCTTGTGTTCATCGGGCATTCGGTCCGACCAAGGACGTATCCTCATCAGATATAGTAGTAGGTGGTAGAGGGTGGAGTGTGTTTCCAAGGAGATGGAAGCGAGTAATAAAGGGATGGCGTCGATTGGCGACGATGGTGGATGAGTTTTTTTTTTCCCGACGCCAAAGGTGGGGTTAGAGAGAGAGAGTAGAGGCCTGTTATAAATGGTAGAAAGAGGGAGGATGAGCTTCGATCTAGTGTTTGTTAGGTTTGGCGGTGTAGGTGGTCGGTGATGGTGACAGGGGTGGTCGGTGGTCATGATGGCGACGGAGGTGGTGGGTGGTGGTGCTGGATGGTGACTAAGTTTTAAAATGAAGTTAGGGTTTTATTATGAAAAGGATAAGAATGTTTAGATTTGAAAAGACTGAAATGACCCTCATGTGAGGTGTACGTGACCAAGTTTTAACAATGGAAATGACCGTTGTTAGAGACGGTAAACAAAATGATGATAAGTTAGAAAGATAAGTGAGGAAATGTCCGGTTTTAAATAATTGGGGCAAAAACGTTAAAACGATTTAGAGAAAATATATGTTTTTGTAGGGCTGTAAACGAACCGAACGAACACGAACAAGGCCTTGTTCGTGTTCGTTCGTTAAGGAAATAAATGTGTTCACGAACGGTTCATGAACACTTACCGAACGAGATTTTATGTTCGTGTTCGTTCATTAAGGAAATGAGCGTGTTCGCGAACGGTTCACGAACACAAACAAACACAAATAAATTTGGTGAACGCGAAAAAGGATAAAGATAGATGGCCCAGAGAGTAGTACTCGAACTTGAATCCCTTATTGTGGGACGGAGGTCGATCGTATTCGCCGATGTAAATAATGAGAAATGAAAGGGAAATGATGCATAAACAAGGTGAAAGTGGGTTTTCTAGTTTAATTATTAGGGTAATAAAATAAATAAAAGTTTAATAATATAAAAAGTACAAATAAAAAATAAAAAAGTGCAAAGATCTTCAATTAAAACACAAACATACAAACATAAACGAACGCAAATCAACGAATGTTCATGAACATGTTCACGAACACGTTCACGAACACCTTACCGAACGTTCACGAACACAATCGAACGAACGAGACCTATGTTCATGTTCGTTCATTTAACTAATCGAACGAAATTTCTTGTTCATGTTCGTTCGTTTATTAAACGAACGAACATAAACGAACTTCCCGCCGAACAGTTCACGAACTGTTCGCTGAACGTTCGGTTCGTTTACAGCCCTATGTTTTTGGTGACGCAAAACTGGATCGGAAACAGAATACCGAACACAAGATTCTCGCCTGAACGATTGGCGAATGGAACCACCACCGGAGCCTCAGAACCCTAACCCTAGCACCGGTACACCGGAGACTCACTCAAATCCGAAACCGAAGCGGAAGAACACCGAATTCGAATTCTGTAAAGTATGCAAGCTCAATCACAACCAAGGTCGCCGCCACAACTTCTTTCCGAACCACGTCAAATCTCTATCCTCTTTCCTATCTCGATTTCAATCCAAAATTTCCGACGTACGTTTCTTCCTGAAGAACCCTAGCTTACTTCCTCCGGATCTCGCTTCTCGCAACAGGTTTTGGTGCGTGTTTTGCGATTACGATGTTACAGAACACGATAGCGCTTTTACGTGGTGAGCATTTTATCTATTTAGTCGGTTTTTTATTCGTTTATAATTGTAGAAAATTAGGGTTTAAAGGTTTCAGTAATCAGCTTTGATTGCTAGGTTCAGGTTTGTGATTAATTAAGGTTAGAATTATCAAATTTGTAGATGTTGATGGATGTAAAGTTAGAATGACTAACCCTAGCTTTATTCAACTAATTATTTGAATTATGAGTATGATATCGCTTTTACGTGGTGAGCAAAGTATCGTTATCTGATCTGTTAAATCTGTTTTTAATATCGAGAGAATGTAGGTGGATGGTGTTCGTTTATAGTTGTTGAGTATTTACATGAATAATTGTAGGAAATTAGGGTTTAATGTTTTTAGTAATTAGTTTTGATTGTTTGGTTAGCTTCAATCAACTAATTATCTGAACTATGCAGTGTTGTAAAATCGGGTGTAATTGCTGATTAATCGGTAATCTGTAGTTTCCTGATAAAATTTCACCTAGTTGGACCTAAAACTTGTAATCTGTCAAAGGCAGTCAAAATCGGTCAAATGTTGGTTAATATTTTTGAAGTATCCAATTAATAAGTTTGAAAATTTGTATATGAAATTTTGAAAATTTTTGTATATGTATAATAAGTTTCAAAAACTACATATAAAATTTCAATTCGTTTAATCCCAATGAGTCGCTAGTCAGTACCCAACCGCTTAACTAGCGCCTAATGATCTTTATAACCATGCAATTATGAATATGATTTTGATTCTCTAAGTTGTAATAATGACATTGAAAGTTTCAAAACATTTTTATGTTGTTTTGTCAGTGAGAATGGAATCAGACATCTTGCAAGTGCAGATCATTTAAGAAACTTAAAAAGTTTTATGTGGAAATACGGTGGTGGAATGGATCAAATTGATCGTTTCAGGTTTACTGAAGCAGATCTTGCTAAGGTATATTTGATTATTTACTTTTGTGACCAGCATTTTCATTGTGTAAATAGTATCCTTATGATTTCCATTTATGTGTTATTGCAGTATGAAAAGAAGTGCATATCGTTGACGAGTGGAAGTGGCAGTGAACAATCTCATGGACCTTTAATCGGACCTTCAAATGATATCCACAATGAACGGAAATTTGATTATGTAGATAACTTTGACAGAACTCATATCATCTCTCATAATTCAAGTTATCAAAATAATGTTTTACCTTTACAAGATTATACAAATGAGAAATATCAGGTATCCCATTCAGATCTATCCGGCCATGTGGCAACTAGCACTTCTTCATATGATAATCAATCATTGTCGTCAGCTTCAAATGCAAATTTTGCAAATAACTTAAGAGGTGATTATCTCCCCATTATACATATTTGAAACTTTTATGGTTTACATAAAGACTTTTTTTTTTTAATCAAAACTCATGTAATGCAGGTGTGAATGGCTTAACTGAAGGTTATCATCACAATGGGCTGGTATGTTTCTAATCATCATGAGGACTCTTAGTTTAGTTATATCAGAATTACTTTATATTAATGTTAATTATATGGCTTAATACCATTTATTATCATGCAACATTGTCTAGTATGATAGTTTTGATCAATTTGTTTTGTTATCTTGTCGGTTTTTTGTTTGCACTTTTTGCCAATATTTTTGGCATATACTAATGTCATAGGGGAAGACATGCCAGGTATATGCAGAGAAAAGGGAATCTAATGGGAATGGTAGTTCAGCAGGTATCTTTAACAATCTCAATTCATTTGTTGCTCTTAGTGTTGCTTGATCTCTTTTCTGTATTCCGGTTGATTTTCTAATATTCTTTTTTTTGGAACGGCAAAGAATCTCACGTGTAAACCCACCCTGCTCGGGGCTGTGTCCAAGGTCGACTCCTCGACCACCATGAGACTGGTCTCCCCCGATGCACGGGAACCGGATGGATTCCGTAAACCCTCACCCCCCGTCAGGTTCGAACCCGGGATTAAAGCCCTGATTGGTTCGAACCCTGGCAGAGTCACATTCTTTTTAGAGTAAAATGTCATTTTCATCCCTGAGATTTGGCTACTTTTGCGACTTTCGTCCGCATCTGGATCCAAAAGGTTTGAAATCTTGCCATTTTCATTCGACTAGTTAAACTTCATTCGTTTTTTAACGTTAAGTCAGGGGCATTTTCGTCATTTTAGACATTTTTTTTGTGATGATAAAGGGTTTGGGTAGGGAGAAAGTCAACAGAGGTGGATCTTTATTTCTTTGTGTTTTTTATTTTAATAAAAAATGTCTAAAAGATGGGAATGCCCCTCATTCAACGGGGAATAATGGATGGAGTTAATGAGTCGGATGGAAACGGCAAGGTTTCAAACCTTTTGGATCCAGATGCGGAAAAACAAACTTTGGACGAAAGTCGCAAAAAGTGGTCAAACCTCAGGGACGAACATAACATTTTACTCTTCTTAGTATTATTGTTTGAGCATTTCAACCACGAGATTATTGGTGTCTGAAACCGTAGCCACCTGAAATTGTTAGATGTGGGAATTTACCATATCATTAGCTCAACTACCATATCAGTATTGTAATAATATAGTTTTTATAATCATGTTCGACATGTCATTTATTAATGCACCTTTAAAAGTTTTGAATGGACACTCATTTCGTTAACCCTATCAACCGACATGTATCCGCGCATACCAAAAGTACACATTTTGACCTGAGCCAATGCATTTGCCACATTTGGAAATTATATTAATACACGCATGAGACTTGATAACATGTTATTTTTTTACAGGTCTGCAGCAGCTCGCACAAATTTCTTCTACATTCTATGAACCGAATGCAGGAAACGTGCATTCAGGAGCACTTCCTCCTTGGTTTAGTGCAACCAATGGGACTCATCTTGATGCAATCAAAACTAAAAATAAAACCAAAACTAAAACCGTGAAGTCAAAATTAAATCCTAAAAGGGTTGGCGCAGCTTGGGCAGAGAAAAGAAAGTTAGAGATGGAGATGGAGAAACGAGGGGCGTTGCCTGTTAATAGATTTGATGCCAGCTGGCTTCCCAACTTTGGTAGAGTGTGGCAATCGGGTAGCAGGAAAGATTCCCGAAAAGAATTTGAGGTGGAGGCTAAGAAACCAGTTAAAGATGAAAGCCAAAATGTTGATTCGTCAATGCAGCTACAGCCTTATATAAGCAAGAGAATGGTAAGCTTATAACTCTTAATCATCTTTTGTAATATGTTCATCAATTCCGTAAAATTTGACACTTCTCTTTTGTGTATGATTGTCAGCGCCATGAAGCTAATGGATGATGTTTTTGCTTACAGCAACAAAGGAGTCAAGATTAAAACTGCCTATTGACAGGGTACACGTACAGTCACACTGCAAGTAAATGAAAATGTTATCCTGGTCTGGTCTGAATATTGGCCTTTTGAGTTACATGTTGGACTTGGAAGTCAAGTTTAAACAAAATTACCATCTTGTTTTTTTATACAGATTATTATTATTGTTGTTAGCGGTAGCGTTAGCGTTAGCAGTATTATTATTATTATTATTGTTATTGTTATTGTTATTGTTATTAGTATTTCTAGTAATATTTCTATCATTACTTTTATTGCATACTTTGAATATTACATTTTTATTATTAAACATTTTATTTTTGGTATTTCATTAACTTTATGAAACATTTTTATAAAAGGTTATTTAAATTATACAAATATATTTTTGGTATTTAATGGTGTTTTCGTTTATAGAAGAATGACGTACGACCAATAAACGCGACAAATTAATGATTTCAGCTCTTCTAGAAATTTCACTCGTAGGAAGGTAGTTCTTGTAAACAAAATAATGTAAACGGTATGTAGACCTATTTCATGATCTTAGAAGAATGATTTTTTAAGCTCCGCTAAAATGAAAATAGTGGATTCTAAAAACTGCAATTTACTTTCTACAAAGAAAAAACGTAAATTATTATTATTATTATTATTATTATTATTATTATTATTATTATTATTATTATTATCTAGTAATATTTCTATCATTATTTTTTATTGCATACTTTGAATATTACATATTTATTATTAGACATTTTATTTTTGGTATTTCATTAACTTTACGAAACATTTTTATGAAAGGTTATTTAAATTATACAGATATGCTTTTGGTATTTAATGGTGTTTTCGTTTCTAGAAGAATGACGTACAACAAATAAACGCGACAAATTAAAGATTTCAGCCCTTTTAGAAATTTCACTCGTAGGAAGGTGGTAGTTGTTGTTCAATTTAGGTTATTCTGGAATATATTTTTTTGAGAAAATTTTTAAAAACTAGCCAGGTCGTCAATTTACTACTATAATCTTTACAGGAAACGTAAAATTTACTTCCTGACCTTTTGTGACTGAAGAGAAGTCATTATATGCTTGTTAAAGTTGCAGGATTTTTCGTTTACATAGATACAAGGTGTTCCAATATCCGAAAACACAGGTCGAAAACTGCACTTTACAAACTCGGGTTTTTTCGGCACTTTACAAATAAAAAAATAACGGGTGAATACACTTTATTAATCACTTTACATATTCTTACCATGCTTCCTACTTGCATACAACCCTGGATCCAATAGGTTTAACCATTCTCATAACTCAACTATGCAGAAAGCCGAACCTCTTTTCACCCGTAACAACACCATTTCAACATCATCGGTTCATTGTTCCCCAATCGTACAAACATGAGCAAGCTTGTAAAAGAAAAGTTCATCAAGAACGCCTTTAAGTGTACGAATTTCCATACAACTGAGCATAGACTCTTTTGGTCCTATAGACAACCGTCATACTCAAAGAAGCCGCAATCATGCAAAGAACCGATAAAATCCCACAAGTGAGCGAGTAACATACGGTCCCATAGCAAGTGAGTTCGTCTGTTTCATGAACAATGTTATATTTCATAGAGTTTTGTTTCTTTGCTTCATAGTCGTAAATCCCACTGGCAATGACACCAGAGAAGATAAGCGAGCCTGCTGGGCTTGCGAGTGCGAGAAAGTTATAAATTGCTCCGAAACTCTTTAAACCGAATAATTCTGAGGCTGCTGAAGGGACGATGGCCCAATGGGCCCCATAACACGATCCCATTACAACCGAAACCACATAAATTGCACCAGGTGCACCAATTGCATAGTACAAAAGTGAACCTGCCATAACGAGTTGAACTCCAGCAATTGCTACAGGTCTCGGGTATGCATAATTTCTGATACGCACCAACATTTGTCAGCACAAAAAGACAAGATGTTTAAGAGGTGGCAAAGACGAGTTGGATAACGGGTCAAAATATGTAATCTTTATATACCATGTTAACCCAGGTTGATTTGACATTTTTGCCCATCCCATATTAACTTGTGGTAAGAGCTAAATCTTTTTATAAAACGATATTGGATTTAAATAACCCCAACTTTCACCAATTAGCCGATAGCACTTCCAACTTTCGATTTGTAACACAACACTCCCAACTTTCAACTTATTTTCTTCTATCACTCTCAACTAACCCAATTAGCTGACGTCAGATACCACGTAACTAAAGAAGTGCCACGCCAGATGCCACATTAGCAAAAAGTGCCACATCAGCAAAATTGTCATGTCAAAGCCACGTCAGCAAAAAGTTGCAACATCAAACAAAAAAAACTAACCGGGTTAGAGTTTAGTTAGTTCAGAAATGTCAGAGGAAAATAAGTTGAAAGTTGGGAGTGTCGTCGTACAATTCGTAAGTTGGGAGTGTTATCGGCCAAATGGTGAAATTTGGGGTTATTTAAATCTAATATCCTTTTTTTCTTAAGTTTTTCGGTTCAACTCGAACCCATTTTGCCTCCTAATGAGAAACCATTTTGACCCGCCCGTTTTGCCACCTCCAAGGGTAGATATCGGTTAACAATCTTGGACCCGTCACATGATATATAATTTTGTGACAAACGCACCTTACGATTATCTCGGAGAAGTATCCGCCAGCAACACGACCAAGAAAGTTCCAAATGCTAATCATGGAAACAAAAATATGAGGATTCTCGTACCCGAGAGACTCACACATCTGACCAAGGTTATCGATAATGGTCAAGCCCGATCCCGAAGCCAACACCAACGAAAAAAACAAAAGCAAAAAATCGGCTTTTACCAATGCCTGCATTAATGTAAAATCCTCCCCTCTTCTCGGGCCCTTTTTGCGTTTCACCCTCACGGCGCCATCGGCTGCAGCCTGCACCAATTTGGCTTGCAAATGCTTCATTCGTTTTTGCCTATCCTGAGCCGAAAGCAAGTCAACTTCTGAGCCCGTTTCGTCTTCTACTTCACTAAAAATCACTTCATTTTCTTGCCTTTGGCCCTCGTTTAAAAGGGTCTCCTCAACATAATTCTCGGGCCTTGAAGACGCGAAAAAAACCAAGAAAATAGGAATCACGACAGGAAGTAATATAAGAACTAAGAGCCCGATTGTGAGCCATGTGATGGTGGTTTGGTTCAAAGGGGTCACATCTTGTAATATCAAAACAGCTAAAAGATAAGCTGCAAGAATGAGGCAAACAGTATAAAGACATAAGAAGCTAGTGTTATCGGACGGTTGAGCTTGTTTACGGCCTCCAACGGGTCTAATTATGAACATTACTGAAGAAATAACGATCGCGGGTCCCACTGCAACCACGAGTATGACCGAAGCCTGATCTGGAAAATTAAGGACAGTGTAAACTTGAGTTAAAATTGCACCACTCAAGCCAGCAAAACCCTTAAGTATCCCTACAACAGGACCGCGGTTTTTAGGGAAGTTTTGAACACCCGAAACAAGAGCTCCCGTGTTAAAGTAGGTTTCGCCATTCGTTCCCACGAATATGCAAATACATAACTGCAAATACAAACCAAAACTCTTTAAAGATTCTTTATGCACATTGCCAAAGTATTTTGACGAAAATCGCTAATATCATTCAAACAGCATACTTTTAGTAATCATAATTGACACACTGATTATTTACCAAAAGTTTAAAATTTCGGACAAAAAATGTCTCAGGTCAATCTGACCCAATCCGTTTGAGCTCATTACGGAACCCGCCCAACATACCCATGTTTTTACTTACATCTACCATAATTACTATGATACAATCATGAATGACTTTTGACACTTTAGTTCTATGAAACCGCAAATCCGACCCAACCCGACTCAACCCATTTTGATTCATTACCAAACTAACATACCCATTTTACACCTTTACTATCTCCTTAACTACAATTCAATCTTGAATGTTTTTTTGACACCTTATTTATATAAAGTCACATACTATAATGCAAATCCACATGGGAATAGCCCGACGGTGTTGGTGAGTTAGATAGAGTTTAGGGTAGTAGGAGATCAGGGGTACTTCAATCCCCATATGATGAACAAGTTTAGCCGTTCAAAAAAAAAATCGAAATAGTGATAGAAACACTCACGTTTTTGCCCGAAGCATAACAGTTAGAAATTTTATCTACCAAAACATATGTGTTGATCAGTGTGTAAGTCTTTGTTCTCAAATCATATTATGTATTATGTGAGATTTAACTTCACAAAAAAGAAACTCAAGTCTCAAGTTGAACTTTTAGCCATTGAAGACTCTTTCCAGATCTGATCTGGTGGCGCAAAAATCCGAAGATAAATTGAACTTTTGGGATTAGATCACGCGATATTAGAAAGTTAGATTTTTTTAACGGAAAATGTTACTCGCAGTTATACTTTACACCAATTATTCTGAAATATTCCTCTTGCCTAGGTACCTCATACCTTCCCTCTAAGAGACACGTGCCTTTAAAAAGTTAGATAAAATAAATAAGTGTAATATCACCGGTCCTAGAAAATAGTGTTTGGATACTAATCATGCATGATTATTATTAAAGTAGTGGATAAGCAATCCCAATTCCCAAACACCCCCCTAAAACAAGATGATCATCACTTAATCCATGATCATGACTTTACTAATTAAATAACTGAAGTGTTAAAAAAACTGACCACCCACAAAGGCAATTCTGGCAAGGTGTGTATGGTGGTAAGCCAAACTAAACCATACCCAACCAAATTTTGAACCACTCCAATAAACAAAACCACCCAAATCGGCGCGATTTCGCACAAACTACCCGCAACAAACCCGATAGCATCACCGATATCTTTGGCCACGCCCAACGCCGCAATCTGGCGCTGGTTATAACCCATGGTTTTCTTGATCACGGGCGATATGCTGCCGAACAAGTACCCGATCCCGGAGCATGATTGCACCCACATTGAAGCAACAAAAACTAGCCATCTGTTGTTGAACAAACTCTTCATTTTTTCATGTGAAGTCATTATTTTTTTTATTTTTTTTGTTGCACACTCTTTGTGTTTTGTTGATATGATCAAATAGACTACTTATGCCTGTGAATGGATATTGTGGGGTTAGATTTTTTTTGGAACGGTGGGATGTTTGACATCTGAAAATGTGGTGGACGTTGACGGATAAAATGGGTTGTTTAGTTTGTGGGCTCAATATCGTTACAATTTTAGAAATATACGCTACCAAGCAATGTTTTAATGGTTAAATCAATTTAGAAATTGAAAACAAAAATAGATATTTATAAATGGGGAAAATACCATAAAAAAAAACATACTTTCTATTTTCACTTTTTTTTTCACTTAAAAAACCAACATACTTTTTTTTTCATAACAATCCCTCAACTTTTTTTTCACATAAAAAACCAACATACTTTTTTTTGTCTCCGAAAATTCCCCTAACCACTTTTTATACATAAAAAAACAACATATTTTTTTTTTGAAACTTAAACTTCATTAAAAAACGGCAAAGCCCCCGAAAACAAGGACCGCCAAACACAAACACTACAACATATACAACGGATATCTACACCAATCCTGCCAACTAATATCTCGGATCTTAGATCTACTACGAAACCAAAGATACGAACACGATTTTATACAAGCAATCATATCACAAACCCTTGGTTGAACCTCTTCAAAAATAGCCTTATTTCGAGTCTTCCAAATCACCCAACAAGCCGTCATTACAATCCCTCTAATAATGATCTTCTTCCATTTGCAGCCGTGTATCGAGTCAGGGAGCTTCAGAATATCTTTAATCTCGAGAAGAAAAATAGGATCCATATGACACCATCTTTCGATGAAATGCCAAATGCCAATGGTAAGAATGCATCCCGTAAACAAATGAAGAGCCGATTCCTCCTCCGATTGGCAGAACGCACAAAACTCGTTTCCCACGTTTATGTTCCGACTCCTTAGCGCTAACTTAGTGGGTAACCGGTCCATCTCAAGCCTCCATACATGTATGTTGACTTTAAGAGGAACCCATCCGGTCCAAACCATGTCTGAATTTCTTTTCACATCACGATCTTTGCGCAAAACCTTTTTAACATCTTTCACAGAAAAGATGTTATTCTTCTCTGTTTCCCAGCACCACGTATCTTTACCCCCCGAGAAAGCGCACTTCGGTAACATCTCAAGAAGGTCTTTATACTCCGAAATTTCCTCAACAGAGGTAAGACCCGATCTCCATTTATCATCGAAGCAAACTTCACCATTTTTAAGAGTGATTCTATCCCTAACAACACACCTTTTTTGCTTTTCCAAAAGATATAGCTTCGGCCATCGCTGCATCAAAATAGAGTCTCCATACCATAAATCAGACCAGAAACAAATATCCGCACCATTACCCACCTTACCTCTAATGAGATTATGAATGTCTTTACCATCGAGCTTCAAGCTTCCCACAAGCGAGACTATGTTTTTCCAGCACCCAACCAGACCATTGTTAACCGGAAGAAAGGACCATCTACCTCTACCACCATGAATGGCCTCTATAATACGACGCCAGCTACTCTTCGGTTCTGACTTAAACCTCCAAGCCCACTTTGTAATCAAGGCCTTGTTGACATCCATTAACTTCGAGACTCCCAATCCCCCATCCTCTTTAGAAGTGGTAACCACTTCCCATGCAACCCAGTGCATCTTCTTAACACCATTAGACCCTCCCCAAAGAAAATTCTTCATAATTTTCTCTATTTGTTCCACAACCTGAACTGGAGCTTTATACATAGACAAATAATAAACCGGGAGGTTAGATAAAACAGATTTAATAAGAGTTAAACGACCTCCCATAGAAAGAGAGTTCGCTTTCCACGTCGACAGCCGGGAGCTAATCGTATCCACAACCGAATTCCAATGACAAACCCGATTCATGTTGGCGCCGACTTTAATACCCAAATATTCGAACGGGAAATCTCCAATCCTACAACCAAGAATACCACTCATCTCAATAACCTCATCGCTATTCACACCAATACCAAATAAGTGCGATTTTTAATGTTGATTTTGAGGCCCGAACAAAGATGAAAAATCCGAAGAAGCCGAGCCGTCTGTTCTATATTATCTTTCGACCATTCCCCGATAATCAAGGCGTCATCTGCATAGAGCAAATGGGAAATACTCAACCCTGTTTTCTGGTCCTTAATGCCCTTCAGTTCACCTTCAAAACAAGCTTTGTCAAGAATACATGTGAAAGCCTCCATAACTATCAAAAAGATAAAGGGAGAAAGAGGGTCCCCTTGACGAAGACCCTTTTCACAATGAAACTCATATGTAGGCGCCCCGTTAACTAACACCGAGGACCTAGCAGATTCAAGAACCCCTTTCACCCACCTCCTCCATCTATCTGGAAAACCCATCTGATCCATCATATCAAGCAAGAATCCCCAATTAACATTATCATAAGCTTTTTCGAAATCAATTTTAAACATAAAATCTTTTTTCCCCCTTTTGCTTAACCACCCATATACCTCATTTAACACCAAAGGACCATCCAGAATAAATCTATCCTTAAGAAAGGCTGACTGCGTATCAGAGATGACATAACTCAACACCTTCTTGACTCGAAGCGCCAGGACTTTAGAGATAACTTTACTAATTACCCCTACTAGAGTAATCGGCCTGTAGTCAGATAATCCCACCGGGTTCTTCGACTTCGGGATCAAAGTTATAAAAGAAGAGCTATAACCTTTGGCAAAATCACCTGAGTCATAGAAAGCATCCATCAAATTATAAAAATCGTCTTCAAGGTAACTCCAAAAGAACTTTATAAAGTTAAAATTAAACCCATCCGGGCCTGGGGGCCGATCAGACCCACACTCAAAAACTGCCAACTTAATCTCTTCTTTAGAAAACCTCTCCACCAATGACTGCGAGTAAACGTGAGGCACTGTTTTGATGTTATTGCATCTAATGAACGGTCTAACAACATGCTTCTCAGAAAATTTCCTTCTAAAATGCTTCAACACTTCTCTTTTAATAACCGCAGGCTTCGTGACCCACAATCCATCCACCATTAAACCCGGAATCGCATTTTTTGCTTTTCTCCCATTCACAATCCCATGAAAAAAACTGGAGTTGTCATCACCATACATTGCCCACCGGACCCTGGACTTCTGCTTTAAGTCTTTAATTTTGCACTGATTAATATAATCAACGCCTTTTTTGCACTCCTCCCACACCCAAACTTCCTCCTCTTCCAAATCCCTCTCCTCCATAAATCTTTCCATCCTTTCAATGTCTGTTTGAAGCATCGATAACTCTTCCCCTTCTTTTTTATTAGTTCGCTGCCACCAAGAGATCAATGAATCATACAAGTTCCTTAAAATATTAAACTTTAATAAAAAAAGATTTCTTAATTATGATTGGATGAAATCAAGAAAACATTATTTGACAAATTATGTTATACTTTTTAAAGATTTAAATTATACATGCAATTTTATATGTTATTTTATTTTATTTTAAGTTATGTGAATTAATTAGGGTTAGAATTATCAAATTTGTAGATGTTGATGCCTGATGGATGTAAAGTTAGAATGACTAACCCTAGCTTTATTCAACTAATTATCTGAATTATGAGTATGATATCGCTTTTACGTGGTGAGCAAAGTATCGTTATCTGATCTGTTAAATCTGTTTTTAATATCGAGAGAATGTAGGTGGATGGTGTTCGTTTATAGTTGTTGAGTATTTACATGAACATAATTGTAGGAAATTAGGGTTTAATGTTTTTAGTAATTAGTTTTGATAGTTTGGTTCATGTTTGTGATCAGTTTTGATTGTTTGGTTCATGTTAATGGATGTAAAGTTATGTGACTAACAGTAGCTTCAATCAACTAATTATCTGAACTATGCAGTGTTGTAAAATCGGGTGTAATTGCCGATTAATCGGTAATCTGTAGTTTAATGATAAAATTTCACCTAGTTGGACCTAAAACTTGTAATCTGTCAAAGGCAGTCAAAATCGGTCAAATGGTGGTTAATATTTTTGAAGTATCCGATTAATAAGTTTGAAAAATTGTATATGAAATTTTGAAAATTTTTGTATATGTATAATAAGTTTCAAAAACTACATCAATCAATCATACCCAGTAAAATCCCACAAAGAGCAAAGCTATTTGTAGGGTCTGGGGAGGGTGGGATGTAGGCACACCTTACCTCTACCCCTAGGGATAGAGAGGCTGCTTCCAGAGAGACCCTCGGCTCCAAAACACCCAGGAAAGAAACTTAAAAACTACATATAAAATTTAAATTCGTTTAATCCCAATGAATCGCTAGTCAGTACCCAACCACTTGACTAGCGCCTAATGATCTTTATAACCATGCAATTATGAATATGATTTTGATTCTCTAAGTTGTAATAATGACATTGAAAGTTTCAAAACATTTTTATGTTGTTTTGTCAGTGAGAATGGAATCAGACATCTTGCAAGTGCAGATCATTTAAGAAACTTAAAAAGTTTTATGTGGAAATACGGTGGTGGAATGGATCGAATTGATCGTTTCAGGTTTACTGAAGCAGATCTTGATAAGGTATATTTGATTATTTACTTTTGTGACCAGCATTTTCATTGTGTAAATAGTATCCTTATGATTTCCATTTATGTGTTATTGCAGTATGAAAAGAAGTGCATATCGTTGACGGGTGGAAGTGGCAGTGAACAATCTCATGGACCTTTAATCGGACCTTCAAATGATATCCACAATGAACGGAAATTTGATTATGTAGATAACTTTGACAGAACTCATATCATCTCTCATAATTCAAGTTATCAAAATAATGTTTTACCTTTACAAGATTATACAAATGAGAAATATCAGGTATCCCATTCAGATCTATCCGGCCATGTGGCAACTAGCACTTCTTCATATGATAATCAATCATTGTCGTCAGCTTCAAATGCAAATTTTGCTAATAACTTAAGAGGTGATTATCTCCCCATTATACATATTTAAACTTTTATGGTTTACATAAAGACTTTTTATCAAAACTCATGTAATGCAGGTGTGAGTGGCTTAACTGAAGGTTATCATCACAATGGGCTGGTATGTTTCTAATCATCATGAGGACTCTTAGTTTAGTTATATCAGAATTACTTTATATAAATGTTAATTATATGGCTTAATACCATTTATTATCATGCAACATTGTCTAGTATCATAGTTTTGACCAATTTGGTTTGTTATCTTGTCGGTTTTTTGTTTGTACTTTTTGCCAATATTTTTGGCATATACTAATGTCATAGGGGAAGACATGCCAGGTATATGCAGACAAAAGGGAATCTAATGGGAATGGTAGTTCAGCAGGTATCTTTAACAATCTCAATTCATTTGTTCCTCTTACTGTTGCTTGATCTCTTTTCTGTATTTCGGTTGATTTTCTAATATTCTTTTTTTTTGGAACGGCAAAGAATCTCACGTGTAAACCCACCCTGCTCGGGGCTATGTCCAAGGTCGACTCCTCGACCACCATGAGACCGTGCTCCCCTGATGCGCGGGAACCGGATGGATTCCGTAAACCCTCACCCCCCGTCAGGTTCAAACCCCGGGATAAAGCCCCGATTGGTTCAAACCCTGGCAGAGTCACATTCTTTTTAGAGTAAAATGTCATTTTCATCCCTGAGGTTTGGCTACTTTTGCGACTTTCGTCCGCATCTGGATCCTAAAGGTTTGAAATCTTGCCATTTTCATTCGACTAGTTAACTTCATCCGTTTTTTAACGTTAAGTCAGGGGCATTTTCATCATTTCAGACATTTTTTTGTGATGATAAAGGGTTTGGGTAGGGAGAAAGTCAACAGAGGTGGATCTTTATTTCTTTGTGTTTTTTATTTTAATAAAAAATGTCTAAAAAATGGAAATGCCCCTCATTCAACGGGGAGTAATGGATGGAGTTAATGAGTCGGATGAAAACAGCAAGATTTCAAACCTTTTGGATCCAAATGCGGAAAAACAAACTTTGGACGAAAGTCGCAAAAAGTGGTCAAACCTCAGGGACGAACATAACATTTTACTCTTCTTTTTATTATTGTTTGAGCATTTTAACCACGAGAATATTGGTGTCTGAAACCGTAGCCACCTGAAATTGTTAGATGTGGGAATTTACCATATCATTAGCTCAACTACCATATCAGTATTGTGATAATATAGTTTTATAATCATGTTCAACATGTCATTTATTGATGCAACTTTAAAAGTTTTGAATGGACACTCATTTCGTTAACCCTATCAACCGACAAGTATCCGCGCATACCCAAAAGTACACATTTTGACCTGAGCCAATGCGTTTGCCACATCTGGAAATTATATTAATACATGCATGATACTTGATAACATGATATTTTTTTACAGGTCTGCAGCAGCTCACACAAATTTCTTCTACATTCTATGAACCGAATACAGGAAATGTGCATTCAGGAGCACCTCCTCCTTGGTTTAGTGCAACCAGTGGGATTCATCTTGATGCAATCAAAACTAAAAATAAAACCAAAACTAAAACCGTGAAGTCAAAATTAAATCCTAAAAGGGTTGGCGCAGCTTGGGCAGAGAAAAGAAAGTTAGAGATGGAGATGGAGAAACGAGGGGCGTTGCCTGTTAATAGATTTGATGCCAGCTGGCTTCCCAACTTTGGTAGAGTGTGGCAATCGGGTAGCAGGAAAGATTCCCGAAAAGAATTTGAGGTGGAGGCTAAGAAACCAGTTAAAGATGAAAGTCAAAATGCTGATTCATCAATGCAGCTACAGCCTTATATAAGCAAGAGAATGGTAAGCTTATAACTCTTTATCATCTTTTGTAATATGTTCATCAATTCCGTAAAATTTGACACTTCCCTTTTGTGTATGATTGTCAGCGCCATGAAGCTAATGGATGATGTTTTTGCTTACAGCAACAAAGGAGTCAAGATTAAAACTGCCTATTGACAGGGTACACGTACAGTCACACTGCAAGTAAATGAAAATGTTATCCTGGTCTGGTCTGAATATTGGCCTTTTGAGTTACATGTTGGACTTGGAAGTCAAGTTTAAACAAAATTACCATCTTGTTTTTTTATACAGATTATTATTATTGTTGTTAGCGTTAGCGTTAGTAGTATTATTATTAGTATTATTATTATTATTATTAGTAGTATTAGTATTTCTAGTAATATTTCTATCATTACTTTTATTGCATACTTTGAATATTACATTTCTATCATTACTTTTATTGCATACTTTGAATATTACATTTTTATTATTAAACATTTTATTTTTGGTATTTCATTAAGGGGCTGTTTGGTAACCTCAAGTCTGAATGGTTAAGAGGTAACCTCTGAATGATAAATCATCATATGTCACATTCTTCTACCTTCTCATTGGTAAAATTATTAATGGTTCCATTAAGAGGTAGCCTTTTAATGACCATTCAGAGGCTACCAAACAACCCCTAACTTTATGAAACATTTTTATAAAAGGTTATTTAAATTATACAAATATATTTTTGGTATTTAATGGTGTGTTAGTTTCTAGAAGAATGACGTACGACCAATAAACGCGACAAATTAATGATTTCAGCTCTTCTAGAAATTTCACTCGTAGGAAGGTAGTTCTAAAATAATGTAAACGGTATGTAGACATATTTCATGATATTAGAAGAATGATTCTTTAAGCTCCGCTAAAATGAAAATAGTAGATTCTAAAAACTGCAATTTACTTTCTACAAAGAAAAAACGTAAATTATTATTATTATTATTTCTAGTAATATTTCTATCATTATTTTTTATTGCATACTTTGAATATTACATGTTTATTATTAGACATTTTATTTTTGGTATTTCATTAACTTTACGAAACATTTTTATGAAAGGTTATTTAAATTATACAGATATGCTTTTGGTATTTAATGGTGTTTTCGTTTCTAGAAGAATGACGTACGACCAATAAACGCGACAAATTAATGATTTCAGCCCTTTTAGAAATTTCACTCGTAGGAAGGTGGTAGTTGTTCAATTTAGGTTATTCTGGAATATATTTTTTTTAAGAAAATTTTTAAAAACTAGCCAGGTCGTCAATTTACTACTATAATTTTTACAGGAAACGTAAAATTTACTTCCTGACCTTTTGTGACTGAAGAGAAGTCATTATATGCTTGTTAAAGTTGCAGGATTTTTCGTTTACATAGATACAAGGTGTTCCAATATCTGAAAACACAGGTCGAAAACTGCACTTTACAAACTCGGGTTTTTTCGTCACTTTACAAATAAAAAAATAACGGGTGAATACACTTTATTAATCACTTTACATATTCTTACCATGCTTCCTACTTGCATACAACCCTGGATCCAATAGGTTTAACCATTCTCATAACTCAACTATGCAGAAAGCCGAACCTCTTTTCACCCGTAACAACACCATTTCAACATCATCGGTTCATTGTTCCCCAATCGTACAAACATGAGCAAGCTTGTAAAAGAAAAGTTTATCAAGAACGCCTTTAAGTGTACGAATTTCCATACAACTGAGCATAGACTCTTTTGGTCCTATAGACAACCGTCATACTCAAAGAAGCCGCAATCATGCAAAGAACCGATAAAATCCCACAAGTGAACGAGTAACATACGGTCCCATAGCAAGTGAGTTCGTCTGTTTCATGAACAATGTTATATGTCATAGAGTTTTGTTTCTTTGCTTCATAGTCGTAAATCCCACTGGCAATGACACCAGAGAAGATAAGCGAGCCTGCTGGGCTTGCGAGTGCGAGAAAGTTATAAATTGCTCCGAAACTCTTTAAACCGAATAATTCTGAGGCTGCTGAAGGGACGATGGCCCAATGGGCCCCATAACACGATCCCATTACAACCGAAACCGCATAAATTGCACCAGGTGCACCAATTGCATAGTACAAAAGTGAACCTGCCATAACGAGTTGAACTCCAGCAATTGCTACAGGTCTCGGGTATGCATAATTTCTGATACGCACCAACATTTGTCAGCACACGAAGACAAGATGTTTAAGAGGTGGCAAAGACGAGTTGGATAACGGGTCAAAATATGTAATCTTTATATACCATGTTAACCCAGGTTGATTTGACATTTTTGCCCATCCCATATTAACTTGTGGTAAGAGCTAAATCTTTTTATAAAGCGATATTGGATTTAAATAACCCCAACTTTCACCAATTAGCCGATAGCACTTCCAACTTTCGATTTGTAACACAACACTCCCAACTTTCAACTTATTTTCTTCTATCACTCTCAACTAACCCAATTAGCTGACGTCAGATACCACGTAACTAAAGAAGTGCCACGCCAGATGCCACATTAGCAAAAAGTGCCACATCAGCAAAATTGTCATGTCAAAGCCACGTCAGCAAAAAGTTGCCACATCAAACAAAAAAAACTAACGGGGTTAGAGTTTAGTTAGTTCGGGAATGCCAGAGGAAAATAAGTTGAAAGTTGGGAGTGTCGTGGTACAATTCGTAAGTTGGGAGTGTTATCGGCCAAATGGTGAAATTTGGGGTTATTTAAATCTAATATACTTTTTTTAAAGTGTTTCGGTTCAACTCTGAACCCATTTTGCCTCCTAATGAGAAACCATTTTGACCCGCCCGTTTTGCCACCTCCAAAGGTAGATATCAGTTAACAATCTTGGACCCGTCACACGATATATAATTTTGTGACAAACGCACCTTACGATTATCTCGGAGAAGTATCCGCCAGCAACACGACCAAGAAAGTTCCAAATGCTAATCATGGAAACAAAAATATGAGGATTCTCGTACCCGAGAGACTCACACATCTGACCAAGGTTATCGATAATGGTCAAGCCCGATCCCGAAGCCAACACCAACGAAAAAAACAAAAGCAAAAAATCGGCTTTTACCAATGCCTGCATTAATGTAAAATCCTCCCCTCTTCTCGGGCCCTTTTTGCGTTTCACCCTCACGGCGCCATCGGCTGCAGCCTGCACCAATTTGGCTTGCAAATGCTTCATTCGTTTTTGCCTATCCTGAGCCGAAAGCAAGTCAACTTCTGAGCCCGTTTCGTCTTCTACTTCACTAAAAATCACTTCATTTTCTTGCCTTTGGCCCTCGTTTAAAAGGGTCTCCTCAACATAATTCTCGGGCCTTGAAGACGCGAAAAAAACCAAGAAAATAGGAATCACGACAGGAAGTAATATAAGAACTAAGAGCCCGATTGTGAGCCATGTGATGGTGGTTTGGTTCAAAGGGGTCACATCTTGTAATATCAAAACAGCTAAAAGATAAGCTGCAAGAATGAGGCAAACAGTATAAAGACATAAGAAGCTAGTGTTATCAGACGGTTGAGCTTGTTTACGGCCTCCAACGGGTCTAATCATGAACATTACTGAAGAAATAACTATCGCGGGTCCCACTGCAACCACGAGTATGACCGAAGCCTGATCTGGAAAATTAAGGACAGTGTAAACTTGAGTTAAAATTGCACCACTCAAGCCAGCAAAACCCTTAAGTATCCCTACAACAGGACCGCGGTTTTTAGGGAAGTTTTGAACACCCGAAACAAGAGCTCCCGTGTTAAAGTAGGTTTCGCCATTCGTTCCCACGAATATGCAAATACATAACTGCAAATACAAACCAAAACTCTTTAAAGATTCTTTATGCACATTGCGAAAGTATTTTGACGAAAATCGCTAATATCATTCAAACAGCATACTTTTAGTAATCATAATTGACACACTGATTATTTACCAAAAGTTTAAAATTTCGGACAAAAAATGTCTCAGGTCAATCTGACCCAATCCGTTTGAGCTCATTACGGAACCCGCCCAACATACCCATGTTTTTACTTACATCTACCATAATTACAATGATACAATCATGAATGACTTTTGACACTTTAGTTCTATGAAACCGCAAATCCGACCCAACCCGACTCAACCCATTTTGATTCATTACCAAACTAACATACCCATTTTACACCTTTACTATCTCCTTAACTACAATTCAATCTTGAATGTTTTTTTGACACCTTATTTATATAAAGTCACATACTATAATGCAAATCCACATGGGAATAGCCCGACGGTGTTGGTGAGTTAGATAGAGTTTAGGGTAGTAGGAGATCAGGGGTACTTCAATCCCCATATGATGAACAAGTTTAGCCATTCAAAAAAAAATCGAAATAGTGATAGAAACACTCACGTTTTTGCCCGAAGCATAACAGTTAGAAATTTTATCTACCAAAACATATGTGTTGATCAGTGTGTAAGTCTTTGTTCTCAAATCATATTATGTATTATGTGAGATTTAACTTCACAAAAAAGAAACTCAAGTCTCAAGTTGAACTTTTAGCCATTGAAGACTCTTTCCAGATCTGATCTGGTGGCGCAAAAATCCGAAGATAAATTGAACTTTTGGGATTAGATCACGCGATATTAGAAAGTTAGATTTTTTTAACGGAAAATGTTACTCGCAGTTATACTTTACACCAATTATTCTGAAATATTCCTCTTGCCTAGGTACCTGATACCTTCCCTCTAAGAGACACGTGCCTTTAAAAAGTTAGATAAAATAAATAAGTGTAATATCACCGGTCCTAGAAAATAGTGTTTGGATACTAATCATGCATGATTATTATTAAAGTACTGGATAAGCAACCCCAATTCCCAAACACCCCCCTAAAACAAGATGATCATCACTTAATCCATGATCATGACTTTACTAATTAAATAACTGAAGTGTTAAAAAAACTGACCACCCACAAAGGCAATTCTGGCAAGGTGTGTATGGTGGTAAGCCAAACTAAACCATACCCAACCAAATTTTGAACCACTCCAATAAACAAAACTACCCAAATCGGCGCGATTTCGCACAAACTACCAGCAACAAACCCGATAGCATCACCGATATCTTTGGCCACGCCCAACGCCGCAATCTGGCGCTGGTTATAACCCATGGTTTTCTTGATCACGGGCGATATGCTGCCGAACATGTACCCGATCCCGGAGCATGATTGCACCCACATTGAAGCAACAAAAACTAGCCATCTGTTATTGAACAAACTCTTCATTTTTTCATGTGAATTCATTAGTTATTTTTTTTGTTGCACACTGTTTGTGTTTTGTTGATATGATCAAATGTTATGTTTACATGACCAATAGACTACTTATGCCTGTGAATGAGATATTGTGGGGTTAGATTTTTTTTGGAATGGTGGGAGGTTTGACATCTGAAAATGTGGTGGACGTTGACGGACAAAATGGATTGTTTAGTTTGTGGGCTCAATATCGTTACAATTTTAGAAATATACGCTACTAAGCAATGTTTTAATGGTTAAATCAATTTAGAAATTGAAAAAAAAAAAAAAAAATAGATATTTATAAATGGGGCAAAGGGTGGAGATACAATAGGAATTTAATTTGGCTAGGGAGGCTAGGAAGTGATCTTGACCATCCATTTAGTTAATCAAGGGCTAAGATTAAATCAGGGAAATTGAAAAGAAGAAAAGAGGCGCGTGAGTTTGTTTAGTGGCATTCTAGTCAATCCAAGCCAATAGTTTCTCTCTCCTCCAATTCCCCCCATTTTTTAAACGTTAATAACTCTTTCATACGACATTATTTTTTTTATAAAAATTGCACCAAAAAAACGAGCGTTTTTTATCTTTAAAACGTGTATACTATTGCTATATTTAAAAAAAATAATTTAAAACCCAGTTGCGTAAAACGCAATAGAAAAACCCCCAGTTACGTAAAACGCAATGAAAAAAAAAACCTAAAAAATGACATTTTTCTAAAACGCAATGCACAAAAAACACAAATAAATGACTTATTTGTAAAACGCAATGGCCAGAAAACACAAAGAAATGTTTTATTTCTAAAACGCAACAGCCTAAAAACTCAAAAGAAAATGTACTTTCTAAAACGCAATGGACTAAAAACACATAAAAATGTGTTTTACCTAAAACGCAATGCACAAAAAACACAAAGAAATGTCTTATTTGTAAAACGCAATGGCCAGAAAACACTTAAAATGTCTGTTTTCTAAAACGCAATGGACTGAAAACACATAAAAAGTGTTTTACCTAAAACGCAATGCACAAAAAACACTTCAAGAATGTGTTTTTCTAAAACGCAATGGCCAGAAAACACCAAAGAAAGTGTTCTTTCTAAAACGCATTGAACAATGACAATAGTTCTGTCTGTGCTGTGAACTGTCTGGACCAATGCAGTTTCCAGAGGCAATTTACAGAAAATTAATTTTTCTGATGCATTTTTACTACAACAATTTAATCGAAAAACCCTGCCAGGGGCTCTGCCCCTTGGACCCCGCCAGGGGCTGCCGCCCCTGGGACCCCGCTACCAGGGGCGCTGCCCCCGGACCCCCGCTAAGATCGTAAAACGCAATGACTATTATTTGGAAACCCATATCGTAAACATGAAATTAAAGAATTTCTTACAAGGATTGAAGTGATTTCTTCAACAATTGACGATTTTTGAATGATTGAAACACTTATCAGCGCTCGAATCGAACAGATCGAGTGATTATCTTCAAAATCACCGGAAAAAACGAGATTTTGTATGAAATTAAACTGGGTTTTCTTCAAAAAAGCTGAAGAACACGTTGATCGGGTGTTTGAATCATTGATTGGTGATGAAAATCGCACTATAATGTAGTGATTATTGAGATAGAAAGTGAAGAATAGGTTGAAGATGGTAGGTTTTGAAAATGGTGGGTTTTGAAGTTACTGGGTTTTGAAAAGGAAGAAGAAAGGGTTGGATTGACTAAAATACCCTTTTTCTTTATTTTAAATGTTGTCACATGTCCTAATCCTATTGTTTCCTAGACTTGCTAGCCAAAATAAACTTCCTATTTGATCTTTTCCCATGAGACAAATACCATAAAAAAACACACTTTCTATTCTTTTTTCATAAAAGCCTTTTCACTTTTTTTTTTTGCACTTAAAAAACCAATATACTTTTTTTTTTCATAACAATCCCTCCAACTTTTTTTTTTCACATAAAAAACCAACATATTTTTTTTGTCTCCGAAAATTCCCGAACCACTTTTTATACATAAAAAAACAACATATTTTATACTCTTATATCATACAAGTTCCTTAAAATATTAAACTTTAACAAAAAAAAGATTTCTTAATTATGATTGGATGAAATCAAGAAAACATTATTTGACAAATTATGTTATACTTTTTAACGATTTAAATTATACATGCAATTTTATATCTTATTTTATTTTATTTTAAGTTATGTGATCCACGCTCGTGAATTTTATTATATTGTTTTCTAAATAATATTTACTGTTATCAATTTATTGCAAAAAGTTTTGTTCAAATTTAACATTTGGATGGACTTTTATACACAAAAAAGTTGTTTAGGGACTTTTATGAGACAAAAAGAAAGTATGTTGGCTTTTTAAGTGCAAAAAAAAAGGGGGAAGGACTATTATGAGAAAAAACAAAATGTATGTTGGTTTTTATGGCATTTACCCTTTAAAAAAAGTTAAAAGAATTTTAAATTATAAAAATCGAACAACGCTAACCTCTGTGTCATTAAGTGCTGAGCTATTAAGAAGTCTGATTAGGTAAGAGACTCTGAATTAGTAAGTGGACTTAGTGGCTGTTTGTTTCAGCTCTTACCGGTTTAGACTGTTTGTTTTGCGAGCAGATGTGTGAATGGTTTAGACATTTGTCTCTGAATGGTTAAACATTATACTGAGTCTGAATGCTCAAGATCTCTTATCTGAATTGGTCAAACATTTGCCTGTGAACAGTTAAACATTATACTGGCTCTTAATGGTTTAGACTTCTTACTGGTTCAACACTTAATGGTTCAGACCTCTTATTGGTTCAACACTTACCCATTCAGAAGTTGCCAAACAACATGGGCTCTAAATGACCTCTTACTGGTTCAGACTGTTTCTTTCGCGAGCAGATGTCTGAATGGTTCAGACATTTGCCTCTTATCTGAATTGGTAAGACATTTTCCTCTTAATGGTTAAGCATTATACTGACTCTTAATGGTTCAGAACTCTTACTGGTTCAAACCTTTTACTAGTTCAACACTTAATGGTTCAGACCTTTTACTGATTCAGTGGTTCAGTACTTCCCCGTTCAGAAGTTACCAAACAGTCCCTTACTTGGCTTGACCTGATTGGTCGATGATGGAGGCTAAGGATTATGAACACATGTGAAAGGATAAAGGGGTTAAATTTCCATTCAGCATCATTTTGAAACTTAATGATTAAGAGGTTTTGTGACTGATTTAGATGTAGCTTTTTAATAGAATCATTAAGAGGCTACCAAATAACCCGTAAAGTAAATAAGGAACATAAAGGACAACCCAACGATTTGTACTATTGAAATTCAAATGTGATTGAAAAAATTGAAAATGAATAAGAAACATATATAATTGTTAGTTTTTTTTCAGACTAATTTCAAATTCGAGTAGATCCTAAAGATCTTGAGTCCATTTATCACCTGAACCTTTTTTTTTCATCCGATGTAACTAGAGACAAAGATCTTGAGTGACACAAAACAACTTAAAAAGATAAAGAATTATCATTAATCTTTTCACGCTCGTATCAAATTTGAAGCACTAATAGTACGTGGTTAATATATGATGAGTTGTTTACTTATAAAATACATCTTATTCATCATTCAACATAAACATTAATCAGTCAAAAACAACTGTAAAGTTTAATCATTCAAACGTAAATAAATTATTAAAAAAGGAACAACAAAATAATATTGCTAACACTATGGGTATGGGGCGGGGGTTGGCTACAAACGCTCACGTCACCACCTCTGGTGGGCTTGGGTTTCGGCGTGGCCCAATTGGCGGGGGTTTCAGCCCGGGCGTTGGGCGGGGCTACGAAGATGACATGGTGGAACCTCGTTGGCCAAAACTACTAGCCGTTTGGGCTATCCATTGGGCTAGCCGTTGGGCATGAATTTTATAATTTTTTTTCCCTATATAAATACCCTAACATATTTAACATTTTTCTCACACAATATCAAACACATAAAAAACAATCTTGCCATGAGTTCTTCAAGTTCAAGTGAATCGTCATCATCATCATCATCTGACGATGGTGCGGAAATATTTCTACAAACGATCGCGACGGCGGTGAAAGCTATCATGGAAGACGATGAGGAAGAGACTTCGAAACCTAAATGGAGGAGGTACATCGCTCGTGAACGGCACACCACTAACAATTTGTTGGTAAGCGATTATTTCTCAGCCGAACCTAAGTATGATGAAAAAATGTTTAGGCGTCGTTTTCGTATGAGTAGAAACTTATTTTTAAGGATATCTAGGGATCTTGAGGAGAAGTATGTTTTTTCCAACAAAAACCGGATGTAACCGGGCAAATGTATCTAACTTGTATCCTAGTTGATGGGATTTACCTGGAGTGGGGGGTTTTCGTAAAATCGTTCACAAGACACGGTACCATAGATCCAAAGAGATTAAAGTTTAACAGGGTCCAAATGGTTGCACGTAAAGACATCGAGCGAGCGTTCGGTGTTTTGAAGAAAATGTGGCGAATATTGGCAATGCCTTATCGACTATGGGACAAAGATCAGATTGGAAACGTGATGTACGCATGTATCATTATTCACAACATGATTTTGGAGGATGAAGGTAGAGCGGTCGTTACCTATGATGACGATGACCCCCAACCAGATAACGTAACAGTTACAGACGAAGATAAATCAACAAATGAATTTTTGATCAAGTCAAGGGATATACATCACAACCTTCGATCTGATTTGGTGGATCATGTTTCAACGATTCCTGGGTTCGAAACCGACGAAAACGACGATTCAAACGAAGAATGGTTGTTTTTATTTTTATGCTATGTTTTTTGTAATTATTATTTATGTTTATGTAGTTTTTAATGGTTTATATATATATAGGGGAAGGTTCAAATGAAAACCACTAGTTATTGTGAAAACTCGAAAACTAATTAAAAACCACTAAAAAGAAGGGGGGGGGGGGGGGGAGACTTTTAATGAAGGAGGGGTAAAATTGGAAAAAAAATATGTAACTTTTCAAACATTTCTCATTTCTCCATACGTTATCATTTTAAAACAAAAATGGCACCATAAGATCACAAATTTTTGTATCTTTCATTCAAGTATATTCGAGCATATTTTTTATGACATAAAAAAAGATTTATGGTGTCGTCTTCTTTTCAATACTATTATTATAGTAGTGCACATGTGCAATATAACATGTACTACAATTGCATTACATGCTTAAAATTAGCTTTTTGAGTCTAGTTTAGCTTTTAGGGTTAGTTTTTTTGGAGGTTTATGATTAGGATTAGGTTTTTGGGTGTGGGGGGGAGGGGGGTTTAGGTTTTTGGGGGGTGGGGGTGGGGGGTTTAGGTTTTTTTCGGGTTTATATTTAGGGTTTAGTTTTAGGTTTTCGGGAGGGTGGGGGGTGGGGGGGTTTAGGTTTTTGGGGGGTGGGGGGTTAGGCTTTTGGTGGGAGGGTGAATTTAGGTTTTTGGGGGGTGGGGGTGGGGGGTTTAGGTTTTTGGGGGGTGTCGGTGGGGGTGGGTTAAGTGGTTTAGGCTTTCCGTATTAGTGTATTACACATGTGCAGTACAACCCAAAAAAATTTTTTTTTTTTTTTTTTGAAATTTTTTTTTCATATATAAAAACCAGCGAAATTTATAAAAAAAATTGAAAAAAAAAATGTGTGTTTTTTAGGCTTTTTTTAGTTAGTTTTCGAGTTTTCACAATAAAAGTGGTTTTCATTTGAACCATCCCCTATATATATATATATATATATATATAGGGGGAGGTTCATTTGAGAAGAAAAAGAACAAAGGGTACAATTGTAAAATATCAAGTAATTATTCTTTCATCTCATTTATTACAATCATTAAGTAATTAATTACTTATAAAGACTATTATTCTCTACACTAATTTTCATTGCCTACACACATAAAAGTTATCCTACACATTTCGAAAATTATCCTACACATACGTAAATTTATCCTACACAACTCGTAATTTATCCTACACACCTAGTAATTTGTCCTACACTTTAAACTAATTTTTTTTTATTTTTTGAAAAAAAAATATATTTTGAAAATAAGTTACAAATTAAATGTAGTTAGCTATTAAAAAGGAAGACTAGAAATCAATGATCTATGTAAGTTTACAAATATACCCTTACATTAAAATTAAATGCAAATATTAAATGATGTAAAATGAAACATTCTTATTGGTTGAAACTTATTCTTTTTTCTTCTTACAAAAAATTTCTTCTCATTTGAACATTCCACTATATATATATATATAGGGGACCGCTAGAATGAGAACCACCACGAGTTATGAGAACCGCGAGAACCACGTGCCACGGAGGGGCGTTGACCACGATTTTTTTTACAACTAGATCCGTATATTTTAACAACATTCGTAAAAAAAAAAATTCAAACGGCGCGCCCGAGGGGGTAGTTTTTTACACCCAAAGTTTGTAAAAAGAAAAAACAAAAAAATAATAAAAACACCAAACTTTGGGTGTAAAAAACTACCCCCTCGGGCGCGCCGTTTGAATTTTTTTTTACGAATGTTGTTAAAATATACGGATCTAGTTGTAAAAAAAAATCGTGGTCAACGCCCCTCCGTGGCACGTGGTTCTCGCGGGTCTCATAACTCGTGGTGGTTCTCATTCTAGCGGCTCCCTATATATATATATATATATATATATATATATATATATATATATATATATATATATATATATATATATATATTTAAGAGTAAACTTCCGTTTTGCTCCATGTGGTTTGGTCACTTTATTTTGCCCCAAACCTTTAAAAATAGCCATTTTACTCCCTGATCTATTTAACTTATCTTCATTTCACTCCCCGCCCCTAACTCTGTCTAAAATATTTGTTAAAGATAAGGGTATTATGGTAATTATATAAATATGTATTTAAATTGATTTTTTAAAATCCATTATTAATTCCTTAAATCCATTTTTTATTGATATTCTGTCACACCCTGACTTTTGCGGAAATGTGATTATGGGGTGACTTTTTTAATATCATTGCATTCAATCATAACATCAACTATATGATAAAACCATAGATTTGGCATTCATTAAATGAGTTTAAAACATAACAACCTTGTTCAAAACGTAGACTTCAAATTCAAGTTTTACAAACCTTACAAATTGTTTATGAGTTCACTAATGTCGCCACCCCCGATCCCACAGCCCAGGGAACGGGCGGCCGCGAGCCAGTGTTGGTGGTATCTCGTATTGTCTAATTTGGCAGCCGAAATTTTCATCAGGACCGTAGTTAGAAAATATTTGATCAGAGTAAAATACCACATTTTCATAGTATTAAACAAATGGGGTAAACCCAAGTTCATAGTACACACATTTTCATAGAAATACATCATATTTTATTTAATAAAAACATCTATTTTATTTTAGGTAACTTTATTGCCACTTTTCCAAGCCTTCAGTGCTGTCCAACTGGCTTCTATTTGGCTTTCAAATTTTGTTACCTAAAACGCGTTTTAAAAACATTTGTCAGTGGAAAATACTGGTGAGTGAATCTCAGTTTAACCAAGTTGAAATAAAAAGTCACAGTGTACAGTATTGAGGGCGATCCCGCAATTACATTTGTTTCCAAGACATAACAATTAACATCCATGGTACTGTCGAACCCGACTTGTGGACATGTTACTCCTTGACCAGATGGTAACAAATTTTGTATACAAAACCCCAACATACTCATGATAATTGTATTCTTACAAATACTCAATAACTGCTATTCGCATGGAAAAATATTTAAGGTTTTGTATAAACAGTTCACAAAATAGATTTACAAAAAGTGGAGCAACTCACATTGCTGTCTTAGATTTTCTGTAAGGGTTTCCTGAGAACAATCTATAATTTACATAAATGCACACGCGTTAGTATAATAACCCATTTTAACATTAGTAATACCCTCCCCGAGACGGCATTCCAACGACTACGTCGGGCATAACCACGACAGCCGTTACAGAACCCTAGATCAATCGGGCAGCGTATCTAATACGTATACATGGGTTATAATACTTACAACGGAGCAGAACTTCGCTATTTAGGGGGTATAATACCCGAGTATTATGCCTATTATCAGAAATTGAGATTGAGAAAGAAACTTTGAACGAATTCGAATGAAATCCGATGGCCTGCTTATATAGTTGCTGAGTCTGGTTCTCACGCGGCCCGCGTAACACAAGGGCAGGGCCTACGCGGCCCGCGTTGACTCCAGGTCAATGTGTAGCCCATCCAGATCAGCCACTAGACTCGACATGTGTTGGGCCACGTGGCCGCACCGGGCTGTGCCTCCTTTTGAGCCTCTCGCGGCCCGCGTAAGGGTTATGGGGTACCTTACGCGGCCCGCCTCAACTTAAAAATTCAGTTTTTAATTATATTTAATACTATATAGGGTATTCGGGGTCCGTTTTCTCGTATGGGGTGTTTTTAGGGACATATTGGAATATTTTAAAATATATTAGGGTGTCAGAAATTATTCGAGGGTGTCGGTTGAGGGTTGTTACATCCTCCCCACCTTGTTTTAGAGCTCGTCCTCGAGATCTACTGGAACAAGTGTGGATATTTCCTTTGCATTTCAGATTCAAGTTCCCATGTGTACTCAGGTCCTCTTTTGGAGTCCCACTTCACTTTGACCAGAATTAATCTCTTGTGCTTGAGATTCTTGACCTTCTTGTCTTCAATTTGCAGAGGCCTCTCTATAAACTTGAGTTGTTCATTTACCTCTATATCCTTAAGAGGTACTACCAGTGATTCATTGGCTAAGCATTTCTTGAGATTAGATACATGAAATACATCATGTATTCCTGCTATTTCCTCTGGCAGTTGTAGTTAATAGGCTACAGGTCCTATTCTTCTAATAATCTCAAAAGGTCCAACATACCTGGGACTTAGCTTTCCCCGTTTGATGAATCTTACCACTCCTTTCCAAGGAGAGACCTTTAACAATACCTTATCTTCTACTTGAAATTCCAATGGCTTACGTCTGTTATCAGCGTAGCTCTTTTGTCGATCACGTGCTGCTTTCAGTCGTTCCTTGACTTGAATAATCTTATCAGTTGTTTCTTGCACTATCTCAGGTCCAGTTAGTTGTTTTTCCCCAATTTCTGCCCAACAGACTGGGGTTCTGCACTTTCGTCCATAAAGTGCTTCGAATGGTGCAGCATTGATACTTGTGTGATAACTATTATTATACGAAAATTCTGTTAAAGATAAGTGATCGTCCCAATTACCTCCGAAATCAATTACACAAGCTCTAAGCATGTCTTCCATCGTCTGAATTGTCCTTTCGCTTTGTTCGTCCGTTTGAGGATGATAAGCTGTGCTTAGATTTAACTTAGTTCCCATTGCCTTTTGGAAACTTGACCAAAAATGAGAAGTAAAACGGCTATCTCTATCAGAAACAATTGATAAAGGTATTCCATGTAAAGAAACGATTTCATTTACATATAATTTAGCTAACTGTTCCATACTGAAAGTTTCTTTCATTGGTAGGAAGTGAGCTGACTTGGTTAGCCTATCTACAATCACCCAGATTGTATCATTACATTTCCTTGTTTTGGGTAATTTAGTAACAAAATCCATTGTTATTAATTCTCATTTCCACACTGGCATTTCTAGTTGTTGTAACAAACCTGAGGGTTTCTGGTGTTCAGCTTTAACTTGTGAACAAGTTAAACATTTAGAAACATAGGCTGCTATGTCCTTCTTCATTCCTATCCACCAGAAATTTTTCCTTAAATCCTGGTCCATTTTATCACTTCCTGGATGCATCATATATTTAGACTTATGGGCTTCTTCTAATATATGATGACGTAGGTTTCCTAATTTAGGTATCCATACTCTCTTTTTATGGAATCTCCAAATTCCATCCGTTCCTTGTTCTAATTCCTTAATCATACCTTTTAGTTTTTCAGTATCATCCTTGATTACTGATTCTTGTGCTTCTCTTATCTGATCATTTAAATCTACTTCTAGATTTAATTTAAGAGAACGTACCCTTTTTGGCTTTTCGTGATACTTTCGGCTTAAAGCATCTGCCACTACATTTGCTTTTCCTTCATGATACTGGATATCACAATCATAATCACTAAGCATCTCCATCCAGCGTCTTTGCCTCATATTCAACTCCTTTTGCCCGAAAACATACCTTAAACTCTTATGATAAGTGAATATGGTAAACTTACTACCATAAAGATAATGTCTCCAATTCTTAAGGGCAAAAATTAAAGCTCCTAGTTCTAGATCATGGGTTGAATAATTCTCTTCGTGATTCTTAAGTTGTCGGGACGTGTATGCTATAACCTTTTGGCGTTGCATTAATACACATCCATATCCTAACTTAGAAGCGTCACAATAGACTACAAAGTCTTCCGTTCCTTCTGGTAACGCTAGTATGGGTGTATTAGTTAATCTTTGCTTAAGAATTCTAAAAGCTTCTTCTTGTTTTGGTCCCCATTCAAACTTAATGGATTTACAGGTTAGCTTAGTTAAAGGAATGACTATTCTAGAAAAATCTTGAATAAATCTTCTATAATAACTGGCTAATCCTAAGAAACTTCTAACCTCGGTTGGTGATTCAGGGGTTTTCCATTTAGTAATCGCCTTGATTTTTGTTGGATCTACATGAATTCCTTCATGATTAACTAAGTGTCCAAGAAATTGTACCTGCTCTAACCAAAATTCGCACTTTGAAAATTTTGCATAAAGCTTTTCCTTTCTTAATAGACTTAAAAGTGCGTGCAAATGCTTTGCATGATCCTCTTTACTCTTAGAGTAAATTAGAATATCATCTATAAAAACAATTATGAATTTATCCAAATATGGCTTACATATTCGGTTCATCATGTCCATAAATGTGGCTGGGGCATTGGTTAAACCAAATGGCATGACAGTAAATTCATAATGTCCATACCTTGTTCTGAATGCGGTCTTAGGAATGTCCTCTTCCTGTACCTTTAATTGATGATATCCTGATCTTAAATCGATTTTAGAGAAAAATCGAGCTCCTTGCAGTTGGTCAAACAGATCATCGATTCTCGGTAATGGGTACCGATTCTTAATCGTGACTTTGTTCAATTCTCGGTAATCAATGCACATACGCATTGATCCGTCCTTCTTTTTAACGAATAATATTGGCGCTCCCCATGGTGATGAGCTTGGTTGTATGAATCCTTTCTTCAACAATTCGTCTAATTGTTTCTTCAGTTCCTGCATTTCTGCGGGTGCCAAACGGTAAGGTGCTTTGGCAATCGATACTGTTCCTGGCAATAAATGGATTCTGAATTCCACCTCTCTGTCCGGCGGTAGTCCTGGCAATTCTTCTGGAAATACATCTGAAAACTGAGACACTACTGGAATGTCTTTTAATTATTTTCCTTTAGTGTTAGTGATTATCGAAATCAAATACACTATAGATCCTTTTCTGATATAGCTTGCAGTTTTCATTACAGAGATGAATTTCGTGGATCTAAATGGTTTATCTCCTTTAATTGTGATCTTTTCACCCTTTGGTGAATTTACTTGAATTGATGATGCGTGCGAAGTGTCGTATATTTTAGGTGTATATTTTAAGCCCTTTTTAACACTTATTTTAGCCAAGTTTTAAATTTATAAAACACGATATTTCACTAACACTAAACACACATATGGGCAAGTGCACCCATCGTTGAGTGTAGTATAGCGTTGGTAAGATACCGAGGTCGTCCAAGGACACAAGAGCTTTTAGTACCGGTTTATCCTCAACGTCTAACCAAAATAAAAGTTTAGAAAAATGTTTTAATCTAAGAAAAATAAAAACTAACTAAAATGCTGAAAATAAAATAAAAACAGATAGACAAGATGAATCACTTGGTTCCGACTCGTATCTAGTATAACCTTTGATTATTTCCGCACTTTTGCACATAATTAAGAGATTATCTTAGTTATTGTAGTAGGCCCCTCTTTTGAAGGTGACGTTACCCTCACCCCAGTAGTTTGAGTCAGCAGGGATACAATCCTAAAGGGGTGGATTATTGGAAGATAATGAATTAAGTTATTAATGCAGTATTGTGGTAGGCCCCGCTTTTGGCGGTGACGTTACCCTCGACTAAGTAGTCTGAGTCAGCAGGGATACAGTCCTAAATAGCCGGGTTATAGTATTAATAGTAGTTAACTTATGAGGGGATCAAAGAGTTTGGACCCCCGCCATCCAATACCGTGAAGTATTGAAGGAGGTCCTACTAAATTTGACCCAGGTCCATTGCAGGACCTCTAAACGCTGAACAATGGCAAGACCTTTACCAAACCGTTCCCTTAACCCCCTACCAGGTAGCCAACATACCTCCATATAGACCGTGGAGATATGAATGGTGAAAATCCTTTATTTTATATAGACAGTAAAATAATGCCAAGACACCACGGACAAACGATAAGGAAAGATCACCTTCAACATAAGTAACTAGTTATTAAAGTCATTAATACAAAACCAAATAAAAAGTGCAAAAGATTAGAAATAAAAAGTATTATACTAGACACTTTGTCTTCACCAAGTGATGTAAGAGACTTAGGCAAACATGGCCTTGATTGTCAAGAACTCTTACGATCAATCTTGGATCCCGAGACGACTCACACACTCTATGATGGACAATGGATGATGGTGGTGGATGATGGTGTTGTGATGGTGGTGGGTGGTGGATGAAGTGTGAGAGAGGTGGTGTGCCAAGGGATGAGTTGAAATGAATCCAAGCACTCCTATTTATAGGCTGAACAGAGAGCTGGACACGGCCCCGTGTCCGCTGGACACGGCCCCGTGCCCGTCTGACACTCTCTCTCCTCATTAATTGTAATTCGCAATTACAATAAATGCGCCTGCTGTACTTTCGACACGCCCCCGTGTCCGCTGAGCACGGCCCGTGGTGGGCAATAGAAGCTTCTATAGGTTTGTCTTTTCTGCTGCTTCTTGGGCACGACCCCGTGCTGGCTGAGCACGGGGCGTGTTCAGCCTTCTGTTTTCTCTATTTTGCTTTGGAAGGTGCCGTTGAGGGTTCGGGCAATCCACTAATGTTCCTTTTCTTGTATTTATGTTGGATTTAGCTGTCTTTTTGCTTCTTTTGCGTTTTTGAGCTCATTTAATCCTGAAAATACAAAAGGAAGACAAAAACACTCTTTTTCCAATATTAGTACTAAAAAAGGGTTAGTTTTATGCCTCATTTGATGTAATTTATATGTTGCATTTTACACACATCAAATACCCCCACACTTGAACTTTTGCTTGTCCTCAAGCAAAACTCTTTAATATTTGGCTTACACTCCCAAATGGAATAGGTAGAAGAGAAGGTTTTGGGCTTGTCATAGAGTGTCGGGATTTCCAAGATCTTTTTGGGGTTTTATTTTTATTTATTTACACTCCTATTCGTAATGATTTATTTAGAACTGTTCATAAAAGAAATTACTTAATTGGGCATAACATATTTTTTTAAAATTCTATTTATATACAAGTTCACATACCTCGCGGGGAAATCACTCACACTCGGCCGAAGGTGTATTTTTAGTGAATCACTCGAGAGCGGTCCTGGAACTTATTCCTACCATAGGCTTGCCAAAAAATCAATCCTCCTCCTTTTTAACTTTTATACCTTTGTAGATATCAAGAGGACTTTGTGGGTTAAGGGTTGGCTAGGGTTAAAGGTAGGTGATTGGGTTAGTGGTTAGTAGAAAAGGGTAAAAAGCGTAACAAGTGTCGGTTTTCGTATATGAGGGCCTGCGTGCCAAGTGTTAGACAATTTACTTTTCCTAACTATTTTTCTGCATTTTATTTTTCTTTTACTTTATGCTTGGAACAATTAACTTTGGTAATGTAGGATGTTTGTATTGCTTGGTGTGGTATTAAGTGTTGAAACAGGTACAAACCAAGGCTTAGGGTGTTAAGCCTCAGCACTCATAGGGCTAGAATGGAAAAACTGGAGAAGGAAACCTGTTTTTCAGGCTTCCAGACTGTCCACACGGGGACGTGTCCAGCCAACACGCCCCCGTGCTCACCTCCCTGACCTGCTGTTTGGCTTCTGTTCGGCAGAATTTTGTCAGACACGTGGCCGTGTTCAGTGGACACGGGGCCGTGTCCACCTTCTGTAAGTTCTTGTTACTGGCACCTGAACACGGGGTCGTGCCCACTCTACACGGGGCCGTGTTCAGTGCCCAGTAACACAAATTTTTGCTTTTTAAACACTATTTTACACATCTAATCAACCTAAAAATTTATTTTTGGGACACATTGAGGACAATGTGTAATTTAAGTGTGGGGGGGGGATGCTAAAACCTTGAATTTTGCAAGTCCTAAATACAAGCCTTACACAAAACTCTATTGGAACCGCTAATCACCCCAAATTTTTTCAAAAATTTCAATTTTTTTTTACTTGTCTAGGTTTAACTCGGGAAATTCAAGCTCTTAAAAAGGTTATATTTTTACAAATTTACAACCGATAGCGTAGTGATAAAAAGAACCAACATAAGAAAATTATGAAAAGGCATGACAAACTTATTTAAAATTTGATTATATATACTTGATCACATAAAAACCCATTCCCACAAAAGTGAGTTTTGAGCCTTTATTGAGCACACAATTCCATATCATTTGACTAAATGCTCATTTTTCGTTTCTTGTGTGAATAGCCGCTTGGTTCTTACGACTCTAGAACTTGCCATAACAATACATTCCCGGTCCTTATCAACTTAAACCCGAGTAAGTAAATGATGGAGGCATTAGGACTAACATTTTTTTTTTCTACACCATTATTTTTCTTTTTCTTTTACCACCTACCCAAAAATCCCCCTAGTTAGCCCCTTTGAGCCTAAACCTTTTCGTTTCATCACCCAAAACAAAAACCCTTTCACCCACCAAAACCTTTTTCATTTTTTTTACCCTTTATTTTAGTAACAAGTTCGGTTCTTCGTAAAAAATATATATATATATATATATATATATATTTTTTTAATGAAGCAAAAAGAAAATAAACAAACAAAGTAATCAAAAATAACTTTGTTTGAATAAAAGCTTCATTAAAAATAAAAAGTTGAAAAAAAAAATATACGAGAACCGACACTTGTTACGCTTTTTGCTTTTTTTTACTAACCA
This sequence comes from Helianthus tuberosus, assembly GCA_030545235.1. Lineage (NCBI taxonomy): Eukaryota > Viridiplantae > Streptophyta > Magnoliopsida > Asterales > Asteraceae > Helianthus > Helianthus tuberosus. The sequence continues at coordinate 187,080,122 of CM060370.1, forward strand.
CTAACCCAATCACCTACCTTTAACCCTAGCCAACCCTTAACCCACAAAGTCCTCTTGATATCTACAAAGGTATAAAAGTTAAAAAGGAGGAGGATTGATTTTTTTAGCAAGCCTATGGTAGGAATAAGTTCCAGGACCGCTCTCGAGTGATTCACTAAAAATACACCTTCGGCGGAGTGTGAGTGATTTCCCCGCGAGGTATGTGAACTTGTATATAAATAGAATTTTAAAAATATATGTTATGCCCAATTAAGTAATTTCTTTTATGAACAGTTCTAAATAAATCATTACGAATAGGAGTGTAAATAAATAAAAAATAAAACCCCAAAAAGATCTTGGAAATCCCGACACTCTATGACAAGCCCAAAACCTTCTCTTCTACCTATTCCATTTGGGAGTGTAAGCCAAATATTAAAGAGTTTTGCTTGAGGACAAGCAAAAGTTCAAGTGTGGGGGTATTTGATGTGTGTAAAATGCAACATATAAATTACATCAAATGAGGCATAAAACTAACCCTTTTTTAGTACTAATATTGGAAAAAGAGTGTTTTTGTCTTCCTTTTGTATTTTCAGGATTAAATGAGCTTAAAAACGCAAAAGAAGCAAAAAGACAGCTAAATCCAACATAAATACAAGAAAAGGAACATTAGTGGATTGCCCGAACCCTCAACGGCACATTCCAAAGCAAAATAGAGAAAACAGAAGGCTGAACACGCCCCGTGCTCAGCCAGCACGGGGCCGTGCCCAAGAAGCAGCAGAAAAGACAAACCTATAGAAGCTTCTATTGCCCACCACGGGCCGTGCTCAGCGGAAACGGGGGCGTGTCGAAAGTACAGCAGGCGCATTTATTGTAATTGCGAATTACAATTAATGAGGAGAGAGAGTGTCAGACGGGCACGGGGCCGTGTCCAGCGGACACGGGGCCGTGTCCAGCTCTCTGTTCAGCCTATAAATAGGAGTGCTTGGATTCATTTCATCTCATCCCTTGGCACACCACCTCTCTCACACTTCATCCACCACCCACCACCATCACAACACCATCATCCACCACCATCATCCATTGTCCATCATAGAGTGTGTGAGTCGTCTCGGGATCCAAGATTGATCGTAAGAGTTCTTGACAATCAAGGCCATGTTTGCCTAAGTCTCTTACATCACTTGGTGAAGACAAAGTGTCTAGTATAATGCTTTTTATTTCTAATCTTTTGCACTTTTTATTTGGTTTTGTATTAATGACTTTAATAACTAGTTACTTATGTTGAAGGTGATCTTTCCTTATCGTTTGTCCGTGGTGTCTTGGCATTATTTTACTGTCTATATAAAATAAAGGATTTTCACCATTCATATCTCCACGGTCTATATGGAGGTATGTTGGCTACCTGGTAGGGGGTTAAGGGAACGGTTTGGTAAAGGTCTTGCCATTGTTCAGCGTTTAGAGGTCCTGCAATGGACCTGGGTCAAATTTAGTAGGACCTCCTTCAATACTTCACGGTATTGGATGGCGGGGGTCCAAACTCTTTGATCCCCTCATAAGTTAACTACTATTAATACTATAACCCGGCTATTTAGGACTGTATCCCTGCTGACTCAGACTACTTAGTCGAGGGTAACGTCACCGCCAAAAGCGGGGCCTACCACAATACTGCATTAATAACTTAATTCATTATCTTCCAATAATCCACCCCTTTAGGATTGTATCCCTGCTGACTCAAACTACTGGGGTGAGGGTAACGTCACCTTCAAAAGAGGGGCCTACTACAATAACTAAGATAATCTCTTAATTATGTGCAAAAGTGCGGAAATAATCAAAGGTTATACTAGATACGAGTCGGAACCAAGTGATTCATCTTGTCTATCTGTTTTTATTTTATTTTTATTTTCAGCATTTTAGTTAGTTTTTATTTTTCTTAGATTAAAACATTTTTCTAAACTTTTATTTTGGTTAGACGTTGAGGATAAACCGGTACTAAAAGCTCTTGTGTCCTTGGACGACCTCGGTATCTTACCAACGCTATACTACACTCAACGATGGGTGCACTTGCCCATATGTGTGTTTAGTGTTAGTGAAATATCGTGTTTTATAAATTTAAAACTTGGCTAAAATGAGTGTTAAAAAGGGCTTAAAATATACACCTAAAATATACGACACTTCGCACGCATCAAGTTTTTACGACTCTAGAACTTGCCATAACACTTGTATATAAAAACTCTAGAACTTCGCACGCATCAAGTTTTTACGACTCCCCGGCAACGGCGCCAAAAACTTGATGCGTGCGAAGTGTCGTATATTTTAGGTGTATATTTTAAGCCCTTTTTAACACTTATTTTAGCCAAGTTTTAAATTTATAAAACACGATATTTCACTAACACTAAACACACATATGGGCAAGTGCACCCATCGTTGAGTGTAGTATAGCGTTGGTAAGATACCGAGGTCGTCCAAGGATACAAGAGCTTTTAGTACCGGTTTATCCTCAACGTCTAACCAAAATAAAAGTTTAGAAAAATGTTTTAATCTAAGAAAAATAAAAACTAACTAAAATGCTGAAAATAAAATAAAAACAGATAGACAAGATGAATCACTTGGTTCCGACTCGTATCTAGTATAACCTTTGATTATTTCCGCACTTTTGCACATAATTAAGAGATTATCTTAGTTATTGTAGTAGGCCCCTCTTTTGAAGGTGACGTTACCCTCACCCCAGTAGTTTGAGTCAGCAGGGATACAATCCTAAAGGGGTGGATTATTGGAAGATAATGAATTAAGTTATTAATGCAGTATTGTGGTAGGCCCCGCTTTTGGCGGTGACGTTACCCTCGACTAAGTAGTCTGAGTCAGCAGGGATACAGTCCTAAATAGCCGGGTTATAGTATTAATAGTAGTTAACTTATGAGGGGATCAAAGAGTTTGGACCCCCGCCATCCAATACCGTGAAGTATTGAAGGAGGTCCTACTAAATTTGACCCAGGTCCATTGCAGGACCTCTAAACGCTGAACAATGGCAAGACCTTTACCAAACCGTTCCCTTAACCCCCTACCAGGTAGCCAACATACCTCCATATAGACCGTGGAGATATGAATGGTGAAAATCCTTTATTTTATATAGACAGTAAAATAATGCCAAGACACCACGGACAAACGATAAGGAAAGATCACCTTCAACATAAGTAACTAGTTATTAAAGTCATTAATACAAAACCAAATAAAAAGTGCAAAAGATTAGAAATAAAAAGTATTATACTAGACACTTTGTCTTCACCAAGTGATGTAAGAGACTTAGGCAAACATGGCCTTGATTGTCAAGAACTCTTACGATCAATCTTGGATCCCGAGACGACTCACACACTCTATGATGGACAATGGATGATGGTGGTGGATGATGGTGTTGTGATGGTGGTGGGTGGTGGATGAAGTGTGAGAGAGGTGGTGTGCCAAGGGATGAGTTGAAATGAATCCAAGCACTCCTATTTATAGGCTGAACAGAGAGCTGGACACGGCCCCGTGTCCGCTGGACACGGCCCCGTGCCCGTCTGACACTCTCTCTCCTCATTAATTGTAATTCGCAATTACAATAAATGCGCCTGCTGTACTTTCGACACGCCCCCGTGTCCGCTGAGCACGGCCCGTGGTGGGCAATAGAAGCTTCTATAGGTTTGTCTTTTCTGCTGCTTCTTGGGCACGACCCCGTGCTGGCTGAGCACGGGGCGTGTTCAGCCTTCTGTTTTCTCTATTTTGCTTTGGAAGGTGCCGTTGAGGGTTCGGGCAATCCACTAATGTTCCTTTTCTTGTATTTATGTTGGATTTAGCTGTCTTTTTGCTTCTTTTGCGTTTTTGAGCTCATTTAATCCTGAAAATACAAAAGGAAGACAAAAACACTCTTTTTCCAATATTAGTACTAAAAAAGGGTTAGTTTTATGCCTCATTTGATGTAATTTATATGTTGCATTTTACACACATCAAATACAAAAACTTGATGCGTGCGAAGTGTCGTATATTTTAGGTGTATATTTTAAGCCCTTTTTAACACTTATTTTAGCCAAGTTTTAAATTTATAAAACACGATATTTCACTAACACTAAACACACATATGGGCAAGTGCACCCATCGTTGAGTGTAGTATAGCGTTGGTAAGATACCGAGGTCGTCCAAGGACACAAGAGCTTTTAGTACCGGTTTATCCTCAACGTCTAACCAAAATAAAAGTTTAGAAAAATGTTTTAATCTAAGAAAAATAAAAACTAACTAAAATGCTGAAAATAAAATAAAAACAGATAGACAAGATGAATCACTTGGTTCCGACTCGTATCTAGTATAACCTTTGATTATTTCCGCACTTTTGCACATAATTAAGAGATTATCTTAGTTATTGTAGTAGGCCCCTCTTTTGAAGGTGACGTTACCCTCACCCCAGTAGTTTGAGTCAGCAGGGATACAATCCTAAAGGGGTGGATTATTGGAAGATAATGAATTAAGTTATTAATGCAGTATTGTGGTAGGCCCCGCTTTTGGCGGTGACGTTACCCTCGACTAAGTAGTCTGAGTCAGCAGGGATACAGTCCTAAATAGCCGGGTTATAGTATTAATAGTAGTTAACTTATGAGGGGATCAAAGAGTTTGGACCCCCGCCATCCAATACCGTGAAGTATTGAAGGAGGTCCTACTAAATTTGACCCAGGTCCATTGCAGGACCTCTAAACGCTGAACAATGGCAAGACCTTTACCAAACCGTTCCCTTAACCCCCTACCAGGTAGCCAACATACCTCCATATAGACCGTGGAGATATGAATGGTGAAAATCCTTTATTTTATATAGACAGTAAAATAATGCCAAGACACCACGGACAAACGATAAGGAAAGATCACCTTCAACATAAGTAACTAGTTATTAAAGTCATTAATACAAAACCAAATAAAAAGTGCAAAAGATTAGAAATAAAAAGTATTATACTAGACACTTTGTCTTCACCAAGTGATGTAAGAGACTTAGGCAAACATGGCCTTGATTGTCAAGAACTCTTACGATCAATCTTGGATCCCGAGACGACTCACACACTCTATGATGGACAATGGATGATGGTGGTGGATGATGGTGTTGTGATGGTGGTGGGTGGTGGATGAAGTGTGAGAGAGGTGGTGTGCCAAGGGATGAGTTGAAATGAATCCAAGCACTCCTATTTATAGGCTGAACAGAGAGCTGGACACGGCCCCGTGTCCGCTGGACACGGCCCCGTGCCCGTCTGACACTCTCTCTCCTCATTAATTGTAATTCGCAATTACAATAAATGCGCCTGCTGTACTTTCGACACGCCCCCGTGTCCGCTGAGCACGGCCCGTGGTGGGCAATAGAAGCTTCTATAGGTTTGTCTTTTCTGCTGCTTCTTGGGCACGACCCCGTGCTGGCTGAGCACGGGGCGTGTTCAGCCTTCTGTTTTCTCTATTTTGCTTTGGAAGGTGCCGTTGAGGGTTCGGGCAATCCACTAATGTTCCTTTTCTTGTATTTATGTTGGATTTAGCTGTCTTTTTGCTTCTTTTGCGTTTTTGAGCTCATTTAATCCTGAAAATACAAAAGGAAGACAAAAACACTCTTTTTCCAATATTAGTACTAAAAAAGGGTTAGTTTTATGCCTCATTTGATGTAATTTATATGTTGCATTTTACACACATCAAATACAAAAACTTGATGCGTGCGAAGTGTCGTATATTTTAGGTGTATATTTTAAGCCCTTTTTAACACTTATTTTAGCCAAGTTTTAAATTTATAAAACACGATATTTCACTAACACTAAACACACATATGGGCAAGTGCACCCATCGTTGAGTGTAGTATAGCGTTGGTAAGATACCGAGGTCGTCCAAGGACACAAGAGCTTTTAGTACCGGTTTATCCTCAACGTCTAACCAAAATAAAAGTTTAGAAAAATGTTTTAATCTAAGAAAAATAAAAACTAACTAAAATGCTGAAAATAAAATAAAAACAGATAGACAAGATGAATCACTTGGTTCCGACTCGTATCTAGTATAACCTTTGATTATTTCCGCACTTTTGCACATAATTAAGAGATTATCTTAGTTATTGTAGTAGGCCCCTCTTTTGAAGGTGACGTTACCCTCACCCCAGTAGTTTGAGTCAGCAGGGATACAATCCTAAAGGGGTGGATTATTGGAAGATAATGAATTAAGTTATTAATGCAGTATTGTGGTAGGCCCCGCTTTTGGCGGTGACGTTACCCTCGACTAAGTAGTCTGAGTCAGCAGGGATACAGTCCTAAATAGCCGGGTTATAGTATTAATAGTAGTTAACTTATGAGGGGATCAAAGAGTTTGGACCCCCGCCATCCAATACCGTGAAGTATTGAAGGAGGTCCTACTAAATTTGACCCAGGTCCATTGCAGGACCTCTAAACGCTGAACAATGGCAAGACCTTTACCAAACCGTTCCCTTAACCCCCTACCAGGTAGCCAACATACCTCCATATAGACCGTGGAGATATGAATGGTGAAAATCCTTTATTTTATATAGACAGTAAAATAATGCCAAGACACCACGGACAAACGATAAGGAAAGATCACCTTCAACATAAGTAACTAGTTATTAAAGTCATTAATACAAAACCAAATAAAAAGTGCAAAAGATTAGAAATAAAAAGTATTATACTAGACACTTTGTCTTCACCAAGTGATGTAAGAGACTTAGGCAAACATGGCCTTGATTGTCAAGAACTCTTACGATCAATCTTGGATCCCGAGACGACTCACACACTCTATGATGGACAATGGATGATGGTGGTGGATGATGGTGTTGTGATGGTGGTGGGTGGTGGATGAAGTGTGAGAGAGGTGGTGTGCCAAGGGATGAGTTGAAATGAATCCAAGCACTCCTATTTATAGGCTGAACAGAGAGCTGGACACGGCCCCGTGCCCGTCTGACACTCTCTCTCCTCGTTAATTGTAATTCGCAATTACAATAAATGCGCCTGCTGTACTTTCGACACGCCCCCGTGTCCGCTGAGCACGGCCCGTGGTGGGCAATAGAAGCTTCTATAGGTTTGTCTTTTCTGCTGCTTCTTGGGCACGGCCCCGTGCTGGCTGAGCACGGGGCGTGTTCAGCCTTCTGTTTTCTCTATTTTGCTTTGGAAGGTGCCGTTGAGGGTTCGGGCAATCCACTAATGTTCCTTTTCTTGTATTTATGTTGGATTTAGCTGTCTTTTTGCTTCTTTTGCGTTTTTGAGCTCATTTAATCCTGAAAATACAAAAGGAAGACAAAAACACTCTTTTTCCAATATTAGTACTAAAAAAGGGTTAGTTTTATGCCTCATTTGATGTAATTTATATGTTGCATTTTACACACATCAAATACCCCCACACTTGAACTTTTGCTTGTCCTCAAGCAAAACTCTTTAATATTTGGCTTACACTCCCAAATGGAATAGGTAGAAGAGAAGGTTTTGGGCTTGTCATAGAGTGTCGGGATTTCCAAGATCTTTTTGGGGTTTTATTTTTATTTATTTACACTCCTATTCGTAATGATTTATTTAGAACTGTTCATAAAAGAAATTACTTAATTGGGCATAACATATTTTTTTTAAAATTCTATTTATATACAAGTTCACATACCTCGCGGGGAAATCACTCACACTCGGCCGAAGGTGTATTTTTAGTGAATCACTCGAGAGCGGTCCTGGAACTTATTCCTACCATAGGCTTGCCAAAAAATCAATCCTCCTCCTTTTTAACTTTTATACCTTTGTAGATATCAAGAGGACTTTGTGGGTTAAGGGTTGGCTAGGGTTAAAGGTAGGTGATTGGGTTAGTGGTTAGTAGAAAAGGGCAAAAAGCGTAACAAGTGTCGGTTTTCGTATATATATATATATATATATTTTTTTTTCAACTTTTTATTTTTAATGAAGCTTTTATTCAAACAAAGTTATCTTTGATTACTTTGTTTGTTTATTTTCTTTTTGCTTCATTAATTTTTTTTTTTTTTTTTTTTTTTTACGAAGGAACCGACTTTGTTACTAAAATAAAGGGTAAAAAATGAAAAAGGTTTTGGTGGGTGAAAGGGTTTTTGTTTTGGGTGATGAAACGAAAAGGTTTAGGCTCAAAGGGGCTAACTAGGGGGATTTTTGGGTAGGTGGTAAAAGAAAAAGAAAAATAATGGTGTAGAAAAAATGTTAGTCCTAATGCCTCCATCATTTACTTACTCGGGTTTAAGTTAATAAGGACCGGGAATGTATTGTTATGGCAAGTTCTAGTGTCGTAAGAACCAAGCGGCTATTCACACAAGAAACGAAAAATGAGCATTTAGTCAAATGATATGGAATTGTGTGCTCAATAAAGGCTCAAAACTCACTTTTGTGGGAATGGGTTTTTATGTGATCAAGTATATATAATCAAATTTTAAATAAGTTTGTCATGCCTTTTCATAATTTTCTTATGTTGGTTCTTTTTATCACTACGCTGTCGGTTGTAAATTTGTAAAAATATAACCTTTTTGAGAGCTTGTATTTCCCGAGTTAAACCTAGACAAGTAAAAAAAATTGAAATTTTTGAAAAAATTTGGGGTGATTAGCGGTTCCAATAGAGTTTTGTGTAAGGCTTGTATTTAGGACTTGCAAAATTCAAGGTTTTAGCATCCCCCCCACACTTAAATTACACATTGTTCTCAATGTGTCCCAAAAATAAATTTTTAGGTTGATTAGATGTGTAAAATAGTGTTTAAAAAGCAAAAATTTGTGTTACTGGGCACTGAACACGGCCCCGTGTTATCCGGGCACGGCCCCGTGTTCAAGTGCCAGTAACAAAATTAAAATAAGAGAAACAGAAGTCTGGACACGGGGGCGTGTTGGGTGAACATGGCCCGTGTCCAGTTACCTGTACTGGGCGTTTTCTGCAGGTGGTTTGACACGGGGCCGTGTTGGTTGGGCACGACCCGTGTTGAACCTTCTGAAAGGGAGAAAATTGTCGGGTTGCCTCGTTCTTGTGCATGAGATCATTTTTCTCGTTCCCCTTTTTATCCTTTACCACCATGAGTGTGTTTTATTCCTGAAAATTAAACTAACTAGAAAACATAAAAACTAAGCTAAATTAAACTAAGGATAGTTCCGTGGAATGCCTCCATGGTGCGCCACGTTTATAAGGGTCCTTGGCTAGACCCAATGCCTGGTCATATGTTACCCAAGTGGGATGTGTTGCATCCCATGTTACACCGTCGGAGAGCGTTATCCAAGCTTGAGTCTATGACCTTCATGTAGTTGACCGGATCTTCTTCCTCTATTCTCTTTCCACATTCAAATTTCACTTCCTCATCCCCAAACTTCAATGTTAGAGTTCCGTCATTCATATCCACCACTGCTTGAGCGGTGGCTAAGAATGGTCTCCCGAGGATGAGAGGGACCTCGGTGTCTTCCTCCATGTCTAGGATAACAAAGTCGGTTGGAAAAACGAATTTGTCGACCTTGACTAGCAAATTTTCGACGACCCCATGTGGGAACTTGACGGACCTGTCGGCGAGTTGTATGCTCATCTTTGTAGGGCTTGTTGCTCCTAGGCCGAGTCGCTTGAACATTGAGGTGGGCATGAGGTTGATGCTAGCCCCAAGATCGGCTAAAGCATTTCGGACGGGGGACTTCCCAATCGAACAAGGGATTGTGAAGCTCCCGGGGTCGATTTTCTTTTGTGGAAGTTTGTTGAGTACTAGAGCTGAGCATTCTTCGCCTAGGTTAACTAATTGCAACGATTCAATTTTCTTTTTATGAGTGAGGAAATCCCTCATGAATTTTGCATATTTAGGCATTTGGGTTAGGACCTCAATAAAAGGAATATTAACATGCAATTGTTTTAGTAAACTTTCGAACTTTGCGAATTGCTCATCGGTCTTTTGATGATTTAACCTACCGGGGTACGGGATTGGAGGATTCTTGGTGGGCTCTTGATTCGGTGTAGAAGCCTTTTCTGGCGCAGGAGGAGTCACAGGCTGGCCAGAATGACTTCTTCCATTTGGCGGCAATGGAGCATCCTCGGGACCCACGGTTCGATTTCGTAATGTGATGAGATAGACTTGTGCCTTTGGGTTTGGTTCGGTATTACTGGGTAATGCGCTTTGTGGTCTCTCGGAGAAATTTTGAGCTAGTTGATTTAATTGTTTTTCAACGTTTTGAATACTAGCTTGTTGGTTTCTGAAATTCGATTCCATTTGTTGAAATCGATCCGAGTTCTTCTTTTCAGTGTCAGAGATGAGGCGAGATATGGTATCTTCAAGCCTTTCTCTTCCACCTTGTTGTTGAGGAAAATTTTGTGGTTGTTGAAAATTAGTTCGTTGGTTTTGTTGGTTACTACTATTTCCGGGATCTCTCCAACCAAGATTTGGGTGGTTACGCCATCCTTGGTTGTAGGTACCCGTTGGAGGACCCGACGGCCTAGGTCTATTATCCATGTAGTTTACCGTTTCAGTTTGTTCATCTAAATCTTTCATACAACTCCAATTTTCATGTGACCCACCACACCCTTCACAAGCCATAACCGAGGCCGTTTTTGTCATTTCTAGCCTTTTGATTTTTGAGGAGAGGGCCTCGATTTGGGCTTGTAAAGAGGTGCTTTCATCAACCTTATGGGCGCCCGGGGCAATAGATTTATTACCTCGGGGAGTGTGCCATTGAAAATTGGTTTGGGCAATTTCCTCAATTTGGTTATATATTTCATTTGGGCGACGATTACCTAAGAGTCCCCCGGAGCTTGAATCAAGTGTTTGTCTTGTGTGTGGCAACAATCCATTATAGAAAGTGGATACTTGTTGCCATATCGCTAGACCATGGTGAGGACCCTTTCTTAGAAGCTCCTTGAACCTTTCCCAAGTTTCATATAAGGATTCCCCATCCTCTTGTGAGTATGTATTAATTTCTGTCATTAATTTAGCCGTTTTAGCAGGAGGGAAATACTTATATAAAAACTTTTGGGCGAGTTCATCCCAGGTGGTTACCGACCCAGCTGGGAGGGTATTAAGCCAAGCCTTAGCTCGGTCTTTTAATGAAAAAGGAAACATTCGAAGGCGGATGGCGTCATTTGATGCTCCATTGATTTCTAAGAAGTTAGTAATATGTAGATGGGGATCCTCGTCCGCAAGCCCGTGGAAGGTTGCGGAGTTTTGAAGCATTTGTATCAAATGCGGCCGAAGTTCGAAGTTGTTGGCCTCGACATTCGGGGCATTGATAGCGGCGCCAAGATTGCCTACGGTAGGCCGTAGGTAATCCATGAGGGTACGTTGGTCCGCCATTGGAAGTGGCTCCCCCGAAACTTTCTCTTGATTTTTAGCTTTTAGCCTTTTTCTGAGAAAGCGCTCGGGTTCTTCTAGGGGTTCTTTTATGTCTCTACTAGAACTGGAGCTCATGCACTACGTAGGAGGTTCAAATGTGGCGCCTGGGTTCCAAATCCTGCAATAAAAACAGAAAAGAACGCTGGTCAGAATGTTCACCACGGCCCCGTGCTCAATGAACACGGCCCGTGTTCAGAGTTGCAGTAATTGATTTCTGGATCCCTGTTACTGGGAGTTGGACACGGCCCCGTGTTGCACCGACACGACCCCGTGTTCAGCTCTCTGTAACTCAGAAAACAAAAATTGCCAGTGATGGTTGCTGGGCACGGCCCGTGTCTGATTGATCCACCACCCAGTAAAATAATCCCTTGGCACACCACCTCTCTTACACTTCATCCACCACCCACCACCATCACAACACCATCATCCACCACCATCATCCATTGTCCATCATAGAGTGTGTGAGTCGTCTCGGGATCCAAGATTGATCGTAAGAGTTCTTGACAATCAAGGCCATGTTTGCCTAAGTCTCTTACATCACTTGGTGAAGACAAAGTGTCTAGTATAATACTTTTTATTTCTAATCTTTTGCACTTTTTATTTGGTTTTGTATTAATGACTTTAATAACTAGTTACTTATGTTGAAGGTGATCTTTCCTTATCGTTTGTCCGTGGTGTCTTGGCATTATTTTACTGTCTATATAAAATAAAGGATTTTCACCATTCATATCTCCACGGTCTATATGGAGGTATGTTGGCTACCTGGTAGGGGGTTAAGGGAACGGTTTGGTAAAGGTCTTGCCATTGTTCAGCGTTTAGAGGTCCTGCAATGGACCTGGGTCAAATTTAGTAGGACCTCCTTCAATACTTCACGGTATTGGATGGCGGGGGTCCAAACTCTTTGATCCCCTCATAAGTTAACTACTATTAATACTATAACCCGGCTATTTAGGACTGTATCCCTGCTGACTCAGACTACTTAGTCGAGGGTAACGTCACCGCCAAAAGCGGGGCCTACCACAATACTTGTTGGTGCACTTATGTCTGCACTTTGTCTGTATTCGGTCACAATGTAAAACGATGTCTTGTTAGTCTTGTAAGTTTGACCAAGTCAACCATCCTCCTGGTTTGACTTGGCCAAACAGTCAACATTATGTTTGTTAGTTGCTGGGTCGAAGGATGGTCATCGAAGGATCACTTATATCCTTCGATGATGATGAGCTCGATAGATGGACCTTCGATGGATGGACCACGAAGGATCACATCTTTCGTGGTGCATCTGGATCGTTCGAGCTAATTCTGGTCGATAGATGATCCTTCGATCATCCTATCTGATCCTTCGACCGGACCAGCTGTGTTGGGTATAAATACCCGTGTGTTGTGTTCACTTCGAGAGTTGGACAGATAGGGAAAACAGAGAACACACACATACTGTTAGAGAGAGTTTATAGAGCTGATCTGTAAACCTTGTGCTTGTAACTGGACCTTTCATACGTTTAATACAAGTGGTGTTAATCGTTGAACTTTGCGTGTCGTGTTATTGTGTGTTCTATCTCGGTTTGCTATTTCGGTTGGATTCCGCACAACCGGAGTGGTTCGTATACAAGGATTAGGCGACTAGATCCTCCCCTAGCCGGACCTACAAGTGGTATCAGAGCCTTGGCTCTTATCCTTGTTAAAACCGAGGTGTTCTTGCTGTTTTTCGGGATTTTATAGTTCATATTTTCTGGAAACATTGCTGTTTTTGCTGTTTGTTCTTATAAAAACCCTGTCACTTTTCATTGTCACATGTTAAAAATGGGTTTTTAGTGAAGTTGCAAGCAAAAACGGGTTTTGGATAGTTGTCGGTTTGCTGGAAGTTCTTATATTTCTGGGTTTGTTCTTCATTGTGTTCTTGATAGTTCACACTTTTGATCTTAAAAATTTTGAACTTCAAAGTGTTTGTGTGTTGGGAAGAGTAAATTGATTAAAATATTGGACATTACTTGATTGGTGAAACCTGCATGTTCAGAAGATATGGTCTGAACATACTTTCTGCCGAAAGTTCTCACCAACCCGTCAACTTTTTCACCAACTTGTCACCGATTGTCAACTGTGTCAGAACCATTCGAAAGATATCCTTCGAACTCGAAAGACCATCTTTCGATCAGTGGAGGTTCGATAGATCATCATCCTTCGAACCAAGGAATCATTTCGAAACATTCATCTTTCGGTCTACTGTTCATTTTCGAAAGACAAGGATCCTTCGATTGGGGAGTCTTTCGAAGTCATCTTTCGAAGTCATCTTTCGTGTGTATCTTTCAGTCTACAGTATTTTTTCGAAAGATAAGGATCCTTCGGTGGGGAATCTTTCGAAAACATTGTTCGAAACTCAACAGTGATCCTTCGAACCCTGTTGATCTTTCGAACAGGTGTTGATCTTTCGGTCATTAGTCTGTTTTGTGTTTAACAGTTTGTGTTTTTCTCATCTTTCGATCAGGATCCTTCGGCTGGTATTATTATTTTTCTTAATCAAAAATGAATCCAAGGTGGAATACTTTGGTAAATACAGATATGTATTTTGGTACTCCGTCATCTTCCGCACCGGCATCTTCTCAAGCCAATGCAATTTCTGCCGGTCAATGGGCATTTGTATCAAATCAAGTTCCAAGTGTTCAAAGCATTCTTTTAAGCGAAAGCGAAACTGGAAGTTTGAATAGACCTCCAAAGTTGATGCATTTATATGAATATCCAGGATGGATTGATAGATTTCATACATACGTTCTTGGCCAAAATACAGAATTGTGGTTGCGGTTTATTACTGATTTCGATCAAACAATAGAGGTTGCCGCATCATCTGCTGCTACGTTTGCAGATCTCACGGAAGATCAGAAGAAAGTCTATGATCTAGAAAAGAAGGCATACGCCATTCTCACTCAGGCCTTAAGTAAAGATATCTATCATCAATTCGTCAGTTACAAGACGACAAAGAGGTTGTGGGACGCGTTGAAAACAAGGGGCGTAGGAAATGAAGCAACACGTCAGTTGAGAAAAGAGTTGCTGAAGAAAGAGTTTGATGGTTTTACGTGTATGGAAAATGAGTCGTTGGGTGATTTGACAAGTCGATTTAATCACTTGTTGACTGAATTGACAAATTTTGGGGTTGTTACAACTCCTGTAGAGATTGTGAAGAGGTTTGCAGATGCATTGCCACCTCAGTGGAATACATTCTTGGAAATCATGAAGTACAATGGTACTTTAGCTACAACGAGCTTCAACGACTTTGTTCAAATTCTAGAAAACAAGAATCAGGAAGAAACTCTGAAGGCAAAAAGAATTCCCGTGCCTCAAAATCCTGAAATGTATTTTGGAACCTCTAGCAGCTCTACAAAACCTTCTTCGCATGCTCCAATTCAAACAGCTTTTGTGACTAGCACAGATATGTATGGCAATACTATCCAAGTTCCTGTGCCTCCAAAGACAGACATGTATGGAAATCTGCTGGAACCAGTCACTCAATCAGCACCACAACAGCAACGACCTTTCAGACCAACTGATATGTTCGGAAATCCTTTACCAACAACAGATATGTATGGGAATCCGCTTCCTCCTCCACAGCAAGCTTGTTATGGAAGCACATCATCTGCTGGTCAGCAATCAAAGCCAGATACAGTACGGCTCGACACCTCAAGCTTTTCTAAAGTCAGTGTGGAAGTAGCAAAGGAACACATGGAGCTGCTAAACACTGTGGTGAGCGCATACTGTGGGTTAGTGGAAGGTCAGATTGGTAATATTAATCTGACACAAGAAGACTATCAGCAGATTGATAAAGAGGAGATGGAGATGATGGACATTAAGTGGGCCTTTGCCAGTGCTGTTAGGAGAGCAAAGGATTTCATGGAAAGAACAGGCCGAACCAGCTTGGAAAGCAAGAAAGACACCAAGTATGGATTCGATAAACAAGCTGTTAAATGCTTCAACTGTGGTGAACGTGGTCATTTCAAGCGTGAATGTACAAGGCCATCTCAGCATGGGAACCAAAATCCTTTCCGAGGTCAAGGCAACAGGGCAAATCAGAACCAAGGAAGGAACAACGAACGAACACTGGTGCCTGTCAATAACCAGAGTCAAGCAGGACCATCTAATGCCAACCAGGCACTAGTGGTTCAGGTAGACGAAGGTTGTGATTGGTCAATCCAGTTGGGAAACGATGCCCCAGATGGAACCGCTTGTTTTGCTGAAGTGGTCAATGATCTTAAACACGCCAGTGGTGGAGAATCTTCCACCAATGGTGATGTATCTTCTGAGGATGAAGACTCTTCCGGTTATACTGGAAGCTCGGATGAAGAATCCTCAACTTCAGGCAATGATCAGGTGGATGACACAACAAGTGCGTCAGTCGATGCTGCTGATTTTGATGAGCTTTTGGAGGAAGCTGCAGCAGGTATTCAAAGAAGATCTATTTTGGTGGATCAAGCTGCTTATTCTTCGTCTTCTCTCCATTCAGCCTTTATGGCGAATGTCGACAGTTCATCAAGTCAGGTATGTGTCGACGAACCCACTTCTGTTAGCTGTAATAACTGTGATAGTTTGCATGTTAGATGTGCTGAGTTGGAAGCAAACATGTCTGAGTTGCAAGGCAAACACGATGCTTTACAAGCTAGTTTGTTTGAATTGCAAAACACACATGTTTCTGTGAATGATAGGTGGTGTGAATTGCAAAGCGAACACGAGGCTTTGCAAGAGAAATATGATGTGACATTTATTCATAATCAGAAATTGACAGTTGATATTTCAAAGTGCACTGAAGCCAATATGTTTTATGAAAACCATGAAAAGAATTATAAATCAATGATTGAAACATTAAAGAAAGATAAAACAGAACTGACAAAAATGGTTTCAAGAAAACAAACTGACATTAATTTGTATATATCTCGTCTTGAGGTGATGCAAAAAGAAATGGCTTGTGTTAAAACAGAAAGTGAGGCGATCCGACTTAAGTTAGACAGTTATTTGAGTTCTAGCTATGTGTTGGATCACATCATTGATGTTCAAAAAGAGAAAAAGGATGTCACATGCATAGGTTATAAGAAATGTCCACCACCCGTGAGAAACAATTATGATGCCATGCCTGATGAGGAGTATAGGACTCACTTTGAGCCATCTGTTCCTTTGGACGTTGAGGAATTTGCAGCAGGGCTCGGATACAAGAAAGAAGTATCGTCAGATTCAGATGTGTCAGCAGATACCTTTGTAACTGCTGAACCGAATCAGGATCCTCCAGTTGTGATTGAGGATACTGATTCTTCTGATGATGAGTCTGATGATACCGATTCAGCAAAGTCTGATGCGGTGATAAAGGATGAGGACATACCTCTTGAGAATCACATCCTGTGTGATCCTCCAGCAAAACCCGCTAAGACTATTGCGACTGAGTCCTCGTCTGAGAAAGAGTCGGAGAGTGTGGATTTACTGTACACTCTTGTTGGTGATGATAAAATCTATTCAGACAAAGATTTTCCTATTAAGAATGTTAATCAATCATTAATTAGTAAAGTCTTTGAAAATTCTACAAGTAAGTTCTTGGGAAAGACAGGACCACATGTTACAGTCACACAGTGTCCTCCTATCCCAAAGGCTGAAGTTAGAAAACAGTTTGGGAACAAGAAATTACCAACAGTGCCAAAACAGCAAAACCATACCAAAACAAATGGTAAGGCACCGACTCAAACTCAAAAGAAGCCGAATCAGAAGAAGAAGAAGAATGTGAACTTTGTGAAGTCGAAGGGAACGGACAAAATTGAAAAGTTTGCAAATCAATCTAATTTAGATTTTGTCCAAAAAGCAACTGTGATGAAAAGGAATGAACCAAGTTGTTCAAAACCTAGTACCTCGGGATCACAAAGTTCATCATCGGCAAGACGACCACATGATACTTCGGGGTTTGTTGAACGAAGATCATGTTTTGAATGTGGAACAATCGGGCATATTGTTCGAAATTGCCCGTATCTTCATAAACAAAAAGGCATAGTTGATGATCCCCGTGGCCCAACTGACCGCAAGCGATCTGTTTCTGTAAAACAAGATCCCCGACTCATAAGAGAAAGGGAAAAGAAACAGAAACGCCAACAGGTCAAGAAACTTGAAAAAGAAATTAAAACCGATGTGGTTCACAAACCATCTGTTTCAGTTAAACCATAAAATTCAAAGTTTTCAAAAACTTCAAACAATCAAACTGGTAACACTCAACAGACCTGGAAACCAAAAAGGGTTACTGAATCAGGGGGACCATCACAATTTGCGAATCATCAAAAAGTGGAAGTTATTGTTGTTGATAAAAATGGAAGACCCAAGACCACAATGGCTTGGGTCCCCATCTCCAACTAATCGATTGAGTTTATGTGCAGGGTGTTCCAGGAGGAACTATCAGTAGTCATTGGATTGTTGATAGTGGGGCATCCAGGCACATGACAGGCGACATGAAGCTTCTCTACGACGTCAAAACTATTAGAGGAGGTTATGTTGCTTTTGCTGGAGATAAGGGCGGATATATAACGGGTGAAGGAATGATTTCCAACGGGGTTGTTAGCTTTGACAAGATCAACTTTGTGCAACAACTTGATCACAATCTTCTTAGTGTTTCTCAAATTTGTGACAAGCAGTTCTCAGTACACTTTGATGCTAATGGATGTTATGTGCTGAAACCCGGCTTCAAAATTCCAAAAGAATGGATTCTCTTGTCGGCTCCAAGGATAAATGATCTGTATGTCCTTGATATGAGCCAAGCTATCACAACGTCTGCACAAGCAACATGTTTCGTTTCCAAAGCCACAGAAAAAGACACAATCTCTTGGCACAGACGAATGGGTCACATTCACCTACGCAAAATGAATCATTTGGTGTCAAATGAATTGGTGAATGGTGTTCCTCTCAAAAACTTCCATCTTCAAGACGTCTGTGTTTCGTGCCAAAAAGGAAAACAAACGAAGAAGCGACACCCGACAAAGAAAGTCAACACGGTGGCTGTTCCTCTTGAACGTTTGCACATGGATTTGTTCGGTCCTGTCAAGCACAAAAGCATTAGGAATGATCAATATTGCCTCGTGATTACTGATGATTATTCAAGATTTTCTTGGGTGGCGTTCATGGCACACAAGAGTGAAACCTTCGGTATTATCAAAAACTTGATCATTCAGATTGAGAATCTTTACAACTTGAAGGTTAGGCGGATACGTAGCGACAATGGTACTGAATTCAAAAATCATGCCATGGCGGAGTTTTGCACTTCAAAAGGTATTCTTCACGAATTTAGTGCAGCTTATACTCCTCAACAGAATGGCGTCGCTGAACGTAAGAACCGCACATTGATCGAGACTGCTAGGACTATGTTGGTAGAGTCGCAGCTGCCCATTCCATTCTGGACTGAAGCTGTATCCTCTGCATGCTATACTTTGAACCGAGTCCTTACAGTCAAAAGGCACAACAAGACCTGCTTTGAGCTTATCAACAAACGGAAACCAGACTTGTCTTATCTCGAACCGTTTGGAGCTCCTTGCACAATTATCGATCCTAATGGAAAGTTTGGGGCTAGAGCCATTGAGGGATACTTTCTTGGGTATTCCACCCCAAACTTAAGAGTCTGGAATCTAGTGACTAAAAGGGTCGAGGAATGGTCTGAAGTCAGAGTACAAAGGCACACTTTACCAGTTAGAAATCCTGGTCAGCCTTGGATGTTTGAGTACGATGACTTTTTCAATTCGATCAATGTTGAAGCCGTTGAAGAAAGTGCTGCGACAAGGATGTTTTTCGAGAGCGACAATGCAACAGATTCACCGTTGGTTCGTCCCATTATAGTAAATCAAGAACCATCTTCAGTGAACAATAATGCTCTCGACAATGAGGATTTTCAAGATGCTTCCGAATTGAACGAATCTTCAGAGGATGACGAATTTCTAGATGCAGATCAAGAAGCTCCAACAGCAGTTCATGGTACTTCAGAGGGTACTCCTCCAGTGGATGTCCCTCGAACAGCTGAAACTTCTGCATCATCCTCTTCGTCAATTCCGGGCCTTGAATTGATTGTTGATCCCAATCTCAACAATCTGGGTACAAATATTCCAGTTCAAGATAATCCAGAAACAAGGATTCATAATACCCATCCTCAACAAAACATCATCGGGAATGTACAAAGTGGCGTTCAAACAAGAAACATGTTGCGGAACAACAACAATGCAGGCTTGTATGCAACTATCCGAGAATCTGGTCAACAGAATGATTGGTCTTTCGCGTGTTATGTCTCACAGGAAGAACCAAGAACTTGGAAAGATGCTTTGAAAGATAGCTCATGGGTTGAAGCGATGCAGGAAGAACTGCAACAATTCCAGAAGCTTGGTGTCTGGAAACTCGTAGAGAAACCTGCTGGATACAAGAAGATTGGTACCCGTTGGGTGTTTAAATGCAAAAAGGATGACCGTGGGATTGTTATTCGGAACAAAGCACGATTAGTCGTTCAAGGTTTTCGTCAGATTGAAGGGATCGACTACAACGAAGTGTATGCACCTGTTGCACGTCTAGAAGCCATTCGGATCTTTCTGGCTTATGCCTCATTCAAAGGTTTCAAGGTATACCAGATGGACGTGAAGAGTGCTTTCTTACATGGTGTGGTGGAAGAAGAGGTGTACGTCGAACAGCCTCCTGGTTTTGAAGATCCTATCCATCCCGATCGGGTTTGGTTGCTCAACAAAGCTCTATATGGTCTACATCAAGCACCGCGAGCTTGGTACGCAACCTTATCTAATTATCTGCTGGAGAATGGATTTCGCAGAGGTCTTATCGACTGTACTCTTTTCATCAAAGAACAAGATGGAGATCTTCTACTGGTACAGGTATACGTTGATGATATTATATTTGGTTCTACTAACGATGTTTTGTGTAGGGATTTCGAGCGTGTAATGCAGGATAAATTCGAGATGAGTGCTATGGGGGAAATGACTTTCTTTTTGGGCCTACAAGTACAACAAACCGAGTCTGGGATATTCATCCATCAGACTAAATATGTTGGTGACATCTTGAGCCGTTTCCAGATGTCTGATGCAATGCCCATCGGTACCCCATTGCCACAAAATCACGGAATTACTCCAGACTTGAAGGGTCAAGATGTTAGCCCCTCATTCTATCGCGCGATGATTGGATCTCTTATGTACCTCACAGCATCAAGACCAGATATAATGTACCCAACGTGCCTGCTTGCCAGATATCAAGTGAACCCGAAGGCCTCACATCTTGCAGCTGTAAAAAGGATTTTTCGTTATTTGAAGGGTTGCCCTGACACCGGTCTGTGGTACCCTAGGGATAATAACTTTGACTTGATCGCATTCAGTGATTCTGATTTTGGCGGATGCAAAATCGACGGCAAATCCACAACGGCTGGATGTCAGTTTTTAGGAAGTCGCCTAGTCACATGGCAGTGCAAGAAGCAGACGTGCGTCGCTACATCAACATGCGAAGCTGAATACATTGCTGCCTCGAGTTGTTGCTCCCAAGTCCTGTGGATACAACAGCAAATGCGTGACTACGGTTTTGAATTCCTAACTACTCCTATTTACGTTGATAATTCTGCTGCCTTACAGATCACTAAAAATCCTGTGCAGCATTCAAAGACTAAGCACATCGAAATCAAATATCACTTCATACGTGATTGCTTTGAGAAAAGGCTAATCGATGTTGCTTACGTCCACACCGATGACCAACGTGCCGACCTTTTTACCAAAGCTTTTGACAAATCAAGATTTGATTATTTATTATTGGTAAACGGCGTTAAGGTCAAGCAAGAGTAAAACCAACATCGGAAAATCATTTTTGTAAATACCTTTGTGTTTTAAATTTGTTTTAGTTTATTGATTTTAGGGGGAGTAAATCCAAAATTTGAAAAATCCAAAAACATCGAAAAATTTCAAAACCCAAAAACATTAGAAAAACAAAAATGAGTTTCCTGGCGAGCAAAAGAGAAAATGATAGTACATCAGTGGTCTGTCTAAACCTCTTTAAACCTTAAATGAAAAAGCGATAAGCAGCTCTATATAAGATGTATCGGTAGGCTCACAATCATTTTAAAGTGTGCAGGGTGATATAAACTTAAATCGACTGAAGACTGGGTGGGAACCATTCATTGGCATATGGTCTTAGTACCGAAATTTCGTTTGAGAGATTGCCGAGGTTCTGAGATATTCGGTCTTTATGCTGCTTATCATCTGGGTATCATGGTTGTATCTTTTACCGAAAAATAACGGGGACGCAAGTCTAGATCTTCCATGATACTATACATACGTGTACATACTGCATACGACCTCAATAAGTGATCAACAATCACATGTCCAAACAAATAAGTGATAAAATATCACAAATTCTTTCCGGGAGTCAAGTTCGTCTCTCTGCTGTACGAAAGTACTGACCTGTTCACGGACTTGCTCCTGTGCCCTCATGCATCGAAAACCAAGTTCCTCATCAATAAGTGATTATATCACATAGGGCTTGTTTTCAAACAAAATAAGTGAGAATCTCACATCATATACGGTCAAACAGATGATAATCGGTATACTCACCGGTAAGATGAACCCTCGTGCATACCTTGATACGGGAATGTGTCGTGATGTGGATGAACACCGGTCGGTAAGTATAAATCATACCTTAACGTATCCCCTCGCCATGATTACATCTGATAAGTTGAGCTTACGTGGACAACAATACCGATAATTGTTATAGGATGCTTATCTTAATGTTAACTAATTGAACAACAAGAGCGTTTTGGCATGACCGTACACTGATATGATTCTCTTACCCTCGAAACTCGCAAAAAGAATGTCTGTAAATATTTATTTACTACTTTCAGTCTTTACATTTGAAATATTCAAAAATACCAAAAAGATTTTATGTGTGTTTTAATATAAACTTTATAAAAGCCAAAAAGATTTTATTTCTATTTTATTTTCGATCGTACGATGTTGGAGCTCGAGTCTTCGTTACCTGAAACCTGAACGAAAACCGAAAACGACTGAATCTTCATAAACGGTCGAAATTTGCAAGCGTTGAAAGTTAAAATTGAAATCGATAAAATACTTTAAACTTTCAAACTGTCGGACGGTGTTTGTTTAAACAATGGTCACATGTGTGTCGTTTGTTTATGATATTCCAAGCGGTTGTTCTCATTACGCGTTTAGATTTCTTGCATGTGCAGATTCTAAAGGCTAGGAGAACATGGTCAATGACAAGCTTCGGAATGAAGACACGACGTGAAGGCACTCAAATGATGAAGATGATCGAGTTGCCGCTGACCATCATCAACACCACAAGGATCTCACTTCATAAAGATAAAGACTTTCACGAGCATAACTCAAGGGGGAGCTTATGTTAAGGGGGAGTTTGCCAATACACTTCCTACGTGATACAGGGAGTTTGTTGATACACTTTCTGCTTTCAAGACGTGAAGACTTTAAAGATCCTCCGACATTGAAGACTTGAATAGAAGTCAAAGACTTGAAGACACGAGAACTTACAAGATCGAAGATCGAGATAAAGCAACAGCTGATTATTGATAAGCCAGACAAAGCTACAGCCAAGGGGGAGTTTGTTGGTGCACTTATGTCTGCACTTTGTCTGTATTCGGTCACAATGTAAAATGATGTCTTGTTAGTCTTGTAAGTTTGACCAAGTCAACCATCCTCCTGGTTTGACTTGGCCAAACAGTCAACATTATGTTTGTTAGTTGCTGGGTCGAAGGATGGTCATCGAAGGATCACTTATATCCTTCGATGATGATGAGCTCGATAGATGGACCTTCGATGGATGGACCACGAAGGATCACATCTTTCGTGGTGCATCTGGATCGTTCGAGCTAATTCTGGTCGATAGATGATCCTTCGATCATCCTATCTGATCCTTCGACCGGACCAGCTGTGTTGGGTATAAATACCCGTGTGTTGTGTTCACTTCGAGAGTTGGACAGATAGGGAAAACAGAGAACACACACATACTGTTAGAGAGAGTTTATAGAGCTGATCTGTAAACCTTGTGCTTGTAACTGGACCTTTCATACGTTTAATACAAGTGGTGTTAATCGTTGAACTTTGCGTGTCGTGTTATTGTGTGTTCTATCTCGGTTTGCTATTTCGGTTGGATTCCGCACAACCGGAGTGGTTCGTATACAAGGATTAGGCGACTAGATCCTCCCCTAGCCGGACCTACAATACTGCATTAATAACTTAATTCATTATCTTCCAATAATCCACCCCTTTAGGATTGTATCCCTGCTGACTCAAACTACTGGGGTGAGGGTAACGTCACCTTCAAAAGAGGGGCCTACTACAATAACTAAGATAATCTCTTAATTATGTGCAAAAGTGCGGAAATAATCAAAGGTTATACTAGATACGAGTCGGAACCAAGTGATTCATCTTGTCTATCTGTTTTTATTTTATTTTTATTTTCAGCATTTTAGTTAGTTTTTATTTTTCTTAGATTAAAACATTTTTCTAAACTTTTATTTTGGTTAGACGTTGAGGATAAACCGGTACTAAAAGCTCTTGTGTCCTTGGACGACCTCGGTATCTTACCAACGCTATACTACACTCAACGATGGGTGCACTTGCCCATATGTGTGTTTAGTATTAGTGAAATATCGTGTTTTATAAATTTAAAACTTGGCTAAAATGAGTGTTAAAAAGGGCTTAAAATATACACCAGATGGTAACGTCATCCACCACCCACCACCATCACAACACCATCATCCACCACCATCATCCATTGTCCATCATAGAGTGTGTGAGTCGTCTCGGGATCCAAGATTGATCGTAAGAGTTCTTGACAATCAAGGCCATGTTTGCCTAAGTCTCTTACATCAAATGAGGCATCAAATGAGACGACTCACACACTCTATGATGGACAATGGATGATGGTGGTGGATGATGGTGTTGTGATGGTGGTGGGTGGTGGATGACGTTACCATCTGCAACGGCGCCAAAAACTTGATGCGTGCGAAGTGTCGTATATTTTAGGTGTATATTTTAAGCCCTTTTTAACACTTATTTTAGCCAAGTTTTAAATTTATAAAACACGATATTTCACTAACACTAAACACACATATGGGCAAGTGCACCCATCGTTGAGTGTAGTATAGCGTTGGTAAGATACCGAGGTCGTCCAAGGACACAAGAGCTTTTAGTACCGGTTTATCCTCAACGTCTAACCAAAATAAAAGTTTAGAAAAATGTTTTAATCTAAGAAAAATAAAAACTAACTAAAATGCTGAAAATAAAAATAAAATAAAAACAGATAGACAAGATGAATCACTTGGTTCCGACTCGTATCTAGTATAACCTTTGATTATTTCCGCACTTTTGCACATAATTAAGAGATTATCTTAGTTATTGTAGTAGGCCCCTCTTTTGAAGGTGACGTTACCCTCACCCCAGTAGTTTGAATCAGCAGGGATACAATCCTAAAGGGGTGGATTATTGGAAGATAATGAATTAAGTTATTAATGCAGTATTGTGGTAGGCCCCGCTTTTGGCGGTGACGTTACCCTCGACTAAGTAGTCTGAGTCAGCAGGGATACAGTCCTAAATAGCCGGGTTATAGTATTAATAGTAGTTAACTTATGAGGGGATCAAAGAGTTTGGACCCCCGCCATCCAATACCGTGAAGTATTGAAGGAGGTCCTACTAAATTTGACCCAGGTCCATTGCAGGACCTCTAAACGCTGAACAATGGCAAGACCTTTACCAAACCGTTCCCTTAACCCCTACCAGGTAGCCAACATACCTCCATATAGACCGTGGAGATATGAATGGTGAAAATCCTTTATTTTATATAGACAGTAAAATAATGCCAAGACACCACGGACAAACGATAAGGAAAGATCACCTTCAACATAAGTAACTAGTTATTAAAGTCATTAATACAAAACCAAATAAAAAGTGCAAAAGATTAGAAATAAAAAGTATTATACTAGACACTTTGTCTTCACCAAGTGATGTAAGAGACTTAGGCAAACATGGCCTTGATTGTCAAGAACTCTTACGATCAATCTTGGATCCCGAGACGACTCACACACTCTATGATGGACAATGGATGATGGTGGTGGATGATGGTGTTGTGATGGTGGTGGGTGGTGGATGAAGTGTGAGAGAGGTGGTGTGCCAAGGGATGAGTTGAAATGAATCCAAGCACTCCTATTTATAGGCTGAACAGAGAGCTGGACACGGCCCCGTGTCCGCTGGACACGACCCCGTGCCCGTCTGACACTCTCTCTCCTCATTAATTGTAATTCGCAATTACAATAAATGCGCCTGCTGTACTTTCGACACGCCCCCGTGTCCGCTGAGCACGGCCCGTGGTGGGCAATAGAAGCTTCTATAGGTTTGTCTTTTCTGCTGCTTCTTGGGCACGGCCCCGTGCTGGCTGAGCACGGGGCGTGTTCAGCCTTCTATTTTCTCTATTTTGCTTTGGAAGGTGCCGTTAAGGGTTCGGGCAATCCACTAATGTTCCTTTTCTTGTATTTATGTTGGATTTAGCTGTCTTTTTGCTTCTTTTGCGTTTTTGAGCTCATTTAATCCTGAAAATACAAAAGGAAGACAAAAACACTCTTTTTCCAATATTAGTACTAAAAAAGGGTTAGTTTTATGCCTCATTTGATGTAATTTATATGTTGCATTTTACACACATCCATTGTCCAAAATATACGAGAACCGACACTTGTTACGCTTTTTGCTTTTTTTTACTAACCACTAACCCAATCACCTACCTTTAACCCTAGCCAACCCTTAACCCACAAAGTCCTCTTGATATCTACAAAGGTATAAAAGTTAAAAAGGAGGAGGATTGATTTTTTTGGCAAGCCTATGGTAGGAATAAGTTCCAGGACCGCTCTCGAGTGATTCACTAAAAATACACCTTCGGCCGAGTGTGAGTGATTTCCCCGCGAGGTATGTGAACTTGTATATAAATAGAATTTTAAAAAAATATGTTATGCCCAATTAAGTAATTTCTTTTATGAACAGTTCTAAATAAATCATTACGAATAGGAGTGTAAATAAATAAAAAATAAAACCCCAAAAAGATTTTGGAAATCCCGACACTCTATGACAAGCCCAAAACCTTCTCTTCTACCTATTCCATTTGGGAGTGTAAGCCAAATATTAAAGAGTTTTGCTTGAGGACAAGCAAAAGTTCAAGTGTGGGGGTATTTGATGTGTGTAAAATGCAACATATAAATTACATCAAATGAGGCATAAAACTAACCCTTTTTTTAGTACTAATATTGGAAAAAGAGTGTTTTTGTCTTCCTTTTGTATTTTCAGGATTAAATGAGCTCAAAAACGCAAAAGAAGCAAAAAGACAGCTAAATCCAACATAAATACAAGAAAAGGAACATTAGTGGATTGCCCGAACCCTCAACGGCACCTTCCAAAGCAAAATAGAGAAAACAGAAGGCTGAACACGCCCCGTGCTCAGCCAGCACGGGGCCGTGCCCAAGAAGCAGCAGAAAAGACAAACCTATAGAAGCTTCTATTGCCCACCACGGGCCGTGCTCAGCGGACACGGGGGCGTGTCGAAAGTACAGCAGGCGCATTTATTGTAATTGCGAATTACAATTAATGAGGAGAGAGAGTGTCAGACGGGCACGGGGCCGTGTCCAGCGGACACGGGGCCGTGTCCAGCTCTCTGTTCAGCCTATAAATAGGAGTGCTTGGATTCATTTCATCTCATCCCTTGGCACACCACCTCCCTCACACTTCATCCACCACCCACCACCATCACAACGCAAAAGAAGCAAAAAGACAGCTAAGGGAACGGTCTATATGGAGGTATGTTGGCTACCTGGTAGGGGGTTAAGGGAACGGTTTGGTAAAGGTCTTGCCATTGTTCAGCGTTTAGAGGTCCTGCAATGGACCTGGGTCAAATTTAGTAGGACCTCCTTCAATACTTCACGGTATTGGATGGCGGGGGTCCAAACTCTTTGATCCCCTCATAAGTTAACTACTATTAATACTATAACCCGGCTATTTAGGACTGTATCCCTGCTGACTCAGACTACTTAGTCGAGGGTAACGTCACCGCCAAAAGCGGGGCCTACCACAATACTGCATTAATAACTTAATTCATTATCTTCCAATAATCCACCCCTTTAGGATTGTATCCCTGCTGACTCAAACTACTGGGGTGAGGGTAACGTCACCTTCAAAAGAGGGGCCTACTACAATAACTAAGATAATCTCTTAATTATGTGCAAAAGTGCGGAAATAATCAAAGGTTATACTAGATACGAGTCGGAACCAAGTGATGTAAGAGACTTAGGCAAACATGGCCTTGATTGTCAAGAACTCTTACGATCAATCTTGGATCCCGAGACGACTCACACACTCTATGATGGACAATGGATGATGGTGGTGGATGATGGTGTTGTGATGGTGGTGGGTGGTGGATGAAGTGTGAGAGAGGTGGTGTGCCAAGGGATGAGTTGAAATGAATCCAAGCACTCCTATTTATAGGCTGAACAGAGAGCTGGACACGGCCCCGTGTCCGCTGGACACGGCCCCGTGCCCGTCTGACACTCTCTCTCCTCATTAATTGTAATTCGCAATTACAATAAATGCGCCTGCTGTACTTTCGACACGCCCCCGTGTCTGCTGAGCACGGCCCGTGGTGGGCAATAGAAGCTTCTATAGGTTTGTCTTTTCTGCTGCTTCTTGGGCACGGCCCCGTGCTGGCTGAGCACGGGGCGTGTTCAGCCTTCTGTTTTCTCTATTTTGCTTTGGAAGGTGCCGTTGAGGGTTCGGGCAATCCACTAATGTTCCTTTTCTTGTATTTATGTTGGATTTAGCTGTCTTTTTGCTTCTTTTGCGTTTTTGAGCTCATTTAATCCTGAAAATACAAAAGGAAGACAAAAACACTCTTTTTCCAATATTAGTACTAAAAAAGGGTTAGTTTTATGCCTCATTTGATGTAATTTATATGTTGCATTTTACACACATCAATTGACTTTTGATCACATAAAATACTGGCTTTATTGGCTATTAACCAATCCATTCCTAATACA
Organism: Helianthus tuberosus; assembly: GCA_030545235.1. NCBI lineage: Eukaryota > Viridiplantae > Streptophyta > Magnoliopsida > Asterales > Asteraceae > Helianthus > Helianthus tuberosus. The sequence goes on from CM060370.1 coordinate 187,108,501, forward strand.
ATATCGAATCCTGCCAGATTCATTGGGTAAAGATTTGCTATAAACTTTTGATTTAAAATTTCTATTCTTGCTCCCTACAAGATTTCAGAAATCCTAACGGTTTCTCCATTAGCTGTCTCTACTAGGCATTCTTGTGGTAGTTTAGTTAATGACTGATTTAGAAGTTTGCAAAACGATGTATTAATAAAACTTTGGTTTACACCAGAGTCAAATAATACTTTAGCAAAAATATCATTAACTAGAAACGTACCGGCTATCACATCTGGAATCATCTTGGCTTCATCTGTAGTCAGAACAAATGCTCTAGCATTTTTAGTGTTCTTGTTGTTCGCAGCTGGAGCCAATTTCGGACAATTCGGCTTGATGTGACATTTCTCTCCACAGTTGTAGCATAGTCCATTACTGGTTTTCTTCCTACAATCTTCTTCCTTGTGTCCTGGCATCTTGCAGAAATTGCAAAGAGTGGAGCATTTTCCCGAATGATTTTTCTTGCAGACCTTGCAGTATGGTGCAGAGGTAGAACCTATATTCCTACGGGTGAAATTCCCATAACCGAATTCCTGAGTAAACCTATGAGCTAGGTTTCTCCTCTGGTCTTCTTCTCTAGTACAGATTAGCTCATCTGTCAAGGTATTTGCTAGTTCTACAGCTTCTTCTATAGTTTGAGGTCTAGCTGCCTTGACTACATGTCTAATCTCTCCAATTAATCCCCAGATATAACGGGAGATTAATACTGGTTCAGGTGATGCAAGGGTTGGTACTATTCTAACATATTCAAAGAATGTGGTAGTATAACCCTTACTATCTACCCCAGTCATCCTTAAGTTCAGAAACTTGTTTGATATCTGTTCTTTTTCATTGGGAGGACAAAATTTCCTTTCTACCATGTTTTTAAATTCCTCCCATTCCATGTTGTATACCCTATCACTTCCTCTTGACTGGAGGATAGTGTTCCACCATTCTAAGGCTGAGTTCTTAAACAGATTAGAAGCAAACATTATTTTGTCTTCTTCAACACACTTGCTTATTTTTAAAACAGCCTCAGTCTTTTCTATCCAGCGTAGCGCTGCAATGGGTCCTTCTTTGCCCGAGAATTCTAATGGTTTGCAGGACCAGAATTCTTTGTAAGAACAACCATAAGGCATGGTTCTTCTTCTTTTAGGAATGGGCATTTGAAGTACGGGTGCATTGTTCACGCTGTTTTCTGGTTCAATTGGTCGCTTGCTGCTATGCTTACTCTTATTGTCAGCATCCTTAACAGTTTGGATGATAAATGGCATTGCATCTATAATTCCTTGTGCCACTATGTGTTGGATAGCACTATTATCCATTTGGTTTCCATTGTTATTAATGCTCGGATTCTCATTAACCAAATTAATGTTACTCTGGTTATCGTTATTCAGATTTCCTTGATTTCCTTCGTCGGCCATCTGAATTTTAAACATTTACCTCGTATTAATATCACAAAATAATATTTAATAGAGTTAATCACATGACACGTAATTTAGCCAAAAGCGTCGATCATTGCGACTTACTCCATTCATATATTATCTATTACACACCAGTACTGAAATGAAAATTACAATACCGACTGAAATAAATAATAGTAGGCATCCGTACACACATATTATATTATTTTATTATTATTATTACTATTACCGTCTCACCATCACATTCACGGATATGGATTCATCCAGAAATCCATATTGCGCTCATCGTATTTCCATACGAGACGCTCTCCCACCTGTCTCGTCCATTCACTACTCTCTAGAATTTCCTCACCAAAAGTCCTAAGTTCTTGTATGTTTTCTGCACTCATTGGGGGTGCAGGTTCTAGGACTGGGTTCAGAATCTGGGGTACAGGCTCCTGATATGGGGGTGTAGGTGCCTGGAATCGGTAAGGATTTTCTAAAATTTCCCTAATGTATTCATCGTGGTAATAGGGATCTAAGGGATCCATTCCTGGGTAGGCTCCTAAGTTCTGCATGAGCGTGTCTTCATGTATTGGGTAGCGTTGCACATAGTCCCTAACTTCATCCCACCAGGGATCGTAATTTGGGTCTAGGGGGTTTGGTGCTGGTACCCTAGGTATTTCCTCCGGATTGAAGTCATGCATTTCTACTTGGTTTTCAGGGTTTTCTATCTCCATGGGTTGGTCAGGAATTGGTGGCTGTGGTTGGGGTGCTATTATTTGCTCCAGATTAGGGTCAGCTGCAGTGGTGGCTAAGATGTGAATATTGGCTATACCCCTATTTATCATATCCTGGGCATAGGCATCTGTCTCTCTCTTGGCTGCTGCTAATACCCTCTGGTCTTGTAACTTTTTCATACGTTTTCAATGCTCGTGTGCCCCTCTACTAAAGCATCCCCTCTTTTTCTGAGGAAATGACTTTTCTGACTGAGCCTTAAACACAAAGATTCCTTCTTTCGTATCAGCAGAGTACCCTGAGAGGGCAGGCTGAGAAGAGGAGGTGCCTTCGCTCCTAGGTGAACCAGACAATTGACGATACGCGTCAGATGGTCCTTGGTCACTCATACTGTAAACTAACAGATAGTCAAATAACACACAACAATTTAATACATTTATGCACGTATTCCCGTAATTTATTTCCTAACAGATTTAATTTTGATGTCAGCGGAACACTTCTATGGCTGAATCAGTGGCATAGCTCTGATACCACCTCCTGTCGCCACCCCCGATCCCACAGCCCAGGGAACGAGCGACCGCGAGCCAATGTTGGTGGTATCTCGTATTGTCTAATTTGGCAGCGAAAATTTTCATCAGGACCGTAGTTAGAAAATATTTGATCAGAGTAAAATACCACATTTTCATAGTATTAAACAAATGGGGTAAACCCAAGTTCATAGTACACACGTTTTCATAGGAATACATCCTATTTTATTTAATAAAAACATCTATTTTATTTTAGGTAACTTTATTGCCACTTTTCCAAGCCTTCAGTGCTGTCCAGCTGGCTTCTATTTGGCTTTCACATTTTGTTACCTGAAACGCGTTTTAAAAACATTTGTCAGTGGAAAATACTGGTGAGTGAATCCCAGTTTAATCAAGTTGAAATAAAAAGTCACAGTGTACAGTATTGAGGGCGATCCCGCAATTACATTTGTTTCCAAGACATAACAATTAACATCCATGGTACTGTCGAACCCGACTTGTGGACATGTTACTCCTTGACCAGGTGGTAACAAATTTTGTATACAAAACCCCAACATACTCATGATAATTGTATTCTTACAAATACTCAATAACTGTTATTCGCATGGAAAAATATTTAAGGTTTTGTATAAACAGTTCACAAAATAGATTTACAAAAAGTGGATCAACTCACATTGCTGTCTTAGATTTTCTGTAAGGGTTTCCTGAGAATAATCTATAATTTACACAAATGCACACGCGTTAGTATAATAACCCATTTTAACATTAATAATACCCTCCCCGAGACGGCATTCCAACGACTACGTCGGGCATAACCACGACAGCCGTTACGGAACCCTAGATCAATCGGGCAGCGTATCTAATACGTATACAGGGGTTATAATACTTACAACGGAGCAGAACTTCGCTATTTAGGGGGGTATAATACCCGAGTATTATGCCTATTATCAGAAATTGAGATTAAGAAAGAAACTTTGAACGAATTCGAATGAAATCTGATGGCCTGCTTATATAGTTGCTGAGTCTGGTTCTCTCGCGGCCCGCGTAACACAAGGGCAGGGCCTACGCGGCCGACGTTGACTCCAGGTCAACGTGTAGCCCATCCGGATCAGCCACTAGACTCGACATGTGTTGGGCCACGTGGCCGCACCGGGTTGTGCCACATTTTGAGCCTCTCGCGGCCCGCTTAAGGGTTATGGGGTACCTTACGCGCCTCAACTTAAAAATTCAGTTTTTAATTATATTTAATACTATATAGGGTATTCGGGGTCCGTTTTCTCGTATAAGGTGTTTTTAGGGACATATTGGAATAATTTAAAATATATTAGGGTGTCGGAAATTATTCGAGGGTGTCGGTTGAGGGTTGTTACAGCTAAGGACTCGCCAAAAGATATTAGATGTAACTAGGGTTTGGAAGACGTGTCTCGTCCAGGAGTAAGAAACACTGACCAAACCCAAAGACCATGGATAACAACTTTTATTCACAACGTAATTTGAAACTCCAACGCCCGCCAAATCCATACTTAGTTTCCTGAAATACATGTAGTTTGAAAACATCAACAAAAGTTCAGCGAGTTCATGTGTTTAGTAGGTGTGTACGAATAAACCTTGAAAACCTTTGTATGTATGTATGTACTTGTAAACTGTTATGTAGCAACAAGGAAAAACAGATCAATTAATGTGTAGCTAATACATTAATATAAGTGACATGGCATAGGAAGCACTCAAACCTGTATGCGTATTTCGTACCGGCCCCTACGGCGGAACGACATAGTCACCACATGCGGCCAACTCGCAGGCCCAAGGGTGGGGCTCGCAACACCCAATAGATCTATCACTCATGCCCCTCGGTCCTTATACAAGGATTAATGGTCTTAAGTTAATCTCCTACCCATTCACGTGATCTAGCAGTACCTTTCCTTAGCTAATCATACCATTGTAATTGTTTGTAAACAGTATGTAACATGTATTTCACCCCCGAAGTTATAAAACTAAAAACACTAAGAGAAAAGGGGGACATGAACTCACTGTTTTGCGTTCCTTGTATCTGATGTAACTTAAAGCTTCCTCTAGAACGCACGACTACCTAAATGCGTACTACGGTCCGTTAGACGAGCGGGTTGTGCCTTGTCTTAGTATTGATTAGTGCCCTTGAGTTACGTTTTAAAGTGTCTTCGGTAGTATTCCAAGTATATAATCATTTGTTAAAATAATAAATATCTTAACTTTAAATTATATTTAATTTTGGAATAATCGCTAAACAATATTTTTGTAACAATACTTCTCAAGTATTTATATTCGTATTTCCTTCCCAAGGATGGGGGTATCCCATACATATATTTTCGTGTTCTTGTATTTGTATATCTCGCCATGTATTGGCGTCGTATTCAGGTGTGTACGTATTTCCTTAATAAACATCCAATATATATTTTTCTCAAAAATCATATATCTTCCAAATATTCTAAGAAAATATATTTTTACTTCCCAAAATAATATATTTTCTCCTTGTCGAAAATATGATATAACTTGGTAATATTCACAAAAATCATATTTTCATTTCTTGTATCCAAGATATTATTTACCAAAAAATATATTTATAACGGTAAGTTACGTTCTTTTGTTCGGTTTCGCAATGTTATGTGTGTAACTTATATATTTTTATTCCATGAGATTTTGGTAATATTTTGGATTGTAAATTCTTGGTATTTGTTAAGTTATATTATTTTATCCCTAAAAAATATAGTTAATACACAAAGTATACAAATAATCACACACACGTGTCTTCTAAATATATACCTTTCAAATACATATTTAGTTATTTTTATTTACAAAAATCAACCTCCAATATTTGTATTTTTGTAACAAAAATTATGGCAAAGTTTATATCGAAAGCTCATGATCAAAATGCACTTGTAACATTTGTTTGAAAATATTTTTCTAAGTGTTTATATTTTTAGAAAATTTTTGCCATAGTTTCCCCTAAAAATGGAGGTGTCCATGCTTTCAAAGCATATCATTTTCTTTTAAAATCATCACAAACAATCAACAATTTATTCAACACTCACCAAGTGCCAAAATTATACAATTTATATAACGACATGAACTTGAACTTTGATAGAAACTTGTAGTAACCTACTATGTTGCTAAGTAAGCCTTGTTACCCTTAAAAATATGGTTATTTGTTTGTAAATCTTATTCGTGTAAAATTTAGTCTTTTACAACTTGTATGATGATTTTTCAAAAATCAATCTTCTTGTATTTTTCTTGTTACATACACTTTACTAGCTTTGTTTTCACCCTCAAAACATGATTAGTTTCTTTAAAAATCATGATTAGGTAAATCTTGCAAATGAACTTGGTTATTTGAGGAAACTATGTTTAAAATGACTTTTGTACAAGACTTTTAACATGTTTCATACTTCATTATACCCAAAATCATTCTTACTTTCAAGTTCATGTGAAACATAGAGTATGATCATCTTGGTCTTTCACAAGATCATCACCTTAACTTACTAGATCATGTGTTTAATCACAATCTAGTAGGTTTCATATGATGTCTAACATCATAAACACAAATAACCAATCATCAAGAAGCAAAACAACACTAAACAATATGTATTCTTATGGTTTTTTTTTAAGCTTTATGTGAAGGTTCATCTTCATGTTCATTAATGTTCTTTAGTGTTCTTCATAATAATCAACATGAATCTTCTTTTAACCACTAATATAAGATGAACAATGGAGTGTATGAAGTTCTTACCACTAGCTCAAGGCTAGGGACGATTCAAGTGAAGATAACAAGTGGATAAAAGCAAACGATGAAGGTGCTTTAACTTCTGAAAGCTCTAAGCTTCCTAACTTAGCTCCTTACACCTTAGAACAAGCTTGGAATCATTGTAGGATGGATGAAAATGGAGATGTATGTGTATGAGGGTGTGGCCGTGAGTGGGGAAGGAAGCAGGAGAGAAGAGTGTGTGAAGTCGTGTGAGAGAATGAGAGGATCTTGATCATCATGTAATACTTATAACCAAACTTGAGCTTTTATCCAATGTGTATCATGTCCCCTTTAGTACACTACATGATCTTTACTAAATCTTTAGTGAATCAAAGAAAGATTAAGGGAAATCTTGTAAAATATGGAGGTGGGGGCCACATGGTGACCGTCCACACACACAAGGGGGGAGAGGTCTAAGTGTAAGTTCAATCCATAGTTAGAGATATTAGCTAGATTTCAAGTGTAGTGTTTAGTGTCCATGCATATGATGTGTTATATAGCATGTTAGGGTGTTCAGGGATCATAACTAGCTCAGAAACATTAAAACAATGTTTCTAGTATAATTTTGATGTTTCGGGTAATGTCCGGTTGTTCGGTTAGATACCGGTTCGTTAAAGTGTCAAACTATTCCGTTTAGTGATCTTTAAGTACCCTTTTGTGACACTTTTAATTCCCGACACTTAGGAAAGCATTCAGGACCATTTAGTCATGTTTTTGCATGTAATTAGCTTGTTAAAATGCTGAATTTTGCTGAAATATGCTGAATTCAGCACTTTTAGTGGGTGTTTGGGATTCCTTCTAAAAAATGACTTATTGACTTATATAAGTCATAAGTGAGAAGTTAGAAATTCTGACTTCTCAAAAATGACTTCTCAACACACAAAATCATCCAAAATAAGCTAACCTAAACACTCAAAAAACAACTTTTTAACTTTTATAAGTCAATAAGTCATAAGTTGCTCCAAAATAAGCTAACCCAAACACCCCCTTAGTGGGTTTTAGGCACTTTCCGGCACTTAAACTATCACCTAGTGAAGCAGTTTTGTGGTCCTCACTTTCCTACACACTATACTAGTGTAGTACCTTGTCTCTGGCCCATACAGGGTCTCAAAACACTGTTTGTCTATGTACTGAACATTGTCAGAATTTTACTGAGTTATCCGCTAACTGTGCTAACCGCGTCTTGTGCATCGTTTATGTCACTAAAGTTTGTATGTAAAAATGATGTGACATTATGCAATATGTGATGCACATGTAAGTATGATGCAGTAATCAGAAAACAATTAATTGTAATTTAGCACAGTCATTAAGCACTAATCATGGTTAATTAAATCGTACGGATACCTGGATTTTCGACAGTTGTCACATTCTCCCCCTGTTAAGAAAATTTCGTCCTCGAAATTTGTACTACCTTAACCCCTTAGGGTTTCATTATGCGTGTATGTATATGAATGATACTGGGGTAACTACAAAACCGCATCTAACCTTATTCACATCAAGTGAATTCCATGGATATATTTTAACAATAAGAGCCCAATGGTTACAAGTCATGTGTTCTAGCTTTTGGTGTCAAAGGACACGAGACGTATAGATGTATAGACTAGCGTAACTTAGTCAACAGGGGTTCCACAAAAGAGGAGTTTTGACCAATGGATTCTTCAAACAGTCGGTCACAATATGCAAATGAGTTCTCATAATCCATAGTATCCGCTACACCAACTCAAAATCAACAACTTGAATATGAGAAAGATCTGTCAACTTTCTAATAAATAAATGGTAAGGATTAGTGTGTTGACATTCTTGAATTGCGAAAATATACCGAATGAAGTACAAGCGAATTTGGTGTATTATTGTTTAAAGGATAAGTCAAACAAAAGCATGTGTAGTTTTGTGTGAGACGGTTGTCCATGATTAGCACAGGCTACAAAGTCGTAATGACACCACAAGGTGTCGTAATTGACATATTTCAATAATAGCGGTGACCGAACAAGTTCACCGTGCTTGAGATCAAACGAAAGTGTAATTAAACAGTCCTGAGGATTTGATTCAAATAGCATAGCCGGAACTTTCAATTAAAGGTAGAATATCAAAGAGCCACTGTTTCCGATCGAAGATGAAAAAGGTCATAAGTACCGCAAGGCATTCGATCGACGATGAAAGAATCATTAGGAGGTACATCGTGACATGAAATGAACCTATGTACCATTGCCTTAATACAAAACTATGTGGAGACTGCTTTAATCGTGATAATCAAAACGGATTTAGAGCAAGTCAATAATTAAATCCGTGTATGAGGTGCGTAACGAAATTAGCGCAAGCTTCAGTTTTGTGAAAGCATCACCACAAGGTGTCGAATCCAACAAACGATTTAGTGGAGTCGTAGACCAAAAAAGTCTACTACGACTCGAAACAAAAGACCTTTTTCAAAATTTGAATATGATGCTCTCAATACATCATATGGCGTTTTAAATTGAATATGCGAAATGGATAAGTTCAAGCAATTGAACTTGGTAACCTGACAATAAACGTATGTATCAACGAGGGTATCTCAACATGGTTACGAAGATAAACCATGAATGTAACTTGAAAGAAATGAAGTCTCAAGAAAGTGTGTTGACTTGATAACAAGGAAGCCAACAATTTCAATAATGTAGGTTAAACCAACAATTAGCTTTAGCAAAATAATATGTGAACTTCAATGAAGCATTTATTCGAGACGAAACCTCATGCATAGCAAATGGTGGATGCGTAACATATAAGTTTTCAAGTAATGAAACAATGAGTATGAAGAAATGACCAAGTATCGAAGCAAATGTGTGTTCGCTCTCAGCGAAGAAAATTAACGCGATGCAACTACCATTAAGGGGAGTAGAGATGCAAACATCTACTCACTAGAAGCAAAAGCGAAGATTTTAACAAAAGAAATTTGAGTATTTTCTGTTTGGTTAATTGAAATAGCATATATGTCAGGATAAAGGGGTTTGCTTGAGTTAACAGGTGTGGTTCCTAAGCAACCTTTACGAATTTGGACTTGGGTTCCCAAAGGCCCTAAGTACATGTTTTCTAGATTCTCAAAGTTTTGTATTCTGTGTAAAACTGTTTTGGTGCATCGTGTAGGAAACACCGTTTTTGTGTAAGTTTAAAACAAGTTATTGTCCCCCAATTTCCCCGGTATACTTTCTTTCTGAACTCACAGCTAATGACACTCGATCATCGATCAGTCGTGAAGTAGTAGTTGGATCCTCACAGTTAGTTAAATAAGTAATTCGTTAATCCTTAGCAAGAGTCACCAACTCTTGTCGGTTAACTCGTTCGGCTCCTGGTAGTTTGATGTTCATACGAAAGCTATCGTCCTTCTTCTTGACGAGCAAAACTGGGGTTACCCAAAGCGGGAAACTTGGTCTGTTATCTTCCTTCTCTATCAACTACTGAAGTTACACTGACAATCCTTGCATCTCCGAAGGTGTAAGTCGCTAAGGTGCATTGACTGTGGGCGCGACGCCTGGAATCAAATCGATGCGAATTTCGACTTGTCGTTGAGGAGATAATTTTGGTAAGTCTTCGGGGAAGACTTCAGGATATTCCCTTATCGCAGGGATATCTTCGAGTTTTGGTTCTTCGGTTCCATTGTCCACGACATGAGCCCAGAAAGCAACACATCCACTACGCAACAACTTTCGTGCCTTCAAGCAATTTGGAAGCTGTAAGGGCGTAGTCTGCTTACTTCCATGAATCATGATTGTTTCTTCTTTTGCCATCGGGGTGCGGGTAATAATCTCCGCTTGATTGCTCAACAACCAATCCATCCCAATTACCATGTCGAAGCTTCCCTTAAGCTAGTTCTATCGAATACTGGATATCTATCTTACTTACTACTAAAACAAGTATATTCTGAAGCTAAAATTTGACAACAATGTCAAATAGCACAAACGCATAACATTGACTACTATGAGACGTACCGATGGCCATGTTTGGATCCCGGCGTGCTTCCCTAGCTCCGGTGTTAGGCATTTTTCCCACAATCTTGTTTAATCTCCCTTGTGCAATCTCTCCTATAGTGCCCCATGTCACCGCAGTTATAACACCCTTCACCTCTCTTTCCACGTTTCGTCTCATGCCAACACGTCTCCTTGCAGTGCCCCACTTTGCCACAGTTGTCACACTTTCCATTTTTACATCGCCCGGTATGATGGCGTCGACACTTGTCGCATTTAGTAGTTTACCCATGTACTCTTTTCCATTTTTGGCCTTGTTGTTATTTGTCTGAGTACCCTGCTTGAAGTTTCTGAACTTTCTCTTGTTATCTCCAGATGACTCCACATGAGTCTCCTCTTTCTCCTCAGAAGTTGAAAATCTTCCTAGTTTAACCGCTTCTTCAGTGAGCGTCACACTTAAGTCGATAGCTTCAGCGATTGTTGGAGGTTTAGATGTTGTCACCAGGCTTAGAATCTGAGGTGCCAATCCCCCGATGAAGCGTTCGATCCTCTTAAACTCTGGATCTACCATGTAGGGGACAATACGAGACAGATCATGGAATCTCTGTACGTACTCAGCTACCTTTGGACCTTCCATCTTCAAGTTCCAGAACTCAGTTTCCAACTTCTGGATTTCTGCTCTCGAACAGTACTTCTTATGCATTAGTTCTTTCAGTTCGTCCCATGTCAAAGCATACGCAGCAGTTTCGCCCAACGTCTGAACATGGAGGTTCCACCATGACAGAGCCCCATCTTGAAGCAGTCCGGAAATGTATGCGACCTGATGCTCTGGGGCACATTTGCTCAATCGCAAAATAGAATTCGTCTTCTCAACCCAGCGCACGAAGGCTAAGGCACCCCCGGTGCCATCGAAATCCAGGGGCTTGCAGCCCAAGAACTGCTTGTAGGTGCATCCTGCGATATATGCAACATCATTCACGAGAGGCATTAGCAAAGCACACTTGGAAATGTCCAAACGTTCTTGTAATGTGTCTTAAGTGACTAAACATTACCGTTGGGTGGGTTATTTCCTGTGGCACCTCCGCTGCGCTCGGAGCGAAGGGCCTCGTGCTGTGCGATGGCCTGTGAGATGCGCTCTTGTATTTCCGCCTCTGTCGTCAGAAGAGGGGTGTTGGTATCGGTGTTCCATTGAATCGACATCTTCTATGAAGAAGATCGGATAGGTCAGGTCTCATTAAAGACATAAGCACAAAAGCATCTACTTAACGAATGATACCCAGGAGGTGTGTATATATACATATATAAGCAATCGTTATAACAATCAACCGCATAATATCACAATTATAGCACAACTTGTAGATAGGATCATGTTTAATAAGAACATGACAGGCAATCACGTTGCATCACAATTATAGTACAATCATGCAAATCAACAACGTGCTTAGTAAGGACATGGTGACTGAGCTTTCATTGTTTACCGACCACAATCACATTGTTTGCAAAGTGCATCACATCAAAAGGGAGACAGGGTCACCCTACCCTTGCCCAATAAGTCTATCAGTGTGTCAGAATCATGTGGTCAAAAGTAGCTTTCTAAAAGTCTCCACAATCTCGACTCATTAGTAGTGTTTTTTTTCCCAAAAGTAATGCAATCCGCATAAAACCAAAAGCCAACTATACTGGTGTCTGAGGTGGGGGAGTGAAGAAAAGCAAACTGCTAACGTGAGCGATCTCCTCCTCGAGCTCGTATATACGACGAGATAAGTAACTGACCTGCTGCTTAATAGTAAAGAAACGGGCATCAAAACCTAAGAAGGTGCAATAGCAGTAGGTGAGTGTGCCAAAGGAGATAGTGATGAATGTGGAGGATCAAAGTATACTGGCATAGACAGGGTGAAGGACGTGGTGTCAGCTCAAGCTCCAAAACTTTATGACTCAAAACCTCAAATTGTAGTTGAAGTGGCATGTGCAACTCATTCCATGTGTAGTCTCCATAATGCGAAGAATGACAGGGGTACAAAATTAACATATGGCATGATAGGAACCACCGGAATGGCTCGTCCAGCAGTGAAGCAATAAACAGTACAACCTGAAGGATCTTTGGAAAAGTTGCTGATACAAAAAGATCATCACGCAGGTGCTGGCCAATGGTACCTTCCCCTGGATGGGGTGCGGGTATGTCTTGAAAGAAAGCAATAGGAAAACCGGTGCGATGGACGTCGGACTCCACAGGAGGAAAGGAGCAACATCGGCCGGTGTGGGTGCAGGAACAAATGTCTCAGCAAAAGAGAAGACCATCAGGTGCAGGTACTGGGTCCGGTATAAGGGGGTGCAATGTCTCGTAAACCGAAAGAAATATGGTCTTGATTAAGCAAGGGCTTAGGATCAGCAGGTGCAACATCAAGCTGACCTAAGGGGAACAGGAGCTGGCTCAGGAGCAGGCTCTGGGTCGTGTGAAGGTGTGGGATCTCGAGCAGGTGTTAGTGCAGTAGTCATAGTGGTGTCGTCGTCTAAGTCAGTAGTAGAAAGTTGCAATCCGGCCGTCTGTAAGGCTGCAGATGTCACAGACTCAAAGGAGTCTGAAATAGAGTGCAAAAAGGAAGCAGAGGATACTTCAATGGCGGGAATCTTAGGAGGTAGCATAGCAATGACATCCTCAGCTGTCTTTCCATCACCCTGGGCGTCAATAGGAGGATCATCCACAAACAAATCAACGTCGTCATCAAACAAATTGTCAGAAGGCATATCCTCAGGGGGAATGACCATGAGAGGTACGGCATCGAGGATTAGAGTCATGATGTGCTCGCCATCGGGGTGTCCACATGATAAGGTGGTCATGGACCGAAACAAGAACGACAGAAGGATTCTTGTCAGGGAAACCATCAGCAAGGGTAAATCATCACCAAAATCTGGCAGCACGAACGGTTGGAAGTCGTCCTCGTCCTCGGTCATCATATCAGGATCACTCTCAGTGTCTGGCGCAAATATCTCCGGCGCAGGTACAATCTCATTATCTGTGGCGGTGGCCGTAGGGTCGTCAATGTCTGATTCCTCACTCTCGGAAGAAGGTGGCATGTGTGCCGGTACATAATAATCGTAGCATGTATATTCATAACAATCACTAACACTTAATATATTGCAAACAAGGACAATTCATCATGTAATCATGTATTCACATTATTCTTCATGAAACTTTCTATCCTTCCTTGTCTCCGAGACTAACCCACCTAGTCTCCCAGCTAAACCAACCAGTCTCCCAGACTAAACACCCAGTCTCCCAGACTAAACTACCTAGCCTCCCAGACTAAACACCCAGTCTCTCAGACTGAAACACCCAGTCTCTCAGACTGTCCCAACTAGTCTCTCAGACTAACTACCCAGTCCCTCAGACTGACACACCCAGTCTCTCAGACTGACACACCCAGTCTCTCAGACTGAACTCTCTTAGACTAAACTTCCCAGTTTCCCAAACTGAATTTCCCAGTCTCTCAGACTGAATCATAAACATAAACTTTGAAATGTGTTTCGTGTCTTTTGTTTGTAAAAATGTTTGTTTCCTGGATCTGGGCGTTTCGTGTATGCAATGAAAACATGTTTGTAAAAACGTTTTTTTGAGAGCCCTAATGATTGTAGTCTAGACTCGAGAAGGAATCCTAGTTCGCTACAATCGAAGCTCCGATACCAAGCTGTCACACCCTGACTTTTGCGGAAGCGTGATTATGGGGTGACTTTCTTAATATCATTGCATTCAATCATAACATCAACTATATGATAAAACCATAGATTTGTCATCCATTAAATGAGTTTAAAACATAACAACCTTGTTTAAAACGTAGACTTCAAATTCAAGTTTTACAAACCTTACAAATTGTGTATGAGTTCACTAAGGACTCGTCAAAAGATATTAGATATTTAGATGTAACTAGGGTTTGGAAGACGTGTCTCGTCCAGGAGTAAGACACACTGACCAAACCCAAAGACCATGGATGACAACTTTTATTCACAACGTAACTTGAAACTCCAACGCCCGCCAAATCCATACTTAGTTTCCTGAAATACATGTAGTTTGAAAACATCAACAAAAATTGAGCGAGTTCATGTGTTTAGTAGGTGTGTACGAATAAACCTTGAAAACCTTTGTATGTATGTACTTGTAAACTGGTATGTAGCAACAAGGAAAAACAGATCAATTAATGTGTAGCTAATACATTAATATAAATGACATGGCATAGGAAGCACTCAAACCTGTATGCGTATTTCGTACCGGCCCCTCCGGCGGAATGACATAGTCACCACATGCGGCCAACTCGCAGGCCCATGGGTGGGGCTCGCAACACCCAATAGATCTATCACTCATGCCCTCGGTCCTTATATAAGGATTAATGGTCTTAAGTTAATCGCCTACCCATTCACGTGATCTAGCAGTACCTTTCCTTAGCTAATCATACCATTGTAATTGTTTGTAAACAGTATGTAACATGTATTTCACCCCCGAAGTTATAAAACTGAAAACAGTAAGAGAAAAGGGGGACATGAACTCACTGTTTTGCGCTCCTTGTATCCGATGTAACTCAAAGCTTCCTCTAGAACGCACGAGTACCTACATGCGTACTACGGTCCGTTAGACGAGCGGGTTGTGCCTTGTCTTAGTATTGATTAGTGCCCTTGAGTTACGTTTTAAAGTGTCTTCGGTAGTTTTCCAAGTATATAATCATTTGTTAAAATAATAAATATCTTAACTTTAAATTATATTTAATTTTGGAATAATCGCTAAACAATATTTTTGTAACAATACTTCTCAAGTATTTATATTCGTATTTCCTTTCCAAGGATGGGGGTATCCCATACATGTATTTTCGTGTTCTTGTATTTGTATATCTCGCCATGTATTGGAGTCGTATTCAGGTGTGTACGTATTTCCTTAATAAACATCCAATATATATTTTTCTCAAAAATCATATATCTTCCAAATATTCTAAGAAAATATATTTTTACTTCCCAAAATAATATATTTTCTCCTTGTCGAAAATATGATATAACTTGGTAATATTCACAAAAATCATATTTTCATTTCTTGTATCCAAGATATAATTTACCAAAAAATATATTTATAACGGTAAGTTACGTTCTTTCGTTCGGTTTCGCAATATTATGTGTGTAACTTATATATTTTTATTCCATGAGATTTTGGTAATATTTTGGATTGTAAATTATTGGTATTTGTTAAGTTATATTATTTTATCCGTAAAATAATATAGTTAATACACAAAGTATACAAATAATCACACACATGTGTCTTCTAAATATATACCTTTCAAATACATATTTAGTTATTTTTATTTACAAAAATCAACCTCCAATATTTGTATTTTTGTAACAAAAATTATGGCAAAGTTTATATCGAAAGCTCATGATCAAAATACACTTGTAACATTTGTTTGAAAATATTTTTCTAAGTGTTTATATTTTTAGAATTTTTTTTGCCATAGTTTCCCCTAAAAATGAAGGTGTCCATGCTTTCAAAGCATATCGTTTTCTTTTAAAATCATCACAAACAATCAACAATTTATTCAACACTCACCAAGTGCCAAAATTATACAATTTATATAACGACATGAACTTGAACTTTGATAGAAACTTGTAGTAACCTACTATGTTGCTAAGTAAGCCTTGTTACCCTTAAAAATATAGTTATTTGTTTGTAAATCTTATTCGTGTAAAATTTAGTCTTTTACAACTTGTATGCTGATTTTTCAAAAATCAATCTTCTTGTATTTTTCTGGTTACATACACTTTACTAGCTTTGTTTTCACCCTCAAAACATGACTAGTTTCTTTAAAAATTATGATTAGGTAAATCTTGCAAATGAACTTCGTTATTTGAGGAAACTATGTTTAAAATAACTTTTGTACAAGACTTCTAACATGTTTCATACTTCATTATACCCAAAATCATTCTGACTTTCAAGTTCATGTGAAACATAGAGTATGATCTTCTTGGTCTTTCACAAGATCATCACCTGAACTTACTAGATCATGTGTTTAATCACAATCTAGTTGGTTTCATATGATGTCTAACATCATAAACACAAATAACCAATCATCAAGAAGCAAAACAACACTAAACAATATGTATTCTTATGGTTTTTTAAGCTTTATGTGAAGGTTCATCTTCATGTTCATTAATGTTCTTTAGTGTTCTTCATAATAATAAACATGAATCTTCTTTTAACCACTAATATAAGATGAACAATGGAGTGTATGAAGTTCTTACCACTAGCTCAAGGCTAGGGATGATTCAAGTGAAGATAACAAGTGGATAAAAGCAAACGGTGAAGGTCCTTCAACTTCCGAAAGCTCCAAGCTTCCTAACTTAGCTCCTTACACCTTAGAACAAGCTTGGAATCATTGCAGGATGGATGAAAACGGAGATGTATGTGTATGAGGGTGTGGCCGTGAGTGGGGAAGGAAGAAGGAGAGAAGAGTGTGTGAAGTCGTGTGAGAGAATGAGAGGATCTTGATCATCATGCAATACTTATAACCAAACTTGAGCTTTTATCCAATGTGTATCATGTCCCCTTTAGTACACTACATGATCTTTACTAAATCTTTAGTGAATCAAAGAAAGATTAAGGGAAATCTTGTAAGATTTGGAGGTGGGGGCCACATGGTGACCGTCCACACACACAAGGGGGGTCTAAGTGTAAGTTCAATCCATAGTTAGAGATATTAGCTAGATTTCAAGTGTAGTGTTTAGTGTCCATGCATATGATGTGTTATATAGCATGTTAGGGTGTTTGGGGATCATAACTAGCTCAGAAACATTAAAACAATGTTTCTAGTATGATTTTGGTGTTTCGGGTAATGTCCGGTTGTTCGGTTAGATACCGGTTCGTTAAAGTGTCAAACTATTCTGTTTAGTGATCTTTAATTACCCTTTTGTGACACTTTTAATTCCCGACACTTAGGAAAGCATTCAGGACCATTTAGTCATGTTTTTGCATGTAATTAGCTTGTTAAAATGCTGAATTTTGCTGAAATATGCTGAATTCAGCACTTTTAGTGGGTTTTAGGCACTTTCCGGCACTTAAACTATCACCTAGTGAAGCAGTTTTGTGGTCCTCACTTTCCTACACACTATACTAGTGTAGTACCTTGTATCTGGCCCTTACGGGGTCTCAAAACACTTTTTGTCTATGTACTGAACATTGTCAGCATTTTACTGAGTTATCCGCTAATTGTGCTAACCGCGTCTTGTGCATCGTTTATGTCACTAAAGTTTGTATGTAAAAATGATGTGACATTATGCAATATGTGATGCACATGTAAGTATGATGCAGTAATCAGAAAACAATTAATTGTAATTTAGCACAGTCATTAAGCACTAATCATGGTTAATTTAATCGTACGGATACCTGGATTTTTGACAGTTGTCACATATTCAACATAAATAACATATATAAATATATATAATCAATATTTACACTCTCTATCTCTAACTCCTCGGTCCACAAATTGAACTTTTAGCAGACCATCACCAACCCCAACCCTCACCACCACTACAACTCCACCAGCCAACCACCCTAACCCACCTTACACATTCTCGCTCTCTCTTGATGGTAACCACCACCCCATCGCTGCCTGTCAAAACCCACTACCATCTCAACACGACCTCTTGTAACCCAACATCTCTTCTAAAAATCAGATCTGAAATTGGATCATCAGATCTGCACGACGCTGCTCTAAGGGCTTTCACACCGTGATAATGAATCATTTTTCAATGGATTCCATGGGACCCTTTGCCAGGTGCAATTGGGGCTTCAATTTGTAGGTTCATTGGTGGGTAATGGTGGCTGTTTGGTTCGATTTGCAGGTTCTTAGCCGGGTGATGGTGGTGGCGGCGACTTGGTGGTGGCAGTGGCTTGGTGGTATTAGTGATGGTGGGCTTGAATGGGAGAGAGAGACGGTGAAACTAGGTTTAAGTTAGGGGTTTTTCTTTACTAAAACACATCTTTTTTGGTTCATATCTAGATTTTTGGTCTTGTTATAGTTGATGTGGTGGCAAGTGACGGTGGTGGATGATGTATATACTTTATGGTTGTTTTAGGGTATTCCGATAGGGAGTGGCTAATTTGGTGGCAGCCGGCAGGTGACGGTAGCAGGTGGTGGTGATGGCGAGATGGTGGTGATGGCAGGCAGCTGCGGCTGGATGGTGGAGGTTGCCGGTTAGAAGAGGGAGAGAGGTGGTCGGTTAGAAGACGGAGAAAGTTTGACTGTTATGTGTGTATGTATATATTAAATTACCAAAGTACCCTTATTTTATACTTGAAATTACCAAAATACCTTACAGTTAACATACAATATGGATGGAGTTAAGACCGTGGAGCAAACTGGTGACAAAACCGAAACATCAAGGAGTAAAATGGCTATTTTTAAATGTTTGGGGCAAAACCGTTAAAGTGACCAAACCACAGGGAGCAAAACGGAAGTTTACTCTATATTTAAAAAAGAAAAAAAATGATGTGGCTTGGCCACACCACCCCAGCCACGCCCACCATACCCCTATGAAATTGAGTTTCGGTATTGGGTACCCCATAATCCACGTGTCAACCTATGTCTCAAACCCCTGTCCCACCATACCCCACGGTCTAATGTAATTACACCTTACACCTTTTAAATGTCCTTTCTTTCCACTCTAGTTTATTGGTTATTTAGTAATCAATCCTGCTAAAACCAAAACTTGTTAAGCAACTCCTTCTTTAAAAAAAGTTTATTTTTAAAACAAATTCTATTAAATAATTTTCAATATTTTTAAACTGGTTGCCACATTCGGTGGCAGAGCTTGAACGAAAACTCAGTGGTGGCCGAACTCTTAAAAATTCAATATTTGGCCCTAAAAAAATTTAGGAAATTTTCGGTAAACTTAACGCTAAGAGCGAAAAATTGGTAAGGGTCAAAACACCCCGGCCCCAGTAAAGCTTCGCCCATCGCCGCATTATAAATAATAAAAAACCAAACACTTTTAGTATAAAAATATTAATATAGTATTTATTAATACATTATTGTTTAATATAAAATTTATTAAATTTAAAAATTAGTTCAAAAGAAGATAAGAGGGTGGGGGCACCACCTTTGTCTCAACAATTCATATAGTTTTTTGTATTTTTTAGAAAGCTTCAATATTATCATTAGTCTTTTTTAGAAAACTTGAGTATTATCATTAGCCTTTAGAAAACGAACATGATGTTAAAAATTAATTAATCAACTAATTTTTGGTCGCCGTACCTTCATAGCCTGCGGGGTCCTACATAGCCTTGTGGCCCGAGAAGAAACACCGCCGACAAGATGACCTTCCCGAGGGTGAAGGCCATTCATGGTGATGAAGACAAAGAAGAAACAAAGGCACTTTAGTACCGCTCGATGACATGGCACGTGCGGGATGATCCGTCAATCACCTCTCACATACTTTTGTAGAAATAGTTACTAAATTATTGTGTATTTATCTGTGAAATCGTGTTTTGATTAGTAACTTGTAAATTGTTTTCTAAATCTGATCTGATTACCAATGGGGTGGTGGTCAATTGACAAAGGCAAAACCTTTAAACACCTAGGTTGGAAAGGGGAAGGTCTTAGGTTCAAGTCCCATATACCACAGGAGATTAAAGAAATTAGCCGTTCAAAAAAAAAAATCTGATCTGATTATTTAAATAAACGAAAATTAAGAAATATGTGTTGTACTACATCCAAACGGCAAACACAACCCCAAGATTCAAGAAAAAGACATTTCCGTGCTTTGATTGTTTTTTAATTATTGTTGAATTTTATGAAGAGATCTAACTTTTTTTTTGCTCCAATCAATCTAAAAGACAATCATTTTTTTTGAACGCGAGTTCCGAGCATTCTCGAGGCACTTACTGGACAAACAGAGTATTCCGAGAGTAACCCGAGTCCACCACCAATTCCGGGGAAAACCCGGTAACCCACCCGCCCGTAGGCACGACAGTGAAATTACCGGTAAAACCTGTTTGGCTCAAGGATCCAACCCAGGTTTTCCTGAGTCTCCTACCATT
This sequence comes from Helianthus tuberosus, assembly GCA_030545235.1. NCBI lineage: Eukaryota > Viridiplantae > Streptophyta > Magnoliopsida > Asterales > Asteraceae > Helianthus > Helianthus tuberosus. Next base: position 187,128,954 of record CM060370.1, read on the forward strand.
GCCCACCAGTGCCTCACTCTGCACCAAGTGAGAGTCGAACTTGAATCTCTTAAGAGAAATGCAAGCCCTCCACCACTTGATCTAGAGATCATTAGCAAAAAAAAAAAAAAGACAATCATATTGGTTTTTAATTTTCATTAACCAATTTCGAGTGACGATGAATAGTAACTTTATTTTTATAATAATATATAGTTTTTTATTATTTTATTATTATATATATTATAATAGTTTATTATTATATTCACTTTTAATTTTTTTAATATTTTTTTCTTTTTTTAACATATATCGATTAATTTGATACTTTTTTAATAAGTTACGTTTATAACTTTTTTCAAAAAACTTAACTACTTAGTTGTGTTTGATTTCTTTCCTTGACATTCCGTTATAAGTTTTGTTAAAACGAGGTTATACTCAAATAAAGTATTTATGTGGTATCATAAAACGGTACGATGATAAACTAAATTGTTCTAATGGTTTGACTTTCTAAACAACATGCTTTATTTTCAAATCACATTTGTTTTACATTATCATTTGTTCGATTTCGCTGCAACGCACGATATAAAAAAACTAGTAGCAATAAAATTACATAAGAATGAAAAGTAAAGGGGTAACTGATGTGCATGTGGTGTGTTATATAAGTTTAAGTATATTTTAAGCCCTTTTTACACGTTAGTCAAGTTTTAAATTTATAAAACACGATATTTTACTAACACCAAACACACATATGGGCAAGTGTACCCATCGGAGCGTAGTATAGTGTTGGCAAGATACCGAGGTCGTCCAAGGACACAAGAGCTTTTAGTACCGGTTTATCCTCAACGTCTAATCAAATCAAAAGTTTAGAAAAAGGTTTTTAAACTAGAAAAATAAAAACTAACTAAAATGCTAAAAAATAAAATAAAAGTAAAAAAACAGATAGACAAGATGAATCACTTGGCTCCGACTCGTGTTTAGTGTAACCTTTGATTATTTCCGCACTTTTGCACTTTTTAAGATATTATCTTAGTTATTGTAGTAGGCCCCTCTTTTGAAGGTGACGTTACCCTCAACCCAGTAGTTTGAGTCAGCAAGGATACAATCCTAAAGGGACGGATTATTGAAAGATAATTAATTAAGTTATTAATGCATATTATGGTAGGCCCCTCTTTTGAATGTGACGTTACCCTCGGCTAAGTAGTCTGAGTCAGTAGGGATACAGTCCTAAGTAGCCGGGTAAAAGTATTAATAGTAGCTTACATATGAGGGGATCAAAGAATTTGGACCCCCGTCATCCAATACCGGTGGGTATTGAAGGAGGTCCTACTAAATTTGACCCAGGTCCTTGCAGGATCTATACACTGAACAAGGCAAGACTCTTACCAAACCGTTCCCTTAAACCCCGACCAGGTAGCCAACATACCTCCATATAGACCGTGGAGATATGAATGGTGAAAATCTTTTATTTTATATAGACAGTAAAATAATGTCAAGACACCACGGACAAACGATAAGGAAGAATCACCTTCAACATAAGAAACTAGTTATTAAAGTCATTAATACATAACCAAGTAAAAAGTGCGAAAAGATTAAAAATAAAAAGTATTACACTAGACACTTGTCTTCACCAAGTGATGTAAGAGACTTAGGCAAACATGGCCTTTGATTGTCAAGAACTCTTACGATCAATCTTGGATCCCGAAACGACTCACGCACTCTACGATGGACGATGGATGATGGTGGTGGATGATGGTGTTGTGATGGTGGTGGGTGAAGTGTGAGAGAGGTGGTGTGCCAAGGGATGGATTGCAAATGAGCCAAGCACCCCTATTTATAGCCTGAACAGCAGCTCGGGCACGGCCCCATGTCCATCATCTTCTTTTCCTTCATTAATTGCAGTTTGTCTGCATTAGTTGACCACGCCCCCGTGTGCAGAAGCATGTCTGTACTATCAATATTTCCTCAGATTCTGCGAATCATAGAGTTGACCACGGCCCCGTGTCCGCCGGGCACGCCCCCGTGGTGGGTGATAGAAGCTTCTATAGCTTTGTCTTTTATGCTGGCACTTGGGCACGCCCCCGTGTTCACTGAGCACGGGCGTGTTCAGTCTTCTGCCTTCTTGATTTTGCTTGAGAAGATGCTGTCGGGGGGTCGGGCATGCCACGTTTGTTCCTTTTCTTGTATTCATGTTAGATTTAGCTGCCTTTTTGCTATTTTGTTAATTTGAGCTCATTTAATCCTGAAAATATAAAAGGAAGACAAAAACACAATTTTTCCAACATTAGTACTAAAAAGGGTTAGTTTTACACCACAATTGATGTAATTTATATGTTGCATTTTGTGCACATTAGTAACAAGCTGCGTCGCAACCCTCTTTCAATAGCAAATCCAATTCTACTAAAAATAAAACCTTGGTTCCTTGGCGTCGAAAAATTGTTGTGTACAACCCTCTGCACTCTATCTAAAAACCAATAGCTTCAGGAGCAAGGTAACCAAAAGTATTAAAGGCGAATGAAAACGTTGATTCTAAAGTATCACAATTTTCTGTGTGATCAATAGTGTTTAAATATGCGCATATCTTTGAATCAAAATTAGTTATATGTATGATTTATTATTTTTTTATTTGAGCATCAAAATTTTGATCTAACAAATTACTCTTGAGACATTTTTTTTAAGTGTGTATATCAATGGTGGAGATATTTTTTTAGGGTGGAGGGAGTGGTCACCCCTTGGTGAGTGTTTAAACAATTTTTTAGCCAATAATGTCATGTCAAGTCCTCACTTAACTTCCCAATTTACACTCAATCACTAGTCAATCACTAGTAATGGTCAAACACATTGAGAGTGGTAAACAATTTTTTTTTTAAATATGATTGGTTGAAAAGGGTTGGGCCTATCATTCACTCTCTCATTCCCACCTTTCTCTTCTTTCATCGAGCCGGTGATAGCCACTGCCCAAACCACTCACCGCTCACCGATTGAAGGCCGACATCACTTCACCGCGCGGCAAAGTGAGCTCCCCGCTCCACTCACCGAGAGGATACCGTCCACCCTTAATTGTATATATCAATGGAGTCACCTTTGATTTTACAAAGCCACAGTGTTAAACGACAACACACCCCCTACGCATGTCATCCCTCTCGTACTATTCATTTCAGCTTGTTGTTGCTTATAGGATAACGATCAATATATATATGTAGCAATATATATATATATATATATAGCTCGTCGTTTCACATATATGTGTACATAGTGGTAAGATCAAATAAAAAGTTTATTTTGCCTAAGTATGATGAGAAGTAATCTTAACCATTCATTTTTCAAATCAATGCTTAAGATGAAAGTGTAGGAGAAAGGAGAAGTGCAAGGGTATCTTGAGAAAATCTTATTTATGGACTTTCTCTCTCCACATGCAAGGCACATGCATATTTGTAACGATCCTTAAAAGAAAACCGACACCCTCGAATTTTTCCCGACACCCCAAAATGTTTTAAAATACCTCTATATGTCTTTAATTACACCCCATACGTGAAAACCGAGCCCAAAATACATTATAACATTTAAATTAAATAAAAAAACAAAGAAAAATGGGTTGTCGCGGGCCGCGACACCCCTTGTCTTTAGTTTACGCGGGCGGTTTAAAGGTAAAAACTGATTTTGAGTTTTTGGAGTTTAGGCGGGCCGCGTAAGCCACCCCGTTAGTTGACGCGGGCCGCGTCAACTTAATGATCAGGCTAGCTCCGGTGTCGCCACGTGTATGAACGCGTGTTGGACCTACCCCATGACCCGAATCAGCTATGTGTTGACCAGGGTTTGACGCGGGCCGCGTAGCCCTGTGTTGACGTTTACGCGGGCCGCGTGAGAACCAGAATCAGCACCTATATATAGAACACATCGGCCTTCAGTCTATTTCGTTCATTTCTTTCTTTCTAAACGTGATTCTCTTATAGTAGGCATAATTCCCAAGTATTATACCCCCTAATTAGCGAAGTTCTGCTCCGTTGTAAGTATTATAACCCCAGTTTCGTATTAGATACGCTGCCCGATTGATTTAGGGTTCCGTAACAACTGTCGTGGTTCTGCCCGACGTAGTTGTTGGAATACCGTCTCGGGGAGGGTATCATTAATATAATCAAAGGATTATTATACTAACCTATGTACATTTGTGTAAATTATAGATTAATCCCAGGAAACCGTTACGCGAAGTCTAAGATAGCAATGTGAGTTTATCCGATTTTTGTTAAACTTTTTGTAATATTTTACAAAACCTTAAATGTTTTACAATGTGATTACGCGGTGATTGAGTCTTTGTAGTTCTTCAATTACTGCCGGTATGTTGGGGTTTTGTATACAGAATGTGGAACACGTTACCATTGGACGACGACTGAGCCAATGTGTAATATGACCCACCAGTCAGGACTGACAGTACTGAATGAGTAATTGTGTAGAAATAAACAATGTGATCGCTCTCAATACTGTGTTAATTGATAAAATATTTCTTGATTAAACTGGGATTCACTCACCAGTATTTCCCACTGACAAATGTTTTTAAAACGCGTTTCAAGTAACACAATGTGACAGCCAATTAGTAAAAAGCCAGCTGGAGAGCACTGACGGCTTGGGAAAAATGCGGCTATAAAAGTTACCTAAATGACGATGTTTTAAATTCAATAATATAGGGTTTATCCCTATAAACATGTTGTAATAAGAAACTTGGGTTTTACCCATGTGATTATTAATATAAAATATGGTGGTTTTACTCTGATAAACATTTCCTAACTACGGTCCTGATGTAATTTCCGCTGCCAAATTAACAAACTGATACCACCAGAATTCTGCGTTCGCGTCCGCCCGTTCCCGGGACAGATAAGGGATCGGGGGTTGCGACAGAAGGTGGCATCAGAGCCTAGCCACTGGTCTAAGCCAAAGAAGTGTTCTGCTGACACTTAAATTTTAAATTTTGTGTTAGGAAATAATTTATGTGATTATGTGTTTTGTGTTATTTGACTATTTGTTAGTTTACAGTATGAGTGATCAAGGACCCTCAGACATGTGTCGTCAGTTGTCTAATTCACCTAGGAGTGAAGGTACCTCTTCCCAGCCTACCCTCTCTAGGTATTCTGCTGATCAGGAAGAAGGAATGTTTGCCTTTAAAGCTCAGTCGGAAGAGCCATTCCCTCATAAAAAGAGAGGATGGTTCAGTAAGGAAGCATTTGCGTGTAGGAAAAGAATGCGAAAATTGCAACAGCAAAGAGTTCTAGCGGCTGCTAAGCGAGATTCAGATGCCCATACACATGATATGCTTAATAAAAGCCTAGCTAATTTCCATATCCTAGCTACAACTGCTGCTGACCCAAGTCTGGAACAACTAGTAGCCCCACAACCCTTACCTTTGATTCCCACTCAACCGATGGAGGTAGAAATGAATGATTTTAACCCTGAGGAAATACCTAGGATCCCAGCCCCTAATCCTTTAGATCCAAATTATGATCCCTGGTTTGATGATCTTAGGGATTATGTGCCACGCTATCACTTAAACGAAGAAACCTTGCCGAACTTAGCAGCATATCCAGGTTTGGACCCTCTAGTCCCTATTATGACAACGATGAATACATTATGGAGATTTTGGAGAATCCATACCCTCAGGAGAATCTAGTACCTCAGTACCCAGAGCCAATACCAGTACCTGCACCCCCAATGAGTGCAGAGAACTTGCAAGAACTCCGAAATTTCGGAGAAGAAATCATTGAAAGTAGTGAGAGGATGAGGTATGTAGGAGAGCAACTCGTATGGAAATACGATGAGCGTCAGATGGATTTCGGGGGAAATCCATATCCATGAAGGTGATAGTAAAGTTGGTAATAATAATAAAATAAATAAAATATGTGTAATAATAATAAATCTATCGTAGTATAGCCACTTTGTGGTTAACGAGGCATAATCGTAGTTAAAATTTTTAATTCCTGTTTTAGTGTGTATTTGACGCATACTATATAGAAAAGAGTAAAGTCGCAATGCACGACGTTTTTGACCAATATATGTATTATGTGGATTGTTACTTAAACTATTTAATTGTTCTATTAATGATTGGTAAATGTTTAAAATTCAGATGGCCGACGAAGTAAATCAAGGAAATCTGAATAATGATAACCAGAGTAACATTAACTTGGTTAATGAGAATCCAAGCATCAATAACAATGGAAATCAAGTGGATAATAGTGCTATCCAACACATAGCCGCACAAGGAATAATAGATGCAATGCCATATATTATTCAAACGGTTAGGGAAGCCGATAACAAGAGTAAACATGATAGCAAGCGACCATCTGAACCTGAAAACAGTGTAAACAATGGACCTGTACTTCAAATGCCCATTCCTAAAAGGAGAAGAACCATGTCTTACGGTTGTTCTTATAAAGAATTTTGGTCTTGTAAACCAATGGAATTCTCGGGCAACGAAGGGGCCATTACAACCCTACGCTGGTGTTATGGCTCATTTTCTAAGCATACATATCCTGACCAATATCCTGCCTTTATTTGTTTATTTGTGACCAGGATGCTGGAAGAGGATATTGCTAACATCTTGGGCGATATCCTGAGGTTTATCGAATTAACCACGTGCAGGTTAAAGGCTGAGACTTGCTAACGGTCAAGTGGACTTCTTCTCCTCAAGACTCGGACGTGTTTGTTGAAGGAGAGACGTTGAACCCGAAAGACCAGGTCTACAACGTTCGATTAAGGAATATTCGGTGGATCCCGGAAGTTTAGGATAGTTTGTTATATTATCTTTACTATAAATAGATGGGAGCGGATCAGTTTAAGGCACACAATTGACACTTACACTCTCGAACACTTTCACTCTCTAGCTCATTGCAAACACCACACTTGTATTCAAATTTCATTGTAACACATAGTCGATCCGCACCACATCCTGCACTGTATCCTGACGTTTGAAGGAATAAGAAAAACAAGGCAGCTGCGATTGTCAGCTCCCGAGGTTTTATGCCGGCGATCTAGATTGATCAAGGGCTTTCCTCGTACATCTCGTGTCGTTTGCTTTACTTTTGCTCATAGTTTGATCATAGATACAACTCAATATCCTGAGCCGTATCCTGAATACTTATTTTTCTAAATAACTTAACAAGCATATTTTCAATACACTTTTTAGCACACTACCTCACTCTACTAATTTGATCACTTAATTGCTTCGGTAATTTTTGACCAAAACAATTTGGCGCCCACCGTGGGGCAAGTGGTGCTCTCTTTACTAAAAAATTTTGTGAGATCGCTAATCGGCTTTCTATTTTCAAAACTTTTTGCCACATTGTCCATAATGGCCTCAAGATCAAACATGAGTTCCTCTACTATGTCTGCTACAACCTCTGCTACCACTGGTTTGGTGCTTCCACCACCTCCTCCAAGGATGTCGTTTTCTTCACAACCTCAAGATGTTATCCCTACTCGGAGTGTCGAGGGATCTGCTCCCGTTTTAGCCTCTAACGATGAAATTTTGACTTTATTTGGAAGTGTGCAGGAACAAATGAGGCAGCAACAGGAGACTAACCAAATGCTTTTAAGGGAAATACAACTCCTGAAGTCTGGCTCGAGCAGATCTGCTGAGGATATTGTCACTCCATTACATCCCAGAACTTTGAACTTCAGTTCAGCCGTGTTTACTGAGGATAATAGGGGGAATATTGTGCCCAGCCTTCCTCAGAATCATACTCCTGAAATACCCTCCTCGGTCAGGATGTCAACCATGAGGAGCTCAGGATATGCTTCAGGATATGGGCAAAATCCTCCAACGGGTAACGTGTCAAATAATAATAATACTCATGCTACTAACAATAGTGGATCTTTGCAGGATACAGGTGTAACATCAGCACTTACTAGGGAACTTCAGAAGTTGAAGGACATGATATCTAGTGTACCTGGGGTGGTCCAGCCGATCCCGGAAGTGTCTCAAGACAGCCACAAGATATCTCGTTTTGCATATCCTATCTGTGATGCTGAGATCCCAAAGAGATTTCAAACCCCCAACATGAAGCTCTACGAAGGAACTACGGATCCTGAGGAGCATATTGCTCAGTATAGGGAAAGAATGGAGATTAACCCTATCCCTCCGGAGCTCAAGGAAGCATGTTTGTGCAAGGGATTTGGTTCTACTCTAACAGGATCAGCCTTAAAATGGCTGTTAAACGTTCCTCCTCACTCAATTACTTCGTTTGCTCATTTGGTTAATTTATTTAACAGTCAATTTTCTTGTAGTCGGAGTTTTGAGAAACTAACCAGTGATCTTTACAGAATAACTCAAGGGCCTCAGGAATCCTTGAGGGATTATGTGAACAAATTCAGTCGAGAATCCTTGGACATCCCACATCTTGATGTTGCAACAGCTGTGCAAGCTTTTAAGATGGGATTACAAAAGGATTCTCAGTTTTATCAGGATCTTGTAATGAATCCCTGCAGAAATCTCGACGAAGCTCGTAACAGGGCTTTGAGATATATCCGTCTGGAAGATGACAGGAAGATGCAAGAGAGAATGAACTCATCCAACGCCTATGAGTCGACCAACAGGAAGTCTGAATCCTCATTCAAGCCATATCGGCCTAAGCCATATGGTAGAAATGAAAATAAAAGAGTGAATGCTGTTGAAGATGAGGATCTTGAAGAATATCCTGAGTTGTCTGAATATTGCTTTTCTGTTAACATTCCTGAATTGATGTATGCCATGCAGGGTCTGGGAGACAAGGCTATGTGGCCTCGAAAGAGTCAACAGAAAGCTGACTGGAAAGATAAGTCAAAATGGTGTGCTTTCCACGAAGATTTCGGACATATGACTGAGGATTGCATTGCTCTAAGGAAAGAAATAAGCTATCTTCTAAGCAAGGGATATCTGAAAGATCTCTTAGGAAAAAAGAAGAATAAGGGTCAGGATACTGAGAAGGATCCTGAGCGAGCAGCATCACCTCCCGCGGATGCCAAGATAATCAACTTCATTTCGGGAGGATCCAACATTTGTGGGACTTCGTATTCGGCGGCAAAGAGACATGCAAAGGAAGCTAAGGCCGAAAGGGGAGACAGACCTGTCAGGATGACTACCCTCACAACTGACAAAGTGATCACTTTTGATGCTGACGTCAGGGATACTGTCCAAGATCCTCACCATGATGCTCTGGTAATAACGTTATATGTGGCTAACCATTTTGTACGCAGGATATTGGTTGATAATGGCAGCTCCGGCAACATAATCCAACTAGAAACTCTGAAGAGAATGAATGTATCTCCAATGGATATCACTTCAAAGTCTACTGTGCTTGTTGGGTTCAGTGGAGAGGCTAGAAACACAGTGGGAGAGATAAAGTTACCAGTATACGTTGAGGGAGTCAACTCAATACAACGTTTCTGTGTGATGGATTCTCTATCCTGCTATAACATCATACTGGGAAGACCGTGGATTCACGATATGAAGGCTGTGCCATCAACATATCACCAATGCATCAAAATACCTACCCCTTGGGGAGTTGTCAAAGTTGATAGTGATCAGCAGGAGGCGAAAGAATGCTACTCATCCTCGATGAAATCCTCAACCAAACCTAGTGCAGCATAGCAATTAAAGACGCGGGCCCAGGATATCGTGGAAGATCCGGAGCAGGATGTGAAGAAAATTATCCTGGACCAGGATAATCCCGATATTTCGGTGCTCGTAGGGACCAATATCCCTCAGGATATTGAAGAACAATTAATTAACTTTTTGAAATGCAGGATGTCGACATTTGCATGGAAGCATGAGGATATGACAGACATATCCAAAGACATTATCACTCACAAGCTTGGAATTGATAAATCATTCAAGCATGTTCAGCAAAAAAGAAGGAAGTTTGCTCCTGAGCGGAATACGATTATCCAAGAGGAAGTTGAGAGATTATTGAAGTCCAGGATGATCAGAGAGGTTAAGTTCCCAAGGTAGCTAGCAAACGTGGTTGTGGTACAGAAGAAAAATGGGAAATGGAGAGTTTGTGTAGACTACACAGACTTGAACAAAGCTTGTCCTAAAGACCCATTTCCTCTTCCCCACATTGATGCAATGGTAGATGCCACTGCCGGGCATGAAATGCTAACCTTCATGGACGCATCCTCAGGATTTCAACAGATCCAAATGGAGCCTTCTGACCAGGAGGATACTGCCTTCATGACACCAACAGGTATTTATTGTTATACAACTATGCCTTTTGGTTTGAAAAATGCAGGTGCAACATACCAAAGATTGGTAAACATGATGTTCAAAGACAAACTGGGGGACACCATGGAGGTATACATCGACGACATGGTGGTAAAATCAAAGAAAGCTCAGGATCACCTCCAGGATATTAAAGGAGCATTTGATATCCTGGATCAGTATAACATGAAGCTGAATCCTGCCAAGTGCCATTTTGGAGTGGGGGCAGGAAAATTTCTGGGATATATGGTGACCAAAAGAGGAATAGAAGCGAGCCCGGAGCAGATTAAAGCCATCTTAGATATTAAATCGCCCTCAAATATGAAGGATGTTCAACGATTAACAGGGCGAGTGGCAACATTAAACCGGTTTATCTCGAGATCCTCAGAGAAATGTAAAGATTTTTATGATATCCTGAAGAAGAACAAAAGATTCGAATGGGGTGAGAAGCATGAAGCGGCCCTACAGGATTTGAAGCGATATCTCTCAACCGCACCTCTATTGATGAAGCCTGAAAATGGTGAACCACTATCCCTATACCTTGCTGTATCAGGGAATGCTGTAAGTGCCGTTCTTATAAAAGACCATGAAGGTCAGCAATATCCTGTTTATTATGTTAGTAAAAGTTTGTTAGATGCTGAAACTAGGTATTCTCATTCAGAAAAATTAATATTAGCTCTAGTCATGGCATCGACAAAGCTTAGACATTATTTTGAGACACATAGGATACACGTTAAAACAAATTATCCTGTCAAAAATGTGCTTAGGAAACCAGAGATGTCAGGCAGGATGGCCAAGTGGTCAGTGAAATTAAGTGCTTATGATTTAGTATATGAACCTAGGAATGCCATAAAGTCTCAGGCTTTAGCTGACTTTGTGGCTGATTTCAGTAGTGACATTCAGGACGAGGTAGACCTAGAAGTTCAACAGTTAGGAGAATCCTCAAGATCCTGGACATTATATACTGATGGTGCATCTAATGTAAGAGGAGTAGGATTAGGAATACTACTAAAATCGCCACAGGGGGACATATTACCCCAGGCTATTAGGTGTGAATTTCCTGCTACTAATAATGAGGCAGAATATGAAGCTTTAATTGCAGGATTAGAATTGGCTAAGAGTATGAGTATCAAAAACTTGCAAGTATATGTTGACTCTTTGTTAATTACTAACCATTTTAATGGATCCTATGCAGTTAAGGGTGAGAAATTAATCGAATATCTTGATATTCTCAAAAAATTAGCAGGATATTTCGATGTTTTTATACTTGAACAGGTACCAAGGGAGGATAATGCTGAAGCAGATGCCTTAGCAAATTTGGGATCATCGGTCATGATACCTGAAGGGACCCAAATACCAATATTACATGTCTTATATCCTGCAACGAATCCTCAGGATAAAGAAGTAGCGGGTATTCAGGATCCTGGAGCAGAGCATCCTGAAGAGGATCCTAAATCCTGGACGGCTCCAATCATGAGATATCTCAAAGAAGGACACATCCCTGGAAATGAAAATCCTAAGGCATTTAGGATGAAGGTATCACGATTCACTATTATAAATAATATTTTATACAAGAAATCTCTTGCAGGACCGTATTTGAGGTGCTTGGAGGATCCTGAAGCCAAAGAAGTACTTCAGGATATACATGAAGGGGATTGTGGTAACCATTCTGGGGGAAGGTCGTTATTCTCAAAAATATTAAGGACAGGATATTATTGGCCAACAATGAGAAAAGATGCCGCAGAATATGCTCGAAGATGTGACGCATGTCAAAGACATAGTAACATACTGCATCAACCTGCTGAACCATTATACCCTATTGTTTCCCCTTGGCCCTTTATGAAGTGGGGTATGGATATAGTGGGAAAGCTACCAAAAGCTCCGGGAGGAAAAGTCTTTATGCTGGCAATGACGGATTATTTCTCTAAGTGGGTTGAAGCTGAAGCATTTGTTCAAGTTAGAGACCAAGAAGTAGTATCCTTCATAAAGAGGAATATCCTAACCAGATTCGGAATACCAGCCGAGATAATCTGTGACAATGGTTCTCAGTTTATAAGCAAGAGAACTACTGACTTTTGCAAAAGTTGGGGAATCAAAATGATAACATCTACTCTAGTACATCCTCAAGCGAATGGACAGGCAGAATCCTCAAACAAGATAATTGTCAACAACTTAAAGAAAAGGCTTGGAGCCAAAAAAGGAAGATGGGCAGAAGAATTACCCTTTGTTTTATGGGCTGATAGGACAACGGTAAAGAATGCAACAGGACAAACCCCATTTTCCTTGGTATTTGGAGCAGAAGCAATGATTCCAACGGAAATGACAATACCTAGTGCAAGATCTACCCTAAATGATCCTGAGCAGAATCCTTAAGCCTTGAGTCAGGATTTAGACACTATAGATGAGAAGAGAGATGCGGCAAGGCTAAGGATGGCAACATATCAACAGAGAATATCCAGGGCATATAACATGAATATTAGGACCAGAAGATTTAAGGTTGGAGATTGGGTGTTAAGAAAGGCTTTTCAGAATACTACTAATCCTGCCGATGGCAAGTTAGCTCCAAAATGGGAAGGACCATATGAAGTTGAATCAGAAGCAGGGAAAGGAGCATACAGACTCAAGAATATAGAAGGGGATATGCTACCGAGGTCTTGGAATGCTATACACCTTAAGCTTTATTTCAAGTGAGTTTAGAATTTAATTTCTAACTCAGGATGGTATGAGTTCTACCTTTTTTAAATATGTTTGGTTTAATTTGTTCTTTGTAACCCAATACTAACTTAAGCATCGGAGGGGTGTTAGCCAAGCTAACACCCACCTTAGTGTAAGGATGTTTTGCAGTATATGCTTCGGGATATAGCTCCGGGATGCTCACTCAGGATATTTCGGAAGATTAGAGGATTTGCCCCCTCTCTCACGTACAAGGGATCCTGATCCCTTCACAGGTTTAAAGGTATTCACCTTTCTTCCGAATTGGGTTTAAACACCCCGCCTGGAGCGCAAGTTATTCAGGGATAGTTCAAGGTGGCGGGACCAGTCCATGTAAAAGTGGCTGACAATTTCGTTACTGTTGGCTATATCCTGAATCCTAAAGGTATATGAGGATTGATCACCCTCTCTCACGAAAGGGTATTTTCATACTCTCTAAGGTTTAAAGGTTTTCACCTTTCTAAGTCTGGGAGTTTATACACTCCCGCCTGTAGCGCATGAAAATTTGGGATTTTCCCCAGGATACAAGGGATTTATCTCCAGTACATCCTTGGGTTTTACCCTTGGGATCTAAAAAATTGCCTATACGATGGAAATTGACATTCAGAAGATTTCTAAGTGTTTGAAGACATTGTACACAGGGGACATTCCTACCAAGGCAGTGATGTAAAGCTCAAAGGCTAAAGCTCGGAACTAGTATGCTAAATATCTCACACAGGGGACATCTTCATTGGAAAAGTTGCAAGGAGATTGAGGTTTGATAATAGTATTATATACTACTCCGGGTATGATCTTTCCTTTGTAAACATCGTCTAAGTTTTTAGTAACACTATGTTTTATAAATGGTCAAGTATCCTTATGTATTCTCAAAATCCTTTTCAGGATATTTGATTAAGGTGTTTGAAACTAGTATTAGTTTGGAACTTTGATCGTTTAAGTATTATCATAAACTGGTTTTGGAAAAATAAATTGTTTTTCAAAAATTTTCTACAAAGGTGAAGGAATGTTTGGAAGTTCTATCTAATAAAAAGTTTTTACAATATATCGCTGAGCATATTGATCAGGATATTTTAATAAGATAACGATATAAATTTTTTTGTAAAGCTAAGAATTATACTTAGGAAAAACGGAAGATAATGGCAAGAAAAATAAAAAGACGAAATTATTCTTGAAGCAATCAATACTGGTTGATAACCGAAGGTTTCATCCTGAAACCCAGGACCCATCCACCTTCGGCTATCAAATTGTTTCGGTACGGAAATGAAAATTGTTCATAAAAACATAAAATTGTTCGAATAATCTGAAGGAAATAAGCTCTAGGGGGTAGTGCCTTCTTCGTCCATAGTGGTTTCAGCAACATCCGCCTTGGGATCCGCCTCAGCATCCTTCTCAGCATCGGTTGCTTTTTCAACTGCTTTGGAAGATTCTTCGACAGCTAATTTGAAAGAAACGCCGCTGAGGTTCTTTAGCTTGGTCTCCCAGGCGCCTACATCCCAAGAAGGGCATTCGAAGCCTAATGATTTGGCTTCGTCGGCCATCTTCAACATGGCTTGAAGAAGAGAAATGACGACGGAACTCTTGAGGCTTTCCCGGTAGCTGACCATATCTCGTTCGTATTGCGTGTGGGCAGCTTCAAGGTCGGTCTGGGCCTGAAGAGCAGCCTTGTTGAGAGCAGTTTGGTGTTCTTGAGTCATGGCTTTAAATTTCTGCTCGTAATGACGAGATTTGGCGGCTGCAATCATGCCTTGATCAGAGATTGTGGTTTCAGCTTCCTTTAGCTTGGTTTCAAGCGTCTTGTTGAGCTTGCAGGATTCTTGATATAAGTTAACCAAACGCTCAAGACCCTACAAAGGTAAGATGACAGGTATTAATATTGATAAATCTTTGATAATAATGTAAATCGCAGGATATAATATGAGAATACTAACCTGGTTAAGAAAAGAAGTCATGAACCCGCTAGCTTCAATGAACCCGTGCTTCTCATAAGGAAATGTGTCAGAAATGACGGGGGAATCAGGTTATTTCCTTTTGCGGGAACTTGAACTCCGGGGCTTGGTAGCCGGTGAAGGTTTGGGAATAATGATGGCTTTGGAACTACTGGGTTTAGATGTGGCTGTGGTCTTGGGGCTAGGTTCTTTCTTGACCTGGATCTGATCAGAATAACTGTCCAATTCGTCGAGGTCAAAGACTTCAGGGATCTTGGCCGGTGCTGCGTAAAGGGAAAAGTTTTACTCTTTATTTTACTATTATACTATCTTGACTAATTATTATGAAAGTAATCCTTACCAGACATTTCGGATGACGAGTATTGACTGGAACTGGGGACGTGTGTGGTGAAGGTCTTGTCTATTGCTGGTAACTGGTAAACAGTATTGATTCTTTCTTCTGACTCGGCGGTAGGAGGAGCGACTTCCTTGAAGTTCACTGCATAAAGATCAAAAAGAAGGATATTAATAGAAGATTAGAATTAAATGGTCTATGGGAATATTTATAACCCTACCAGTGGTTAACCACTCCACCGGGAGGTTGGCACCCTCAGCAATGGAGTCTCGTTTGACAAAGAAAAATTTGCGTTGCCATCCGTCTTCGTTTTTGGTGGCTTTGAGAATCAGGGGTTTGCTAGAGGTCGAGAAGAGCAAGAACCGGCTAGAGCCATGGGATCGGAGGCGATAAGCAATAGGCAAATCCTCGATGCGGAGGTCAGAACAATGGAGGTTTTTGATTTGGTTAAGTACAATTAGTACTCTCCAAACCATGGGCATAGTTTGAGCAAAAGAGATGCCGGTGGTTCGAAAGAATTGCATCATGAATTCAGGAAAAGGGTATCGAAGACCTAGCGAAAAAGGATATGCTGGAAAACAAACCCATTCAGTGGAAGAAACATCCGATCGGATTGGTCGATCGAATGGTCTAAAGACCGTGTTATCAGGGAAAGCGCCAGAGGCTCGTAAAGCTGCAATATCTGCGTTGTCAAAAGCACAGATCTCTTTTTCGGGATTTTTAAGGAGATTCTGCTGGGTGAAGGTCTCGGCATCCATTGCAAGTAAGGCGATGTAAATTGACGGAAAGTAAATCAGAAATGGAGAATTACCTGAAGGTTCTGTTGAAGATATCTGCTTTTCAAACAAGAAAAGAGAAGATATAGGGGCATTGTGGATCTCCATTGAGTAAAAGACGCGTTGGAAGTTACGATGTGATCTTGACCGTCGCTTCGTTTTAAATTCCTTGAGTTATGGGATAAGATTTTTGAAATATATCCGTTGGATTGGTATCCCAACTGATATATTTGGGGACAATTGTTATGGCTCATTTTCTAAGCATACATATCCTGACCAATATCCTGCCTTTATTTGTTTATTTGTGACCAGGATGCTGGAAGAGGATATTGCTAACATCTTGGGCGATATCCTGAGTTAGCGATATCTTGAGGTTTATCGAATTAACTGTTTTGGTCAAAAATCACACAAGGATAATGCAACCAAATCTGATTTTGTGAGGAATGATGCTTGAAATGTGTAACAGCGATGAGGATCACTTCAATGTAAATTGCACAAACAACACAAGGGTTTATACGGGGAAAAAGCCCTTGATCAAGAGTTGATCTCCGGCACAAAAAACCCCGGGTGATGGAAACTACCGATCACCAAGCTCAAATAAATGAATAAATGTTTACAACTTCAGATAGTAACGAGCTAGGTACAAGGATCACTATCGTGAAACGTGTAAATGTGAGTGAAAACGAATGTATGTTCGCCGAGAGCTTCAAGTGTGCGAGTATATGAGTGTATGTAGCTCAGAAATGACTAAGTTTTTTTTACTAGCTCGTTACTCCTTTTAAAATAGAAATTCAACTACCAAACTAACTATCTGACTTTTGTGCCAAGCCCCCACGTTCTCCACAACGTCCATTTTTGGCCAAGCACGTGCAGAATAGCTTGGGAATATTCTCCAGGAATGTCGCCAAGACTTGGTCAAGCTTGTTATACCTGCGAGGTAATACAAACATAAGTAAACAATCGTCAGTACGAGGATCCTTGAAGTGATCCATGATCCTGATCCTGAAGCTCTTCTGAGGATCACCACCTGTCACAGAAGTAAGGATCACTAATTAGGATAACGAATAAGGATCACTAATTGTTAGAAAATCCTCCCCTAACAATTGCCCCCAAAATATAAGGAGTAATTTGTAAAATTAGCGAGTTATGTTTTCTTGATCTTATCCGCAACTAACTAACGGATATATAGCCGTTAATATAGAACTAGCCGTTGCGATCATGACGTCACAGAAGCGACAATCCTGCAGAATCATAATTATAAATAGAGATATAGATAGGATCAATATGCATTCAAATTCGAAAGAAACTCCCTTTATATTCTCAGTCATCGATCAATCAGGTATCTCTTTCTTCTCTTTCTACCTTTCTTACTCTGTTTTTCTTTCTTTATCACCATTGCTCTAAGAATGATGCTCCGAAGCTCACCGGGCAAGGATCACAAGAAGGATAGCCCTTTGAAGAGTCAAAAAATCATCAAGGACTCAGCGAATGAAAGGTGTTGTTTTAACGATGCACAAGTAGATAAAATCCGTCACTGTTTTCCGGCGAGTGCCTTCTTCAAAGCCTTTGATCCCACTGTTCTTAGCGACTATGTTTCTGAAACATGGGTTGCCTTTCCAGCTACTCCATTTACTATAGGGTACACCTATCCTTTCCCAGAATTCACACAATCCTTCTTTTCCCTGACCGGCATATCTTACATCCAAGCCATGCTGATGATTTGGAGGGTTTTATATACCCTAGAGAGGATCATCGAGCAGGAAGGCGTTGATTTAGGAATGTCGGAATTGGCAGAACTGTATGATCTTACTACCTTTGGTTCCCACCGTTATTTGTTCAAGCGAAAACCAGGTGCAGAACATCCCCTTCTCAAAGTCACTAAGAACGACAAAGATTGGAAACGTCGCTTCTTCTTTGTCAGAAGGAATTCCATTCTAAACGGAGAGGATCTACCAAAAACATGGTCCACCAATGGTAGGCCGGAGGATCATGAGAAGGATCACCAGGTAGTCTCCTTCATATGATAGGATTACTAACCCCTTTTGTCTTGTGTCATGCAGCTATCTCTGTTTCACATCTCATCACAACATCCGCAACCAGGGAAAGGCTTGCTGCTTTCTGGAACCTTGATCCTGAAACTAGAACTTTTAAGACAATAACCCAAGACTCTCAGGAGGTATCCTCAGGCTCTGTCACCATGTCAAGTAAGTATCCTTGTTTAAAATTTAAATAAATAGTGAAATATGAATTAAGAAAAGATACTTATCTTGTTTTGGTTGTGTAGGTGCTGGAAAATCTGCCAAAGCTGCTTCAAGGTTCAGTGTCACCGATCTCACCACTGTCAAATCCTCCAAAAGAAAGGTTCCTGCCAGCCCGACAGCCTCAATCCCCAAGGCACCCCTCAAAGGAAAGGGAATCAAGAGGAGAAAGGCCTCCGATGCTGAGGATTTGCAGGGTCTGCCTCTAATCCGTCATCAATTCCTTGAGTACTTTAATGAGGTGAGGATCACTGTCTTTGCTCATATATTCTGTTGACATATCCTGCTGATATATCCTGCTGATATATCCTGTTGATTTGAGGATCACTTAATTCTGACCTTATCCTTTATCCTCTTTACAGAAATTCTCTGAGATCGAGGATTATGTCGGCCACGTTGAGGATCAGGATAAGAAGATTGCCAACCTCCTGCAGGTTGCTGTGCTCAAGGATCTTGCACTTGCTGATCTTCAGAAGGAACTCCAGGATACCAAACAGAAGATGGCTCAGGTGCTGGTCAATTTTGACTATGAAAGGCAGGAGATCACAGATGATGCTAAAGTTTCTGCCGCCATAGCAATGTACAAAACCAAGCTGCAAATGGCCTTGGAATCTCAGGATCCTGCCTTCGACAAAAGCGGCTGGGAAATTGAAGAATGGAAAGCGAGGCTGGCTGAATTGGGTGATGAAGAGGAGGCTGAAGAGATCCTGACAATTGAGGCTGGAAACAAGGATGAAGCTGGTGAAGCAAGTGGAGGCGGGGGTGGTGATGCAGCAAAGGTTTAGGCTGCTTGATTGGGCAATGATGGACATTTCTAGACGTAGCCGGAGCCCAATTTTTTAAATTTGGTATTAGCTTTTTGTGGTTGTGGTGTTGAACAATTTAATGGTTTGTACTTTGAACAATAGGTTTTAGGATTAAGGATCTTGTATGATCCTTAGGACAATAGGCAGGATTGCATATGGTGGAGGGATCCTCTGTTTGGGGGATGAAGCCATTGTGATCCTGCCGCCTTTATATTCCTGCACTACTCTTGAACTTATTATTATGGACACCCTTTACCTACCCCAGCGGACGGGCCACGTTTTGCTGGTAGAAGCTCGGGTAGGTAATTTTGACAACCTTTTAAGGGTTAGTCTTTTGTTTATAAATAAAAACTTAACCTTTTGACGCTTATCTCGTGTTGTTATCCTTTTTAATATGTTACTTTCCAACTGTTGTAATGTTCATTCTGTTTATACTTATCAAGCCTTGAAAAATTAGAAAAGATATCCAGAAAGTTTAGGATATGATCAAGGATCACATATCCCATAACCGATAAGTTCTAAAAAGTGATATGGTTTAAGAATCACAAGTTCAGTTGTCAAGTATAAGGGTTATTCAAATAAATAATGAATAGAATTAAAAATAGTTAAGGATCATACCTGAGGATCCAAGTTAGGATCCTAACCTTAATAAGGATAACTATAAGATAAACCTTAGAATAAAGTAAGGATCGAGGATCCCTAGTTGCCTATCTTCAAGAACCTGAAATAGAGCATCACTTGGGACTAAGCCAATATAAGATAAGAATTAGTAACTGGGGACAAGCCCAAGGATAACTGGGGACAAGCCCAAGGATCGTATGTAAACTGGAGTATGGCCCTAACTGGCGACTATCCAAACTTAGTGGCATGAAAATGCCAAAACCTTAGCTAACGTGAAAACGTTAGAAACCTTAGCTAACGTGAAAACGTTAGAAACCTTAGGAACGGATGTATGGTACGTCTACCATTATACGTAGGATCCTAAGCATAGCCAGTACAATGGAATTATCAGCCCCTAAAACGAGTACTGGTCCCAATGCCTTGAACTATACCAGGATCATCGTGCGCTACAGGCGGAACTGGGGACAAGCCCGAATAACTGGGGTTAAACCCAAAGGACGGATTGCTTCTGTGGATAACCAACGTTATGCTAAGGATACCTGAACTTTCAAAACTTGAACTCACGTGAGAGATGGATAAAGGATACATGATCCTTATCCATATATGAGAAAATAATGAATTGAAATAGTTCAAGTTTAGGATATTACCTAAGTAAGGATCACCGATACTTTGAGGATCCTTTAAGGATATCCCTATCGTGAGGATCATTTATGCCAAGAGGATCCTGCTCACATGAAATATTTCTTTAAGTGGACAGCATTCCAAGCTCTTGGTAGCAAATAACCTTCCATGGTTAGCAATCTATATGCCCCCTTTCCTGCTTCAGCTTCAATCAAATAAGGGCCTTCCCATTTTGGAGCCAATTTTCCATCAGCAGGATTGGTGGTATTCTGAAATGCTTTCCTTAATACCATATCTCCAACTTGAAACCTCCTGATCCTGACATTTTTGTTGTAAGCACCAGCCATTCTTTGCTGATAACTGGCTATCCTTATCCTAGCCATATCCCTGATTTCTTCAATAGTATCCAGGTCTTGAGCCAAGTTCTCATCATTCTCCTCAGGATCACGGGTACTTGTTCTTGCAGTTGGAACCACCATTTCTGTTGGGATCACTGATTCTGCCCCAAACACCAAAGAGAATGGTGTTTGACCGGTAGCATTCTTGGGGGTTGTCCTATCAGCCCAAAGCACATAGGGTAGTTCTTCTGCCCATTTCCCTTTCTTGGATCCAAGCTTCTTCTTCAAATTGTTGATGATGATCTTGTTGGATGATTCTGCCTGACCGTTAGCTTGTGGGTGGACTGGTGTTGATGTTATCATCTTAATCCCCCAGCTGTCACAAAAGTTAGTGGTTCTACCCCCAATAAATTGGGAACCATTATCACATATAATCTCAGAAGGAATTCCAAATCTAGTGATAATATTTCTTTTAATGAAGGATATAACTTCCTTTTCTCTGACTTGAGCAAAAGCTTCAGCTTCTATCCACTTGGAGAAGTAATCAGTCATAGCTAGCATGAATACTTTTCCACCAGGTGCCTTAGGGAGCTTTCCAACTATATCCATACCCCATCTCATAAATGGCC
The DNA here is from genome assembly GCA_030545235.1 of Helianthus tuberosus. Lineage (NCBI taxonomy): Eukaryota > Viridiplantae > Streptophyta > Magnoliopsida > Asterales > Asteraceae > Helianthus > Helianthus tuberosus. The sequence goes on from CM060370.1 coordinate 187,150,190, forward strand.
AAGAGGAGGATATAGGATGCAATAATTCAGCTGGTTGATGAAGGATATTACTGTGTCTCTGACAAGGATCACATCTCTTAGCATACTCCACAGCATCTTTCTTCATGGTTGGCCAGTAGTATCCTGTCCTCAGGATCCTTGAGAATAATGCCCTGCCCCCAGTGTGGTTTCCACAATCTCCTTCATGGAAGTCTTTTAAAACTTCTTGGATTTCAGGATCCTCAACGCATCTCAAGTATGGTCCTGCAAGAGATCGTCTATACAACATATTATTTAAAATTGTGAATTGAGATACCTTAATTTTGAAAGCCCTAGGGTTTTCTCCTGTAGGAATCTCTCCATGTTGTAGGTATCTCATAATTGGTGAGATCCATGATCCTGATCCTGAATGGGATTGAGTATCCTCACTAGGGATAATTGCAGAATCATTCCCTATCTCCATAGCCACATGATCCTCGATAGCCGGGGTCAGGATATGGATAATAGGAATCTTGATATCCTCCGGGATCTTCAAGGATGATCCTAAATTAGCCAATGCATCAGCTTCTGTATTTTCTTCCCTTGGTACCTGTGACAAATTAAAGGAAACAAAAGAGAGTGCCAAATTTTTGACTATCTCCAAATATTTGGTTAGCTTTTCACCTTTAACAGCATAGGATCCATTAAAGTGGTTTGTAATTAACAATGAATCTACATGTACCTCAAGATACCTGATCCCCATATGCTTTGCAATTTGCAAACCAGCAATTAAGGCTTCATATTCAGCCTCATTGTTAGTGGTTTGGAACTCACAAGCTATAGAGTGGGGTATTATGTCCCCCTGTGGCGATTTTAGTAGTATTCCAAGCCCTGTGCCTTTGACATTTGAGGATCCATCAGTATAGAGTATCCAAGGATCCTTGGTCTCTTCTAGTTGTTGGCCTTCCAACTTAGCTTCTTCTTGTAAATCACTACTGAAATCAGCCACAAAGTCAGCTAATGCTTGGGATTTGATGGCTGTCCTAGGCTCATATCTTATATCATATGCACTTAGTTTTACTGCCCATTTAGCCATCCTTCCTGACATCTCTGGTTTCCTGAGGACATTCTTAATTGGAAAATTAGTTTTAACAATGATAACATGAGTTTCAAAATAATGTCTTAATTTAGTGGATGCCATAATTAATGCAAGAATAAGCTTTTCAAGGTGTGAATACCTGGATTCAGCATCAAGTAAACTTTTACTTACATAATAGACAGGATGTTGTGTACCTTGATGATCCTTAACAAGGACCGCACTTATTGCTTTTGAGGATACTGCAAGATACAAGGATAGTACATCGCCTTTTTCTGGTTTCATCAAAGCTGGGGCTGAGGATAGGTAGTCTTTGAGGGCTCTTAAAGCATTTTCATGCTTCTCAGTCCACTCAAATTTCTTGTTCTTCCTTAGGATATCATAGAATTCTTTACACTTCTCGGAGGATTTGGATATAAATCTGTTCAAGGCTGCTATCCTGCCTGTTAGCCTTTGAACATCCTTAGCATTGACCAGAGATTTGATGTTCACTATTGCTTTGATTTGTTCCGGGCTAGCTTCAATGCCTCTCTTTGTCACCATATACCCTAAGAATTTACCTGCTTTAACACCAAAGTGACATTTTGAAGGATTAAGTTTCATGTTATATTTATCAAGGATATCGAATGCTTCCTCCAAGTCTCTTAGGTGATCCTCAACTTTTAAGGATTTTACCACCATATCATCTATATAAACCTCCATAGTTTGTCCAATCTGATCCTTGAACATCATATTTACCAGCCTTTGGTATGTTGCACCTGCATTTCTTAATCCGAACGGCATAGCAATATAGCAGTATATACCAGTTGGAGTCATGAAGGCTGTATCCTCTTGGTCGGATGGTTCCATTTGGATTTGTTGAAATCCAGATGAAGCATCCATAAAAGTTAACAGTTCATGACCCGCGGTTGCATCCACCATGGAGTCAATGTGGGGTAAAGGGAAAGGATCCTTGGGACATGCCTTATTTAAATCGGTAAAATCGACACATACCCTCCACTTTCCGTTTTTCTTTTGAACAACGACCACATTGGCCAACCATCTTGGATACTTGACCTCTCTAATCATACCTGCCCGGAGCAATTTTTCTACCTCTTCCTGGATAATGGCATTCCTTTCCGGTGCAAACTTCCTTCTCCTTTGATGGATTGGTTTGAAGGATCTGTCGATGCCGAGTTTGTGAGTGATAACATCTTTGGATATACAAGTCATATCTTCGTGTTTCCATGCAAAGGTAGTCTTTCTCTTTTTGAGGAAGGATACGAGGTCTTCTTTCATTTCGCCAAGGATCCCTGATCCGATATAGATTTTGGATTCAGGATCATCAGGATCCATGAGGATTTCTACCACATCCTGTTCACTCGCCTCCAAGACATCCCTTGGAGGATACCTTGATTGCTATTGCTCCCTGGGTTTCGAAGCTGGTTTCATCGATGAAGTATAGCAATTCTTAGCCTCCTGCTGATCACTATCAATCTTCACTATTCCCCAAGGACTAGGGAGCTTCACACATTGATGGTAAGTGGATGGGACTGATTTCATATCGTGTATCCAGGGCCTGCCAAGGATAACATTACAACAAGATAAACAGTCAATAACACAAATTTTTTATAAGAGTGTAGGCCTTCAATGTATATTGGGAGTTTAATGTCCCCCAGGGTATTCTTAGTTTCACCACTAAATCCCACGAGTACAGAGGATCTTGGTATGATCTCTGATTCAGGAATACCCATCTTCTTTAGGACATCAAGCTGGATAATGTTCACTGAACTTCCTCCGTCTATAAGGATCCTGCGGACAAAATGGTTAGATATGAAAAGAGTAATAACTAAACCATCGTGATGAGGATCCTGGATATCAACACGATCCTCTTCATCAAAGGTTATAACTTTCCCTTCCGAGACACTTGATGTTCGAACAGGTCTTTCTCCGTTATCCATTTTAGTTTCCTTTGCATGCCTTTTAGCTGCTGAGAAGGATGTGCCGCAAATGTCTGATCCTCCGGAAATGAAGTTTATCACTTGTGCATCCGCTGGAGGGGCTGGAGCCTTCTCAGGGATCCTTTCAGGATCCTGAGTCCTTGACTTCTTTCTTCCCAACAATTCTTTTAGATGCCCCTTGCTCAACAAGTATCCAATTTCCTTTCTTAGTGCAATGCATTCTTCTGTGAGGTGCCCAAAATCTTCATGGTATGCACACCACTTTGATTTATCCTTAGTTGCAGCTGGCCTATCATTTTTTCTGGGCCATCTAGCTTTATCACCTAGACTCTGCATCGCAAGGATTAGTTCATTGTTATCAACACTAAAACAATATTCAGAAATTGGAGGATAATCTTCATCATCCTCTTCTTGATCAATAGAATGCACATTCTGGTTATCAGATCTGTTGTAGGATCTGAACTTGTTGTTCCTGAATGAGGATCCTTGCTTATCCTGCTTTGAGGATCCTGCTAACCTCTCCTGGATCCTCTTGTCATCTTCTAGTCGAATGAACCTAAGTGCTCGGGTTCTTACCTCATCTAAGTTCCTGCACGGTGTCATAACAAGATCATCATAGAAAGACGAATCCCTAAGCAATCCCATTTTAAAGGCCTCAACAGCCGTGGCTATATCTAAGTTGGGAATGTCTAAGGATTCTTTACTGAATTTGGTAATGTAATCCCTTAATGATTCATTATGACCCTGGGTTATCCTATATAAATCACTAGTTAATCGTTCAAATTTCCTACTACAAGAAAACTGATTATTAAACAAGTTAACTAGGTTAGCAAATGAGGTAATAGAATAGGGAGGAAGACTTAGCAGCCATTTGAGAGCTGATCCAGTAAGAGTGGATCCGAATCCTTTGCACAGGCATGCTTCCTTTAACCTTTCTGGGATTGGATTGATCTCCATCCTCTCCCTGTATTGTGCTATGTGTTCTTCAGGATCCGTTGAACCATCATACAGTTTCATTGTAGGCACATGGAACCTCTTGGGTATCTCAGCATCACAGATTGGTGGTGCAAAACGAGATATCTTATGGCTCCCATCTGCAATCTCTGGGATAGGTTTGACTACTCCCGGGACACTTGATATCATATCCTTTAGCTTTTGCAATTCTCTGGCCATGGCATGATTGATACCTGGATCCTGCATAAGACCATGGTTAGTAGTATAAGAATTGTTAAAAGTGTTACCTCCCATTGGATTCAAGTTAGGAAGAATGGATGTTAATCCATATTGTTGGGGCTCTGGAATGATCGAGGGACCAGTAGAAGCATTGGTCTGCATTGGAATAAAATCTCCCTGATGGACATCTGAACTTCCTGTTTGCAAACTCCTCAAGGATCCTGGCATCTGGAAGGATCCCTGAAACTGGGACGATCCTGGAACAAAGGAGGATCCTTGAACCTGGGATGATCCTGGAACGAAGGAGGATCCTTGAACCTGGGATGATCCTGGAACGAAGGAGGATCCTTGAACCTGGGATGATCCTGGAACGAAGGAGGATCCTTGAACCTGGGATGATCCTGGAACGAAGGAGGATCCTTGAACCTGGGATGATCCTGGAACGAAGGAGGATCCTTGAACCTGCTGCATTCCTGAATATCCTCCTGAACTCGTGAGGGATCCCATATGCTGAGGATAGGATCCCGCTGGCTGGAAATATGAACCTGATGCCTGGTGTTTTGGTCAAAAAATCTGATGAGGATATTGCAACCAAACTCTTTGTTTAGGGGAATGATGCTTTAAATATGTAACAGCGATGAGGATCACTTCAATGTAAAATGCACAAACAACACAAGGATTTATACGGGGAAAAAGCCCTTGATCAAGAGTTGATCTCCGGCACAAAAAACCCCGGGTGATGGAAACTACCGATCACCAAGCTCTAATAAATGATTAAATGTTTACAACTTCGGATAGTAACGAGCTAGGTACAAGGATCACTACGGTGAAATGTGTAAAAAGTGTATGAAATTGCTAAGTGTTTGAACGAGAGCTTGTATGAGCGTTTGTACGAGTGTGTGTAACTGAGAAATGACCAAGTGTGTTCTACTAGCTCGTTACTCCCTTTTTTAAAATAGAAATAACCACCTAAACTAACTATCCGACTTTCGTGCCAAGCCTCCACGTTCTCCATAACGTCTATTTTTGGTCAAGCACGTGCAGAATAGTTTAGGAATATTCTCCAGGAATGTCGCCTAGACTTGGTCAAGCTCAATATACCTGCGAGATGCTACAAAACATAAGTAAACAATCGTCAGTACGAGGATCTTTGAAGTGATCCATGATCCTGATCCTAAAGCCCTTCTGAGGATCACCACCTGTCACAGAAGTAAGGATCACTAATTAGGATAACGAATAAGGATCACTAATTGTTAGAAAATCCTCCCCTAACAATTGCCCCCAAAATATAAGGAGTAAATTGTAAAATTGGCGAGTTATATTTTCTTGGTCTTATCCGTAACTAACTAACGGATATATAGCCGTTAAAATAGAACTAGCCGTTGCAATGATGATGTCACGGAAGTGACAATCCTGCAGAATCATAATTATAAATAGAGATATAGATAGGATCATTATGCATTCAAATTCGAAAGAGACTCCCTTTAAATTCTCAGTCGACGAACAACCAGGTAACTCTTTCTCTTCTTTCTTCCTTCTTACTCTGTTTCTCTATCTTTATCTCCGTCACTTCGAAATGTTGCTCCGAAGTTCACCGGGCAAGGATCACCCAAAGAACAGTCCTCCGAAAAGCCAGGGGATCATTGAAGATTCCATTAAAGAACGCTGCTGCTTCAATGATGCTCAGATAGATAGGATTCGCCACTGCTTTCCGGCGAACACCGAATTCAGGCCTTTTGACCCCAATGCCTTGAGCGATCATATCTCCGATAAGTGGGTTGCCTTCCCCGTCACTCCTTTCACCATAGGCTATACATATCCTTTTCCAGCCTTCACCCAATCTTTCTTTTCCCTAACCGGCATCTCTTATATCCAAGCCATGCCGATGATTTGGAGGGTTTTGCACACCCTTGAAAGGATCATTGATGAGGAGGGAATAGATCTAGGAATGGCAGAGCTGGGAGAGCTATATGATCTTACCACCTTTGGCTCTCACCGTTATTTGTTCAAACGTAAACCTGGTGAAGAACACCCGATCTTTAAAGCCACCAAGAATGATGCTAATTGGAAGCGACGCTTCTTTTTTATCAAGAGAGATTCCATCCAGGATGGAAAGGATCTTCCTAAAAAATGGGCTACCCATGGTAGGATGGAGGATCCTGAGAAGGATCACCAGGAACTTTCTTTTGATGTAAGGATAACTGATATTTTTGCTTTCTTGTTATGCAGCTATCACGGTTTCACACCTCAAACTGTCCCCTGCTGCTAAGGAAAGGCTCCTCGCTTTCAAGAGACTTGATCCTGAAACAAGAACTTTCAAGACAACAACCCAAGATTCACAGGAGGTATCCTCAGGCTCTGTCACAATGTCAAGTAAGTATCCTTGTTTAAAATTTAAATATATAGTGAAATATGAACTAGGAAAAGATACTTATCTTGTTTTAATTGTGTAGGTGCTGGAAAATCTGCCAAGCCTGTATCCCAATTCAACACGGCTGACCTTGATGTCGTACGATCCAGGAAGAAGAGATCCACCACCAGTCCTAGCATTTCCATTCCAAAGGCACCCACAAAAGGAAAGGGTGTCAAGAAGAGGAAAACTTCTGATGCTGAGGATCTTCAGGGTCTACCACTGATCCGCCACCAGTTCCTTGAATACTTCAATGATGTAAGGATCCTTTATTCTGCCTATGTATCCTACTCGTATGAGGATCACTTGGTCTTGAACTGCTTTTATCCTTTTCTTTTGCAGAAATTTGCTGAGATTGAGGATTATGTGGGCCACGTTGAGGATCAAGATAAAAAGATTGCCGACCTCCAACAGGTTGCTGTGCTCAAGGATCTTGCACTTGCTGATGCTCGGAAGGAACTCCTAGATGAGAAGACTAAGACAGCCAAACTTCTGATTGACCTTGACTATGAAAAGCATGACCTTATTGAAAATGCTAAGGTCTCTGCCGCCATCACGATGTACCAGACAAAATTGAAGATGGCCCAGGAAGCTCAAGATCCTAGCTTTGATAAAAACAGCTGGGATGTTGAGGGTTGGAAGGCAAGGTTGGTTGATCTTGAAGATGATGAAGAGGAGGCTACTGAGGTCTTGGCGATTGAAGCAAGTGGCAGTGGGAAGGATCAGGTGAAGGATACCGCAGCTGGAGGAGAAGAGGATGCAGCAAAGGTGTAGGCTGCACAATTGGGCGATGATGGATATATGTGCTAAGGCCGGAGCCCAATTTTTTAGTTTGGTGGTAGTTTTTTGTGGTTGTGATGTTTAAAACAATTTCATGGTTTGTACTTTGAACAATAGGTTTTAGGATTAAGGATCATGTATGATCCTTTGGACAATAGGCAGGATTGCAATTGGTGGAGGGATCCTCTGTTTGGGGGATGAAGCCATTGTGATCCTGCCGCCTTTATATTCCTGCACTACTTTTGAACTCATTATCATGGACACCCTTTACCTACCCCAGCGGACGGGCCACGTTTTGCTGGTAGAAGCTCGGGTAGGTAATTTTGACAACCTTTAAAGGGTTAGCTTTATGTTAATAAATAAAAACTTAACCTTTTGTCGCTTACCTTGTGTTGTTATCCTTTTTAGTATGTTACTTTCCAACTGTTGTAATGTTCATTCTGTTTATATTTATCAAGCCTTGAAAAATTAGAAAAGATATCCAGAAAGTTTAGGATATGATCAAGGATCACATATCCCACAACCGATAAGTTCTAAAAAGTGATATAGTTTAAGAAACACAAGTTCAGTTGTCAAGTATAGGGGTTATTTAGAAGAATAATGAATAAAATCAAAAAAGTTAAGGATCGTACCTGAGGATCCAAGTTAGAATCCTAACCATAATAAGGATAACTATAAGATAAACCTTAGAGTGAAATAAGGATCAAAGATCCCTAGCTGCCTATCTTCAAGGACCTGAAATAGAGCATAACTTGGGACTAAGCCGATATAAGAAAAGAGTTAGCAACTGGGGACAAGCCCAAGGATAACTGGGGACAAGCCCAAGGATAACTGGGGACAAGCCCAAGGATAACTGGGGACAAGCCCAAGGATCGTATGTAAACTGGAGTATGGCCCTAACTGGCGACTATCCAAACTTAGTGACATGAAGATGCCAAAACCTTAGCTAACGTGAAAACGTTAGAAACCTTAGCTAACGTGAAAACGTTAGAAACCTTATGAACGGATGTATGGTACGTCTACCATTATACGTAGGATCCTAAGCATAGCCAGAACAATGGAATTATCAGCCCCTAGAACGAGTACTGGTCCCAAAGCCTTGAACTACACCAGGATCATCGTGCGCTACAGGCGGAATCTGGGGACAAGCCCAAATAACTGGGGTTAAACCCAAAAGACGGATTGCTTCTGTGGATAACCAACGTTGTGCTAAAGATACCTGAACTTTCAAAACTTGAACTCACGTGAGAAATGGATAAAGGATACATGATCCTTATCCTAATATGAGAAAATAAAGAAATGAAATAGTTCAAGATTAGGATATTACCTGAATAAGGATCACCGATACTTTGAGGATCCTTTAAGGATATACCTATCGTGAGGATCACCTATACCATAAGGATCCTGCTTACATGAAATATTTCTTCAAGTGGACAACATTCCAAGCTCTTGGTAGCAAATCACCTTCCATTGTTAGCAATCTATATGCCCCCTTTCCTGCTTCAGCTTCAATCAAATAAGGGCCTTCCCATTTTGGAGCCAATTTTCCATCAGCAGGATTGGTGGTATTCTGAAATGCTTTCCTTAACACCATATCTCCAACTTGAAACCTCCTGATCCTGACATTTTTGTTGTAAGCACCAGCCATTCTTTGTTGATAACTGGCCATCCTTATCCTAGCCATATCCCTGATTTCTTCAATAGTATCCAGGTCTTGAGCCAAGTTTTCATCATTTTCCTCAGGATCACGGGTACTTGTTCTAGCAGTAGGAACCACCATTTCTGTTAGGATCACTGATTCTGCTGCGAATACCAAAGAGAATGGTGTTTGACCAGTAGCATTCTTGGGGGTTGTCCTATCAGCCCAAAGCACATAGGGTAGTTCTTCTGCCCATTTCCCTTTCTTGGATCCAAGCTTTTTCTTCAAATTGTTGATGATGATCTTGTTGGATGATTCTGCTTGGCCATTAGCTTGTGGGTGGACTGGTGTTGAAGTTATCATCTTAATCCCCCAGCTGTCACAAAAGTTAGTGGTTCTGCCCCCAATAAATTGGGAACCATTATCACATATAATCTCAGAAGGGATACCAAATCTAGTTATAATATTTCTTTTAATGAAGGATATAACTTCCTTTTCTCTGACTTGGGCAAAGGCTTCAGCCTCTATCCACTTGGAGAAGTAATCAGTCATAGCTAACATGAATATTTTCCCACCAGGTGCCTTAGGGAGCTTTCCAACTATATCCATACCCCATCTCATAAATGGCCAAGAGGAGGATATAGGATGCAATAATTCAGCTGGTTGATGAAGGATATTGTTGTGTCTCTGGCAAGGATAACATCTTCTGGCATACTCCACAGCATCTTTCTTCATGGTTGGCCAGTAGTATCCTGTCCTCAGGATCCTTGAGAATAAAGCCCTGCCCCCAGTGTGGTTTCCACAATCTCCTTCATGGAAGTCTTTTAAAACTTCCTGAACTTCAGGATCCTCAATGCATCTCAAGTATGGTCCTGCAAGAGATCGTCTATACAACATATTATTTATAATTGTGAATTGAGATACCTTAGATTTGAAAGCCCTAGGGTTTTCTCCTGTAGGAATCTCTCCATGTTGTAAGTATCTCATAATTGGTGAGATCCATGATCCTGATCCTGAATAGGATTGAGTATCCTCACAAGGGATAATTGCAGAATCATTTCCTATCTCCATAGCCTCGTGATCCTCGATAGCCGGGGTCAGGATATGGATAATAGGAATCTTGATATCCTCCGGGATCTTCAAGGATGATCCTAAGTTAGCCAATGCATCAGCTTCTGTATTTTCTTCCCTTGGTACCTGTGACAAACTAAAGGAAACAAAAGAGAGTGCCAAACTTTTGACTATCTCCAAATACTTGGTTAGCTTTTCACCTTTAACAGAATATGATCCATTAAAGTGGTTTGTAATCAACAAAGAATCTACGTGTACCTCAAGATACCTGATACCCATATGCTTTGCAATTTGTAAACCAGCAATTAGGGCTTCATATTCAGCCTCATTGTTAGTGGTTTGGAATTCACAAGCTATAGAATGGGGTATTATGTCCCCCTGTGGCGATTTTAGTAGTATTCCAAGTCCTGTGCCTTTGATATTTGAGGATCCATCAGTATAAAGTATCCAAGGATCCTTGGTCTCTTCTAGCTGCTGGACTTCTAGCTCAGCTTCTTCTTGTAATTCACTACTGAAATCAGCCACAAAGTCAGCTAATGCTTGGGATTTGATGGCTGTCCTAGGCTCAAATCTTATATCATATGCACTTAGCTTCACTGCCCACTTAGCCATCCTTCCTGACATCTCTGGTTTCCTGAGGACATTCTTAATTGGGAAATTAGTTTTAACAATGATAACATGAGTTTCAAAATAATGTCTTAACTTTGTAGATGCCATGATTAATGCAAGAATAAGCTTTTCAAGGTGTGAGTACCTGGATTCGGCATCAAGTAAGCTTTTACTTACATAATAGACAGGATGTTGTGTACCTTCATGATCCTTAACAAGGACCGCACTTACTGCTTTTGAGGATACTGCAAGATACAAGGATAACACATCGCCTTTTTCTGGTTTCATCAAAGCCGGGGCCGAGGATAGGTAATCTTTGAGGGCTTTTAAAGCATTTTAATGCTTCTCCGTCCACTCAAATTTCTTGTTCTTCCTTAGGTTATCATAGAATTCTTTGCACCTCTTGGAGTGGTTATGGTCTTGATAAACACATTTATCTTATTGGTTTATTGATACATTACATACTTTATTGCTTCCACTAATTGTTAGAAAATCCTCCCCTAACACCTGGGTCATTGTTGTTGTTCCGTAGTGCACTCCTTTTGGTCCACCCACATATTGAATGTCTGGAACCACTGATGGCTGAGAAGTAATCACCGGAGTATCAAAATTCAAAGATCTGGGCATCAGTGGGGAGTGATCCTCTGCCGTTTTCTTCTGTTTCTTAATTTCGTCAATCTCCCGGAGGATCCTTTCGTTGGTCTTATCCTGCTCTTGTGCATGATTCCTCATCTACAAAATCAAGGCATAGAGATCATTAGTAGTAGGATTAGTTGAAACAGAAGAAGTAGGTGGTTTTGAGAAAATGGGAGTTGGTTTCTTCGCGGCATTCTCAGTATTCTTCTGGGATCCAGAAGGTGGTGGAGGCAAAGGAGGAACGCCTTGTGAAGAAGTGAATGAGGGCATCAAGTTTGAAGCATTCTTCGCTGAGGAAGCCATTTGCTTGGTTGTAGTGAACCGAAATGAGCATAAAAATGCGTATTTTTCTAAGGACGAAGCACCAATTGCCCCACGGTGGGCGCCAAACTGTTTTGGTCAAAAATCACACAAGGATAATGCAACCAAATCTGATTTTGTGAGGAATGATGCTTGAAATGTGTAACAGCGATGAGGATCACTTCAATGTAAATTGCACAAACAACACAAGGGTTTATACAGGGAAAAAGCCCTTGATCAAGAGTTGATCTCCGGCACAAAAAACCCCGGGTGATGGAAACTACCGATCACCAAGCTCAAATAAATGAATAAATGTTTACAACTTCGGATAGTAACGAGCTAGGTACAAGGATCACTATCGTGAAACGTGTAAATGTGAGTGAAAACGAATGTATGTTCGCCGAGAGCTTCAAGTGTGCGAGTATATGAGTGTGTGTAGCTCAGAAATGACTAAGTTTTTTTTTACTAGCTCGTTACTCCTTTTAAAATAGAAATTCAACTACCAAACTAACTATCCGACTTTTGTGCCAAGCCCCCACGTTCTCCACAACGTCCATTTTTGGCCAAGCACGTGCAGAATAGCTTGGGAATATTCTCCAGGAATGTCGCCAAGACTTGGTCAAGCTTGTTATACCTGCGAGGTAATACAAACATAAGTAAACAATCGTCAGTACGAGGATCCTTGAAGTGATCCATGATCCTGATCCTGAAGCTCTTCTGAGGATCACCACCTGTCACAGAAGTAAGGATCACTAATTAGGATAACGAATAAAGATCACTAATTGTTAGAAAATCCTCCCCTAACATTAACCACGTGCAGGTTAAAGGCTGAGACTTGCTAACGGTCAAGTGGACTTCTTCTCCTCAAGACTCGGACGTGTTTGTTGAAGGAGAGACGTTGAACCCGAAAGACCAGGTCTACAACGTTCGATTAAGGAATATTCGGTGGATCCCGGAAGTTTAGGATAGTTTGTTATATTATCTTTACTATAAATAGATGGGAGCGGATTAGTTTAAGGCACACAATTGACACTTACACTCTCGAACACTTTCACTCTCTAGCTCATTGCAAACACCACACTTGTATTCAAATTTCATTGTAACACATAGTCGATCCGCACCACATCCTGCACTGTATCCTGACGTTTGAAGGAATAAGAAGAACAAGGCAGCTGCGATTGTCAGCTCCCGAGGTTTTATGCCGGCGATCTAGATTGATCAAGGGCTTTCCTCGTACATCTCATGTCGTTTGCTTTACTTTTGCTCATAGTTTGATCATAGATACAGCTCAATATCCTGAGCCGTATCCTGAATACTGATTTTTCTAAATAACTTAACAAGCATATTTTCAATACACTTTTTAGCACACTGCCTCACTTTACTAATTTGATCACTTAATTGCTTCGGTAATTTTTGACCAAAACAGCTGGATAGAAAAGACTGAGACAGTCTTAAGAATAAGCAAGTGTGCTGAAGAAGATAAGATAATGTTTGCTTCTAATCTATTTAAGAATTCAACACTAGAATGGTGGAACACTATCCTCCAATCAAGAGGAAGTGATAGAACTTACAATATGGAATGGGAGGAGTTTAAAAACATGGTAGAAAGGAAATTATGCCCTCCTAATGAAAAAGAACAGATAGTAAACAAGTTCTTAAACCTTAGGATGACTGGTGTGGATAGTAAGGGATACACTAAGTTATTCTTTGAATATGCTCGAATAGTGCCAACTCTTGCTTCACCCGAACTAGTGTTAATCTCCTGTTATATCCGGGGATTAATTGGAGAGATAAGAGACGTAGTCAAGGCAGCTAGACCTCAAACCATAGAAGAAGCCGTAGAACTAGCCAATACCTTGACAGATGAATTAGTCCGTACCCGAGAAGAGGATCAAAGGAGGAACCTAACCCAGAAGCTCACACAAGAATTTCGTTCTGGAAATTTTAATCATGGGAAAAAAATATAGGTTCTACCTCTACACCTTACTGTAAGAATTGCAAAAGAAAGCATTCAGGAAGATGCTCCATATACTGTAATTTTTGCAAAATATCGGGACACAAGGAAGAAGACTGCAGGAAGAAAGCTAACAACATGATATGCTATAACGGCGGAGAACAAGGTCATATCAAGCCTAACTGCCCAAAATTAGCCCCGGCTACAAACAACAAGAATACAAAAAATGCTAGAGCATTTGTTCTAACGGCAGAAGAAGCAAAGATGATCCCGGATGTGATCACTGGTACGTTTTTAGTTAATGATATTTTTGCTAAAGTATTATTTGACTCTGGTGCAAACCAAAGTTTTATTAATACTTCATTTTGTAAATTACTTAATCAATCATTAACTAAACTACCACAAGAGTGTCTAGTAGAGACAGCTAATGGGGAAACCATTAAGATTTCTGAAATCTTACAGGGAGCAAGAATCGAAATTTTAAATCAGAAATTTATTGCAAACCTTTACCCCATGAATCTGACAGGATTCGATGTCGTATTAGGAATGGATTGGTTAATAGCCAATAAAGCCAGTATTTTATGTGATCAAAAGTCGATACAAGTAAATTCACCAAAAGGTGAAAAGATCACGATTAAAGGATATAAAACTTCCAAATCTACTAAATTCATCTCTGTGATGAAAACGGCAAGTTACATAAGAAAAGGATCATTAGTGTATTTGATTTCTATAATCACTAACACTAAAGGAAAGGATTTAAAGGATATTCCAGTAGTATCCCAGTTTTCAGATGTATTTCCAAAAGAATTGCCAGGGCAACCTCCAGATAGAGAAGTTGAATTTAGAATCCATTTAATACCAGGAACAACACCGATTGCCAAAGTACCTTACCGTTTGGCACCTGCAAAAATGCCAGAATTGAATAAACAATTAGACGAATTGTTGGAGAAATGATTTATACAGCCAAGTTCGTCACCGTGGGGAGCACCGATCTTATTTGTTAAAAGAAGGACGGATCAATGCGTATGTGCATTGACTACCGTGAATTGAACAAGGTCACGATTAAGAACCGGTACCCATTACCAAGAATCGATGATCTGTTCGATCAACTACAAGGAGCTCGATTTTTCTCTAAAATCGATTTAAGGTCAGGATATCATCAATTAAAGGTACAGGAAGAGGACATTCCTAAGACCGCATTTAGAACAAGGTATGGCCATTATGAATTTACTGTCATGCCATTTGGTTTAACCAATGCCCCAGCTGCATTTATGGACATGATGAACCGAATATGTAAGCCATATTTGGATAAATTCATAATTGTTTTTATTGATGATATCCTCATCTATTCTAAAAGTAAAGAGGAACATGCAAAACATTTGCACGCACTTTTAAGTTTATTAAGAAAGGAAAAGCTTTATGCTAAATTTTCAAAGTACGAGTTTTGGTTAAAGCAAGTACAGTTTCTTGGACATTTAGTTGATCATGAAGGAATTCATGTGGATCCAACAAAAATCGAGGCGATTGCCAAATGGAAAACCCCTGAATCACCAACCGAGGTTAGAAGTTTCTTAGGATTGGCCGGTTATTATAGAAGATTTATTCGAGATTTTTCTAGAATAGCCATTCCCTTAACTAAGCTAACCTGTAAATCCATTAAGTTTGAATGGGGACCAAAACAAGAAGAAGCCTTTAGAATTCTTAAGCAAAGATTAACCCATACACCCATACTAGCGTTACCAGAAGGAACTGAAGACTTTGTAGTCTATTGTGACGCTTCCAAATTAGGTTATGGATGTGTATTAATGCAACGACAAAAGGTTATAGCATATGCATCTAGACAACTTAAGAATCATGAAGAGAATTATTCAACCCATGATTTAGAGTTAGGAGCTATAATTTTTGCCCTTAAGATTTGGAGACATTACCTTTATGGTAGTAAGTTTACCATATTCACTGATCATAAGAGTTTAAGGTATGTTTTCAAGCAAAAGGAGTTGAATATGAGACAAAAACGCTGGATGGAGATGCTTAGTGATTATGATTGTGATATCCAGTATCATGAAGGAAAAGCAAATGTAGTGGCAGATGCTTTAAGCCGAAAATATCATGAAAAGCCAAAAAGGGTACATTCTCTTAAATTAAATCTACAAGTAGATTTAAATGATCAAATCAGAAAAGCACAAAAATCAGTAATCAAGGATGATACTGAAAAATTGAAAGGTATGATTAAAGAATTAGAACAAGGAACAGATGGAATTTGGAGATTCCATAAAAAGAGAATGTGGATACCTAAAATAGGAAACCTACGTCATCGTATATTAGAAGAAGCCCATAAGTCTAAATATATGATGCATCCAGAAAATGATAAAATGTATCAAGATTTAAGAAAGAATTTCTGGTGGATAGGAATGAAAAAGGACATAACAGCCTATGTTTCTAAATGTTTAACCTGTTCACAAGTTAAAGCTGAACACCAGAAACACTCAGGATTGCTACAACAGTTAGAAATGCCAGTGTGGAAATGGGAATTGATAACAATGAATTTTGTTACTAAATTACCCAAAACAAAGAAAGGCAATGATACAATCTGGGTGATTGTAGATAGGCTAACCAAGTCAGGTCATTTCCTACCAATGAAAGAAACTTTCATTATGGAACAGTTAGCTAAATTATATGTAAATGAAATCGTTTCATTACATGGAATACCTTTATCAATTATTTCTGATAGAGATAGTCATTTTACTTCTCATTTTTGGTCAAGTTTCTAAAAATCCATGGGAACCAAGTTAAATCTAAGCACAACTTATCATCCTCAAACGGACAAACAAAGCGACAGGACAATCCAGACAATGGAGGACATGCTTAGAGATTGTGTAATTGATTTCGGAGGTAATTGGGACGATCACTTACCTTTAATAGAATTTTCTTACAATAATAGTTATCACACAAGTATCAATGCTGCACCATTCGAAGCACTTTATGGACGAAAGTGTCGAACCCCAGTCTGTTGGGCAGAAATTGGGGAAAAGAAACTATCTGGACCTGAGATAGTGCAGGAAACAACTGACAAGATTATTCAAGTCAAGGAACGACTGAAAGCAGCACGTGGTCGACAGAAGAGCTATGCTGATAACCGACGTAAACCGTTGGAATTTCAAGTAGGAGATAAAGTGTTATTAAAGGTCTCTCCTTGGAAAGGAGTGGTAAGATTCATAAAAAGAGGAAAGCTAAGCCCCAGGTATGTTGGACCTTTTGAGATTATTAGAAGAATAGGACATGTAGCCTATCAGCTACAACTGCCAGAGGAAATGGCAGGAATACATTATGTATTTCATGTATCAAATCTCAAGAAATGCTTAGCCGATGAATCACTGGTAGTACCTCTTAAGGATATAGAGGTAAATGAACAACTGAAATTTGTAGAAAGGCCTCTACATATTGAAGACAGGAAAGTAAAAAAATCTCAAGAACAAGAAACTAGTTCTGGTCAAAGTAAAGTGGGACTCCAAAAGAGGACCTGAGTACACATGGGAGCTTGAATCAGAAATGCAAAGGAAATATCCACACTTGTTCCAGTAGATCTCGAGGACGAGCTCTAAAACAAGGTGGGGAGGATGAAACAATCCTTAAAAGAAAACCGACACCCTCGAATTTTTCCCGACACCCCAAAATATTTTAAAATACCTCTATATGTCTTAAATTACACCCCATACGTGAAAACCGAGCCCAAAATACATTATAACATTTAAATTAAATAAAAAAACAAAGAAAAATGGGTTGTCGCGGGTCGAGACACCCCTTGTCTTTAGTTTACGCGGGCGGTTTAAAGGTAAAACTGATTTTGAGTTTTTGGAGTTTAGGCGGGCCGCGTAAGCCACCCCGTTAGTTGACGTGGGGTGCGTCAACTTAATGATCAGGCTAGCTCCGGTGTCGCCACGTGTATGAACGCGTGTTGGACCTACCCCATGACCCGGATCAGCTATGTGTTGACCAGGGTTTGACGCGGGCCGCGTAGCCCTGTGTTGACATTTACGCGGGCCGCGTGAGAACCAGAATCAACACCTATATATAGAACGCATCGGCCTTCAGTCTATTTCGTTCATTTCTTTCTTTCTAAACGTGATTATCTTATAGTAGGCATAATTCCCATGTATTATACCCCCTAAATAGCGAAGTTCTGCTCCGTTGTAAGTATTATAACCCTAGTTTCGTATTAGATACGCTGCCCGATTGATTTAGGGTTCCGTAACAACTGTCGTGGTTCTGCCCGACGTAGTTGTTGGAATACCGTCTCGGGGAGGGTATCATTAATATCATCAAATGATTATTATACTAAACTATGTACATTTGTGTAAATTATCGATTAATCCCAGGAAACCCTTGCGCGAAGTCTAAGATAACAATGTGAGTTTATCCGATTTTTGTTAAACTTTTTGTAATATTTTACAAAACCTTAAATGTTTTACAATGTGATTACGCGGTGATTAAGTCTTTGTAGTTCTTCAATTACCGCCGGTATGTTGGGGTTTTGTTTACAGAATGTGGAACACGTTACCATTGGACAACGAGTTAGCCAATGTGTAATATGATCCACCAGTCAGGATTGACAGTACTGAATGAGTAATTGTGTAGAAATAAACAATGTGATCGCTCTCAATACTGTGTTAATTGATAAAATATTTCTTGATTAAACTAGGATTCACTCACCAGTATTTCCCACTGACAAATGTTTTTAAAACGCGTTTCAGGTAACACAATGTGACAGCCAATTAGTAAAAAGCCAGCTGGAGAGCACTGACAGCTTGGGAAAAATGTGGCTATAAAAGTTACCCAAAAGCGATGTTTTAAATTCAATAATATAGGGTTTATCCCTATAAACATGTTGTAATAAGAAACTTGGGTTTTACCCATGTGATTATTAATATCAAATATGGTGGTTTTACTCTGATAAACATTTCCTAACTACGGTCCTGATGTAATTTCCGCTGCCAAATTAACAAACTGATACCACCAGAATTCTGCGTTCGCGTCCGCCCGTTCCCGGGACAGATAAAGGATCGGGGGTTGCGACAGAAGGTGGCATCAGAGCCTAGCCACTAGTCTAAGCCAAAGAAGTGTTCTGCTGACACTTAAATTTTAAATTTTGTGTTAGGAAATAATTTATGTGATTATGTGTTTTGTGTTATTTGACTATTTGTTAGTTTACAGTATGAGTGATCAAGGACCCTCAGACATGTGTCGTCAGTTGTCTGATTCACCTAGGAGTGAATGTACCTCTTCCCAGCCTACCCTCTCTGTGTATTCTGCTGATCAGGAAGAATGAATGTTTGCCTTTAAAGCTCAGTCGGAAGAGCCATTCCCTCATAAAAAGAGAGGATGGTTCAGTAAGGAAGCATTTGCGCGTAGGAAAAGAATGCGAAAATTGCAATAGCAAAGAGTTCTAGCGGCTGCTAAACGAGAGTCAGATGCCCATACACAGGATATGCTTAATAGAAGCCTAGCTAATTTCCATATCCTACCTACAACTGCTCCTGACCCAAGTCTGGAACAACTAGTACCTCCACAACCCTTACCTTTGATTTTCACTCAACCGATGGAGGTAGAAATGCATGATTTTAACCCTGAGGCTACTTATTAGGAGTGTCACATGTCATCATCACAATCCTACTTATTAGGAGTGACACATGTCATCATCACAATCCTTCTTAGGCTACTTAGGCAAAATCCACTTTTTAGTGAATCCTTCCCCTCTATACATATATCTTTTTATATTTTCACAATACTAACCTATAATAAAAGTAAATATTTTTTTAATTTACTGGGTTAATATTGATTCTCACAGTTCTAAGTATATTTGTGGTTTTCTCATGATTTGCTAATGTCATACTAATTAACAAAATCTTTTAAAAAAAGAATATTAGTTGACAAGAGGGGTTACATACAAGAGAGATCTAACGTACAAACTGAAAATGAGAATCTCAACCATAGATTATCCAAGATCAATGGCTCTAAATGCCACGGTGACAAATTTGTAAATAACAGGATTCTATAATTTAAAAAGCAAATAGAAAAAAGTGTTAGAGCATTTACATCCAACTCTCTATTTTTTTACCCTATATTATACTAAAAATCATTATCTTTTCTCTCTCATTTTCAATTTAATAATATTTTTTAATACTTGTATCATTACATTTTTTTCTCTCTTCCACTCACAACCACTTTTCAAAATATATTATAAAAACGGATTTTTACATATTTCATGAACAATGTTATATTTCATAGAGTTTTGTTTCTTTGTTTCATAGTCGTAAATCCCACTGGCAATGACACCAGAGAGGATAAGCGAGCCTGCTGGGCTTGCGAGTGTGAGAAAGTTATAAATTGCTCCGAAACTCTTTAAACCGAATAATTCTGAGGCTGCTGAAGGGACGATGGCCCAATAGGCCCCATAACACGAGCCCATTACAACCGAAACGACATAAATTGCACCAGGTGCACCAATTGCATAGTACAAAAGTGAACCCGCCATAACGAGTTGAACTCCAGCAATTGCTACAGGTCTCGGGTATGCATAATTTCTGATACGCACCAACATTTGTCAGCACACGAAGACAAGAAGTTTAAGAGGTGGCAAAGACGAGTTGGATAACGAGTCAAAATATGTAACCTTTATATACCATGTTAACTGAGGTTAATTTGATGTAATCTTTATATACCATGTTAACCGAGGTTGATTTGACATTTTTGCCCATCCCATATAACTTGTGGTAAAAGCTAAATCTTTTTATAAAGCGATATTGGATTTAAATAACCTCAACTTTCACAAATTAGCTGATAGCACTCCCAACTTTCTATTTGTGACACAACACTCCCAACTTTCAACTTATTTTCTTTTGGCACTCTCAACTAACCCAATTAGCTCAAGTCAGATGCCACGTAACTAAAGAAGTGCCACGCCATATGCCACATTAGCAAAAAGTGCCACATCAGCAAAATTGTCATGTCAAATGCGACGTCAACAAAAAGTTGCTACATCAACAAAAAAACTAACGGGGTTAGATTTTAGTTAGTTCGGGAATGTCAGAAGAAAATAAGTTGAAAGTTGGGAGTGTCGTGGTACAATTTGTAAGTTGGGAGTGTTATCGGTCAAATGGTGAAATTTGGGGTTATTTAAATCTAGAGTTAAATGCCATTTTAGTCCCTGTGGTTTGGGCTATTTTGCCAGTTTAGTCCAAATGTTTCATTTTTAACCTGTGGGTCCAAAAAGGTTTCACAGTTGTCATTTTAGTCCACTATTTTAGTCCACTGGGTTAACTTCATCCATTTTTTCTGTTAACGAGAAAGCCAATTCGGTAATTTTGTGTTTGTACGTTAGATCTCTCTTGTATGTAACCCCTCTTGTCAACTAATATTCTTGTATGTAACCCCTCTTGTCAACTTTGGATATTCAACACTCATTTTAATCCTAAATAGATGTTAACAAACTGTTCATATTTTTAATTATTTAAGTTGTTCTTGGATACTGATACACATGATCAAAACGAAAAAAAAGTCATCTTCAACAAACGATGTAACTGTAACAATTAACAAACTTAATACAAACTATTTGCAATGTTTCATGTTAAAGTACGTAAGTTATTATACTTATACATGTTGAATTTGTTCTAAACAATGACTCGTCATGATTAGTCATAAGTTTTTTATATAAATATTTTTTATGGTGCAACATTATGCTTTGCAACTTGTTCGCGGGTGCAACATTGGGCTAAACGAAACCGCTTTGCCGGTTCAAACCTGTTACACCGGAAAAACCGTCAGTTCAATCCACGACTGAATACCCCAGGTCTGTCGTACTGGACACACCACTGGTACGCGGTTAAACCGGTATAACCGGCCGGTTCAAACCGGTTTTTAAAACAGTGGTTTTAATGGTTAAATCAATTTAGAAATAAAAAAATAGATATTTATAAAAGGGTAAATACCATAAAAAACCAACATACTTCCTGTTTTTTCTCATAAAAGTCTTTTCACTTTTTTTTTGCACTTAAAAAACCAACATACTTTATTTTTTGGAGTTAAATGTCATTTTAGTCCATGTGGTTTAGCCCATTTTGCCACTTTAATCCAAAGGTTTTATTTTTCGTCTGTGAGTCAAAAAAGGTTCCACTATTACCATTTTAGTCTACTGCCAAAAAAACCTAACCCCCCCCCCCCCCCCCAAAAAAAAAAAACCCCTGAAAAACCGGTTTTTTTTGGCAAAAACCGGTCCCAACCGGTTACACCGGTTATTGTTTTGGACTTGAAAAGCCGGTTATAAAAAAAACGGTTTTCTTTTTGGGTGAAAAAACCGGTTCGGTTAATAACCGAAACCGGTTTTTGAAAAAAACCGATTTGTACACCTCTAACACACACACACACCCAAACTAAATGCTAAAAACTAAACCAGAAAGCTAAACCCCACAATTAAATGCTTTAATATTTAAAAAAAATGATACTTTCCGTCACCCAATTTTTGTTTTTTTTTTGTGGGTGGGGAGCTTAGGTTTTTGGGTGGTGGTGGTGGGTGTTTAGGTTTTTTTTTTTTTTTTTTTTTTTTTTTTTTGTAGTGGGTTTATTTTTATAAGCCTTTGTACACTTCTTGTTTTTAGGAGCCTTTATATTTAATCCTAAACCCATATATAATTTTTAGTTTTTTTTTTTCTCAGGCTAATTCAAATTCGAGTAGATCCTAAAGATCTTGAGTGACCCATTTATCACCTGAACCTAATTTTTTTTTTCATCCGAGCTAAGTAGAGACAAAAATCTTGAGTGACTGATTCGACAAAACAACTTAAAAAGATAAAGAATTATCATTAATCTTTTCACGGTCGTATCAAATTTGAAGCACTAAGGGTGAAGGGAGTGGTGCGGTGAACAAAGCGGTAAACCGGTTTGCCAAGAGGCAACACCGGCGCCGTCCCAGTTTTACCGCGCGGCAAACTTCATATTCGGTATATGGTCACCGATCGACAAAGAGGGAGGGGGACAAGACCTTGGCAGTGATGTGTGTATGTATCTTTGACTTTAACTCATATATATATTTTTTTTAAATGAAAAAAAAAAAAAGTTTACCACTTTCAAGTGTTTAACCAATGCCAACATTTTTCACCAAAGTTTAAACTCTTCACACCTGCTGACATGGCACACTCTGATTGGTTCATTTTAAAGTTTGCCACTTTCACCTGTTTAACCACTCCCTTCACCCTAAGGTCATCCGTAGTCATAACGCCCCTTTGTGGGCGTTATGCGACACGTGGCGCGCCACGTCAGCGTGTGGGCGTTATGGGGCCTTATGCATTTAAGCCCGTAGTCATAACGCCCCTACCTCATCATTACCCAATTATTTAATAAACCCTTAAATTATACATATATATGTATGTATATATCTCTGTGAGAGTGGAGGGAACACAAACCAAATGCATGGCGCCGCGAAAATTATCGCGCCACCCCCAAAAATTCGATTGATGGCGCCCCTTGTGGCGGTGTGCCGACGCTATACCGGCGCTATGAGGGCATACCGCCCAATTATGCCGCCCCACTACGTTCGGACTAATGGTACAAATAATAATATACTACATTACCTGGTTAATATATGATGAGTTGTTTACTTATAAAATACATCTTATTCATCATTCAACATAAGACCGCCTCCTAGCTCAGTTGGTTTTCGGCCGGGGGTTTGCCAATGGCCACCCCGGTTCGAATCCCGGCGTCTACGGCTTGGGGGTGGGTTGTCCCAATGATGGATCGTATCCTACCGAGGCATGGTGCGGTCTTGAGGGCAACCCGGTTTTACCCAGCTGTTACCCCAGCGAGTCTCTCGTGTGGGGGCAGTATGGTTTCCGGGCGGAAGTCAGCTTGCGTGGCGGCCGGGGCCCGATCGAACATCGCGTCCGAGAGTGCGGGGCTGACGGGGGAATGTCTTTGACATGAACCCGGTGACCACTGGTCCAGTACATAGAAAGTCACATTCCAAAAAAAAAAAAATCATCATTCAACATAAACATTAATCAGTCAAAAACAACAGTAAAGTAATCATTCAAACGTAAATAAATTATTAAAAAAGGAAAAACAGAATAATATTGCTAATGTAATTACACCGTTTATTGGTTATTTAGTAATCAATCATGCTAAAAACAAAACTTGTTAAGTAACTTCTTTAAAAAAAGTTTATTTTTAAAACAAAATCTGTTAAATAATTTTCAATATTTTAAAATATTTTTAAACTGGTTGCCACATTCGGTGGCGGAGCTTGAACGAAAACTCAGTGGAGGCCGAACTCTTAAAAATCCAATATTTTACCCTACAAAAAGAATTTAAGGAAATTTCGGTGAACTTAACACTACGAGCGAAAAATTGGTAAGGGTCGAGGCACCCCTGCCCCAGTAAAGCTTCGCCCATGGCCACATTATAAATAATAAAAAAACCAAACACTTTTAGTATAAAAATATTAATATAGTATTTATTAATACATTATATTGTTTCATAAATATAAAAAATTAATATAATTTATTAAAATTTAAAAATTAGTTCAAAAGAAGATAAGAGGGTGGGGACACCACCTTTGTCTCAACAATTCATATGGTTTTTTGTATTTTTTAGAAAGCTTCAATATTATCATTAGTCTTTTTTAGAAAGCTTGAATATTATCATTAGCCTTTAGAAAAATGAACATAATGTTAAAAATTAATGAATCAACTAATTTTTGGTTGCCGTACCTTCATATCGATCCATTAGAATATATGTTATATTCATTCTCGTAAGCTTGCGGGGTCCTACATAGCCTTGTGGCCCGAGAGGCCACTCAGTGATGAAGACATAGAAGAAACAAAGGCACTTCAGTACCGCTTGATGACGTGTCACCTGTGGGATGATCCGTCAATCACCTCTCAGGTACTTTTGTAGAAATAGTTACTAAATTATTGTGTATTTATCCGTGAAATCCTGTTTTGATTAGTAACTTGTAAATTGATTTCTAAATTTGATCTGATTATTTAAATAAACGAAAATTAAGAAATATGTGTTGTACTACATCCAAACGGCAAAGACAACCCCAAAATTATCAAGAAAAAGACATTTCCGTGCTTTGATTGTTTTTGAATTATTGTTGAATTTTATGAAGATACCCAACTTTTTTTTTCCAGTCAATCTAAAAGACAATCATATTGGTTTTTAATTTTCATTAACGATAGTAAAATTACATAAGAATGACAAGTAAACGGCCAACAAGCTGCGCCGCAACCCCCTTTGAATAACAAATCCAATTCTACTAAAAATAAAACCTTGGTTCCTTCGCGTCGAGAAATTGTTGTGCACAACCCTTTGCACTCTGACCAAAAACTAATAGTTTTAGGAGCAAGGTAACCAAAGTTATCAAAGAAAAAAAGAATAAAAACATGTTGATTTTAAAGTATCACAATTTTCTGTGTGATCAATAGTGTTTAAATATGCGCATATCTTTGAATCAAAATAAGTTATCTGTATGATTTATTATTATTTATTTGAGCATCAAAATTTTGATCAACAAATTACTCATGAGACATTTTCTTTAAGTGTATATATCAATGGTTGAGACATTTTTTAAGTGTACGAGTTTTTAGAACCCGTGCGTTGCGACGGATCATTAAAACCGAACTAAAAATATACGTAAAAATGTTAAATCATGCTCGTTATGAAGTCTGAACTCCTTAAATTTAAACCAAGTAAATTACAAGTTTTGTCCTTTATGTTTGTATCAAATTGCAGGCGGTGTTCTTTACCTTTAAATTTGACTAGTTTTGTCCTTAACGTTTCAAAATCCTGCACGAATACAAACCAAAACTCTTTAAAGTAGGTTTCGCCATTTGTTCCCACGAATATGCAAATACATAACTGCAAA
Organism: Helianthus tuberosus; assembly: GCA_030545235.1. Classification (NCBI taxonomy): domain Eukaryota; kingdom Viridiplantae; phylum Streptophyta; class Magnoliopsida; order Asterales; family Asteraceae; genus Helianthus; species Helianthus tuberosus. The sequence goes on from CM060370.1 coordinate 187,175,676, forward strand.
TACAAACCAAAACTCGTTAAAGATTCTTTATGCACATTGCGAAAGTATTTTGACGAAAATCGCTAATATCATTCAAAGAGCATACTTTAGTAATCATGATTGATTATTAAAGTACTGGATAAGCAATCCCAATTCCCAAACACCCCCCTAAAACAAGATAATCATCACCTAATCCATGATCATGACTTTACTAATTAAATAACTAAAGTGTTAAAAAAACTGACCACCCACAAAGGCAATTCTGGCAAGGTGCGTATGGTGGTAAGCCAAACTAAACCATACCCAACCAAATTTTGCACCACTCCAATAAACAAAACTACCCAAATAGGCGCGATTTCGCACAAACTACCCGCAACAAACCCGATAGCATCACTGATATCTTTTGCCACGCCCAACGCCGCAATCTGGCGCTGGTTATAACCCATGGTTTTCTTGATCACAGGCGATATGCTGCCGAACATGTACCCGATCCCGGAGCATGATTGCACCCACATTGAAGCAACAAAAACTAGCCATCTGTTGTTGAACAAACTCTTCATTTTTTCATGTGAACTCATTATTTATTTTTATTTTTTTTTGTTGCACACTCTTTGTGTTTTGTTGATATGATCAAATGTTATGTTTACATGACCAATAGACTACTTAATGCCTGTGAATGAGATATTGTGGGGTAAGATTTTTTTGGAATGGTGGGATGTTTGACATCTGAAAATGTGGTGGACGTTGACGGATAAAATGGATTGTTTAGTTTGTGGGCTAAATTTCGTTACAATTTTAGAAATATACGCTACCAAGCAATGTTTTAACGGTTAAATCAATTTAGAAATTGAAAAAAAAAAATAGATATTTATAAATGGGGCAAATACCATAAAAAAAACATACTTTCTATTTTTTTTTCATAAAAGACTTTTCACTTTTTTTTCACTTAAAAAACCAACATACTTTTTTTTTCATAACAATCCCTCAACTTTTTTTTTCACATAAAAAACCAACATACTTTTTTTTTTCTCCGAAAATTCCCCTAACCACTTTTTATACATAAAAAAACAACATATTTTATACTCTTATATCATACAAGTTTCTTAAAATATTAAACTTTAACAAAAAAAGATTTCTTAATTATGATTGGATGAAATCAAGAAAACATTATTTGACAAATTATGTTATACTTTTTAACGATTTAAATTATACATGCAATTTTATATGTTATTTTATTTTAAGTTATGTCATCCACGCTCGTGAATTTTATTATATTGTTTTCTAAATAATATTTACTGTTATCAATTTATTGCAAAAAGTTTTGTTCAAATTTAACATTTGGATGGACTTTTATACGCAAAAAGTTGTTTAGGGACTTTTATGAGACAAAAAGAAAGTATGTTGGTTTTTTAAGTGCAAAAAAAAATGGAAGGACTATTATGAGAAAAAACAAAAAGTATGTTGGTTTTTATGGCATTTACCCTTTAAAAAGAAGTTAAAAGAATTTTAAATTATAAAAATCGAACAACGCTAACCTCTGTGTCATTAAGTGCTCAGCTATTAAGAAGTCTGATTAGGTAAGAGACTCTGAATTAGTAAGAGGACTCAGTGGCTGTTTGTTTCAGCTCTTACCGGTTTAGACTGTTTGTTTTGCGAACAGATGTGTGAATGGTTTAGACATTTGCCTCTGAATGGTTAAACATTATACTGAGTCTGAATGCTCAAGATCTCTTATCTGAATTGGTCAGACATTTGTCTGTGAACAGTTAAACATTATACTGGCTCTTAATAGTTTAGACTTCTTACTGGTTCAACACTTAATGGTTCAGACCTCTTATTGGTTCAACACTTACCCATTCAGAAGTTGCCAAACAACATGGGCTCTAAATGACCTCTTACTGGTTCAAACTGTTTCTTTTGCGAGCAGATGTCTGAATGGTTCAGACATTTGCCTCTTATCTGAATTGGTCAGACATTTTCCTCTTAATGGTTAAGCATTATACTGACTCTTAATGGTTCAGAACTATTACTGGTTCAAACCTTTTACTAGTTCAACACTTAATGGTTCAGACATTTTACTGGTTCAGTGGTTCAGTACTTCTCTGTTCAGAAGTTACCAAACAGTCCCTTACTTGGCTTGACCTGATTGGTCGATGATGGAGGCTAAGGATTATGAACACATGTGAATGGATAAAGGGGTTAAATTTCCATTCAGCATCATTTTGAAACTTAATGATTAAGAGGTTTTGTGACTGATTCGGTTATATCCTGTTAACGAACCAAATACACTTAATACTGACTGATTTAGATGTAGCTTTTTAATAGAATCATTAAGAGGCTACCAAATAACCAATAAAGTAAATATAAGGAACATAAAGGACAATCCAACGATTTGTACTATTGAAATTCAAATGTGATTGAAAAAATTGAAAATGAATAAGAAACATATATAATTGTTAGTTTTTTTCAGACTAATTTCAAATTCGAGTAGATCCTAAAGATCTTGAGTGACCCATTTATCACCTGAACCTATTTTTTTTTTCATCCGATGTAAGTAGAGACAAAGATCTTGAGTGACTGATTCGACAAAACAACATAAAAAGATAAAGAATTATCATTAATCTTTTCACGCTCGTATCAAATTTGAAGCACTAATAGTACCTGGTTAATATATGATGAGTTGTTTACTTATAAAATACATCTTATTCATCATTCAACATAAACATTAATAAGTCAAAAAAAGGCCAAGTGGATTTTAACACCTTTAACTTTGAAGAATTGGCCGATAACACCCGCAACTAACACTTTGATCTGTGACACCCCAAACTTTTAATTTTGTTTGTCATTTCACCACTCAGTTAAAAAATGACTAACTGAGTTAGTCTTCCTTCCTAGCTGGCATCCTACGTGGACTATTTTTGCCAATGTGGCACATTCATGGGTATAAAACCTCACTTCATTTGCAACATTTGGAGAAAACACTAAATCATAAACTTGCAGCCAACAACATTTCTCTGCCTCTCTCATCCTCACGAGCTCCGATGACCGGAGCCGTATCACCGGCGCTCCAGCGTCTCACCCTCTCCGCCAAACACCACCCACAGCACCCCCAAAATCACGTTTTAGCCGACAATCACCTGTACACCTACACCCTGCCTCTGTTTCGCCCTCATCTCCGGTGACCGGAGGTTCCGGCGACGAGTCCAGGAGGTGCCGACCGTCGTTCCTGTTGTCTATCGAGATGTTTCCCGGTGGAACACGCCCCCAATTTTTAGCTTCATCAAAACGGAGCACCCTAACCGATCCGTAAACGGAGCACCCTAACCGATCCGTAATGCATTGCAGGGCAAATCCAATTGGCCTATTTTAATTACTGTAATTGAACAAAAACACATAAAAAGAGAAGAAACCCTAACCGATCCGTTGAAGTTCAATGATTGAATTAACCACCTATAACCATGGGTAGAACTGAACGATATAGGTTCAGGATCTAGATCCTTCTTCTGGTATTCACCGCAGTAAATGCAAATGAGTGACTGTAAGCCTCTGAGAAGCTTACCGTGACAGAATTTGCATCTGAGGTAGGGCAGTGAAGGGGCTAAGGAGGATATGGAGGCTTCGACGGTGGAAATGGACGGCAGATTTCTGTCGTTACGGTTGAAAGATGAAAGTCCAGCAGCTTGTTTGAAGCTGATCTGAGCTTTGTGGATGAGATATGACGATGTGTCGAAGTCCATTGTGGTTTGTGGATTGGTGTGAGAGTGTGTGTGTGATGAGTTTGTTGAAAAGTGGATGTGGGTTTTGCTGTTGAGAATCTCCGGTGGCGGTTGTGGTGGTGGTGTCGTGGAGTTGAGTGTTCAGATGATGGGCTTAGGGTTACCGATGAAGATGATGATGATTCGAGGGTGGTGGCTGTAAATCGGTGGTTGTGTGTAATGATAAACCAATGAAGATGATGATGATTCGATTTTGTATGGTGAACCGTTGAAGATGATGATGAACCGTTGAAGATGAAGATGATGATTTGATTTTGGGGTGAAGATGAAGAACGATGAAGATGATGATGATGATTTTATTTTTTATATTGAGCAGGCTTTTTGATTTGGGAGATTACCTATACATATGTATATATTAATTACAGTAATTAAAATATACACATAACTCCAAATAATCCACCTCATCTTGCCATTTGCTTCTTATAACATGTGTTTGCCACATCATGGGTGCCATGTAGGATTAATGATGCCAGCTAGGATGGAAGACTAACTCGGTTACTCATTTTTTAACTGAGTGGTGAAATGACAAACAAAATTAAAAGTTTGGGGTGTCACAGATCAAAGTGTTAGTTGCGGGTGTTATCGGCCAATTCTTCAAAGTTAAAGGTGTTAAAATCCAATTGGCCGTAAAAAAAACAACTGTAAAGTAATCATTCAAACGTAAATAAATTATTAAAAAAGGAACAACAGAATAATATTGCTATGACTATGGGGTATTGGGCGGGGTTGGCTACAAACGCTCACGTCACCACCCCTGGTGGGCTTGGGTTTCGGCGTGGCCCCATTGACGGGGGTTTCAGCCCGGGCGTTGGGCAGGGCTACGAAGATGACATGGCGGAACCTCGTTGGCCAAGACTACTAGCCGTTTGGGCTAGCCGTTGGGCATGAATTTTATAAAAAAAATTCCTAAATAAATACCCTAACATATTTAACATTTTTCTCACACAATATCAAACACATAAAACACAATCTTGCCATGAGTTCTTCAAGTTCAAGTGAATCGTCATCATCATCTGACGATGGTGCGGAAATATTTCTACAAACAATTGCGACGGCGGTGAAAGCTATCATGGAAGACGATGAGGAAGAGACTTTGAAACCTAAACGGAGGAGGTACATAGCTCGTGAACGGCACACCGCTAACAATTTGTTGGTAAGCAATTATTTCTCAGTCGAACCTAAGTATGATGAAAAAAAATTTAGGCGTCGTTTTCGTGTGAGTAGAAACTTATTTTTAAGGATATCTAGGAATCTTGAGGAGAAGTATGTTTTTTTCCAACAAAAACCGGATGTAACCGGGCAAATGTATCTAACTTGTATCCTAGTTGATGGGATTTACCCGGAGTGGGGGGTTTTCGTAAAATCGTTCACAAGACACGGTACCATAGATCCAAAGAGATTAAAGTTTAACAGGGTCCAAATGGCTGCACGTAAAGACATCGAGCGAGCGTTCAGTGTTTTGAAGAAAATGTGGCGAATATTGGCAATGCCTTGTCGACTATGGGACAAAGATCAGATTGGAAACGTGATGTACGCATGTATCATTCTTCACAACGTGATTTTGGAGGATGAAGGTAGAGCGGTCGTTACCTATGATGACGATGACCCCCAACCAGATAACGTAACAGTTACAGACGAAGATAAATCAACAAATGAATTTTTGATCAAGTCAAGGGATATACATCACAACCTTCGATCTGATTTGGTGGATCATGTTTCAACGATTCATGGGTTCGAAACCGACGAAGACGACGATTCAAACGAAGAATGGTTGTTTTTATTTTGATGCTATGTTTTTTGTAATTATTATTTATGTTTATGTAGTTTTTAATGGTTTTTAAATATATATATATATATATTTAAGAGTAAACTTCCGTTTTGCTCCCTGTGGTTTGGTCACTTTAACGGTTTTGCCTCAAACCTTTAAAAATAACAATTTTACTCCCTGATCTATTTAACTTATCTCCATTTCACTCCCCGCCCCTAACTCTGTCTAAAATATTTGTTAAAGATAAGGGTATTATGGTAATTATATAAATATGTATTTAAATTGATTTTTTAAAATCCATTATTAATTCCTTAAATCCATTTTTATTGATATTCAACATAAATAAAATATATAAATATATATATAATCATTATTTACACTCTCTATCTCTAACTCTTCGGTCCACAAAATTGAACTTTTAACAGACCATCACCAACCCTAACCCTCACCACCACCACCACCACCACTACAACTCCACTAGCCGACCACCCTAACTCACCTTACACATTCTCGCTCTCTCTTGATGGTAACCACCACCCACATCACTGCCTGTCAAAACCCACTACCATCTCAACACGACCTCTTGCAACCCAACATCTCTTCCAAAAATCAGATCTGAAATTAGATCATCAGATCTGCACGACGCTGCTCTAAGGGCCTTCACACCGTGATAATGAATCATTTTTCAATGGATTCCATGGGACCCTTTGCCAGGTGCGATTGGGGCTTCAATTTGTAGGTTCATTGGTGGGTAATGGTGGCAGTTTTGTTCGATTTGCAGGTTCTTAGGCGGGTGATGGTGGTGGCGGCGACTTGGTGGTGGCGGCGGCTTGGTGGTATTAGTAGGGGTGCAAACGAGCCGAGCTGCTCGCGAGCTACTCGAGCTCGGCTCGAAAAAAAGCTCGAACGAGCCGAGCTTAACCAAGCTCGAGCTCGAGCCCGAGCCTAAAAACAAGCTCGTTTAGTAACCGAGCCTGAGCCCGAGCTTCGCTTATCGAGCTCGAGCCGGCTCGCGAGCCTAATCGAGCTTTCTATTTATATTTTTTTATTAATATATTAAACATATATTTATATAATAATAATTACCATTTATATAAATATAAAAATAACTAAATTATATGTATAATAATAATTATAATTAATATAAATTAATTAAAAAATACTAAACGAGTCGAACCCGAGCCGAGCTCGAGCTTGAAAAATTACCTTCGAGCCGAGCTCGAGCTTCAGATTTAAAGCTCGAATCGAGCCTATCTCGAGCTTTCATATGTTAAACGAGCTCGAGCTCGAGCCTAGTCGAGCTCGGGCTCAGCTCGGCTCGTTTGCACCCCTAGGTATTAGTGATGGTGGGCTTGAATGGGAGAGAGAGAGACGGTGAAACTAGGTTTAAGTTAGGGGTTTTTCTTTACTAAAACACATCTTTTTTGGTTCATATCTAGATTATTGGTCTTGTTATGGTTGATGTGGTGGCAAGTGACGGTGGTGGATGATGTATATACTTTATGGTTGTTTTAGGGTATTCCGATAGGGAGTGGCTAATGTGGTGGCAGCCGGTAGGTGACGGTAGCAGGTGATGGCGAGATGGTGGTGATGGCAGTCAGCTGCGGCTGGATGGTGGTGGTTGCCGGTTAGAAGGGGGAGAGAGGTGGTCGGTTAGAAGACGGAGAAAGTTTGACTGTTATGTGTGTATGTATATATTAAATTACCAAAGTACCCTTATTTTATACTTGAAATTACCAAAATACCTTACAGTTAACATACAATATGGATGGAGTTAAGACCGTGGAGCAAACTGGTGACAAAACCGAAACATCAAGGAGTAAAATGGCTATTTTTAAAGGTTTGGGGCAAAACCGTTAAAGTGACCAAACCACAAGGAGCAAAACTGAAGTTTACTCTATATTTAAAAAGGAAAAAAAATGATGTGGCTTGGCCACACCACCCCAGCCACGCCCACCATACCCCTATGAAATTGGGTTTCGGTATTGGGTGCCCCATAATTCACGTGTCAACCCATGCCCCAAACCCCCGCCCCCCAAACCCCCGCTCCACCATACCCCACGGTCTAATGTAATTACACCTTACACCTTTTAAATGTCCTTTCTTTCCACTCTAGTTTATTGGTTATTTAGTAATCAATCCTGCTAAAAACAAAACTTGTTAAGTAACTCCTTTAAAAAAAGTTTATTTTTAAAACAAATTCTATTAAATAATTTTCAATATTTTTAAATATTTTTAAACTGTTTGCCACATTCGGTGGCAGAGCTTGAACGAAAACTCAGTGGAGGCCGAACTCTTAAAAATTCAATATTTGACCCTAAAAAAATTAAGGAAATTTTCGATGAACTTAACGCTACGAGCGAAAAATTGGTAAGGTTCGAAACACCCCGGCCCCAGTAAAGCTTCGCCCATGGCCACATTATAATTATAAATAATAAAAAACCAAACACTTTTAGTATAAAAATATTAATATAGTATTTATTAATACATTATTGTTTAATATAAAATTTATTAAATTTAAAAATTAGTTCAAAAGAAGATAAGAGGGTGGGGGCACCACCACCACCACCTTTGTCTCAACAATTCATATAGTTTTTTGTATTTTTTAGAAAGCTTCAATATTATCATTAGTCTTTTTTAGAAAACTTGAGTATTATCATTAGCCTTTAGAAAACGAACATGATGTTAAAAATTAATTAATCAACTAATTTTTGGTCGCCGTACCTTCATAGCTTGCGGGGTCCTACATAGCTTTGTGGCCCGAGAGGAAACTTTAAGATTAAATATTTATTTATTTATATTTAATCTAGTAGCCATCATTATCATTTATATAATACGGATCAAAATATATTAAAACCAATAATAAATTAGTTGGTAATTGTTGATGGGGCAGATTACCCTAATTAACTAATTGGGTTTCCCTTGGGTGTATATAAGGAGATAACTAGAGAGAGATTAGGGTTAGACATTCATAACATCAATACTAAAATCGCCCCTCCTCTCTCTCCATTACTACGAGTTCTTTAACCCTAAAGAACTCGGTACTACCATCAAGAAGCTACATCCTAAAGGGGAACCGGACCAATCTGACGAACATGACGTCTACTTCCCTCTATGGTGTGGTGACTGGCTAATCAGGTACACACGTCTTATTTTATTATTCATGATTGAATTTATATCATTAGGGTTTATGTTTTACCTATGTTTTTTATGATATAATCAACAGAAACACCGTCGATAATATGACCTTCCCGGGGGTGAAGGCCATTCATGGTGATGAAGACAAAGAAGAAACAAAAGCACTTTAGTACCGCTCGATGACATGGCACGTGAGGGATGATCCGTCAATCACCTCTCACATACTTTTGTAGAAATAGTTACTAAATTATTGTGTATTTATCCGTGAAATCGTGTTTTCATTAGTAACTTGTAAACTGTTTTCTAAATCTGATCTGATTACCAATGGGGTGGTGGTCCATTGGCAAAGACAAAGCCTTTAAACACCTAGGTTGGAAAGGGAAAGGTCTTAGGTTCAAGTCCCACATACCACAGGAGATTAAAGAAATTAGCCTTAAAAAAAAAAAGAGTAAACTGCAATTTTACCCCCTGAGGTTAGGGGCCATTGGCACTCTTACCCCCCCTAAGGAAATAATTGCAATTTTACCCCCCACTGTTGACTCTTATGTCGCGATTTTACCCCCGACTTCAATTTTGTTGACTGGTTTGTTGACTTGGGGGTGAAATGACTATTTTACCCTTTTATAGTTTTATTTTACCCCCCAACGTTTGCTGTTATGTCGCATGTTTACCCCCTGCCACCACTGCCACCGCCATTCACCACCACAACCACCATTGCCACCTCCAGCCACCACCCTCAACCACCACTGCCACCGCCATTCACCACCACAACCACCACTGCCACCTCCAGCCACCACCCTCAACCACCACTGCCACCGCCATTCACCACCACAACCACCACTGCCATCTTCTTCCTCCCTCTCTCTCTCTCTCTGTAAAAAACCCACCACCCGCCTTCATCTTCAACAATCACCACCGTCATCTCCACACCCCAGCCCCCAATCATTTTATGTTCAGATGTCTGTATTGTTATATGTCTGTCAATCATCATGAACACATGCCATCATCATATACTGCATACATCCAGCAAGCATTACTCCATTTGTATCAAGAATTGCAGTAGACATACAGCAAGCAATAAATAGAATCCTTATATTTATACAGCAAGCAATAAATAAAATGTATTGTTATAACCCCCACTATCAAGCATTACTCCATTTGTATCACATACAGCAAGCAATAAATAGAATCCTTATAGATGATAATAAAATGACCACAAACTGAGTCTAACATAACTTCTGATACAGTAGACATGAAAATAGATGGCGTTTAACTGTTTATCCCCTCTGGCTTTCCCAGTAATATCCCAATGTCTGCCAGTCTGCCACTCTTACTTAGTTCACATGAAACATAACACGAAAAATAAAAGGGCAATAGAAAACCAAAAACCAAAGAAACTCAAAAACAATACAAAACTCATCAAAAAACACCATCTTCACCACATCAATTAAATCATATGAGTTGAATCAAAATCTGTATACCCTTTTTCAAACACATATATTGAGGTTACACAACCCTTTACTAAAAACCAAATTCAGGAACAACAAAAAACCAGAGTTGAGATATGTGTGTCTGTGTGAGAATTGGGTAGGTGGTGGGTTTTCGGTTTGTTGGTGGTGGGGTACGGCGGCGATAGGTTTGTTGGTGGTGCGTTTCTCCCTCAAACACTGCAGATCTTCAGGGATATTGAAGAAGAAGGTGCTCTCTGGGGTGGGGGGAGTGAAGAATAAGGCGGTGGAGTACGGCGGCGATAGGTGGTGCGTGTATGTATTTTTCAGGGATATTGAAGAAGAGAGGTGGGTGGGGGGTTTTCGGTTTGTTGGTGGTGGGGTACGGCGGCGATAGGTGGTGCGTGTATGTATTTTTCAGGGATATTGAAGAAGAGAGATGGTACCTGGCACCTATGTATTTTTCAGGGATATTGAAAAGCGTTTCTCCCTCAAACACTGCAGATCTTCAGGGATATTGAAGAAGAAGGTGCTCTCTGCGGTGGGGGGAGTGAAGAAGAAGGCGGTGGAGATGTAGACGGTGGTAGCCACTATGTATTTTTTATATATATATAATAACAATAATAATAAAAATAATAATATAATAATAAATATAGGGTAAGATTACCAAAATACCCTCAACTATTAGGGTCAAACTACCGTTGACTGAGGCCGAGGGGTAAAAGTGCGACATAACCTCAAACAGTGGGGGGTAAAATTGCAATTATTTCCTTAGGGGGGGTAAGAGTGCCAATGGCCCCTAACCTCAGGGGGTAAAATTGCAGTTTACTCAAAAAAAAAAATCTGATCTGATTATTTAAATAAACGAAAATTAAGAAATATGTGTTGTAATACATCCAAACGGCAAACACTACCCCAAGATTCAAGAAAAAGACATTTCCGTGCTTTGATTGTTTTTGAATTATTGTTGAATTTTATGAAGATATCTAACTTTTTTTGCTCCAATCAATCTAAAAGACAATCATTTTTTTAACGACCAACAAACTTAATCCAGAGTCCCGAGCATTTTCGGGGCACCTACTGGACAAACGGAGTACTCCGAGAGTAACCCGAGTCCACCACCAATTCCGGGGAAAACCCAGTAACTCACCCGCCCGTAGGCACGACAGTGAAATTACCGGTAAAACTCGTTTGGCTCAAGGATCCAACCCAGGTTTTCCTGAGTCTCCTATCATTGCCCACAAGTGCCTCACTCTGCACCAAGTGGGAGTCGAACTTGCATCTCTTAAGTGAAATGCAAGCCCTCCACCACTTGATCTAGAGATCATTGGCAAAAAAAAAAAAAAGACAATCATATTGGTTTTTAATTTTCATTAACCATAGTAATAAAATTACATAAGAATGAAAAGTAAAGGGGTAACAAGTTGCGTCGCAACCCTCTTTCAATAGCAAATCCAACTCTACTAAAAATAAAACCTTGGTTCCTTGGCGTCGAAAAAATGTTGTGTACAACCCTCTGCACTCTATCCAAAAACCAATAGCTTCAGGAGCAAGGTAACCAAAATCAAAGGCAAAGAGAATGAAAACACGTTGATTGTAAAGTATCACAATTTTTTGTGTGATCAATAGTGTTTAAATATGCGCATATCTTTGAATCAAAATAAGTTATCTGTATGATTTATTATTTTTTATTTGAGCATCAAAATTTTGATCTAACAAATTACTTTTGACTTCTTGAGACATTTTTTTAAGTGTGTATGTCAATGGTTGAGATATTTTTTTAGGGTGGAGGGAGTGGTCACCCCTTGGTGAGTGTTTAAACAATTTTTTAGCCAATAATGGCATGTCATGTTAACTCTTCACTTAACTTCCCATTTTGCACTCAATCACTAGCAATGGTCAAACACATTGAGAGTGGTAAACAATTTTTTTTAAATATGATTGGTTGAAAGGGGTTGGGCCCACCATTCACCCTCTCTCTCCCACCTTTCTCTTCTTTCATCGAGCCGGTGAGTAGCCACCGCCCAAACCACTCACCGCTCACCGATTGAAGGCCGGCATCACTTCACCGCTCGGCAAAGTGAGCTCCCCGCTCCACTCACCGAGAGGATACCGTCCACCCTTAACTGTATATATCAATGGAATCACCTTTGATTTTACAAAGCCACAGTGTTAAACGATAACACACTCCCTACGCATGTCATCCCTTTCGTACTATTCATTTCAGCTTGTTGTTGCTTATAGGATAACGATCAATATATATATATATATATATATATAGGGTGAGGTTCTAGAGTGAACACTAGTGTATTTGCGAACTGAGTGAACAAATCCTTGCCATTGATCTACACACGTGTATGGCCAGGATCTCATCATCAAATCATAAAATACACTAGTGTATTTCAACATCAAATCCTGACCATTGATCTACACACGTGTATGGCTAGGATTAGTTCACTCAGTTCGCAAGCTACACTAGTGTTCACTCTTGAACCTAATCCTATATATATATATAGCTCGTCGTTTCACATATATGTGTACATAGGGGTAAGATCAAATAAAAAGTTTATTTTGCCTAAGTAGGATAAGAAGTAATCTTAACCATTCATTTTTCAAATCAATGGTTAAGATGAAAGTGTAGGAGAAAGGAGGAGTGCAAGGGTATCTTGAGAAAATCATATTTATGGACTTTCTCTCTGCACATGTAAGACACATGCATCTTTCACCCCTATTTATTAAACGTTCATAATTTTTTTATACGACATTATTTTTTCATAAAAATTTCACCGTAAAATCGAGCGCCTTTTTTATCTTTAATTTGAGTACCATATTGCTATATAAGATATGAAGACTAAAAAAACCCACTAAAATGTGTTGTATTTCTATGTTATATAACATTTTTTGTGTTGGAATTTTGTACTATATTTTTGTGCTAAATTTTTTGTGGTGAATTTTTTTGTCTTAAATTTTTTTTCTTAATTTTTTTTCTCAATTTTTTGTGTTGGATTTTTTTGTACTATATTTTCTTGCTGAATTTTTTCGTGCTAGATTTTTTTTGTGCTATATTTTTTTGTACTACATTTTTTGTGTTATATTTTTTTGTATTACAGTTTTTTGTGCTATATTTTTTTTGTGTTAGAATTTTTGTGCTAGATTTTTTTGTTGTATTTTAAAAAACAAAAGGGGTGTCACATGTCATTTTCACTCTTATTTATAAGGACCAAAATGCCCTTCATTCCTACTTATTAAGAGTGCCACATATCAACATCACAATCCTTCTTAGGCTACTTAGTCAAAATCTACTTTTTAATGAATCATTCCCCTGTGTACATATATCTTTTTATATTTTCACAATACTAACCTATAATAAAAGTAAATATTTTTTTAATTTACTTGGTTAATATTGGTTCTCACATTTCTCAAGTATATTTGTGGTTTTCTCATGATTTGCTAATGTCATACTAATTAACAAAATCTTTTAAAAAAGAATATTAGTTGACAAGAGGGGTTACATACAAGAGAGATCTCACGTACAAACTGAAAATGAGAATCTCAACCATAGATTATCCAAGATCAATGGCTCTAAATGCCACGGTGACAAATTTGTAAATAACAGGATTCTATAATTTAAAAAGCAAATAGAAAAAAGTGTTAGAGCATTCACATCCAACCCTCTATTTTTTTACCCTATATTATACTAAAAATCATTATCTTTTCTCTCTCATTTTCAATTTAATAATATTTTTTTAATACTTGTATCATTACATTTTTTCTCTCTTCCACTCACAACCACTTTTCTAAATATATTATAAAAACGGATTTTTTACATATTTCTCTCTCCTAAGCTGACTTATTACGTATTTCCCAAAATAAAAAAAACAATTACATATTTCCCTCCCTAACCCATAAATATTACATATTTTCTCTTTTCATTAAAAACTCTTATTAAATGACTATTTTACCCTTAATGAACTATTAAATGAAACCTTTTACATCTGGGTCGCTTTTGGTCACTTTAGTCCAAATTTGAAACCTTCTACATCTGGGTCCATGTGGTTTCATTTTTGTTGTCATTTTGGTCCAAAAGCAAAGTCAGCTTAGATTTTAAAAAAATAAACCTAGTTTTTTGTCCTTTTCCTTAGGGGCAAAATACTCATTTTCTTTTTATTTTATTTAATTACTCATAAAAAGAGGAATAGATCCTGTCACTCATGAGCCACTTCAAAAGGAACAACGAGACACAGAGACATCATCTTCTCTTGAAGAAAATTCCTCACACTCTGAAATTAACAATCATTCATCACCCGTGGAAAGCACCTAATCTTCTATCTCCTCTCTCTGTAATCCACCTTCAACCACGACCATATATATCTTCCCCATAACTTCATCTTCCCCAAATAGGAAGCTTAGGATGTTCAGGAACTAAGGGTGAGTCAACCGTTGGTGGTGTAGAACTCACCGGCACCGGAGCATGAGGAGTGCTCATCGAAGTCGCAGCAGGAGGAGCAGTCACAGAAGCCGTTTGAGGCGCTGCCACAGGAGCCGTCGGAGGAGATGCCACCGGAGCTTTCACCGGAGCTACTGGAACAACAAAAGGTGACGCAGCAGGCGGCGTTGTTACGAAACTTGACGGTGGATGGCGATTCGCTCGCTGCTCACCCGTCTTCAGTCACTCCAGTATGCCCTTTGTCTCAATCGTTGTATTTATACATCAAATACTCGATACGGACAACAAATCTTGTGCAGTTAGGGTTCAATTTTCTTAGGGGTTTTGATTTATGCGTTTGATTTTGAAAACGAAATGATTCTCGATTGTATGAACGATCTGGGTGTATATATGACAATTTTGAACAGGAAGGGGCCGAAGGGGAAGTGGGTGCGCGATGGGAGGGGAAGTGGGTGCGGAGGGAGAGGGAGAGGGTGTCAGAGGACGGAGAGGGGTGGTGGTGGGTGGCGGAGAAGCCGGAGAGGAAGGGGATTTCGAAAACGGCAATGGGGATTTTGGCTTTGAAATGGATAGGGTTATGGGTTTGGTCTTCGAGTTTTAGAGATACTTTCATGGTGGTTGTTTTAGGAGGTGGTCGATCAGACGGTTGCAGGGGAGTTGATGAGGATTAGGGATTAGGGTTTGGGTGTGGGGAGAAATGAAGAAGATGAACTGGGTAAAGGTTTTATAGGGTAAATGATATTTAATATAATTAATTTAATTAATAATATGTTATAATAAATTAAAACGGACCATTTTGCCTCTGAAGTAAAAGACAAAATAACCAGATTTTAATAGCCAAATAAGAGGTGATTTGATTTTTGGACCAAAATAGCAATAAAAGTGAAACCACGGGGACCCAGATGTAGTTTCAAATTTGGACTAAATTGGCAAAAGTGACCAAATTTCAGGGACTAAAATGGCAGTTTACTCTTTCTAATATCATAAATCAGTTAGATATCTCTCAAATTCATGTAGTATTTTACCAATTCTTCTACTTGCTACTATTGTCAAACAATACCATAATAATCATAATAAAAATACAAACTTTCAAATATGTAATCTTTACTTCGTAATCAAAATTATCATGTAATACAATTAGCAATAAGGTAAAAATGCATTGAAGTTCCCCTATCCTAAATGTCTAAATGCTTAAATTGGGTTCTCATCATGACTCTATCGTTACCTATATCTTAGAAGAATAACATACAAATCTATGATATTCTTTTCCTCTCGATATATATTTGCCTGTATGCACAGAAGTTAATCATTAGTGGATGTGGATAGACTGCTAACCATCAAAAACTACATTTTACAACATAAAATTCTTTGTTTGCAAAGATGCAAGTATATGTACATATAAGAGCATGCATACGAAGAAGACTCCAAATGATGCATCTAAAAATACACCAAATCCTTCATACCACAACCTATATATTTCAGTATCAAATAAAGGTAAGCCATGCAAGCATATGTGGTTAAATGAAGGGGTAAGGTCCCAAAAACCCTGCCCAAGCGTTCAGGACTCACCAACAATGAACCTCTTTCAAAGAACCTTGTGCGGCCGCGCACTGGTTATAAAAGAGAACTTAAAAAGAGGAACAATATTCAACATCCGTGCGCCAAAAAGAACTAATAAATCCTTGCGCAAGCTCTCATGCAACAAATAGGATAAAATCCTAACAAAACCTCCGCGTAAATATCATCCAGACTTGGATAAAAGCAACTTTTCTGTTACAACAGAATTAGCATGAGGAAGAGCCACACAAGATTACAGCTGTAATCCTTCTAGAAGGTTTTATCGTGCACAACCATTCGGTTATAACCGAATGGTCACGTGGCATCATCCCAAGCATCTCTTAAAAGTTACGATGATGGCACGAAATGAAAGGAAGATCCACACTTGCCCACTTTTCACGTGACATCACCCCAACCATTGATCATGACCACAATCCGTGTGCACACACACACACACACCCGTTAGTGATTAACGGTGGGAGAAATAACCGCTTACAGAAAGGTATTTTCCATTAAGTTTTTATCAACAGACTTTCCCGCCCAAACTTCGGCTATAAATAAAGGATAATTCAGGTACAAATCCTCAAGTTACACTCATTTCACTTTACATTTACTTCTTCATCAAACCATGTACTTATTTAACGCCGGGGGTAGTCACGGAGAGAACCCCTATTCTCCCCGTGGCGAGTCTAACGGCTGTTTGTTTTGCAGTTATTGTTCGAAGAAGGAGATCAGTCACCCCCAAATCAAAACGAGAAGATTAAACCCTTTTATGCAGATTCAAACCCCTTTGTTCAATTGATCCCGATCGATTAAACCAGTGTTTCTTCATTACAACATACTTTTCCCTTTTGGAGAAGAACGCTAAAACTGGTTGATAAGACACTAAGACTATGGGGTATGGGGCGGGGGTTGGAGAGAAACGTCCAAGTCACCACCCCGGGTGGGCTTGGGTTTGGGCGTGGCCCCTTGGGCGGGAGTTTAAGGCCGGACGTGGGGCATGCTAGCAATCCTATGTGGCCGGCTCTTATTTGCTTGTTGGCTAGGGCATATTTTTTAATTTTAGATTTTTTTTATTTTAATACACATGGTCAAGCCACACCGGGTTAGCCACGCCCAGCCATACCCCACAGACACGTCACTCACCAGCCGGGGGGGGAGGGGGGGCTCGAACTCCACGTGTCAACCCATGCCCCAAATCTCCGCCCCACCATACCCCATGGTCTAAGACCAGGGTTATTTTGTCTAATTTATGTAGCTTCTAAGTTAGGGAGATGTGTAATTGATTGATATTATAAATGGGAAATATGTAAATATTCATTCACTAGTTCATTAAGGGTAAAATAGTCATTTAATAAGAGTTTTTAATGAAAAGAGGAAATATGTAATATATATGGGTTAGGGAGGAGAAATATGTAACTGTTTTTTTTTTATTTGGGGAAATACGTAATAAGCTAGCTTAGGAGGGGGAAATATGTAAAAATCTCAATTTTTTAAATGAAGTTTTTTACTTTTATAAAACGTAAGTTGGTCTGACCATTTAAAAAAAACATATTTTAGAATTGCCATTTGTTATTTATTGATCATTACTTAAGCTTAATAATTTTTAAGATGTATAATCTTGTATTTGACTTTATAATTTTATATAAACCTTTCTTCGTGCACTTAATCTTATAATTAGCTTCTATACGTAAGGTGCTCGGATGCGCTTGGTTCCTAAGATACGAGACTTGAAATGCATGTATTTATGTAGTGCATATAAATGAACTATAGTAAACATTAATTTTATGAAACGATTAACTCGCATACCATACAAACCTACTTATAAATTACACCAATGTCCACTAAAGAAGTAAAAGTAAAGAACCTTTGAGGAAAACACGTATGCTAAAGTGCTAAACACCTAATACCGTTAGACTGGAAGCCCTTTTGTAGTATACTACTATACTTGATGATAACACTTAAAAATAAAGATATGATGCTTAAAATAAATACACTTAATTAATATAAAAAGCATGAACAATTTCTGTGTACAAAAAAAAAAAAAAGAAAAAAAAAAAAAACTCAACATACAACTAATAAGCTCTTGAGATATGAAATAGATAAAAAAAACCAGAAAATGTGTCTTCATTATTTTCATACTTCAAGTATTATATACATAAAAATAAAAAGAAATCATAAAAGGTTTTGATTATTTTTAAACTAAAAACAACAAACAAAATCAGTAAAAGTGAGCCATTAAACATGTGGTTCTTTTATGTGATGGAATCCCAACAGTGTGAATTTGTGTAATGGAAGCCCGGATATACATGAGGCACATCCTCAACACTTTCTAGCGAAGTGTCGCCTCACCACTGCTCGTGTAATCACCTCGCTTCAACCATGGTGAAGGCCGCACGGTGTGAGGCAACGCCCCCAGCCACCTTAGCTCATTCCCCGCCATATGAGGGCGCTAGTGTTACCCCAACCATGTGGATGGCGAGAGTTAAAAGGAGAAAAGGTGGGGAGCAACCAATTAGATTTGTTTTCTTTTTTTTTATATAGTTAACGGGGGGCTTTATTTCATACCGTGCAAGTTAACGATAAAGTCCCCGCTTATGTGTCACCTACGTGTCGCTTACTTGGCGTGATAAACCATATAGCCTAAATGACATTATAATCTTATATGATGTTACACCAACAGAATGGGTTTAGTAGTTAGATTGGATTATGGGTTGGATGTATGGGGTTAAATGGGTTGGTGAAATTGATATTTGAATGGATAAGATATATTGGGTTAAACTGTTGAAATTGATCTCTAAATGGGCCAGTAAAATGGAGTTATTGGCCCGCTAGATTGAATTATTCATAAATGCCAAAAATGTATAATATAGTTTGTTGTGATATAATATGTAAAACTTGTAGATGTAAAAAATGAACAGAAACAAGAAGAAAACAAACAAACAAACAGACAATATGCAAAATACACATTAGGTCCTTATATTGTCAAACATACATTAAGTGGCTGTTTATTTACCTCTAAATGAGACTCTTAATGGTTCAGACTTCTTACTGATTCAACACTTAGGGGCTGTTTGGCAACATCTGAACCAATAAGTGCTGAATGAATAAGAGGTCTGAATGGGTAAGAGGGTCTGAATGGGTAAGTGCTGAACCAGTAAAGTGCTGTTTGGTTCCATATCTGAATGACAGTGTAAAATGACATTTTTACCCCTCCCCACAAAATAAACCCTTTATTGATTTTTTTCTATAAACCCAATATCATCATCATCATTCATCAGTCATCACCCCCCCTCCCTCTTTCTCTCCCTACCTGCAACACCGCCACCGCCATCATCATCATCATTCAAACCTCCGCTGCCGGTGCCGCCGCTGATAGAGAGGCAGGAGATGTATGGTGGGTTTAGGGTTTTAAGAAAGGATGAAGAAGAAGAGCAGCGATTTTGGTCTGAGGTTTGAGGAAGGGTACACAGGTCTGACCGATTGTGGCTGAGGAGAAGGCAAGCGGCACAGGCAATCGATTGTGGCTGAGGAGAAGGCAATCGGCACAGGGAATCGAGTGGAAGAAGGTCGACGGTGGAAGAAGGGAAGGCGGCGGTGAGGAGAGGGATGAGGGCGGTGGAGGGGGAGACGACGGTTGTGGAGGAGGAGACGGTGGAGGAGCAGTGGAGGGGGAGGAGGAGCTGTGGAGGAGATGGGAGGAAGGGGCAGGTATGTCAAGTTTTTCATTCAGCAACTTCTCAAATCTGAACCATTCAGACTGAATGAAACCATTCAGAGGTAAGGGTTTTGTGAACCAAACAACCCAACCTCTGACCGATTCAGAGGTTAAGCTCTGAATGGATCCATTCAGCACCAAACAAACAGCCCCTTAATGGTTCAGACTGTTTGTTTCACGAGCAGATGTCTGAATGGTTAAGATTTATACAGAGTCTAGAGTCTGAATGGTTAAGACCTGTAATCTGAATTGGTCAGACATTTGCCTCTGAACGGTTAAGCATTATACAAGCTCTTAATGGTTTAGACATCTTATTGGTTCAGACCTCTTACTGGTTCAACATTTAACCATTCAGATGTTGCCAAATAGCCCCTTAGCTTTAGTCGAAAACTTATAGCATAGCTGATACGGATCCACCATGACCCGATAAACAACCGGTTGCCGACCCATACGGTGACCCACTTTGCAGTTTGACCAAGCAACTGATATGGAGGAGTCAAACCATTATCTCAACTTATTTTCCTATAATTATTATGCATGCATTGTTTATGTTTTATTAGTCACCCACTATCTCCATGATACCTTTGCATTACCATCCATGATCCCATTATCTAGGAAGTATCCATCATGCACGTTTATTTCAGTTACATAGGATTTCCTTCTATTTAAGCAATTGTTGAATTAATGAAGAGAACAAGAAAAATTGCAGCAAACTTATATTTTGTTTTTATTTACTTCCGTTCATTGCTTTTATATTTTTGGGAGACAGCCGATCTCGAATCCGGTACGCATCAATAGCTCTAACTAGTTTTACCTACAAATAGTTTTATAACGTGCACACACCTCAACACTTAAAACTAGAGGTGCACAAAAAACGGTTCCAGTTGTGGTACCAATTTGGAACCCTGGAATCGATTGACATACAAACTGGTTCGTATAGGTTTATAGAAACTGTTTCCAAGTGCCAAAATTGTTGAACGCACTGATAAACCCTTAAACCAGACTATATTAACTGAATATTAGCTAGAACAAACACTTGATCAGGAACACAACATCAGATCAATAGTTTTAAAAAGAAGATAGAATCTTGCTTCATGCTCCTCATTTGATAGTTCATGCTAGGGGAGATCGTTGCTGACATTTGTTCGGTTTGGTACCACAAACTACATTAACATGTCGAGTCTCAGAAGGCGATTCAAATCTACGCATCATTAATAAATCTAAAGGAACTCTCATTGTATCACCAGCATATCTATTTCGTTAAACCAACAGTAAACAATTCATGGTAATTTAATAACAGCACAGGTAACAACCTCCTTAATTCATCATCTTCTTCTAAGGGCTTTACTGCTGCCATTGCAGATCCCAAAAACATGAAACATAGATAATGTTTGAAACTTTGTTCAATCCCACATACATAATCTATTAAACTTAAGAAATTGAAATACACACCAAAGTCTCATACAAAAGCAGCGTACTTCCTTTTTCTATGGATGGTAAGACATAATCAAATTGACAGCAGAGAATGCATGCAGGCAACAACGCCCCAACTTTTGTTCTTGAGATTCTTGAACATAGCCACGCCCAACTTCTCCAGAACAAAATATCCCGCCAAGTGTCGCGCCAGGAAAGTTGTCCAAAAACGGTGAGCTGTCAATGTTTGGTTGGTCGTACAAAATCTGACCCCGATCACAAGAATTGAAAATAAGACCGCCAAACACCTCCAACTTATTATCGCCACTGGTTCTCTCTTGCTTGAAAGATCTCAGATGGTTAGAGACATTGGCAACAGAAGATAAAGCAGTGGTGGTATCTGGGCGGTAAAAACGCAAAGTATCGCCTCTTTTAATGCCTATGCCACCAACATGAAGGCGATCCTCATCATCCCTGCATGAAAATTATTAAAGTTCTTGACCCATTTAGTTAATAATAATTTGGGCGGGTTTATTTTCTTATTTTTAACAACTCAAGGAGATAAGATCAAAAAAGCTAACTTTCTCTCTTAGTCAATAAATATTTTATTACTTAAGTTATAGAGCTTGAAATCATATTTGACAAACAGCTTATTTAGAAAAAGTTGTAACAAAAAATGCCCAAATGGACACCTTACGTGTTTTATTATCTGACTATTTTAGGGTGAAACAATCAGTTCAAAAATAGCTTATTCAAAAGTGACAATTGCATTTTGAAATCAGATAATTAATTTTCAGGTTTTCAAAAGCAAATCCCAAACACCTACTATTCAAGCAGTGGTGCACTATTTCTAGTTTAAAACAAGCAGAAGAAAACTGATGATATTTGCAGTTGTGTAAATAAAAAAGATGATATGATAAAACAAGAAGAAAACAGTTGTTATCTTACCCATAATATTCGTGGAATGCAAAAGGAGTCGTACATCCGACTTTTTCCACCCCAATGAAGACACGGAGAGAGGCCGGGACTCTTAACTATCATTATATATGAACGGTTAAAAATACTATGGAGACAAAGAAGGGCAATAAGAGTGAATTACTGAATTAACTACAGGTACAGAATGACATACATCTTCTAAAGCTAGTTTCCAATTTGTTTACGCATCAAGCTCATGTGATCCTTCTCTTTTTGTAGTGAGCCAAGTCCTAAAGCGATCTTCTCCAAAATGTGTCACCTTGTACGCATGGCTTATGGGTAACAGTCCACTTGATAATACAGCATGAAACTGAGTTTCTCCAATACCTACTCAAAAAAAAATTATAAGATTAATAACTTGATGGAAATAACCTAAAGTTACCACAAGGTAAACATAAAATATAGAAAAACAGATCTAAAAGTGAACGTTTGACGTTACCACGAGGTTTGTTCCTGTACTTGACAAATACCAAGGCAACGGCAACACATTTATATCCAATAGTATGTTCGAACTCACATTCATAATCGCCAACAATGACAGTTTCTGGTGACATGATATGATCTAAAATATAGGAAAGAAATTGAACTATTAAAATTAATTATAATAAGTCAGCATAACAAAGTGTTTCTGAGACAACACACACCCATCTTTTCCACAGCAGCTGTTATGAATGCTTGATGTTCCTGTTATAGAATTTAGCAAGGATGATAAAGCACAACACGAATATGATATTGTAAAAAAAGTAATATGAGGAACAACTTACACTGAACATTATGATTGCAGCAGGCGATTTACTTCCAGAAACATGATTTGAGAAGTTACTAATCTCTCCTACAAATCGGGCAGGTTGCTGATACATGTATATGCAAACTTATTTAGATAACATAGAACAAATACGAGTTTTATGTTGAGTATAACAAAGATGAGATTTACGGCACCAGGAGTGGCATTGTTTTGACTTTTATCCCTGGTAGATATCCAACCAATAACATGATTATGGCACCAGAATCTTCAGTAGCTTCCCACTGAATATGTAGGTTATTTGATTTGTTACTTTCTTAGCAATATAACTTACTAAAACTATAAAATAAAAAAGATCCGTGCGTATCAAAATGCGTAAACCTCTTTGAATTCATCAGAAATCGCATCCCTTCCAATAACTCCACGAGAACAATTAGTGATGACAGGAACTTTGGAGCCTAGTTTTTCAGTAATCTGCAAGAAACTCATTATATACATATTAATATTAAAGGTCTTTCCATCCAATAATTCTTGTTTTGAAATTCATCTCAACTTCAAAGTCCAAATGACATACCAGTCGGTGAGCCATTGACAAATCGATCTTACGACAAACAGAAGCAATGGCAAATTGAGGACGAATCGGCTCCAATAGTACTTTATTCACCAAACTTTCTACAGCAACCTGATGAAAAATTAGGCCATCAAAATGAGCTTGGTTTTAATATGCGTACATAATGCGTGATGCGCCTGATGCGCTAATGAGAGCGCATCGCCACAACTGATGCGTTGCGTTTACGTGATGCGAGAATAATGTGCCGGTTTCGCATAATGCGCTCGTTGCATAATGCGCTCCAATGCACGCAACATTGTTTGTTTTGTTTTGTTTTTTTCCAGATTTTATGAAATGGGTTGGGTTTTTTCAATATTAATTGGTGGAGATCGCTAGTTTGATCCTTGAATTGAGCGGGTTTTACCTCACCGCACTGTCGTGCCTTCGGGCGAGTGTTCACGGGCTTCGGCCCTAGGTGAGGGTTTTCCCTGGTTCGGAGGCGAGTGTATCCCGATGTGGTGAATTTCGCCAGTAGCCCATTTGGAGGATTCGTTGGCCGTTCAAAAAAATATATCTTAACATGCTTGATTTGGACCATTAAGGTTCCTAAACACTTTTTCTGGTTCTAGAAACATTTTAGTATCCTTGATCTGAACCAAAAAGCACAACTTTTATCTTCTTATTACGTCAGTTGTTGTAGTTTAAGTACGTTTTTATAACTTGTTATGTATAAATAATTTTTTGGCATTTTTTATAGAGATCGCATCGCGCATCAGATTTTTGGACCAAACGCACCGGAGCGCATCACACAATCTAAAACCAAGAAAATGAGTGAATAACGTGATTCATAGACTTATAGGGCATGTTTGGCTAAGCTTTTTGAAAACAACTTATTGACTTATTGGCTTTTTGGAAAAGTCAGGATGGAGTGACTTTTTGGAAAAGTCATTTTTCCCCTCACATACAACCTCATTGCCAAACATCATTTTGCAGCTTATGACTTTTCAAAAATCCAATAAGTTGTTTCAAAAAGCTTAGCCAAACATGCCCATAGTATATTTTACGAGTGCTGTACAGATTAGGGCTTACTTCGAGGTCAGGATTGGAGGAGCAAGCGGAGGAGAGCTTAGGGCGGCGAAGAATAAGACGGCAAGCATGGTGCCAGGAGCGGCTAACGCAATCGGCAGAGGCAAAATGGACCGCCGGAAGTCTACCAAATATGTTTTGAACAAGGTCTATGCCGAGGTCATCAATCGTTGTTGATGACGTCACCATTTCGCTGAAAACACAAATGAATTTTAATAGCTTTAACCTTAATTCTTCTACTGTAAATTTTGTGTTTGTTTATCGCTACTCACTCTACAGTCACAGGAACTAGGGTTTCAACCTTCAACCACAAAAAAAAAAAAAAAAACCATAGGTCTATGCTGAGGTCATCAATGGCTGTTGGTGACGTCACCATTTCGCTGATAAATGTTATGTACATAATGAAACACAAATGATCTCCAACAAATTCAAAGTTTAACTATGCTATACTGTAATTTTGTGTTTGTTTATTGCGATTAAAGTCGCCGGAACTAGGGTTTCAACCACAAAAACAAAGGCTATGCTGAGGTCATCAATGGTTGTGGTGACGTCACCATTTTGCTGATCAATGTAAGTTAGTTAGTCTATTGCTACTCTACAGTCGCCGGAGCTAGGGTTTCAACAAGTGGTTATGAAATGCGATTAATGTATGTGAGTAAGTGAGTTAGAGTTACCTGAATCGTACGGAAAATGAAGCGGATCGCCGGAAGAGATGATCGCCGGGAGTTTTCGTTTTCTTATGCATGTATAATGTATTTACGAACTTATATAAACTTTATAATTTTTAATCATTCGATTTATTAATCTCAATGCTAACTTTTTGTTTTAACGCTGGAAGATTTTATGATTATAAAGCAGGCCAGTTAATCTGTAAAATCTCCGGTGAGGTAGTGATGGAGTGATTGTAGAAAAACTTGGTGTTTCTTGTGACCCAGGTTTGACTCTCACTCTTCCTATTATTTTCTGCATCATCCAGGTGAAGGGCGAATACGGGTGGCGCTGGTTCGTCTTGGATTTCTGCGGCATCCAGGTGAAGGGCGAATTCAGGTGGCGCCGGTTCGTCTTGGATGAGAGGCGAGGTTTTACTGATTATTCCATTGTCTTGTCATCGGGCGGGTGGAGGTCAGGTTTCCGTGCATCTGGGAGAGCCAAGGGGCTGGTGGCGGTCGAGTAGTCGACCTTGGCCATAGCGCCTGGTGTCACGGTGATTGACACGTCGTTTCTTGTCGTTTAAAAAGAAAATACAAAAACCAAAAAACCAAAAATAAAACAAGAGATACAATTACGTTATTGCATCTCTAATATTAAACTCTAACTATCTCTCCCACACAAAATTCCCGAACTTCGATCTACCTTTTAACCAGAGAAAGGTGTTTGCTTTTATTTTCTCTACCGTTTTATTGTACAGAACATGTTGAATTCTTCTTCATTCCTAGCTTTCGCTGATTACCTTTATCGAATCCTTTGACCCCTTTGCATTACTCCAACATCCCTTTAATAGTAGAGATATTAGGACAAGTCACCAACAGGTAGAGGTGTACAAATCGTTTTTTTAAACTGGTCCGGTTTTTAATCGAACCGGTTTTTTAATCCAAAACAAAAATTGTTTTTTTTTTAATAATCGGTTTCAGTTATTAACCGGTTTTTCAAACCCAAAACAGTAACCGGTCTAATCGTTGGGATCGGTTTTTAACCGGTTTTTGCCATTAAAAAAACGGTTTTAACCGGTTGCAAAGATCAAGAATAGTAACCAGTCATAAACCGTCGATTCGGTTCTAAAACTGGTTAAAAAACGGTTTCGGCTTTTTTCTGGTTACGGTTCTAAAACCGGTTTTTTTTACACCTCTACCAACTGATTGTATGCCACATCTCGAACACGTGCTGTTTAAAGTCAAATCTTTCAAAATTATGTCATATAAGAAATTTAATTACTTAACTTTCTTGGTTATAATTCTTATATATGTAAAATAAAAGTAATCCTGACTAATATATATCAGTAGTTGTTTATTTCTTTGTTATTATCATGGTTAATAACAAGATATAAGCAACATTTGGTGTACGTGAAAGAACCATGAATAATAAAACCATCCCAAATACAATTAAACCAAATTTTCAAAAATGCAAAACTAGTTGGTGCACCTTGTTATTAACTAGGAAATATATTATATAAGAAAAAAAAAACTTTAATAATAATAACATTTGTAGAAAACTAGAGAGGGGATAGTTTTCTAAAAAAAACTTCTTGCTTATTTTTAAGTTCAAAGAACAAGTATAAAAAATCTCTTGTAATTGTATGCTAATAATAAACAAACAAGTTATATAAAACTTTGAGAAATAAATACACAACCGATTTATAAAAGGTTCTAATGGATGTTAACAAAATTCACTCTACGTCCTTTCCCGATTTTCCAATCGAGAATTTATCCACTACAACCTTATATTCCATAAGAGATCACCAGCAAATTAGTTGTGGTTAGCAGCTACTAGTTTATATTTTGTTTAACAACTAGTAAGATTACCCGCGCTACGTTCCGGAGTTTCGGTCGATATCTATTTTGGTTCAGTATACCAACCGAAAGAAAATGCTCAAAAGAATATCGACACATGTTTTACATCGACCGAAAATAATAAAATAAATTTAAATTGGACAGCGGGACCAATTGATTTTAAATAAATTGTAAATAGAAATGTAAATGTTATGTTAAATATAGCTTTAATGAAAAGGAACCTAAAACTAAAACACTAAACATAAAGAAAACTAAAAAATAAAAATAATGAAGTTCTGAAAAAAAAAAAAAAAATCAAGAAAGAAACAAAAAAAAACCAATAGGATAAAAGCACTATCCACATAGCTTGTTAATTGTAATTTGCGTTAAAGCGTAGAACAAATGAAAACATACATAAAAATAAGCATAAAAACGAATTATATTTGACACATATGTTCGAAGAAAATTTACGTCGAATCGTAAACCAACTTAAATTTATACCCACGCGTGCATAAAAATAAGCACGTAAGAAAATAGTTACGGCGTGTTGTGGAATTTTTTTAGAAAGTTAAGAGGTTGGAATTGTTAACACTAAAAGTTAAAGGGGTAAACGTATAAAGAAAAATAATAAACACAAAAGAAGAAAAAGTTAAAAACTAAAAAAAGGTACTGTACATGTCTTTTGAAATTGTAAGATATATAATTAGGGTTAATTGAGATTTCCAAGCCTAGATGTCACTTATAACCTATCATATAGTAGATAACTACCTTTCTAACAATCCACATTCCTAAACCCAAGTAGGAATCCAATTAACAATGACGAAGAAATCATGTTCCACTTTGATTCAACTATTTTGTCGGAACACATTCAAATTAACATAACTACCACCTTGGTTGGCATCAATTTATCTTGGCCTATACCAAAACAAACCGACACTAATTTGCTAACAAACTTCCACTTCTTAGCATACGATGCCCGTATCAAGAATTTTTCAATAAATCTCAATACCTACTGTTGATGCAACAAATACTAGACCGATGATAGTAGCTAGGCTGGTTAGGCAAAAGGGTTGGAGGGTTCCGGTTTGCCTAACGCAGGTCGTGGGGTCCCCCCACGTTTGCAAGACGTGGAGAGAGGTTCACTAGTAAGATTTTATTGTTTGCTCAAGATCCTCCACTGAAGTGTGTTCAGCTACGGATGTAGGAGCAGTGGAAGTGTGTGTTGAATGTGAAGAATGGAGTCTTGCATGGAACAAGCACTCGAGAAGAAAGACCAGAGATCCCAATGGAATCAGAGCTGATCGGAATGTCCCTCAGCACTAAATGAAGTGTCATTATATAGGGAAGGACATTGCTCAAAGAGGAAACCATGGACTAGTGAAACATGCTTGCAGTGGGGGACTTACCCTTTCAGGGGTTGAAGCGTTTGGACCTGCGGGTAAAAGACTACACCATGTGCACTCGTTCTACTTTTGCGGCTGGGAGAGTTGTTGAAGTAATCAGATACATGACTGATTACTGTACACGTGCTGCTTTAGCTCAGTTCCCGGGTTTTAAACCTTTGAACCTTTTAACCCTTCAAGTTGTCATGCATTCTCAGTCATTTTATTTAGGTTTGGGCTACCCCCGTCATCAGCCCCCAAGTCAGAGGCTTTTGGGTGTAAGCACAAAATGCTTCTGACTTTTGTACATATGTTTTTATTTTACTTGAAGGCTTCAAGGCTTCAAGGCTTGAAAGGTTGAAAACGGTTGAGCTTTTTGATTTTTGAATTTTGACAAGACAGTTGATATGACTTGTGGCAGTTTTCTTTGTGTCAGGCGGCGGTTTTAATACCCCTGTGTAATTATAACATATTCTTCTCATTAATTTACATTAGCTTTTTAGAAGAACCATCATTTGCACATTTCCTTTCAAGTTTTCTTTCCCTTTTCTCGGTTCAGGTTAGTTCTGATTTCCTATTTTCTGGTTATTTTCTTATAGCATGGGTGCTCGTAAAGATCTAGCGAAATCGTTTTCTCGATTAACTCAAGAGGAAGTAGAAAAGTTTTGTATGGAATGGGGGATTGGGACGAAGTTTAACCTGGTTGCACCGGCTTGCGATGTTTCAATTGATAAGTGTCCCCCTGGTTCCATTGCTCTCTATTGTCGCCATTTTGAGTTTTCGAACCTTCGTCACCCGTTTTCGAACTTTGTTTTGAATGTCTTGTAGTATTATCGCGTATCATTCGGCCAGATTCACCCTCAGGGTCTGGCTAGGGTTTTGCATTTTGAAGTTCTGTGCCGGGCTTCTGGGTATGATCCCACCCTTTTATCATTCCATCGTTTTTTTCCGGTTGGCCAAGAATGGTGACTGGTTTACATTCGAGACAACTCAGGTTGACACTTGCTTGATTTTGTCTATGGTTTCTAGTCTTGGTGTCTGGAAAGACATGTTTTTCTAGGTTTCCGATGAAATTATTCCCTTCAAACTTGTTTGGAGGCATCCGGATTCCGTTTTAAATGAACCTGAACCCTCTGCTTCTGAGATAAACACTTGTTTCCTTGATACCCTTAGGGAATGCCCTTCAAGGCTTCGTCCATTTCTCGAGCACTTATGTAACACCCCGTGTTTCGAAAGTCAAAGTCAAAGTCAAGATTGGAGTCAAAGGAAGAAAAGATTGCTAATTGCGATCTGTCACTCCTTACTCAACTCCTGTTTTGACTTCTTTGACTCGTAGATAATCTATTTATTTTATCGCATTAGTTGTATTATGTGGAGTACTTATTAATAACCGAGGTATAATTTATATTTATCGCATGTTTTATCGCTTTATCGCTTATCGCATCGCAATCGCATTCGCAGCCCGAATTATGCATTTTGGATATTGTTTACGTGTGTGTGCTATTTATGTGTTACTTGTGCATGTTTATTTATGTTTATATTGTGGTAATTAATCGAAACGCAATCGCAACTCTATCGCAATCGAATCGCAGACGCTAAACGCAAGTTAATTATAGTGATTGTATGTTAGATATAGTAGTTGGGATTAATTGTGTAACTAATGGATAATTCTATCGCACCGCTCGCTCGAAACGCATCGTAACACTCAACACGTGAATTGAAACGCTGAAACTCAATCGTCGGAGCCACTCGATCGAGTGACCGCTCGATCAGATGGCCAACCGATCGGATTGCCATCCGATCGGACTGTCATCCAGTCGGTGACCCACTCGATCCTTTGCACTTTCCTTTTTGGGAGGCCCTATAAATACCCTCACTTGTTGTGACACCTGTGTCACTGCGACCATCAAACAAATACCAAACCAATGAAATATTGTATTTCATACTTTGGACTTGTATAAATATGTGTATCTTTTGCACATATCAATTCTTGTTCGATTTCAAGCTCTAAATCACTTTCTGGAAGGTTATACGCGCACTGATGCGTAAATATAACCAGTTTAATGCAACGAACACTCCGGAATAGTGAAATAGGCTTAACATACCTTAAATAACCTTTACATAACTTAGAAATAAGTTTTGAAGGCTTTGGTATGGCAAAATCAAGTTAAATCGCTTACAGGGACTAAAGTTGACAAACTGCGAAAGTATGCCAATCTGAACTGTAACAGACATTCCGGAACATGACCATAAGTTAAACATACACTAAATATCCTTCACATAGCTTAGAAATAGGCTTTGAGGGGTTCGGTATGCTAAAATAAACTTTTGGGTCTTTCAGGGACTAAAAGCGTCAAAAAGTGCACAAGTTTGCACTTTCGCGCATAACTTACGTTCTGAATACATCCGGACATCCAAAAATTTATGTAAGCACTAAAATATTTTATTTTAGTGTTTGGCATGAGAAAAATCCATTCGTCGCGTCATTTGGATCGTTTTTCGCGCTTATGCGCATTCTGTCGTAATTAAGCGAACATCGCGATCGTACGACCAAACGAACCGACATCCGAGATATTTTTGAGCATGTTTCAGGTCCACAATGTTTAGGCATCATTTTAGGGCCTTAAAGTTGGCTTTACGGGCCTTAGAAGTGTCGGAAATGGCCTTAAACACTAACAGGGACTGAAACTGTCATTTAACAAACTTGGTTCTGATCAGACATGGCCATGCGGCCCGCGTAAGGTTTGTGTGCATCTTTACGCGGCCCGCGTCAGGGTCTCAGATCAGATAAGATCGATTTGTCAGCAGATTACAGCTATTTAATTCACAACCACAAACCCACACTTGACCTTTCAGCTCATTAGGGGCCATTTTTAGTTACCACAACTTTCCAACAAGTGTACGCACGAGATTCAATCACGTTTTCCAAGAAACAATCCTAACGGTTCGGGAAATCCTATAAATACCCAACCCACTTAACTTCAAAACCCACTAGAATCTGATCTAATGTGCTCTAAGTTGAAACCTTTGTTTCATACCTGAGCTATTTTGATCTAGATTAGCATTCGGGGACCCTTCGTAAGTATTCTTTCGTTCTTTTATTGCTTTTCGAGTCCGAAAGTCAAACTTTGTTTGACTTTCTGCGTTGACCAGTTTATGGTCAATGCGAAGTTCGTTTGAACTTCGCAACGTGATTGTAATCACGATGGTTATAGTCCCTTGGGACTATGCCTACTGATTACCACGTTATCTAGGGTCGTAAGGGTAAGCGATCTAATAAATCGCTTATACCTTCGAACCCGACCCATTTGGTCGATCATTAGGATCCGACCAAATACATTAGGTGACCATAGTATATAGGGAATAACCTTCCGAGGTTATACCTTATGGTCGCTTCGTTTAAGTAGTTGTATGATAGGTAGTTTATATGCCTTAGGTAAATTACCAAAATACCCCTTTGATGCCAAAATTCATTTTAAACATATGTACCATAACTTTTGACATCTAAACCGATTTGACAACAATAATAGACATGTTAAGGCATATGTTACTTGTCATAGGACTAGTTAGGCGGTCCGAACGCGTTTCACGCGAACGACGCGTTAAAGTAGCATAAGCTACCTAAACGGGTCGTAATGGGTCGTAAGCACTTATGTTAGGTTTCATTTAGTATGTAGGCTTTGTTAAACCATATTACACGAGTCTCCATACTCATTTGGTTTACGAACCCTCATTCTATCCGATCCTCCGATTTAGGTCCGGTTTATTAACATAGTTACCTATATTAGGTGTCGTTTGATTCCGTGATCTCTAGCATTGCTTGGTGGTTATCTTAAGACTTCTGAGCAATCTCAAGTGAGTACATAGAACCCCACTTTTACTGTTTTCAAACTGTTTTGGGGTGAAACACATGTGCCTACTTGTTACTTTCATGCTTTCCTGTTTTGACATCATATACTTGCTATGTTCTTTAGTACATTTATAGTACATGATTTCAATACATTTCATGCTATGTATGCCCATTGTGTGCGTACTTAGTACATTATTTTACATTGCATTACATGCTATGTATGTCCATTGTGTGCATACTTAGTACATTGTTTTACATTACATTTCATGCTATGTATGCCTATTGTGTGCGTACTTAGTACATTATTTTACATTACATTTCATGCTATGTATGTCCATTGTGTGCATACTTAGTACATTGTTTTACATTACACTTATGATATGTATGTCCATTACGTGCATACTTAGTACATTGTTTTACATTACACTTATGCTATGTATGTCCATTACGTGCATACTTAGTACATTGTTTTACATTGCATTTCTGTTGCATATGCTCATCCAGCATATGAACACATTATATTACATTTTGAACCGTTTGTAACCGTTGAACCGTGTGAACCGTTTGTAACTGTTGAACCGTTTGTATCCATTGACATGATTTACATTTGACAATAGACATTTGACTATACATAAACATTTCTACAATTGTTAAACATTACATCTTGGTGGTTTGGTTTGAGTAAGTGATTTAAGTAACGATGCGTGTGTAATATGATACAAGCATGGTGGATACGCCGCTGGTACTTCCTGTATATAAGTGTCTGTATGGTATTACATATCGTAGCGTTATTTGAACCATTTCAATTTGAGACATATAACATTTTATACAAATAACATACTTTTCACAAGACATTGATTTACAAACAACTTATCTTATACAAACTCATTTTACATGGTTATTCATTTAACCATACATTATTCTCTTATTTATACATATCATCTGATCTTATCGTTTTTCAAATGATTTACAAGACAAAGCAAATTACAAGGTTCATGACTAAACATTTTCTCAAACATAAGTCATGAATTCTGTTTTCACAAAACCTATGTATCTCACAGGCATTTTTATGCTGACGAACCTATTTTCACATGTGTTTTCAGGAGATGATGCATAGGACTTATTAAGACATACTTAGGCGGACCTGTGCCTTAGTGACTTAAAACGAGACAAGAACTAGTTAATTTATGTTATGTACTCTTTGGTTCTTGTTTAAAACAATGTAAACTTTCATGTTTGACTAATAAAACGAAACTTCAATTGCCATGGATTTGAAACAATTAATTCTGTTACAACACTCCCCGACGTTTCCACCACGTTTTGTATGTTCTACGTGGTCGGGGTGTGACACTTGTCACATCACTTGATGTGACAGCTCCCACTCAACCCAGCCGCACTCAAGCTCTCCTTTCTCTCGATTTCTCGCGATTCTTGTAAGTTTTCAACCTAAATCTTGTACTTCTATGATCTACACGCACTCCTTCATCTTTTTCTCTTTTGAATCTTAACTTTTAACCGTGAAATCAACGGATTTGGGGTGTTCTAAGATGATGTCATCATGGAGTTCTTATGAACTTCAAGTATTGGCCTCATCCCACCAAGAACAACTCAGATCTGAAGGATTTCCATATGAATCAACAACGATTTCGCATAGATCTACACAGATCCATGGTTAAAAGGATTGAAAGACGGTTTTCTAACTTTCTTTCATCTCTTTTACACCCAATGCACTTAAAAACCGATAGAATCGGAGCTAGTTCTGATCTTCTACTCCTTCTTAGTGATGTGTTGGTTCTAGATCTGGTTTCTACCAAAGAGACAACCGATTCCAGGTTAAACATGAACAACCGTCACGAACCAGTGAACGGGTCAGATCTGGGTGATTCCTGTTCGATTGGGTCACTAGGGTCTTGACGAGGTTCTGTTGTTTAGCACGTTATCACTTCGTCTTGATCGAAACTGCAAAACTTTCAAAACAATCAAGTGTCAAAGACGATCAGGTCGTTGGGACGGATTGTCGTCCGATCGGATTGCCATCCGATCGGACAGCCATCCGATCGGCTTACACTTGTTTCAACTTTTCAAAGGTACTGAACGTCGAACGGATAGTCGTCCAATCGGATAGCCATCCGATCGAACGACCATCCGGCCATGTGACGTTTGGAACTTCAACACTTAAACAATTTTCAACATGTTCAAGGCATAGTTAGTTCTAACGGATTGCCACCCGATCGGTAGACCATCCGATCGAGTGACAACACTGCTGTTAACTTGTTCTCTGAGAAATAACTCGCCGAACGGATCGTCACCCGATCGAACCATCGTTCGATCGATCGACCTGAAGGATAGAGATACTTCTCTGTTTTCAAAATGCTACAACGAAAACTTCAAAAGGCAAACCATCATACACAAACACATCTTCACCAAACGAGGTGTCAATCCAATCGAATGGCCATCAAATCGGATGACCATCCGAACGGATTGACATCCGATCAACTGGCCATCCGATCGGATTGCCATCCGACACTTACCACCTTTGCACCATTTTACACGCCCATTATCGTTTATGCTATCGTTAACTGTCCAGGATAATCTCTCCCAGCGCTCCCTTTAATCCAAGAGAATGTTTACTTGTTAAACACAATCTGTGAGTATACTCGATCCCCTTTTTGCTTTATGCACTTTTGGGTGTTACATACGTTATCTATATTCAAATCACATCAATCACACAACGCAAACACTATTTATACGCTAACCGCTATTGCATACTACGTGTTATTCGATGAATGCTTGTATGTTATGTTAACACAGTGATTGTTGCCTGACACCTTAGCAACGATAGTACTATAGTTTGGACTCAGCACTTGTCGTGGACAGGGGTTGTTAAGGGCTTTACTTCACGTGTACCAGTGGGGATATGTGTTGCGCATTCTACAACTCGCAGTCACGTCTGTGCATATTTCTCTGTCGATAACCTACTTGCCTTCACTTTATACATGTTACATGCTGGTTATGCGTAAACTACTTCGAACTCTATTACTACTATCAAACTTGTATGCTCACCTTTACACTATGTGTATTGACCTTTATTTTAACGTATGTGACAGGTGTTTAGGATGCTATCTGCTAGGATGCTGTGTTTTACCTGCTTTTGTGGAATCAAGTAGGATGGAGTCTAGAAACAAAGACAATTTATCTATTAGAATCTGAGTTGTCGGAACATGTTTTGTTTTGAGAATATCTGTGACACCTGTGTCACTTCAACAATCAAACAAATGCCAAACCAATGAAATATTGTATATCATACTTGGGATTTGTAACAATATGTGTATCGTTTGCACATATCAACTCTTGTTCGATTTCAAGCTTTAAATCGCTTTCTGGAGGGTTATACGCGCTCTGATGCGTAAATATAACCAGTTTAATGCAAAGAACACTCCGGAATAGTGAAATAGGCTTAACATACCTTAAATAACCTCCACATAACTTAGAAATAAGTTTTGGATGGTTTGGTGTGTTGAAATCAAGTTTGTTTGATCGCAGGGACTAATTGTGTCAAACTGCGAAACTATACCGATTTGTATAGTAACGAACATTCCGGAACTTGATCATAAGTTAAATATGCCCAAAATATCCTTCACATAGCTTAGAAATAGGCTTTGAAGTGTTTTGTGCGCTAAAATAAACTTTCGTGATCAATAGGGACTAAAAGCGTCAAAAAGTGCACAAGTTTGCATTTTCGCGCATATCTTACGTTCTGAATATATCCGGATATCCAAAAATTTATGTAAGAATTAAAATATTTTATTTTAGTGTTTGGCATAATAAAATTCCATTCGTCGCTCAATTTGGATCATTTTTGCGTTCATTACAACTTTCGTCGTAATTTACCGAACAACGCAACCGTACGACCAAACGAGCCGAGATCCAAGATATTTTTTAGCACATTTTAAGTTCCCTATACTTTAACTTCATTTTAGAGCTTTGAAATGGGGTTAACGGGGCTTAAATGTGTCAAAAATGCATCGAAAACCAAGTTTGGGGCTTCAGGGACTAAAATTGCCAATTTTGAAAGTTGCTGACCTGCAAGGTCCTTACGGTCCATATGGACCTTTGCTTATGGTCCGTAAGCCATCCCCAGACCAGCAGAATGTGTTTCCAGCCATTTCCAGCTCATTCCAGCTCTTGCAAATGGTTTTTGATCAATCTATGGGCCAATTTTGATGGTTTTTGAGTGCCCCTTGTATTCAAATACCATGTGCCCACTTGTACGGATGAAATCAAAGCTCAATCTTCGAGAAACGATCCTAACGGCTCTTGAATTCCTATAAATACCCACCCTATTTCATTCCCCTAACTCACACTTGATCTGATTTTGGCCTTCTAAGTTGAAGTTTATACTTCATACCTGAAGGTAAATCGGATCAAGAGCTTGCGGGGACCTTTTGTAAGTATTCTTTCGTTCTTTTATCGCTTTTCGAGTCTGAAAGTCAAACCGAGTTTGACTTTCTGCATTGACCAGTTTATGGTCAATGCGAAGTTCGTTTGAACTTCATAACGTGAGCGTAATCACGATGGTTATAGTCCCTAGTGACTATACCTACTGATTACCACGTTATCTAGGATTAGTGGCAAGTCGTAGTTTCGGCCAAAATGCGCATTCTTGCGTATTTTGTAACCAAACTACTTTAGGTATCAAAACCGTTTGTTTTGATACCAAACCTGTTTTATAACCTAACTAAACATGTTTTAGCATGTTTAGCTCGTCACTTTTTAGTTTAGTGCTTGTGTAGAGTCGTAAGTCAAGCGGACTAAACACCCGCTTAGACTTTCGAACACGACCCGTTTGGTCGATCATTAGGATCCGACCAAACATGCTTAGTGACCATAGTTGTATAGGAAATAACCTTCCGAGGTTATACCTTATGGTCACCTAGTTTAAGTAGTTGTATGATGGGTAGTTTATATGCCTTAGGTAAATTACCAAAATGCCCTTTTCATGCGTAATTGGTAATTAAGCATATGTAACCTAAAATTTTGTCACGTAACTGATTATGTAACATATTTAAACATGTTTTGGCATATAATACTTGTCATAGGACTAGTTAGATGTCTCGAACGCGCATTTGCGCACACGACACGTTAAAGTAGCGTAAACTACCTTAATGGGTCGCGATGGGTCGTAAGCACTTAGGATAGGTTTCCTTTTAGGATGTAGGCTTTGTTAGACCATATTATATGAGTTCCTATACTCATTTGGTTTACGAAACCTCATCCTATCCGATCTTCCGAATTAGGTCCGGTTTATTTATTTAGTTACCTATATTAGGTACCGTTTGATTTCCGGGACTCCTCTAGCTTGCTTGGTAGTTGTTCAAGACTTCTAAGCACTCTCAAGTGAGTACATAGTCCCCTCTTTTACTGTTTTCAATGTTTTGGGGTGAAGCATGTGTACCTATTTGTTATGTTCTTGTTTTCAAAAGTATAATTGATTATACATATTAGTACTTATCTTTTTACAAACGGAATGATTATTAATGGTTTAAACTCTAATTTTTCTTAAAAGAATTATAAAATTAATTTGTTGGATAGTACTTATTTTTGTTCACCAGACCGGTTGGTAGTATGATATAGCGCTATAGGATTTGACACCCCATTCCTGTTGTCATGGAATGTCTGAAACCAATTTGTTTCTCCATCCAAATAGGGATTGCCTTTGTGGTATTTCTATAGTCTCAAAGGTATATTTTGATGCACTAGGTCTGAATGAATTCTTAAGTCATATTATTTTTGTATATTAAGTTATACTCCCAAAAGTATAGTTTGATATGCTCTCATATGTGATATCGTACAAAACCAACATATATTTTGTTAAAAATCTAAAACATAGTTTAATATGTATTTGTAATCCAAAACATAGTTTAATATGTTATTTGTAATCCAAAACATAGTTTAATATGTTATTTGTAATCCAAAACATAGTTTAATATGTTATTTATAAATCCAACGTATACTTTTGATATACTACTGAAAATTATTATTTTAAACAACTAAGGTATATTTAATATACTATTTGTCTAACGATTGGGTTTTGGTTAGTGTTTAGATAACGGGACGGGTGTGATGTGATGAAAACATGGTAGATACGCCGCTGGTACTTCTTATATATAAGTGTTTTCATCACATTACATACCGTGTTGTTATTTAGTACACTTGGGTTAACAATATTGGAACTGAAATATATTTTAATATATTACTTATTCGACTTTCTTAAAAACCAAAGTATATTTTTATATATACTATAAACCTTTTTATCAAAATATTGTTTTTCAAACAATATATTCTATACAAACTCATTTTTCTTACTTATTAAATTTTCTATGTATTATTATTTTATACCATCTGATTTCTTATAAATGATTTATAAAAGAAAACCTTTTACAAGGATCATGACTACTTTTATTAAAACTTTTTCTTTAAACTCATAAGTCATGAATCCTAATTACAATAAAACCTATGTATCTCACAAGCATTTTTATGCTGACGTACCTATTTTTACACATGTTTCAGGTGCTGCTTTATGACGATTGTTGATACATACTACACTTAGGATGGACCTGTGCCTTAGCGACTTTAAAATTTGAAAGACAATATTTGTATTTATCTGATTTGTAATAGAACAAAGATTTCAATGATTCAATAAAACAAAATTATTTGATCCATGGTTGTGAAACAATGATTCTGTTACAACATTCCCCGACGTTTCCGCCACGTCTTGTTGTTTTACGTGGTCGGGGTGTGACAATATCTATGTCTATAATAATTAGATTACTTAATGGGTTATGGTATGGGACATAATATTAACTATTTGGTAATTTAGACGTTATGGAATTTCTCTTGACAATCTGTTTCGCTCAGTGCCGTGTCCCGATGTTTCCGTCATCGGTTGGGGTGTGACAACTTATTGGTGTTGTTGGGTCTCAGTAAGTTATGGGAAAAATGTGATCGAGATCTGGTGCTTATGAGAGATGGGCAGGGTATGCATTTGCCTTGTTGTGCTATTATGTTCTTATTTTTTGTCTGCTTATATTTTTTGTTTTTGTTCATTTTGTAGTGATGTCTGCACTTGACTTTATCAAGAGTGATGATACCTCCGATGTTGCTTTTGGGGATGTTGCGGCTACTCCGGGTGAAGATGCAGTGGTTAGGTGGTCCGAGCATAGGTTCGAGGGTTCTGGCTATGTAAATGTTCCCAATGTTAAGTGTTTCATGAAGGCTCCGGGTTCCAAAGTTTCTGTTTGTCGCTCAAACCGTCGCTTGAAAGGTGCTGATCAACCTTCTGGCTCAGAGGCCATTGATATTAGTGATGACATAGAGGTGTCTGCAGAACAGGTTCTTGAGGTGTGGGAAAGGGTAAAGAAAAAGAACTAGTGGTTTCTGGGAAGAAGAAGAAGAAGTTGGTCAAGAAAGGTAGCACTCCTACCATCCAGGGTTCATCGGCCAAAAGTGTTGAGAGCTTGGAGGGTCCAGAGGCTGAAGAAGTTTATGTTCCTAACTGGGACGTAAAGGTTGGGGATAGCTTCAAGGATCCAGCTGTTTATGCTGAGGTTTTAGCCCACTTTGCTCCTCCTAGTGTTCGGAGTGCCATCTCTAAAATGGAAGCTGATCACTTTATCTCAAAATTGATGTTAAGCTCCTGCAACCTTTTAGCCATGTTGGCTTAAGGTGTTACCCGTTTCACAAAGGGTATGCAGGAGTACGAAGAAGCTTCCAAAAAAAGGACAAGATGAAAGCCTCTATGGCTGCCATGAAGAAGGAGGTTGAAGGTTTCTCCAAGAAAGAAGAAGCTTGGGTGAAGTAAGTTGGGGAGTTGACAAGGAGACATGAAATTGAGATGAACGATCTCAAAAAGAGTTTTGAAGCTGATCGATTGAAGCTGAAGGCTGACAGGGAAGCCTTGGATGTTCAGCAGAGGGCTTTCGAAGAAGAGATGGAAGGTTTGAAGGCTTTGGTTGCTCAAGCTACTGGTGATAACCAGTGGCTAATTGAGCAAGGTTTTCATCAAGTTGTTACCTACCTTCTTCACTCCATGGAATTCAATTATGCTCTTGGAGAAGTCTACACCAAGCTGCTAAACTTGGGGAAATATCAAGGCCTTATTGCTGGTTACAAACTTCATGAATCTGGTCAGCCTTTGGAGAAGTCTCCCTTGTATCGCCCTGAAGCTTCTGAGGTCTTTAAAGGTTCCGTTCAGCAGATGGAAAGGCTGACTTACCCATATGTAAGTCAAGTTGCAACTTGTTTTGGTAAGCCCCTTTCTGTCTTGCAGGAGCTAAAGCCGGATGTGTCACACCCCAACCGATGGCGGAATCATCGGGGCATGGCACTAAGCGAAACAGATTGTCCAGAAGTTTCCATAACAATTATCAATACTATTCAATTTAAAATAACATGTCCCATACCATGTCTCAAACAGTAAACAAATTATTACAGATAAAGTCTAGGCAAATAATTCTGTTCCGACAACTCAGATTTTCAAATAGAGCAATTGTTTATCTGCTTCTAGAGACCCTTGATTCATTTACTACAGACAACTATTTGTTGGGCTCTAAAGCTTTATTCTAGCTTCGACTTCCCACCAGGTGTGCATCCTAAGCACCTGTCACATACGTTAAAATAAAGTCAATACATATAATGTATTGGTGAGCATACAAGTTTGATAATAGCATATAGAGTTCGAATTCATTTTACGCATAACCAGCACATACATATAGAGAAATGAAGCAAGTTAGTTATCGACATAGATCCATCGATACCAATGACTGCGGGTTGACTGCCCGAGGCAGTTCGCAATACATGATTACCACCGTAATCCATGCAAGTAATTGTCCTTAACAACCCCCGTGTGAACGGGTGCTGAGTCCAAACTATAGTACTATCGTTGCTAAGGCAGGTAGACAGCATTCCATGTGTAAACATAACAAAGAAGCATTCATAAGCCACGTATATCATGCATTAACGGTTAGTGTTCAAATAGTATTGAGTAGTGTGTTTGATGTGATTTGAATAGTTGTAACGTATGTAACACCCAAAAGTGCTTAAAGCAAAACGGGATCGAGTATACTCACAGCGGTTGATGGATTGAAGGGAGCGCTTAGCGAGTAGGGTTAGCCTGAATAGTTTGATAGCATAACGATAAGTGACTCGTAAAACGATATCGAGTGTGAATGGGTCGGATAGCAGTTTGGTCGGATGGTAATCCGATCGGACGGCTTATTGTGCGGATGACAATCCGTTCGGATGGTAGTCCAGTCGGATGACTATTCGAGTGGATTGTTTCTTCCTATGATGAGGATGTGTTTGTGCATGATGGCTTGTCCTTTGAAGTTTTCGTTGTAGCATTTTAAAAACATTGAAGTATCTCTATCATTCAAGTCGCTCGATCGGATGGCCAATCATGCGGATGACAATCCGTTCGGATGATCATCCGGTCGGACGGTAGTCCGGTCGGACGGCGACTCTAGTGATGAGGTTACTTAGTGGAAACAAATTCATAGCAGAAGAGTCACTCGGTCGGATGTC
This sequence comes from Helianthus tuberosus, assembly GCA_030545235.1. Lineage (NCBI taxonomy): Eukaryota > Viridiplantae > Streptophyta > Magnoliopsida > Asterales > Asteraceae > Helianthus > Helianthus tuberosus. Next base: position 187,217,573 of record CM060370.1, read on the forward strand.
CATACGACCGGGTGGCAACCCTGTTAATGAACATGTTGAAAATTGTTTAAGTCTTTAAAGTCCTAGTATCTCATGTTCCGAAGAGTAATCCGGTCAGATAGTAGTCCGATCGGATGGCAATCCGTTCGATACCCAAACCTCAGATAGAGTTGATTAAGTGTGGGACCCAAGGTGTTATCCGTTCGGACAACAATCTGTTCGGGTGGCTTATCCGCTCGGACAGCAGTCCGGTCGGACAGCATTCCGTTCCGATTGTTCCGTTCGTCTTACACTTGGTCGTTTTGGTCGTTTGTCGTTTTATCGAGATGTTCCGACAACGTGTTAACCAACAGAATCCCATCTTGATCCAAGTAACCTGATCGACCAGGAATCAGCCCAGTTCGGCCAATTAGTCGGTTCAAGACGATTATTCCCGTTTAACCCGAAATCGGTGGTCTCGTGGGTAGAATCCGGATCTTGAGCTAGCACAACACTAAGAATGCGTAGAAGGCTAGATCAGGGTCGGATCCTATCTGTTTTCAGTGTATTGAGTGTAAAAGAGTTGAAAGAAGGTTAGAAACTATCATTCAATCCTTTTTCACTATATTTAAGCTTAGATCTACGCGAGATCTTTGTGTATTTGTGTGGAAATCTATCAGATCTAAGTTGTTCTTGGTGGATTGAGGCCAAAACAAGAAGTTCTTCAAGAACTCATGATGACATCATCCTAGAACACCTCAAATCTAGTGATTTCACGGTTAAAAGTTACGATTCAAAAGATAGAAAGGTGTAGGAGTGCGTGTAGATCAAGAAAGTACAAGATTTAGGGCGAGATCTTACCTGGATTGAGAGAAATCGAAGAAAAGGTGGGGAGCACGAACTGTTCGGACAGAGGATTTCCAAAAATGGAAATGATGACAATGACAGGGATATTTATAGGATTCCAAAAGGGGAAAGTGTGGGTCGGTCGGATGGCATCCCGCCCGGATGACTGTCCGGTCGGATGTCATCTCGGTCGGATGACGACCTGACACCACAATCAAGTGGCAGCCCGGTCGGATGGCAATCCGGCCGGATGGCACTTGGTTCGGGTGTTTGGCACAATGATTTTTGCTGTTTCGATTTCGGTTGCGAGCGATTCGATGTGATAGATTTTCCTAGTCAAATTACTTTTAATCCCAACTACTATATCTATCATAGTTCGATTTTGATTGATTTCGATTGCGTTTCGAGTTCGATTGCGATTCCACACATAACATAAATGAACATGCACAAGTAACACATAAGGCACACACACACGTATAACAATAATTAAAATACGTAGTTCGAGTTGCGATTTTGAAGTCGATTCGATTAGCATAGTTTGATTATCGTTTAGCTTTATCGCATTGTTACTTCCTATAGTTCACAGTCGTAAGTCGAATAGTTTGCTAGTAACATACGTCGACTATTGTAATTATTGACACTTACTCCACATAATACAACTAAAATAAATACCCAAAAGAAATCTACTACAAGTCAAGTTGCGCGAAATCGGTCGTTGACTTTGACCTTGACTTTGACTTTGACTTTCCAAAAACACGGGGTGTTACAGCCTCCCCTTGTTTAGGGAATTTCGTCCCGAAATTAGGCTGAAAGTTGTATACCACCGTGAATCACCTTTCTCTCTCTAGACTTTCTCTTTAAATAACTGCGGGTACTTCGCCTTCATGTCGCTTTCGAGTTCCCAAGTGAACTCTGCGCCTCGCTTGCCTTCCCATCGGACCTTCACAATAAGAATGCACGAGCGTCTGAGCTGCTTGGTTTGGCGGTCCATGATTTCGACAGGCTTTTCCACGAAGTGTAATGTTTCGTTTACTTGAAGGTCATCGAGAGGTACAATTAGATCATGCTCAGCCAGACCCTTTCGGAGGTTCGAAACGTGGAAAGTCGGGTGGACGTTACTAAGTTCTTCCGGTAGTTCGAGTCTGTAGGCGACTTTTCCGATCCTTTCCAGAATCTTAAAAGGTCCAACATATCGAGGTGCGAGCTTTCCTTTCTTGCCGAATCGGACCACACCCTTCCAAGGTGATACCTTTAGGAGTACGTAGTCACCAACGTCAAATTCAAGGGGCTTGCATCGTCTATCGGCATAACTTTTCTGTCGATTCCGAGCTTTTGTTAGATTGTCTCGAATTTGGAAAATTTTGTCTGTCGTTTTTTTGCAGTAGCTCGGGACCGGTTAATTGCGAATGACCGATCTCATGCCACACAATAGGCGATCGACATCTTCTTCCGTATAAAGCCTCGAATGGTGCCATTTGAATGCTGGAATGATAACTGTTGTTATACGAGAATTCGACTAACGGCAGGTATTTATCCCAATTACCACTGAAGTCTATGACACACGAACGAAGCATGTCCTCAAGAGTACGAATCGTTCTTTCAGTCTGACCGTCGGTTTGAGGGTGGAAAGCGGTACTTAGATTAAGCGATGTACCGAGTGCCATTTGAAACGTTTCCCACAGTTGCGAGGTAAACCGAGCATCACGATCAGAGATGATATCGCGAGGCGTACCATGATTACAAATGATCTCGTCGGTGTAGATTCGGGCTAATTGTTCTACCTTGTAGTCTTCTCGTATTGGTAAAAAGTGAGCAGATTTAGTCAAACGGTCAACCACAACCCAAATGCTGTCGTGACCTGATGACGCGTGCGGTAGCTTGGTTATGAAGTCCATAGCTATACTCTCCCACTTCCACATAGGGATTGGTGGTTGTTCGAGTAAGCCAGAGGGTCTTTGATGTTCAGCCTTGACACTTGCACATGTCAGGCATTTTCCAACGTAGAGGGCAATATCCCTTTTCATGCCGGGCCACCAGTACTTGTAGCGAAGATCCTGGTACATTTTGTCGGCACCGGGGTGAATAGAATACCGGGATTTGTGGGCTTCGTCCATCAAGATTTGTCGTAAATTGGTTCGTTTGGGAATCCAAATTCGGTCCAGAAAGTGGAATATCCCACTCGATTTGCTCACAAGCTGGGCTCCATCGTAGTAGATTATTTCCTTCTTCAGTGTGCGTTCGTTAAAACATGCATGCTGAGCTTCGCGAATGAGGGTTTCGAGGTCGTGTTGGGCTTGAACATTATGGGTGCTAAGCAGATAACTCCGTCTGCTGAGTGCGTCGGCAACAACATTTGCTTTGCCTGGGTGATAACGAATCTCACAGTCGTAATCGTTGAGAAGTTCTACCTATCGGCGTTGACGCATATTAAGTTCCTTCTGATTAAAGATATGCTGTAGGCTCCTATTGTGACAACTGGCAAATAACTGGTAATTCCGTACAATCTAATCACTATTTATATTTCTTAATCTCATGCATTTAGCGTAATTTAATTACGTAACTGTGTCGTATACTGAATAACAGCCTTAGGTCAAGAAAACAAAGCTAAAACATATGTTGGTTTTCGTCGTATGGCGAAACCAAGCTAACAATGTCCTAAAAGTGTTGGTAGAAAGTGCTGCGTGCACTATTCACGGTTACACTATTCATGCCAGCAAACCGTGAAACTAGACCGAAACACTGGAAAACGACACTCGGATAACATAACTGAGTCCATTTATATAAGAAAACATTATTGTAAAAACATGTCTTGCCAAGAAACAAGACTTTCCGGTATAACGCCCTAATCTCATAAATGTCCGTTTCGGCTTAAAATATGGTATTTTTAATGCGTCCGAGCTTATAACAAAGCATTTCCGGGACTTCGGAATAATGTCAATTGATGAAAAACATACTAAAACAATAAGATGATACCAACGGAAGATACATAATCACAAGTTTCCGGCGTTACGCCCCTATGCGCTAAACTAGTCCGTTAGCGGTTCGACGAACTAGTTGGCGACATTTTTGGTCATGTAACAAGCAAACGAAGAATCTAGCGAGCTAGTGAAGTTAAATTTGGGACTCGGAATCATTTCATGCAACTTCCGGATGCAAGAAAACAACTTACGGAAAATCCTTGTCGGTACGACATAAAAGCATCGTAGGTGAACCGGCGCTTAACCGGGAACCGTCTAAACTAGTTAAACACTATTTTAACTAGTCTAGTGAACTAGTTAATGATAATTATAGTCCTAATCCCTAATTACCCCACTAGTAATGTACTTAAAATGCTAATCACCCTACACCTTTTAATTACCAAAATATCTAGTTTTAAGTATTTTTTTATAAAAAAATAAACATCTTACCCCCCCCCCCTTTACTTACGTTTTTTTTTTGGTGGGCCCATGGCCTCACCAACTTGATGTATGAAGAGATAAAAGAGTATGGTGATTGTGGACTTTAGAGACTTGTAATGATTCATATCTTACTAACTAGATGTTATCCCATATCTACCATCATGTTCATCATACTTACCATCTTTGAAACACAAAAACCTTTCCTTTGAACCCCCTAATTCACGGCAGCCATACACACACCCAAAACCATTTTCAATCTTCATTAAACACCTCATTTTACACCTTTTCTAGCCTTTACAAGATCACATACACTTGGTGCATGCATGGAGAACACTTAGGGACTTGATTGGAGCTTAATTTCTTCTTATTCTTCTTGTTTAATCACTTGCAAGATTGTGAGTCTTCTAAACATAATTTTTATGCTTCTTATTACTAGTTAATCATAGAAGTACAAGTTGATTATCTTGAAGTTAAAGTTAAACATAATCAAAAACCCTAAACATAAAGCTAATAAACACTAAATATGAATATATTATGTGTTGATTTATGTTGTTTAGTGTTAATATGTTCATGTGATCTTGTTGATTATGTTAATTTTGTTGTGATTAGTAGCTTAAAGTGTATGATTATGATGATCTTGTTGTTAGTTTTATGTAGTATCTTATATTTGTGTTCATATTATTATGATGAACATAAATATGTGATTTAAACGTAGTTATGTTTAAATCAAGAAAGATCATCAACTTCAAAGATTATGAGCATTTATATATAAACTTGATTTAGTGATTCTTGAAAGATTAAACCAAGAATAATCATGTGAAAAGGCTTTTAACAACACTAATGAACTTGGTTTTTGACATAAGATAAGTTTATGGGATATTAAATATCAAAAGTGTTATGTAAAAGTCTTGGAAATTTCTACATAAAGAGATGTGAATCTTTAAAAGTGAAAAACAATTTACAATCAAGTTTATGTAAGAAATAAACTTAATAAATGGTAACTTTGAAGACTTGAAAGTTTAAACAAAATAATGCTCATGAGAACCTTTGAAGGAATAGTATGTTTAGTGAAGTAAACATAAGATTAGTGATGTGTGGAAAGTGATTATTGATTTAAACGCGTTTTTATAACGTGGGAAACGTCATAGTTTAGGGGAAACTATGGCGAATTTTTCTAAAAATCTAATCGCGATTAAAGATGGGATTAAAGGGTGATTAACAAGGTTAAACGCGATTAGTGGTCTTAAATGTCATTAGGGAAACTTTGATGAGAATATTTAAGGTTTAAATATTCAAGTTCTTATGAACTTAAACTTATATTTTTACAAAAATAAATGGGTAAAAATATAACATTGTGTAAATATAATTTTTGGTAAGAAAAATTATATATTTTCGGAAATTTGCTAAGTGCTTGCAATGTGTGCTATATATGTGTATGTATTAGATACCTATAGGGTGATCAAAATAAATACACGCACATGTTCCTACATGGTCCAAGAAATGCTAGTAAAATCGGACAATTAAATTAAATAGCCGAAATGGAAATACATAACACCTGATGATGACAATTTGGGCGCATCGACATCGTAAACAAGTTACTACAATGTCGAGTCTAAAAATAACATATTTTTAGACACTCAAGCGAACGCATAACTAAGTGGTCAAAAACAAGAATCCGGAAAGTCGAAAACTATAAAAATTACCAAGTAATTTTCATGTGAAAAACAAACTTATTAAATTACATGCTTGGTGAATTTTTGGTAAAAATTGCAAGAGTATATTTAATGGACTCACTAGAAAACTAGGGCTAGGCCCAATAACAAGAAAACTAGGGCTAGGCCCAATAACAAGAAAACTAGGGCTAGGCCCAATAACATTAAAACGTGGGTTAAGCCCAATGTCAAATTATTCTAAAGATGACAAGCGAAAACATAATAAAGAATTCAAGATGAACAACTTGTACGAGGTCCAAAAGACCGAGTGTCTAACGAGATTAGTACACATGTAGGTTATTGACACGTACGGACGCTCACTTCGATATCATATTTCACGGAACGCAAACTTGTGAGTTCATGTCCCTCCTTTCACTGTTTTCAATGTTTTGTTTTCAAAAACATCGAGGGGAAATACATGCTAAAACTATTGGTATGCTAGTTACGGAGTAGATGGCTTGATCAATGTGCATAAGTAGGGATGGAACAATTGTAACCATTAATCACTTAGTGACCAAGGTGCAAAAGGTGTAGATCTATTGGGCTTGAGGCACGCCCCACTCCTGGATGGTATACCCTGGAGTGCTTTTGTGATCCCAATGATGACAAAGTGTTCTCGGTTTGGTTATTTTGCTTATGGCGCATTATGTCAGGGGGCTCGCTACCCACTGATAGATCCTTAACAGACTCCATGTTTAAATCAGAACATACCATGATTACAAGATAACAATTACTAGATTTCATATGATAACAAGTGCTGCATGAACTCGCTCAACTTTTTGTTGACTTTTTAAAACTACATGTATTTCAGGAAACAGGTCTTGAGCCGGTGATTCACTATGGGATTCGGGAAAACAAATGACAACGATTGCCACTTTTGAAGGGTTTGTCTTCTATATCCCAACCTCGTATGGGTATATAGGAAACAAAACCTTACTAAGTTTTATGTTAAAACTATCTTTTGGTGATGTGAAAAACAAACGGATAACTATGTTATGTCTAATGTTGTGAACATGTATGGTACTTGAAACTACTTTTGGGAAACTATGTAAATATTCGTTGGAATTTATATAACTATGGCATCGTTGTTGGTTCATGTTGTTAAATACATTTGGATGCAATGATTACCTTTCTTACGTCACACACAATACGCTTCCGCTACTAGCAGGGTGTGACACCTATGATCGGTGAAGATCGTACACTTGGAACCATACAGGTAGTGTCGCCAAATCTTTAATGTAAAAACAACTGCGCCTAGCTCGAGATCATGAGTTGTATAGTTCTTCTCGTGGATTTTGAGCTGACGAGATGCGTAAGCTATAACCTTATCCTGTTGCATGAGAACACAACCAAGACCAAGGTTGGAAGCATCACAGTAGACAATGAAATCGTCGTTTCCGTCGGGCAATGTGAGAACAGGAGCATTGCAAAGCTTATGCTTGAGGGTTCGAAAGGCAGACTCTTGTTCAGTTCCCCAAACAAAAGGCTTGTCTTTATGCGTGAGAGCGGTAAGTGGTACATCGATCTTTGAGAATCCTTCGATAAATCATCGATAGTAGCCCGCTAGTCCGAGAAAAGAACGAACTTCAGACGGGTTCTTAGGCGTAATCCAACTCTTAACAGCTTCAATCTTCGTAGGATCGACGTGAATACCTTGACTATTAACAATGTGACCCAGAAACTGAACTTCCTCCAACCAGAATTCACACTTGGAGAACTTGGCATAGAGTTGAGTCCCCTGGAGTAGCTCGAGAACCAAACCTAGATGTTGCGCGTGTTCGGCTTTCGAGTTGGAATAGATCAAGACATCGTCGATGAATACGATGACGAAACCGTCAAGATATGGTTTGCACATGCGATTCATCACAACCATGAAAACCGTGGGTGCGTTGGTTAAACCAAAGGGCATAACGACGAATTCGTAGAGGCCGTAACGAGTGCGAAATGCGGTTTTGGGTATATCCTCCCCTTGAATGCGCAGTTGGTGATAGCCTGAGTGTAGATCGATCTTTGAGAAGCACGTAGCACCTTGTAGCTGGTCAAACAAATCATCGATGCGAGGTAGGGGATAGCGGTTCTTGATAGTTAGCTTATTCAATTCCCGATAGTCGATACACATCCTGAACGACCCATCCTTCTTTTTGACGAAAAGGACTGGCGCGCCCCAAGGAGAGGTGCTCGGGCGAATGAAGCCTTTCTCAAGTAATTCCTGGAGTTGGTTTGAGAGTTCGCGCATTTCGGACGGTGCGAGTCGGTAGGGAGCTTTGGCGATAGGGTTGGCTCCTGGAATGAGGTCGATACGAAAGTCGATGTCACGACTTGGTGGTAGACCGGGAAGATCCTCGGGAAAAACGTTAGGAAATTCTCGAACAACAGGAACGTCTTTCACTTCCTTCTTCTCTTTCTTTTCCTTCTCCGCTACTACAATGTTAGCCAAGAAAGCTCGGTATTCCTTGCGGAGATACTTGCTAGCTTAGACACATGACATGAGCTTGAGACCTTTCGAAGCGGTTTCACCGTAAACACACAATAAATCACCATTCGCGAGCGAGAATCGAATCATCTTGTCGAAGCACACAACTTCAGCATGGTTTTCGCGAAGAAAGTCCATGCCTACTATGACATCAAAACTTCCGAGTTACATCGGAATAAGGTCGATTGGGAAAATGTGATTGTTGAGCTCTAAAGTACAATCATGAAGAACAGAATTAATGCCGACGGTTCTTCCGGTAGCGACTTCCAAATCAAACGTTGAGGAGAGTGGGGAGCGTTTACGACTAAGGAGCTTCTCGAATTCGAACAACACAAAGCAATTATCGGCTCCAGTATCAAATAAACACGAAGCATAAATACCATTCACAAGGAACGTACCATTGACCACGTTGTTGTCGGCTTGGGCTTGACGCACGTTGATGTTGAAAGTTCGTGCGCGTGCTGCTTGTTGTTGCTGTTGCTGCTGGTGTTGCTGCTATTGCTGGGGCTCTTGCTTTACCACCCAGTTTGGGCACATGTTGGCGAAGTGGTTAGGATCGCCACATGCGAAGCAGGCTCTGGCGTTGACCGCGGGTGCCGGAGGAGCTTGTTGACCCTGAGGGGCGGTGAGCAGAGCTTGATGAGCAGGAGCTTGTCGTACACGGCAATTGGTGGTGAAATGGCCGTACATATTACAGTGAGCACAAAAACGGCAAGCAATGGTAGTCGGGTGATGGTAGGTACAAGTAGGGCAGAGTGGGTGTGGCCCAGTGTATGCACGCTTAGCAGGCGGTGCATTTGCCACAGGCGCCGCTACTTGACGCTGTTGGGCTGGTACAACTTGTATCGGTGCAGCAGTGATCGCACAGTTCTTGTTGCTGGAGCTGCTCTTTCTCTTGTTCTTCCTCTTGTTGCTTGATGAGGTGGTGGTTTCAGCAGTTGGTGCGGCGGTGGTAGCTTGATGCAGGTGCTTTGAAGTTTTATCCCAGACACCAGCCTTGACCCGTTTGTCATTGATTTCAGCGGCCAGTAAATAAGTCTCTTCGATCGTCGTAGTCCTAGCTGCTTGCACGAAATCGGCAACGCAGTCAGGCAGGGCTCGGATATACTTCTTGATTGCCATATCTGGAGTCTTGACCTGATCAGGACAAATGATGCTGAGCTATTTGAAGCGAGCAGTGAGCGCAGCATTTTCACCATCCTTTTGCTGTATGTGCCAAAATTCATCCTCTAGCTTCTGACGTTCGTGAGGAGGACAAAATTCTTCCAACATGACTTCCTTGAGTTCGTCCCACGACAGACCGTAGGCTGCATCGTTCCCTCGCTTGTTCCTCTCGGCCGTCCACCAGTCCAGAGCACGGGACTGAAAGACGCCGATAGCGTTCAGAGTACGGAGGTCATCTGGGCAACCGCTTTGTCGTAGAGTGACCTCAATGGAGTCAAACCATTGGAACAACGCTGTGGGGCCTCCCTCGCCAGTGAATTCTTTTGGCCCACAAGACTTGAATTGCTTGAAATTGAAGGCCTTGATGGTAGTTTTGGGAGCTTCGATCCTTGATTCCTCAGACGACTTGTTGACGTTCTCGTAAACCTCACTCACAGCCTTTGCTACACTTTTAGCGATGATGGCAGCAAGGCGTTTGTCTCTCTTTTCTTGACGAGAAAGTAAGGGATGACGGGATCCAGATGACATTGTCTGCAACAGACATCGTCACAAGACTCAACACATTGTATTCGAATCTCACCTCACACGTCTACTACTTACTAAAGCTCAGGAACACGCATAATCATGTAAACACATAGACACATAACCATGTAGAACACAGAACCACATAATCACATAAACACGTAAGCACGTAGAGCACAGAAACATATAACCACATACACATGTAGTCACAGAGGCGGTCAGAATACATAAACCTATCACTTAAAGTCTGCGATTTGTTCGAATATAACGGTCTCGTCTAGTACATCGATTAGCGTAGTATAAGCGTATATCGTAGCATAAGGTCGTCCACAATTCAACGATTTGTTAACGTTTTGAGATAGAAATGCAGTGCGGGTCGTATGTGTTGATCGAAGTGAAAGCAAAAATCGAGTAAATCTCCAAAATTTAAACAGATAAACACATATATAAGCACATAAAATCGACGAAACATCAGAGCTGGCGGTTGTAAGCTCAAAATCGAAACACATAAAAATCAAGAAATAGATTGTCTGCGGCTAGTAGACTTCGACTAACCAAAGTGATTCAACTATTCACAAGGATCCGTTGTGCACATTTGACCTTCAGGACTATGCCTTTGCCTCGATTCTTGGGCGTTTGGCACACGTCCCGTTGGTCATATTGTGACTTCAGGTCGTTGGAGTCCGTCGAGACTTTGGTGAGAGCTTGTAAAATGAGCGGAACAAGTCGTCAAGGTTTGGGTCTCACCCCTGGCTTAACAACTTCGCTCCTATTTTGATAAAATAGAGGAGATTATTCATCAAAATACGGATTTCACTCCTGATTTGGCATAATTCTCCTCGTGTATAGATAAAATGCGAGTCGATTAAGCAACTTTAGTCGAGAGTTTGCGGTTTTCACACCTAATCTCGACTTAATTGCTTATTTATGGTTGAAAATTCGAGTGCAGTGATAGTGTAGCGAGAATAGCGAGGAATAAGCTCGCACATAGTCCCTACTGGATATGCACAAGTCGGTCTGTTGGTTCCTAACTATAGACTAGGTATCTAAGACATCGACCCGGACTAGGTCGTGTCTTGCCTAATTCCCTATAGTTATGGCTCTGATACCAATATGTCACACCCCAACCGATGGCGGAATCATCGGGGCATGGCACTGAGCGAAACAGATTGTCCAGAAGTTTCCATAACAATTATCAATACTATTCAATTTAAAATAACATGTCCCATACCATGTCACAAACAGTAAACAAATTATTACAGATAAAGTCTAGGCAAATAATTCTATTCCGACAACTCAGATTTTCAAATAGAGCAATTGTTTATCTGCTTCTAGAGACCCTTGATTCATTTACTACAGACAACTATTTGTTGGGCTCTAAAGCTTTATTCTAGCTTCGACTTCCTACCAGGTGTGCATCCTAAGCACCTGTCACATACGTTAAAATAAAGTCAATACATATAACGTAAAGGTGAGCATACAAGTTTGATAATAGCATATAGAGTTCGAATTCGTTTTATGCATAACCAGCACGTACACATAGAGAAATGAAGCACGCTAGTTATCGACATAGATCCATCGATACCAATGACTGCGAGTTGACTGCCCGAGGCAGTTCGCAATACATGATTACCACCGTAATCCATGCAAGTAATTGTCCTTAACAACCCCCGTGTGAACGGGTGCTGAGTCCAAACTATAGTACTATCGTTGCTAAGGCAGGTAGACATCATTCCATGTGTAAACATAACAAACAAGCATTCATAAGCCACGTATAGCACGCATTAACGGTTAGCGTTCAAATAGTATTGAGTAGTGTGTTTGATGTGATTTGAATAGTTGTAACGTATGTAACACCCAAAAGTGCTTAAAGCAAAAAGGGATCGAGTGTACTCACAGCGGTTGATGGATTGAAGGAGCGCTTAGCGAGTAGGGTTAGCCTGAATAGTTTGATAGCATAACGATAAGTGACTCGTAAAACGATATCAAGTGTGAATGGGTCGGATAGCAGTTCGGTCGGATGGTAATCCGATCGGACGGCTTATTGTGCGGATGACAATCCGTTCGGATAGTCATCCGGTCGGATGGTAGTCCAGTCGGATGACTATTCGAGTGGATTGTTTCTTCCTTTGATGAGGATGTGTTTGTGCATTATGGCTTGTCCTTTGAAGTTTTCGTTGTAGCATTTTAAAAACATTGAAGTATCTCTATCATTCAAGTCGGTCGATCGGACGACCAATCGTGCGGATGATCATCCGGTCGGACGGCGACTCTAGTGATGAGGTTACTTAGTGGAAACAAATTCACTGCAGGAGAGTCACTCGGTCGGATGTCCATACGACCGAGTGGCAACCCTGTTAATGAACATGTTGAAAATTGTTTAAGTCTTTAAAGTCCTAGTATCTCATGTTCCGAAGAGTAATTCGGTCGGATGGTAGTCCGATCGGATGGCAATCCGTTCGATACCCAAACTTCAGATAGAGTTGATTAAGTGTGGGACCCAAGGTGTTATCCGTTTGGACAACAATCTGTTCGGGTGGCTTATCCGCTCGGACAGCAGTCCGGTCGGACAGCATTCCGTTCCGATTGTTCCGTTCGTCTTACACTTGGTCGTTTTGGTCGTTTGTCGTTTTATCGAGATGTTCCGACAACGTGTTAACCAACAGAATCCCATCTTGATCCAAGTAACCTGATCGACCAGGAATCACCCCAGTTCGGCCAGTTAGTCGGTTCAAGACGATTATTCCCGTTTAACCCGAAATCGGTGGTCTCGTGGGTAGAATCCGGATCTTGAGCTAGCACAACACTAAGAATGAGTAGAAGGATAGATCAGGGTCGGATCCTATCGGTTTTGAGTGTATTGAGTGTAAAAGAGTTGAAAGAAGGTTAGAAACTATCTTTCAATCCTTTTTCACTATATTTGAGCTTAGATCTACGCGAGATCTTTGTGTATTTGTGTGGAAATCTATCAGATCTAAGTTGTTCTTGGTGGATTGAGGGCAAAACAAGAAGTTCTTCAAGAACTCAAGATGACATCATCCTAGAACACCTCAAATCTAATTATTTCACGGTTAAAAGTTAAGATTCAAAAGATAGAAAGGTGTAGGAGTGCGTGTAGATCAAGAAAGTACAAGATTTAGGGCGAGATCTTACCTGGATTGAGAGAAATCGAAGAAAAGGTGGGGAGCACGAACTGTTCGGACAGAGGATTTCCAAAAATGGAAATGATGACAATGACAGGGGTATTTATAGGATTCCAAAAGGGGAAAGTGTGGGTCGGTCGGATGACATCCCGCCCGGATGACTGTCCGGTCGGATGTCATCTCGGTCGGATGACGACCTGACACCACAATCAAGTGGCAGCCCGGTCGGATGGCAATCCGGCCGGATGGCACTTGGTTCGGGTGTTTGGCGCAACGATTTTTGATGTTTCGATTTCGGTTGCGAGCGATTCGATGTGATAGATTTTCCTAGTCAAATTACTTTTAATCCCAACTACTATATCTATCATAGTTCGATTTCGATTGATTTCGATTGCGTTTCGAGTTCGATTACGATTCCACACATAACATAAATAAACATGCACAAGTAACACATAAGGCACACACACACGTATAACAATAATTAAAATACGTAGTTCGAGTTGCGATTTTGAAGTCGATTCGATTAGCATAGTTTGATTATCGTTTAGCTTTATCATATTGTTACTTCCTATAGTTCACAGTCATAAGTCGAATAGTTTGCGAGTAGCATACGTCGACTATTGTAATTATTGACACTTACTCCACATAATACAACTAAAATAAATATCCAAAAGAAATCTACTACAAGTCAAGTTGCGCGAAATCGGTCGTTGACTTTGACCTTGACTTTGACTTTGACTTTCCGAAAACACGGGGTGTTACAGGATGGTCTCAATGATAAAAATTGTGCTGAAGTGTTTGATTCCCTTTCGAGGAAGCGTTCTCGTTCGGGAGATAGTGAGAAGACCCTTTCGGGAGAACCTGATGCCTCCAAGGATGCAAGCCTCGAAGGTTCAGCAGTTGGTGATGATGGTGGTTCGAAGGCTAAGAAGTCGAAGAAGACCAAGAAGGCTAAAGGTAATGGTTCTGGGGCTTCTAAGCCTTCCTCTGATGTTTGAACAAAATTCGTAGCTTTCTTAGCACTACTAAACAATTTAATGGTTTGTAAGTTACTTTGCACAATTTTAGGTTTTGCAGAAACCCTTAAGGTTTCTGTTTTGTGGTTGTGGTTGGCCTTGGTGGCCATTTGAACAATATCTATGCTTACCAACCACTGGGGTTTGTTTTAACTTATTTATGCTATTAACTTTGACTATTTGCCTTGTGTTATTGCTTTTGTTGAATGTTTGTAGCTTGAAGTCTTCAAGGCTTCCGGTTGCCACTTTATTTTTGTGACTTGATGCTTTGGTTTGTATTTCTGAGTTTGGGTTGTATGCAACCTTTTACTATGTTGTTATGTTGCTCCTTGAATCATTCCTTATCTTTATGTTATTGTCTTTGTTGGGTTTGTGTTGTCTTTATGTTTTTTTATACCTTAAAGGGTTCAGTGCTACAGTCACTTAGCCTTGGTATTTTTAACAAGAAGACATAGCACATATCCTATTTATTACTTTCCTTAGTTTGATTTTAGTTCGTAAGCCTGTTTTTGATAAGTTTTCTAAGGCTTAAGGAACATTTGGTGTAGGCTGTTCGGACCCGTCTATGAGACAACTTTGTTTTTGATTATTTCATAAGTCTCATGGAGTTGTATTGATTTAGGAACTCACCCCTTATATAGGTTCATCTAACCCTTGAACCTATTGAGTGATATGGCCTAGGAGCTCATCCCCTTACATGGCCCTTGCCATGGAGTTTTTTGCTAGGTACTCAACCTGATTTTAGGATAGAAAGACAAACTTGATAAAACATCATCATTCATTCAAGAGATATTGTTTTACAAAAAGTGATCATAGGACAACTCTTGAAATACAACTTGTGAAATACAAACCAATCTTTCTTGATCAGACATGGAACCTTTTAAGGGTCTTTCCATTCCAATGTCTGGGAAGCTTTTTACCTTCTGTGTCGGCTAGCTTATAGGATCCACCCTTATGTGCCTCAAGGATTGTATATGGCCCTTCCCATTTTGGGCCAAGTTTTCCTTGGCTCTCTTTTTTACTAGCCTCATTGTTTCTAAGCACCAGGTCTCCTGGCTTGAAGCGTTCGTGCTTGACTCTTTTGTTGTAATAGGCTTCCATCATTTGTTTGTACTTGGCTTCTTGAATTGCAGCTTGGTCTCGTGCTTCCTCGAGGAGTTGTAAGTTCAACATGGTCTCTTTGTTGTTTGCTTCAGGATCCATGTTGACCGTTCTTTGAGTTACAACTCCTACTTCAGCTGGAATCACGGCTTCAGATCCAAACACCAAGCTGTAAGGTGTTCTATTGTTGCTTGTTTTTTCTGTTGTTCTTATAGCCCATAGAACGTTTGGCAACTCTTCAAGCTAATTGCTTTCATGCCTTCCCAATCGGGTTTTGATTCCTTCAACTATGCTTCGATTCATCCTTTTAACTTGGCCGTTTGATTGTGGGTATGCAACTGAGCTGAAAACCTGAGCTATTTTGAATTATTTGCACCAAACGCTAAAAGACTTCTCAGCGAATTACTTTCCATTATCGGTGACCAGCACTCCCGGTAACCCATAGCGACAAATGATGTTTTCCCAAACGAAGTCAATGACCTGTTTGCCCGTGATTTTTACAAGTGGTTTAACCTCAGGCCACTTGGTGAAGTAGTCTATGGCCACTAATAAGAACTTCACTCCACCTTTGGCTGGTGGGAATGGGCCGACAATGTCCATTCCCCACTTATAAAATGGCCAGGATGAAGATATCGGGACAAGGTCATGCTTGGGGCTCTTTGGGACCGGTGCATGAATTTGGCAAGAATCACATTTTCTCAGTTGTTCAGCGGTGTCTCGGTGCATAGAAGGCCAAAAATACCCAAGGTTCATTAGTTTAGCAACCACCGTTCTTGCTCCAAAATGAGCTCCGCATATCCCTTCATAAAACCTCTTTGACCAAGTACTGGCTTTTTTCGGGACCGACACATCTCAGCAAGGGTGCAAGGTAACCCTTTTTGTAAAGGATTTCACCTTGCAACACGTACTGTCTAGATTTGATTTTAACCCTTTCAGCCTCTGTTTGATCAGCAGGTAACTCACCGTTTTTAAGGAATTTTTTAATTTGAGTCATCCAATTGGGGCCTTTTTCGGTGACTACGTCTTGAACTTCCAATTCTTCAATTGATGGAGTTTTCAACACCTCTACCAATACCTTTTTGGTGAGATGGGCAAAGGTGAGAGAAGCGAGTTTACTCAAGGAATCAGCTTTCTTATTTTGAGACCTAGGAATTTGCTTGATGGTACATGTTTGGAATGTATTCATCAGCTCTTTAGATTTTTCTTTGTACCTCTTCATATTAGGCTCCTTTGCAACATAACTGTCATTCACTTGACTTGACACCAGCAACGAGTCTGTGAATACTTGAAGCTTTTGAACCTTCATTTCCTTGGCTAACCTCAAGCCGGCTATCAACGCTTCGTATTCAGCTTCGTTGTTGGTGGTCTGAAATTCAAATCGAAAAGCATACGTGAATTCTAACCCTTCAGGGTTGATCAGAATGAGTCCAGCCCCTGACCCTTTAACGCTTGAAGCCCCATCGGTGAAAAGCTTCCAGGCTTCAAGGTCAGAGGGTTAAGTGGCAGCTGTGTTAACTTCAGTGATGGTTTGCTTCGGGACTTCTACAATGAAATCAGCCAAGACTTGGGCTTTGATGGCTTTTCTTGAGACATAGGTGATTTTGTGTTCACCTAGTTCCACGGCCCATTTGGCTAATCGCCCTGAATTTTCCGGTTTTTCAAGCACACTCTTAATGGGTTGGTCGGTGACCACTTGTATAGGGTGTGCTTGGAAATACCTTCGAAGCCTTCTAGCCGTTTGGACTAGGGCTAGAGCAAGTTTTTCCAAAGGAGGATACTTGATTTCTGCCAGTCTTAGAGTTTTGCTGAATAAATAAACGGGTACCTGAACTTTGTCTCGTTCGATGGTTAGAACCGCACTTATTGCTTCTTCAGCAACCGAAAGGTATACAGAGATCATCTCTCATGTTTCTGGGGCTGCAATGTCTGGGAGTGAGGCTAGGTGTTGCTTCATCTGGTTGAAGGCTTCCTCAGTTTCCTTAGTCCACTTGAAATCCTTTTTGTCAGAGCAACCCTTGAGCGTTTTGAAGAAAGGCAAAGATCTTTCAGCCAATTTTGAGGTAAAACGCTTCAGGGCTGCAAGCTTCCCATTCAGGCTTTCCACTTCCTTTTTGCTTCATGGTGGCTTGGTTTCGAGAACAGCTTTGACTTTGTTTGGATTGGCATTTATACTTTGTATTCCCACAATATGCCCCAGGAATTTACCTTCTTCAAACCCAAACGAACATTTCTCGGGGTTGAGTTTCATGTTGACCTTCCTTAGGTTCTTGAAGGTCTCTTGGATGTCATCAAGCATTTGGTATTCTGTTTTGCTTTTGATTACCAAATCGTCGACATATGCTTCCATGTTTCTACCAATTTGACTAGCAAAAGCCTTGTCAACTAGGCGTTGGTAGGTTGCACCCGCGTTTTTAAGGCCGAAAGGCATCTTTCGGTAGCAAAATATTCCTTTATCCGTGTGAAAGGCAGTTTTCTCTTCATCTTCTTCTTTCATGAGAATTTGATGGTAACCCTTGTAAGCATCGAGAAAACACTTGAAAGGGTAACCAGTGAGGGAATCAACCTTAAGATCAATTTATGGCAACGGGTAACAATTTTTAGGACAAGCCTTGTTCAAGTACTTGAAGTCGATGCACATTGTCCAAGAGTTATCGGGCTTTCGAACCATCACTGGGTTTGCAACCCAGGACTGATACTTGACTTCTCGCAGAATTCCAGCTGATACAAGCTTTTCAACCTCTTGGCATGCAACCAACCTTCTTTCGGGTGCTAGACTTCGCTTCTTTTGGACAACAGGTTTGACATCGGGTGGTATTTTCAGCTCGTGTTCAGCAATGCTTAGAGGGATACCCGTCATATCTTCCGGGCACCAAGCAAAGACATCGCTATAATGTACTAGCAGCTTTTCAAGATATGAGAGAGTTTCTTGTGAAAGGCTTGGATTAACCCTTATCCTTTGTTCAGGATACTTGGGGTTTATGATCAGCCTTTGCTTGTATTCTTCATTTTTGGAACTTTCCCCTTCAACCATGTAAGCCTCTTGAGTAGGTTGAAGGGTTGCAATCCCTCTCTCGGTAGGAAACTTGACTGTGCCATGACCAACAGAAACAGCCATGTAGAATGTACACTGCCCCGGCCTTCCTATGATGACATCATATTTTGAAGGTATATTGATAACCACAAAAGTGAGAGGTTGGACTCTCTCCATCTTGCCTTCACTGAAGCGGACATCAAGGGTTAGTTGCCTTAAAGGCTTGAGGGGTATGTCGGCAATACCTTTTATGGAGGTTCCGGAGGGTTGAAGCTTCGAACGTTCCTCATTGCTCAAACGATTGAAGAACTTCTCAAACATGATTTCAGTGGCTACACCAGTGTCTATGTATGCTCTGCTTGTCTTTAGTGTACCCACAGTTGCTTCAACCACAAGGGGGTTTGAGAGTGGGTCCTTTTCTGTTGTAGGGAAGCAGACACACTGAAGCTCCTAAGCTTCCAACCGCTGCCGTTTGTGGGGAACCTTTCCATCAAAATCCACCATGTTAACTTCCTTGCCTTTTCCTTCGGTCATCTTGTCCCTTACCCCCCTCACTAAGTGAGCAAGCTCCCCGGACTTGACGGCCTCTTCAATCCTCTTTTTTGAGTTGGAAGCAATCATTAGTATGGTGGCCCTTCTCTTCATGAAATTCACAAAACGGGTGGAATTTTCATTCATTTTGCTTTTAGGGTGAGGTCTAGGAGGTCGGAAGCTTTGTTTCACTTCCTCTGTGGCAAGAATCTCTTGAGGTGTCTTGGTAAGGGGTGTGAAGTTCATGGCCTTCTCCCTGCTAGAAGGGTTCCGGCCTTCAGACCTTCGTTGCTCTGAACCCCTTTGGCGTCTGTCATAGGAATGGAAGTTTCCCTTTTTTCTAGCTGGACTATTGCCTCGTCAGCTAGATCCCCTTTATCTTTGCTCTTTTATGTCTACAACCTCCTTTCCTCTGATGTGGGCTTCGGCCCTTTCGAGAGCTTCTTTTAATGTTTTTGGCAGGGACTTGTTGAAATCCCTGGTAAGGTATTTGGAGGTAATTGTATTCATGAAACCGGCTACTCTCATCTTTTCATCCGCCCCCACATACGTCAGACCTTCCTTTTTATACCTTTCTATGAACTCTCGAAGGCTTTCATCATCTCTTTGTTTTATCTGGAAAATCACCGTGGCATCTTTAACGTACCGCCTTTGCTGGGAGAAGTTGGCCAGGAACCCTTTGTTAAGGTCATCGAAGCTTCGAACGCTTCTGGCAGGTAAACTATTGAACCAGATTCTGGCTGACCCGACAAGGGTTTGCATGAACATGA
Organism: Helianthus tuberosus; assembly: GCA_030545235.1. NCBI lineage: Eukaryota > Viridiplantae > Streptophyta > Magnoliopsida > Asterales > Asteraceae > Helianthus > Helianthus tuberosus. Next base: position 187,237,238 of record CM060370.1, read on the forward strand.
GACAACATTCAGCATTAGACCATTTCTCGATCCTAGCAGCACCAGTAAAGATCTTCAGTCCCATCATATCTTTTGATGTAGGACGACATTTTGATCTTTGTTTGAAAATAATAATCAGCAATTTGCTGGGAGAAGCATGACAAATTGCTTGGTTTATATGGCTTGCCAAATCTTCTTACACCTGTGTTGTTGTTGTTATTGTTGTTCCCTTGGGTAGCAAGCACTTGATTGATAAAGTGTTGCCACGGGAAGCTTGCCATCATCTGGGCCATCATCTGAGGCATAAGGTTGAAGCCTTGAAGGATTCCAGGTGCAACTGGCAGTTTATCCCCAAAGGAGTGCTCATAATGGCACTTCATGCCAAGGGAAGCACAGACAAAGCTTGTTCCCACGTAGTTGTTGCTGAGGGTGGAAGGCTTGCTACCAGAGATTGTAGGAGCTGGTCCAAAGTCAGCTCGTGCCACAAGGGAGCACCGGTTGGGAAGAAAATAGGGGAAAAGATGTTGGATCTGACCTCGTGTACAGATATGGGTTAGGATTTGGAGGAGGATTGCTGGGACCAGCCTCATTCCTAGACACAGTTGGTTGTGAGTTTGCAAAAGGAAGAGCGGGAGGTCCAGGAGATAGTGATGGTTCTGGCTCGTCATAATCTAGACGGATCCTCACTCCCTTGTCTCGTTCCCTACTCACGTATTGGTTAAGAAGAGACTTTAACTCGAGAAAGTTATTAGCAACCCCTTCGGGAGTTAGGTCAACACGTGAGGGGGTGTTAGAGGCACTAACGTTGGGAGATGGTACTCCGGAACGAGATGGTGTCGGCGTTTGGAAAGTGAGAAACTCGGGGTATGTTTCTCCAGTTGGAGTGCTTCCCGGTGTTGAGATGGAGGTTGGTATAGCCACAGGAGTTTGGCTAGTGTTTGGGATAGAGGTACGGGGAATTTGGTTTACCTCTCCCGGAGACTTACCTTCCGACATGCTGACTTTTGAGCAGGAATGGAGCTACACTACTAAGTCTTTTGAAGGAAATTAGTGGCGTAGCCCCACGGTGGGCGCCAACTTGTTGATGCAACAAATACTAGACCGATGGTAGTAGCTAGGCTGGTTAGGCAAAAGGGTTGGAGGGTTCCGGTTTGCCTAACGCATGTTGTGGGGTCCCCCCACGTTTGCAAGACGTGGAGAGAGGTTCACTAGTTAGATTTTATTGTTTGCTCAAGATCCTCCACTGAAGTGTGTTCAGCTTCGGATGTAGGAGCAGTGGAAGTGTGTGTTGAATGTGAAGAATGGAGTCTTGCATTGAATAAGCACTCGAGAATAAAGACCAGAGATCCTAATGGAATCAGAGCTGATCGGAATGTCCCTCAGCACTAAATGAAGTGTCATTATATAGGGAAGGACATTGCTCAAAGAGGAAACCATGGACTAGTGAAACATGCTTGCAGTGGGGGACTTACCCTTTTAGGGGTTGAAGCGTTTGGACCTGCGGGTAAAAGACTACACCCTGTGCACTCGTTCTACTTTTGCGGCTGGGAGAGTTGTTGAAGTAATCAGAGACATGACTGATTACTGTACACGTGCTGCTTTAGCTCAGTTCCCGGGTTTTAAACCTTTGAACCTTTTAACCCTTCAAGCTGTCATGCATTCTCAGTCATTTTATTAAGGTTTGGGCTACCCCCGTCATCACCTACTATTCGACAAACATACAAAACAACCAAGAATAGCTTCGACTAACACTATGTTCCCGAGTCATTTAACAGGGGGAGGTGAGGGGAGGGGAGGGGAAGGAAAATTTTCTCTCATAATCTCTCCAATTTGGGAGGATGAATATTTGGTCATATTTGGTCATATTTTCTTCCCTTTTCCCTCCCCTCCCCCTGTTAAATGAAACTCAGGAACATGATTTTTCATATTTTCATCTCTTTTCCCTCCCCTCCCCCTGTTAAATGAGACTCGGGAACAGAGCGTAAAAAACCAACAAAAGCACCTTGCAAACCCAAAACCAAACACAAACTCAAAACAATCCTTATCCTACTAACACCAAAACACTAATCCCATGACCAATATAATATTTTACTAAGACTGAGTGTAGTGGGGCAACCTTTTGAGTGGGCGTCTTGCGACACGTGGCGCCACGTCACATAAGAGGATTCTGACCAAAAAAGAGGTAGTGGGGCAACCTTGCTGGGTGGGGCGTCTTGCGACACGTGGATTGATTTATTTTGTCTTTTTTTATGTAAAAGATATAAAAAAAATCCTATTTTTTATAAAAGTCTTTTTTTACTTCAACCAAAATAAAAAAATACATCAACTAAAAAAAATTACTTCAACCAAAATAAAAAAATACATCAACTAAAAAAAAATACTTCAACCAAAATAAAAAAATACATCAACTAAAAAAAATTACTTCAACCAAAATAAAAAAATTACTTCAACAAAGGTTATATTTTTCTCGAATTTCTTGCTTCATTTGCTCGGCTAAAGCGAGCTCGGCTCCAGTAAGGTTTGTCGTGTCGGTTGTTAATATTTGCAAATCAAGTGCTTTTTGACGACTTTCTTTCAACTTTAGCTTTCGGTCCCCGTGTTCTTTTTTTAAGTTGATCCGTTGTTGGCTCGTTTGCAACAACCCGTCTAACTTATTGGTCACTTTTTCGAACGTTTCGGTGTAGTCGATTCGTGCACCGCTAGAAGACGTTTGGGCGGCTTTTTTGGCCCTATCTCGGCCAACCGGTCGTTGTGGTGGTTGAAACGGTTCGGCCTCTTCATGTGGCTCTTCGTTGTCTTCCTCAATGTCGTTGAGATTTATTTGAGTCCGAGCGTCCGACCCGGTACTTTGATGGTCGTTTGAGGATGAGGTTTTTGACCGCTTAGCCGACGGTTGGCCACGAGTTTTAAATGGATCGAAGGCGATGACTGTGTTAAATTTCGAACTCCTTCTTAAAAATTGCCAAATAGCAAGATAAGGAAACGCCTTCTTGTGTTCGACTCGGAATTCATTTTGGGCGTTTGCTTGGAGCATCGCATCGTCGGAACCACTTTGGCGCACACGCGAGTTACTTAGGCGAGTGTATATTTGGTTGAAACTTTGAATCAAATGACGCATTTTACGCCACTTCGCGCTGATGCCATCGGCATCACGGTATCCATCTTCTTGATCTTCCAACTTGAGGAAAACGTTGTAAATACGAGACCAATATGTTTTTTTCCTTTTGATAGTTACTACATTTCGGGTCTTCGGTTATTTCTAGCCAAGCCTTTGACAAGCTCATTTCCTCGTTGGAAGTCCATGGTATCGGTTTGGTTTTCAAGCGTTCTTCACCCGATGTTTTCCTCTTGTGCGAACGTTTCTTTTTTTGACCGACATCGAACTGGGTCTCCGGAACTTCTTCGTCACCTAAATCAACCACTAGATGGAATACAAACAAAGTTAAAAAAAAAACATATTCTTTACAAAAAAAATATCTAAAAAATATATACCATTTTGTTGGCTCGATCCTCCAACGTTTTGAAAACCACCGGGTTGTTGTGTGTTCCAAGTGGTGAACCCCATATGTTGCGGTATGGGCGTATTGTTGTAGTATACTTGCGGTGTAGGGCTAGCAACGTGCATATTATTGAAATAGGCGTAAAAAGCGGGGTTATTTAAAACGTTTGGGTCCGTCAGATCGGGTTGTGGATTTGAAGATTGCGTATTCGGGAATGGGCTTCGTGGATTTTGGTTGAAAGGAGGGGTGTTGTGGGGATACATTTTTTTATAAAAAGGAGTAAAAAATATAGAGAATGGTATAAATTTTGATGAGTTGAGAGAAGATTGTAGTATTTTGTGTTTGGTATATGGTAGTATTTATAATAGGTTGAGGGTTATTTAAAAAAAAAAAAATAAATAAATCAAAATGTTACCGTTGGCAACGGATATAACATGGGGAAATGGAAAAGTTGGGCGTTCGAAAGAAGACGCCGTGGCTTGGGACGCCATCTTGGTCGCCTATGGGGGGCGGTGTGCCGGGCGGTAGGGGGCGACGCGGGGGTGGGAGACGCCCCACTACACTCAGTCTAAGATACGACTCAAGTCGACCTAAAATTTGGGCGTTTTCAATTTCCAATAACTAGATTCCATACAAAGCCGGAATGACAAACTAACAAAACGAAAAAAACAAACTGAAATAAATACAGCTTAAATTTAGAAAAATGCATACCTGTTAGTCATTTTGTTCCGGTGGATGGTAAGATACTATGTCATTTTTCCATTGCTAAATATGTTTACTTTGATTTGAATATTCAATTGTATAAATGACCAATATCAATTGCAAGAATTCAGAGGCCTCTTCTGGAAAGAGTACATGATTGATGATTCCATTTTTTTCAAAATGTCACCCTCCTAAAAGAATGTACAACCGCACAAGTATGCTACATCGAGCTCTCAAAGCTCGTGAAAGATAAACTTGCCCCCATTGATCCTTAATTTGAAGTTTAGTGGTGCCATGGTTACGTGGATTGATGTTTTAATGAGCTCAACCCACGGTAAAGGTCAAGCCTACTAAACCCAAGTAAACACAAACTAGAATAATGTCTACTTCGATTAGCTCGCTATTTTTAATTTTGTTTTATGTTACAATAATGTTGTTATGGTATTCAATTTGTGTCATGAGCTTTAGTAAGTCCATCTAGAGATAACTTTTATTTCTAGCTATAAATATATGATCGTTAGTGGTATTGAAGTTTGAACAAATGAACACTTCACAATTCCTAACTGTTGTCAATGTTTAACTAAACACAACAAATATAACTAGTAAACCCGAACATAACACGTTTAATTATACATGTTTAAATAACACGAACGTGTTTAATAAGTGGGTTACACAACATGACACATTTTACACGATTAAAGGTAACTAGTTCAGAACCCGAATAACACGGCACGACTCATTTAACCCGAATAAAATTAAGCAATTCGGTAAAAAATTATTGATACAATTCACTAAACATGGTTAAAAAATAATAAGACACAATAAAACTATGAAACCATGTCGTTTTGATAAACAATTATTGATACAGTTCACTAAAATGTGTTAACTTATTAACCTATGTAACACGATACGATAAATGTGACTTATGTATGTCATAAATGGGGTACATAATAAGGGTGGAAGGAGTGCTCCCCAAATGGGGAGTGGTAAACATTTTCGCTACCCAATAATCTCATGTCATGTCATGTCAACTCTCCACCATTCACTCTCCATTTTGCACTCAATCACTAGAGGTGCTCAAACACATGAAGAGTGCAATTTAAAAAAAAAATGTGTGATTGGTTGAAAGGGGTTAAGACCCACCATTAGCCTCCTCTCTCTCCTCTCTATCTTCTCTTCCCACATCGGTGAATACTCACCGCAAACATCACTCACCGCTCACCGATTTGAGGCGGCCCCTCACCGTGCGGCAAACATCACTCACCGAAGGGGTCACCGATGGTGCCCCTTCCACCCTAAGATAAATGTGTCTAACGATGTCATTAACATATTGACCTACTCTTAATCCAAACTTGATCATCACAAACACTAACTGGTTTAATTTATTTTTTTTATCAATAATCACCACGTTAGGTTATAATAAAAACAATATCATTGCATTAACAACATAAATCTAAGAGTAAAATGCACAGATAGTCCCTGTGGTTTGTCAAAGTTTCACCTATAGTCCTCAACTTTCTAAAATTACACTCTTAGTCCCTGTGGTTTAACAAATTGTTACTCGGATAGTCCCTAGAGTGGATGGAGGTTAGTTTTCTCTGTTAAGTCCATGTAAAATGACAAAAGTACCCTTATATATAAATATAATACTTAAAACATAAAAAGAAAATACAATTAATATTTATAATTTACGTGGAACCCACTTTTTAATTTAATACAAAACACCCCCACCACACACCTTCATATTCCTCTTCTCCACCCATCGTCTCCACCGCCAGAATCATCTCCGGCAACGACCACCTCAATAGCACCATCGCCCACTAACACATCGTCACCACCGGTTACTTCTGCCCCACCTCTGACCACCCCTACCTCCCCCACCCTCGACAACCCTTGTCACCCTCCCACCAGCACCTGCAACCCTTACCGACGATTTCGTTTTTTCCGGCCAGTCCATCATCGACAACTGAAGCATCACAGCCGCACCACCACTATCGCCATCCATCACCGTCTCCTTCATCTGATTTCGAACAACGACAAGTCCTTTCAACTGAAATTAAACAGCGACGGGTCCCTTTTACTCGAATCTAAACGACACATCGGTCAACTCTATTCCCTTCATCTGATTCTGAATCACGCGATGTTGTTAATTCCGTTGTTTAATCTTGTTAATCTGTTATGTGTGTATAAGTAGTTCTGTTTTGTTTGATTTTGAATTTTGTTAGTTGATTGTTGTTGTGGAGGTTGAAGGTGGAGTGGTGGTGGTGGTGGAAGAGGAAGATAAAGTAGGTTGTGGGTGGGTCCCACAAATAAAGAGAAAACTAACCTCCATTCATTAAAGGGACTATACGAGTAATAACTTGTTAAATCATAAGGACTAAGAGTGTAATTTTAAAAAGTTAAGGACTATAGGTGGAATTTTGACAAACCACAGGTACTATCTGGTAACTATCCGTGCATTTTAGTATTTTACTCTTAGATGTTTGGCTAAGCTTATTTTGGGCTACTTATAACTTATTTGCTTATTTGAAAAGCAAATAAGTCATAATAGAATGACTTATTTACTTATTCCTCTCACATAAATAAATAAGCTAACCCAAACACCTTTTAACTTTTCAAAAAGTTAATAAGTAAATAAGTCCACTAAAATAAGCTTAGCCAAACAGCCAATCTAATTTTAAAACCCCTCTCCAACAAACTTTTCCGGCGACAGTTACCGTCGCTGATCATCTCTTCCGGCGATCCGTACGTACGATTCAGGTAACCCTAACTCACCTACTGACTTACATACATTAATTGCATTTTATAAGCACTTTTGTTCCGGCGACTGTAGAGTTTAATCACAATAAACAAACACAATTATTGTATAGAAGAATTAAGTTTAATTCATTAGAGATCATTTGTGTTTCATTATGTACATTGATCAGCGAAATGATGACGTCAGCATAGACCTATGTTTTTGTGGTTGAAATTGAAACCCTAGCTCCGGCGATTGTAGAGTAGCAATAAACAAACTAATTTAACATAAGAAGAATTTGGTTTGAAGTTAGCAATAAACAAATTACAGTAGAAGAATAAATGATAACTTTAGTTTGAAGTTATCAGAAATCATCTGTGTTTCATTATGTACATTGATCAGCGAAATGATGACGTCACCAACATCCATTGATGACCTCAACATAGACCTTCTTGGAAACATAGTTGGTAGGCTTCCGGCCATCCATTTTGCCTCTGCCGATTGCGTTAGCCGCTCCTGGAACCGTGCTTGCCGTCGTGTTCTGTGCCGCCCTAAGCTCTCCTCCGCTTGCTCCTTCAATCCTGATCTTGAAGTAAGCCCTAATCTGTATAGCACTTGTAGATTAAACTACGAGTCCATGAATCGTGTTATTCGTTCATTTTGATGCCCTAATTTCCATCAGGTTGCTGTAGAAAGCGTGGTGAATAAAGTACTATCGGAGCCAATTCGTCCTCATTTTGCCATTGCTTCTGTTTGTCGTGAGATCGATTTTCCAAGGACTCACCAACTGGTATGTCATTTGGACTTTGAAATTGAGATTGATTAGAGTTATTGGATGGAAAGACCTTTAATATTTATTTATTTTATGAGTTACTTGCAGATTACCGAAAAACTAGGCTCCAACGTTCCTGTCATTACTAATTGTTCCCGTGGAGTTATTGGAAGGGATGCGATTTCTGATGAATTCGACGAGGTTTACTCATTTTTGTACTTACAGTTTTTTTTTTCTTTTATGAATTTAATAAGTTTTATTGCTAAGAAAGTAACGAATCAGATAACCTACATATTCAGTGGGAAGATTATGATCGTTCTGGCGCCATAATCATGTTAATGGTTGGATTTCTACCAGGGATAAAAGTCAAAACAATCCCACTCATGGTACCGAAATCTCATCTTTGTTACACACAACATCAAACTTATCATGCCACAGTAACTCGTATTTGTTCTATGTTATCTTAACAAGTTTGCATATATATGTATCAGAAACCATCCCAATTTGTAAAAGAGATTACTGCCTTCTCAACTTCTATTTCTGGCTGTATATCTCCTGCTGCTATAATAATGTTCAGTGTAAGTCGTTCGGTTGTTCCTCATGTTACTTTTTTACAAGATCATCTTGGTTTTGCACTTCATTATCCTCATTAAATTCTATAACAGAAACATCAAGGATGCGTCGTAACAGCTGCTATGGAAAAGATGGGTGCGTGTTGTCTCAGAAACACTTTGTTATGCAGACTTATTATAATCGATTTTATAGTTCTATTTCTTTACTATATTTTAGATCATATCATGTCACCAGAAACTGTCATTGTTGGCGATTATCAATGTCAGTTCCAACATACTGCTGGACGTAATTGTGATGCTGTTGCCTTGGTATTTGTCATGGACAGGAACAAACCTCCTGGTAACTTCAAAAATACACTTTTTTAGATCTATTCATCTTATTTTATACTTTATCATTTTCTTATATTTCTCTCTCTTTTGAGTAGGTATTGGAGAAACTCAGTTTCATGCTGCATTGTCAAGTGGACTGTTACCCATAGGCCATGCATACAAGGTGACACGTGTTAAAGAAAATGGCTTTCAGACTTGGTTCATTGCAAGAAGAGAAGGGTCACAGGAGCTTCTTGATGCTAATACAATTTGGAATCTAGCTTATGAAGACGTATGCTATTCTGTACCTGTAGTAACTAGAATAAGCAACTATCAACTTATGAAAAAAAGGTTTCCATGGTAAAAAGAATGATGTTACGCGTGGTTAGTTATGACCATGGTGATCTTTTGCTGATATGGCACTCGCATGGTGCTGACTTGGCGTATGAAAACTCATTAACTCACGAGATAATCTAACCGTGTTACACTATTTTCTTCCAAATTGCCCTTTTTGTCTCCATACTTTTAACCGTTCATAGATAATGATAGCCAGGAGTCCCGATCGAGCTCCGTGTCTACTTTGGGCAGGAAAAAGACGGGCGGATGACTTCTTTTGCATTCCACGAATTTTTTGGGTAAGATAACAACAGTTTTTTTTTCTTGTTTTATTATATCATCCTTTTATTACGCGACTACAAATATCATCAGTTTTCTTCTACAACTTTTTTTAAATAAGTAGTTTGCCAAATATGATTTCAAGTTCTATTATTTAAGTAATAAACTATTTATTGACTAAAGTGACCTCTATGTATTAAACATACACTTTTACCCATTTGACCTGCTTTCGTAATAGTTAACTTTCTTGATCTTATCTCTCCTTGAGTTGTTAAGAATAAGAAAGAGTAAAGTACGTACACGGATGGTCCCTGTGGTCAACCAAAATTTTGGATTTAGTCCCCAGCTTTCCAAAAGTACATGGATGGTCTCTGTGGTTTGTACTTTGTAACGCATTTAGTCCCCAATTTTGCCAAAAGTACATGGATGGACCCTGTGGTTTGCATTTTGTAACATATTTAGTCACTGTGCAAACCATAGGGACCATCCATGTACTTTTGGAAAACTAGGGACTAAATCCAAAATTTTGGTTAACCATAGGGACCATATGTTTACTTTACTCATTAAGAAAATAAACCCCACAAATTATTAATAACTAAATGGGTCAAAAACTTTAATCACTTTCATGCAGGGATAATGCGGAGAGCCTTAGGGTTGGTGGTATAGGCATTAAAAAGGGCGATACTTTGCGTCTTTACCGCCCAGATTCCACAACTGCTTTATCTTCTATTGCCAATGTCTCTAACCAAATGAGAACTTTCAAGCAAGGGAGAACCAGTGGCGGTGATAAGTGGGAGGTGTTTGGCGGTCTTATTTTCAATTCTTGTGATCGGGGTAAGTTTGTCCACGGCCAACCGAACGTTGACAGCTCACCGTTTTTGGACAACTTTCCGGGTGTGACACTTGGCGGAACATTTTGTTTTGGGGAAGTTGGGCGTGGCTATATTAAAGAATCTCAAGAACAAAAGTTGGGGCATTGTTGCCTGCATGCATCCTCTGCTGTCTATCTGATTATGTCTTACCATCCTTAGAAAAAGGAAGCATGTTGGTTTTGTATTGAGACTTTGGTGTTTATTTCAGTTTTCTTGAGTTTAATAGATTATGTATGTGGGATTGAACAAGTTTTAAACGTTATCCATGTTTTTATATATTTGTTTGGTAAAATAGTTATAACATCATTTTAAATGCCACCTAATTAAATATGTAATATTTTGTTTCTTTTCATGTTTTATACTGTTAAAATTCTTGGGCTACAGGTGTCATAGATAATGATGCTGCATGTTTAATGATGCATAATTATTGAGATCTGCAATGGCAGCAATAAAGCCCTTAGGCCACCCAGGCCACTTACCGAAGGGGGAGCGAGTACCCCACTACCTGCTCGGGTTACACCGCCGCCGGTCTGAAATAGAGATGTTGGTGATACAATGAGTTTCTTTATATTTATTAGTGATGCGTAGATTTGAATGTCAGCAGTGATCTCCCCTAGTATGAACTATGAAATTAGGAGCATGAAGCAAGATTCCATCGTCTTTTTAAAACTATTAAGCGTTTCTTGTAGCTAATCTTCAGTTAATACTGTCTAGTTTAAGGGTTTATTAGTGCGTTCAACAATTTTGGCACTTGGAAACAATTTTTATAAGCCTATACAAACCGGTTCCTATGTCGGGTTGGTTCCGGGTTTCACATTGGTACCGGAACTGGAACCGTTTCTTTGTGAACCTCTAGTTTTAAGCATTGTCTATTTATAGCGTGTATGCGTGTGCATGTTATAAAACTATATGTTGGTAAAACTAGTTTTTGACAATACAAGCACTTAATGTGTATTTTGCTTGTTTTCTTGTTGTTTCTGTTAATTTTTGGATCTTATTTTGCTTGTTTTCTTGCTGTTTCTGTTAAATTTTGGATCTACAAGTTTTATATATTACGAGTTAAGTGCAAATTGCCACATGTGGTTTGGTCTAGATTGCATAATGACACCCTATCTTCCACTTTTTGCTGAATGAAACTCTGAGGTAGGTAATCCATCACACCCTGTCACAACACCGTTATTAGCCGCCTAAATCCCATGTGAAAAGACAATCTTACCCCTACACTTTCAATATGCCACCCAGTGGATTCTACACTATCACTCTATGAAACTCCCTTCAAAATGGAAATTAAAAACACCCTGTTTGACTTTAGTTGGTCAACGAATTTAACATAATTTCAAAATTCTTTGACTTTAATATGTCAAACCGATGGTGTCTAAACCTGCAACATGAACAAACCTATGTCAAACCGATTGTGCCTAAACCTGCTTTGACGACGGTTTTGGTGGAGGCGGTTCTGTGATGGTGGTGGTGAGGGTGGTTCTGTGATGGTGGTGGTGATGGCATTGCGGTGGTGACGATGGTGATCTGGTTGACGGCGGAAGACGACAACAAGGTTGAATACAAAATTGTTCAACCACCACTGATTATACAAAAAGAGTGAAACAGAGCTTAATCAACTATGTGATACATTTTTGGCATTCATGATAATTCAATCTAGCGGGCCAGTAACCCCATTTAACTGGCCCATTTAAAGATCAATTTGAACAGTGTAACCCAATATATCTTTTATCCATTCAAATATCAATTTCACCAACCCATTCAACCCCATACAACAAACAATAGTGGTGCACAAAAAACCCGGACAAAAAAAAAACCCGGAACCGGGTATTATAAAACCCGGGTTTTTTATACCCGAACCCGACCCTACCCGTAGGGTAGGGACCGGGTATGCATATTTGATCTAAAACCCGAACCTGGAACCGGTTTTTTTTATACCCGAAACCGGGTTTTATAAATACCCGAACCCGAACCCGGAACCGGGTTTTATAAATACCCGGAACCGGTTTTTAAGAAAACCCGATTTTGATGTAATCTTGTTTAATTATGTATACATTAAGACTTCTAGTTCTTATGATTTAACAAAATTATGTATGCACTTTGATGTAATCTTGTTTAATTATTAGGTTTCTAATGATATTTGTCACCGCTACTTAATTATTTAGTATATTTCATTACAAGTGGAAACAAATATGCCAATATATGTTGGCCCTTCTATTTTCTTTGTTTGTTTAATATCATTATTAGTTTTTGTATTTAATAAATTGTGTCTCTGTTTATAAAGTTCAAGAATAACCACATGAAGAACTATAAATTGTGCCTTTGTTTATAAATTGTGCATCTGTTTATCAATAGATTTGATATCTATGTGTGAGAGTTATGTTTGATACATTTTATAAGCATAGTTCCGGTCGGGTTTTTTTAATACCCGGTGCGGGTTTTTTCCCAACCCGAACCCTACCCGATGAATACCCGAACCCGGAAATAGGGTATTATAATACCCGGGTTTTATAAAACCCGACCCGAACCCGGGTATATAGGGTATACATTTTTGGTAGAAACCCCGGACCCGACCCGGTTTTTAAAAAAACCCGATTTTGTAAAACCCGATCCTACCCGAACCCGATCCTACCCGAAACCCGGTTTTAAAAAAAACCCGATTTGTGCACCACTAACAAACAACATTACAACCTATAATCCAATTTAACTAGTAAACTCATCATGTTGGTGTAACAATGCATATGCTTATAAATAAATAAAAAAAACAATTTAAACAACATCGTATAAGAACATAATGCCATTTACAAATTACTATTATATACAAATCTTGCTTTTAATAAGTGTGTCGCGTGCAGTGGTGGAACTAGCCCATTAAATCAGGGGTATCCTCAAAAAGTGGGCCATAATCAACATATACATGTGCATGTTTTATTATTATTTTAGGTACATATTAGGCTAAGACCATGTGTAGTGGAAGACACAAATAATGTCCCCACCCTTGTACGTTTTGCGTCATGTGGCAGTACAGTCAGCAATGGGCCATTATGAGGCGTTTTTCTAAAATGAGTGTAGTGGGGATGCGGACATTGTGAGACATTATGTTTAAAGGGGGTATAATAGAATTAAATAAAATTCCATTAAAAAAATGTATTGGCCAAACAAAAACAAGAAAGGCCGTCATTGGCCAAAGAAAAGAGTGGGGGTGGGGGTGGAAAAAAGAACGCTTCTTGGATTTTTTTTCCGGAAAAAAACGCCTAAGGGGGTGGTTTGGGGGCGTGGGGGGCGTTTTTTGGGGAAAAACGCCAAAAACCCCCACTACGGGTGCTCTAATGGGCTAGCTTAATAGGCTATTAACAATTATGTTTGGGCTTGTTAAAAGAACTGGATTTACACTTTATACTATCCTATTTGTATGGTTAGGGGTATCCTTTGTATAAAAACGAAAAAAAATAACACTGCGAATACGGGGTTGAGCCGTAGCCCGTGCTATGGCTGCTTATATACTGGTTCCGCCCCTGGTCGCGTGTGAGGCGTTGGAGGTGGTGACCATGGTTGTTCAGCGATGTGATTACATGAAGCAGTGATGAGGCGACACTTCTCTAGAAGCGTTGGAGGATGCGTTGTGACTCGTGTATATCCGGGCTTTCATTACACAAAATCTTACCATTGGGCTTCCATCACATAAAAGAACCGCATGTTTGTTTTCTTTGTTATTTTTGGGTTAATTGTTGATCATGGTGAGTCTTGATTTTGGATGACTGTTGGGTTGTGTATATGCAACAAGAAGTATAAAAGATAAGAAAAAAAAAAGGCAGTTTTTGAGATGCAACAAGCTAAATATATCACTTTTACCGATTTTGTTGTTTGTTTGCCAAGTTCTTTTGTATTTTTGGTTTATATTACGACTAGGTTAGAACTCTGTGTATTACACGGGTTAAATAAATGTAATTTTATATACTAAACAATAAAAAGTTAGATCTTTATGAACCCCGTATATTGTACGGGTTAAATAAATGTAATTTTATATATCAAATAATAAAAAAAGTTATATCTTTAAAAACTATGTGTATTACACATATTAAATAAATGCAATTTTGTATACTAAAAACGTCGTATCTTTAAAAAACTCGTGTATAATCGGGTTGAATAAATCTGCCAAATAATAAAAAATTACTTCCTTAAAAACCCCATATATTACACGTGTCAAATAGATCTAAAAAGAGTTATATCTTTAAAAACCATGTGTATTACACAGATTAAATAAATGTAATTTTGTATATTAGATACTAAATTATAAAAAAATATATCATTAAAACCCCGTGTATTACACATGTTGAATAAATCTAAATTTACATAGCAAATGATAAAAAGTTATATCTCTAAAAACTTCGTGTATTACACGGGTTATATAAATGTAACTTTGTATAGTAAATAATAAAATATATATATTTTTAAAAACCCTACGTTTTACACGAGTTGAATAAATATAATTTTGTATACCAAATAATAAAAAAAGTTACATTTTTAATAAATTTGGATAACATTTAATATTAATTTATTATTTATATATATATATATAGGGTAGGGATATGGTAAAAAGTGTCTAAAATGTGAGAAGGGTAAGAAGTGTTTTAAACCATTGGATATTTGATCTAATGGTTGAGATCAATAAGGTATAAAATGTAAATTGTGTTTTAATTAGGACCTTATGTAAAATTGAAGGGCAATAGTGTCTTTTCCAATGTTTCAAATATGGTAACCGCCATCAATCTCCTAAAAACTAGCTATTCAAATTTAATTGCTAAATTATCTCGATCCTAAATTCTAAAAATAGAAAAATATGTAACTGCTGCAAAGAAACGTATAACACTATACATCCATCATATAACACTATACATCTATCATATAACACTATATAACAATATATAACACTATACATCCATCATAGGCATGCTACCAGAAAAATATAACACTATATAACACTATGCATCCATCATATAACACTATATAACCAAAGAACACTATATAACACCATGTAACACTATATAATACTATATAAAAAATATATAACACTATACAGTTCTAAATGGTGGTTGCACTACTGAATTAATAATTGATGGTGTTATATAGTGTTTTTTGATGGTTGCGCTACAGAATTATATAACACTACAGAATTATATAACACCAAAAACCATATTATAACACCATATAACACCAAGTAACACTATATAACACTATATAAAATATATAACACTATGCAGTTCTGAATGGTTGTTGCACTACAGAATTATATAACACTACACACATTCGTAGATTAATTCCTAAAATCGAATTCCTATAATAAATGGTGGAAGTTATTTTGGGCAGTTATCTTTAAATCAATTAATTGAAAGAAAATAGAAAATTACTAATTTACCCTTTTGAATTAATTTAGATATTGGACACTTGTCATCACCACATTATTTCTTACCCTTCTCACACTTTGGGCACTTTTTACAGGATCCTTTACCTATATATATATATATATATATATATATTTAATATAAGATAAGTATGAAAGAGAGGTATTTGTTTTAAAAATATATTAAATTAATAATTTAGATTTGAGGATAACATTTTATTAAAGTATGATAAGATTTAATATTAATTGATTATTTAATTAATTAATATAAGATAAGTATTAATTTAAGGATACCTTTAGTGAATAACACATGTCCAAAAATTGGTTTCTTTTATTATAGTAGACTAGCGGTAAGACCCTTGTGCAAACACGAGTCATTTCTTAGAAAACCATGCATAACACATATTGACAGAGAGTAAAAAAAAAAATAATTAGTGCAGACTTACAAAATTGATATAAATTAATGATCAATAGGTTTATTCAACAGCAATTCCATTATGTTGATAGCAAACCATGTTGTCTATTAACTGTAGGGGTGTTCAAAAAAATCCGAATCCGAAACCGAATCCGAAATATCCGAAAATCGGATAATCCGAAAATTCGGATTCGGATTCGGATAGTGATTTTGAGAATTTTCGGATAATCGGATTATCCGAAATATCCGAAAATTTAATTTTTATTTTTTTCGGATATCCGAATATCCAAAAATATCCGAAGTATCCGAAAAATATCCGAAATATCCGAAAAAATATCCGAAATATCCGAAAAATATCCGAAGTATCCGAAAAATATCCGAAATATCCGAAAAAATATCCGAAAAATATCCGAAATTTATATTCGGATATCCGAAACTATCCGAAAAATCTGGTTCCAAATATTAAAAAATAATAAAAAAATAAAAATTAAATAAAAAATTGGATTTTCGGATATCCGATTAGATATCCGAACCCGAATCCGAAATTTCGGATATCCGAAAATCGGATATCCGAATCGGATATCCGAAATTTCGGATTCGGGTTCGGATGTCAGTATTTCACTATCCGAAATTTCGGATATCCGATTTTCGGATATCCGAAAACCGGATTATCCGATCTTGAACACCCCTAATTAACTGTTAAAAACCTCTGTTGCTTTCCAACAGACTTTCCTAAAAACTGTTATCCATTATCTCCAACAGAGCTTGCCAGATGGATAGATAGTAAACAGATATGGATGTTAGTCAACCCATGTTAAAAAGGTCAGTCAACAGAAATTACAAAGGTTGGTAAACAAATGTTAAGAGAATAATGTTATTAACAAAGAATTTACTACTCTCATTAAAAATGAGAGCTGCAAACACGGGTCGTTTCTTAGACAAGCATGCATAACACATATTAATAGAACATATAGATACGTGCATAGATATTGTACCAAAACGTGTTATCTATTATAGCTAAAAGACAACTATAAACATAGATTATCGGTTAATATATCAGTTACATACAATTTAACTGTTTAACCAAAAAGACAATATAAACTGTTTATAGACATACGTACTTAATAGAATTTGAATACAACTTAAGGTTCAACAAACATTAACTACAAACACACAATCACCTGCCTCAACAACTTTCAGCAAAACTAAATCAAGGAATCAACAGATTTTAGAAATCAGCAGATCTTTATTCTCTCATCAACATTTCCCGGATTTGCCCTTTGAATTGGAGCTCAAAATCTAAGGAATCAGTATCATCTTCATCCCTATCAAGATGAAGGTTAAAAAGATCTTGGAGGTCAACTGGATTCAGACCAAGTGCATTCTCCCTTGATATCTTTTCAACACTACCATCAGACTTGATCAAAGTCAAGTCATGGGTCTGTTTGTCAGACTTCCACTTTACTATTTTTGGATCTGATGGGTTTCTTGAGAGGAGTTTGGCGATTGAGGCCTGCTTGCCAACTTCTGAAATGCTTGAGAAAATTGAGCTTGTAGTTGCAACGAAGCATCATCCAATCCATATCGTAACTGATTTCTGATAGACTCTTTTTTGTACTCAGCATACCTATTTTCATCTTCTTCATCCATCAGTTGTTGTCTTTTTCTTTGGTTCAAGGCAGCGTTGGATACATCTGCTGATGAGAACAACTTTTTAGATGTAACGGTCTGCCGACGTATAACAGTCGTTTCTTCTTTGTATACTGGCTTTTTAGGAAGGGATGGATCTGTCTTTCTTCGCTCTTCTAACTTACTGTAAGCTCGATCAATATATTGCCTCGTTCATTTTCCAATTTGTCTAGCAGTCCTAACCTTAGCTGCTATAAGTTCTACCTTCATTCTCTTATACTTTAACACTTCATCCACGTCAACCTTTTTGTATTGTTTCCAGTTGGGAGCAGATTTTGGCATTTGAGGATCTTTATTCATCTTTTCAATTCTATTAACTTCCTCATTAAGAGCCTCAAGGGGCCAGTCTTTGAAATCAGACATGCAGGCTTCGTAGGGCTTGGTTTCCATGATAGTGTTCAAGAAATCATTCCTTAATGTCTTTTCTAGCTCAGCATTTGGTGACAGATTTGACATATTCTTACTCAGGTCTCTAGCAAAATCTTCCAACTTCTTGACTTCACCAAGCTAATGTTGCATGCGAGCTGATAACTTAATGTCTCCTAGCCCTTTACACTCTTCATTTGCCTTATCTTCTGCTTGCTTGCCCTTTAGCTTCAGATATTCATAAATATTCTTTGGAGTTTCGAATCCCTGAAGAGATGGGAAGGTTCTTTTTGATGGATCATCCTCTGTGTAAAATTGAGTCATTTCATCTTGAACTGCAAGCAGTTCCAGAGGGAAAGTTACTGCCAATGGGTTGATCTTTGTTGATGGAGGTGGGACGAATGGTTTGGGTGAAGTTTGAATGAATGGAGTAGCTGATAACGGAATTGGTGCGGGTATATATTTTTCTTCCTTCTCTTCTTCACGCACCATGAATTTTCTCTTTCTTGTGTAAACAAATTTTGGAGAAGGATGAGTTAGGGAAGAAAAAGGTGCTATGACTGTAAGGGTTGATTGTGATGGGAATTGAAATTGGGTAGAATCAGTGGATTGACTAACAACTGTTGAAAGAACTGGTGTCTCAACCGTTGTTGTCTTAACATATGCTGAAACATTTGTTGCATCAACAATTGTTTCAGTGGAGGTTGGCAGTGGTGATGAGGATTTTGTATTTTGCTTTTTGACATGTGGTTTTTCTGGTGAGAATTTTGTTTTAGGTGTATTAGAATCTGACTTCTTATGTTCAGCAGTGGTTTTAAGTTTCACAGCAGTGGTTGGTTTTTCTGGTGGTGATATTGGTTTAGGAAATATGACAATAGGAGATTCGTTGTGTTTGTGTGATTTTCTTCTATTTGAAGTTCCAATATTGAGCACTTCATCTTCCTCTTTTCTATACTTCCTCTTCTGGTTTCGTTCAATCTCCTTATCTGTCTGTTTGTTAACGGAATCATCAATTCCCTTTTTGTTACCAGTATCAGATTTTCCAGGAGATTTTGCAGAAGTTTGCTTGGCAGGCTTTGGATTTTGTTTTGGCTGATTCCTTGGTGTTGGTTTGCCAAAGTTTTTCATGGAATCCTTTTCCCTCTTTTCAGCATCATCTTCATCGTCCTTTTCAAACACAGGTGCATGGGGGAGTACCAGTTAACTTTCCAATGCATTCTTTTATGCCCTTGATGTCAGCCTGTGTGTCTTTGTATCTTGCTTCAACCATAACTCTAATTAGCTTCATGTGGGAATTAAATTGAATCTCAGCCAGTTCCCTTTGAGCTGCAAGAATGGGTTGTACCGAATTCCAAAGCTCTTGGCATAACTGCTGATGAGAAAGTCGACTTTTGAAAGCATCCACCAATTGCTTCAATTGATATTTCATATCAGCAACAGTTGTTTCCAAGTTAGATATCATGTCCGTCAAATCCTGGTATTTTAATCCATCACCTAACTTAATAGGATCATCTGAATTCCCACCAGAGGTGGTTGTATCTGCTTTTGAAAGAGGAGGTATCTCCAAATTTTTATTAGCAGATGCCCCTTGTTCTTGGTTTTGGGGACTTCCCTCTGCATCAGTGGTTACCTTAGTGATCTCACCCGTGGTTAACTTGAACTCACCAGTGGATACCTTGATAGACACAACAGTGGTTGCCTTCAAGGGAGTCTGACTGATGAAACTACTGTCCAAATGTAAATCAGTGGATTTGACATTTGTAGTAGCTGCTCCACTTGAAATACCATCAAGAATTTGCTGAAATTCAAGAGGTGTAGCCTCCTCAACTATTTCTGGGTTAGGTAATTGAAAAGGTTCAGACATAGCTATTGTTGAAGTTAAACTCTCAGTAAAGTGTTCGTGAGAGGGATTGCTATCAGTCTGAATGTCAATAGCTTGAAGCAGTGTTACAAACTTTGGTGGAATGGAAGATGAAGGGATTGCTGTCGAAAGTGACATTGCCGCGGGAGAAGGGCTTTTAAGTATACTCTCATATGAGGGTATGACATCATATTGTGGTGTCCCTGTGAATACAACATGTTCCTTTTGTGAGGAATCATGAGGAGTTTGGTTTATGAGTTGAGATCTTTCCACATGTTGTGAGGAAGTAGCAACAGTGGTTTGTAGTGACATCTGTGTTGTCACGGGGTTAACCTCTAGGATCTCATCTTCCAGAGGACCCGTTTTGCTAGTTTCGGTGGGCTTTTTGGATTTTGTTTTGGTCTCTTTGAGTTTTGTTGGTAGGGGTTTCACAGCAGTGGTTGTAGTGTTATGATCACCAAGAGCAGTGGGCTCAGCAACAGACATTTGAGGAGCAGTTGTGGACTCATCTAAAATTTCCTCATTCCCCTCTGCTGTGACAACACTCATAAATCCAGGTATCCGTACAATTAATTAATATTATTTAATGCTTAATGACTGTGCTGGATTACACATAACTGCTTTCTGATTTCTGCATCATACTTACATGTGCATCACATATTACATAATGTCACCTTATTATCACCTGCAAACTTTATTGACATACATGATGCACAAAGCACGGTTAGCACAATTAACGGATAGAACGGGAATATGCTGACGGGGTTCAGTACATAGACAGACAGTGTTTTGAGACCCAGTATAGGCCAGGGACAAGGTACTACACTAGTATGGTGTGTAGGGAAGTAAGGACCATAAAACTGCGTCACTAGTTGATAGTTTAAGTGCCGGAAAGTGCCTAAAACCCACTTATAGTGCAGAATTCTGCATATTTCAGCAAAATTCAGCTTTTTAACAAGCTGGTTATGTGCAAAAATATGGCAAAATGGTCCTGAATGTTTTCCTAAGTGTCAGGAATTAAAAGTGTCACAAAAAGTAACATAAAGATCATTAAACGAAATAGCTTGACACTTTAACGAACCGGTATCTAACCGAACAACCGGACACCACCCGAAATACCAAAATTATACTAGAAACATTGTTTAATTATTTCTGAGCTAGTCATGATCCCCGAACACCTTAACACCCACTAAAATATCTAGTAACTAACTTAACTAACTATATACTTGGTTTTGGATTGTAAACTAACTAGATGGCTCAAAGTTACACTTAGACCCCCCCCCATGCTATAATCGGCCATCACTACCACCATACCTCAAAGATTTGATTTCTTTTTTTATTGGATCTTGCTTGCTCCTCTTGCCAAAATATTTAGAGTGAAGGCTATAAGTATGGAATGAGATCTCTAAAGATCATCATATCTCACACACTAACACACACACACCTTTCTCCTACTATCTCCCTCTCCTCTCGGCCGAGCATAGTGCCGCCATCACCACCACCTTACATCCATCATCCACTCATTCCATATACTCTCAAGGGTGTAAGAAGGTGTCTTGTGAAGCTTGGTGCTCTTGAATCTTGAAGAACCTCCATCAATTGCTCTTATCCATCACTTTTATCATCTTCTTCATCAAGTGTTCTTCCGTAGCTTAGAGCTAGTAGTAAGACTCTCACAACCCTTTGATACTTCTAATTTTAGTTGGTTAAAAGATATATTATGTTGTAAATCACAAGAACACTAAAGAACATAATCTTGAATCATGAACATAAAACTTACATATGATGAAATCTTGATGAAATAATGTTGTTTAGAGTATGTATGATACTTGCTTGATTACTTGAGATTATGATGTTGATCATCATAAGGAGCTTGATTGATTGTGATTAAACACATGATCTAGCAAGTTAGAGGATGATTATGTGTTAACACAAGAAGATCATCCTCATATATAAGCATGAACTTGAATAAAAAGATGATTTCTTGAAAAATGATAATCTAGTGAGTTGATAAACTCATAGATCTAAGATGTATGAATGGTTTTTCCAAAAGAACCAAGTTCAAAATATAATTTCTAGAAGATCATGGTTCTTACTTAAACACACACTATTTTTAGTGGTAAAAAAGTGTATAAACACTCATGAAACAATAAGATCTCACAAAGAAACATTTTTGTAAAATATGTTTACAAGTTGTAAACATTCAAATATTTCAAGAATGAGATTTTTGAAGAAGTAAACACACTTTAAGGGGTAACTAAACCTACTAAAAACACTACCAAGTTACTACAAGTTTTTGTGAAGGATCAAGTTCATGTTGTTATGTAAATTGAGTAGTTCTTGCACTTGGTAAGTGTAGATTGATTATTGATTGTTGTGATGGTTTTTGAAAAGAAAATGATATGCTTAAATAGCATGGACACCTCCATCTTTAGAGGAAACTATGGCAAAATTTTCTAAAAATATAAACACTTAGAAAAATATTTTCTAACAAGTATTTACAAGTGTATTTTGATCATAAGTTTTCAATATAAACTTTGCCATAATTTTTGTAACAAAAATACAAATATTGGAGGTTGGTTTTTATAAATAAAAATGGGTAAATATATATATTTAGAATATATATACATATTAAGACACTTGTGTGATTAATTGTATACTTGGTGAAATGGTTATATTATTTTAGGGTAAAATAATACAACTTAACAAAGTACCGTGAAATTTATTGTCCAAAACAATACCGTTACAAATATATCTTTGGTAAATATTATTTTGGATACAAGAAAGGAAAATATGATTTTTGTAAATATTACAAAGTTATATCATACCTTGACAAAAGGGAAAATATTATTTTTGGGGAAGTTAAAATACATTTTCTTAGAATATTTAGAAGATATATGATTTTTGGGAAAAATATATATTTTCTGGACAATACATTATGTTGGGACAAAATAAGTTATTATATATTTTCTAAAGGTGAGACTTGAAAATATATTATTATGGGCTTACAAATACAATATTACGAAAATACATGTATAAGATACCCCCATCCTTGGGAAGGAAATACGAAAGTAAATACTTGAGAAGTATTGTTACAGAAATATTGCTTAATCAATTATTCCAAAACTAAATATAATTTAAGTTGAAATATTAAGTATTTTGACAAATAATTATACAACTTGGAATAACATTAGAAACGTAACTCCAAAACATTAATACTAAGCAAAGGCACGACCCGTTCGTCTAATAGACGTTAGTACACTGTAGGTAGTCGTGTTCGTTGAGGAGATTTGAGTTACGATTCTAAAGACGCATTACAGTGAGTTCATGTCCCCCTTTTCTTTAAACTGTTTTGTTTGTTTACTTCGGGGGTGAAATACATGTTACAAAGGATTACTTACAATACAATTGGTATAGTTAGCCTAGGAAAGAACCATAGATCATGTGAATGGGTAGGCGTATACTTGAGACCATCAATCCTCTTGTAGGACCGTGGGGCATGAGTGATAGATCTATTTGGGTGTAGCGAGCCCACATCCATGAGACCAGGGTGGCCCATAGTGGTGACTATGCCTTCCAGCCGGACTTTCATACATACATTGAATACAAAGGTTTATACATACTCACGAACACATGAACTCGCTCAACTTTTGTTGATATTTTAAACTACATGTATTTCAGGGAACTAAGTGGATCTGGCAGGTGTGTGCATGTTTTCAAGCTGCGTATAAATAAAAGATATCATCCGTGGTCGTAGAGTTTAGAAGATGTATCCTATTCCTGGACGGGATACATGTTTCTAAACCCGGTTTTATTTAAGATCTTTTGTCGAGTCTTGAAGAACTCATTTGAACATGTTGTGGTTTGTAACTTAAGTTTGGTGTCAACTTTTCAAACAAGTATGTTGTGGTACTTTCAAACTTAACTTTTATGGATGAATATCTTTTGGTTTTATCATATAGCAATGTTATGGTTGAATGCTATGGTATTAAGAAGTCACACCAATAACCACGCTTCCGCAAAAGTCAGGGTGTGACAGCTTGGTATCAGAGCTTCGATTGTAGCGAACTAGGATTCTTTCTCGAGTCTAGACTACGATAATTAGGGCTCTCACGAAAATGTTTTCACAAACATGTTTTCATTGCATACACAAAATGTCCAGATCCAGGAAACAAACATTTTTACAAATAAAAGGCACAAAACACATTTCAAAGAATTCATTTATATTTCAGTCTTAGAGACTGGGGAGTTGGTCTGAGCGACTAACTGGGTAGTTCAGTCTGAGAGACTGGGAGGTTTAGCCAGAGAGGCTGGGTAGTTCAGTTTGAGAAACTAGAAGGTTTAGTCTGAGAGACTAAGTAGTTCAGTTTGAGAGGCTGGGTGGGATAGTCTTGGGAAGACTAGGATGCGTACATGCTTACATTGTTATTACTTACATGCCTATTTGATGATTGTTGATACATGTGCATATGTTGTGATTGCTTTGTTACAGACACCATGTCCTCTTCTGATAGCGGAGTATCAGATACCATAGACCCTATGGCCATAGTTTCAGATGACGAGATGGCCACAGACCCTGAGGTTTTTATATCTGACACTACGAGTGACGATGATGATGATGATTTTTAGCCGTTTGCTTTACCAGATTTTGGAGATGATATACCGCTAGCTGATGGTCTTCCTGGTGAGGATCTACCTCTTGTTCAGATCCCTGCTCCTTTTCCTCTTGCTGCATTTCCTCTTGAGGATCTGCCTCTAGACGTTATGTCTGACGACGACATTGATCTTTTTATTGAGGGTCCCCCTAAGGGTACCCAGGATGATGGAGCTCCAATCAATGATGCCATTGTTGATCCACTTGTTAAGATTCCAGTCGATGATGCCGTTATCGATCGACTTGTTGAGATTCCAGTCAATGATGTCGTTGTCGATCCACTTGTTGAGATTCCAGTCGATGATGTCGTTGTCGATCCACTTGTTGAGATTCCAGTCGATGATGCCGTTGTCGTTCCGCTTGTTGAGATTCCAGTCAGTGATGTCGTTGCTGTTCCACATGATGAGATTCCTGTTGTCGAGGCTCCTTCTGACCATTCTGGTCCTGATTCATTTGAGTCTGTGTCATCTACTACGCTACACGCACTGGGATTGCAGCGATATCCCACCGATACTGATTCTGACATAGCTATGTCTGTTGCACCCGATATTCCACACGGTGTTGATCATGATTTTGAGTTTGATGATGAGTTGGATCCTATCTTTCCACACGACTTTGACCCTGATCATGAGATTGAGTTTGTCCCCGATGATCAGCCTTTTGAGGCACCTGCCGTTCCTGACGATCAGCTCTTTGATATACCCGCTGATCTTGAGCTTGCTCCAGCTGACCCTGAGCCTATGATTGCACCTGAGCCTATACCTGCTCACGATCTTCTACCTGAGCATGACCCTACACCTGCCGATGTACCAGTTGTTGCACCACTTTTACCTGACCCGATCCCTGTACTTGTTGGTCGTGCTCCTTTTGCAGCCCAGATTGACCCTAGATATGCGTTCACCCACAATGGGTGGATCGAGGACGACGATGACTTACCTCCTTTTGTTAGACCCATTACTCCCCTACCTGCACCTACTCATGCACCCGTTGATATTGCCCCGTTTCACCCACACGTATCTGAGATTCATCACACTGATTTACCAATCACGTTTCTACAGGATATTCCTCTTCCCCATCCCGGGGAAGGTCCATCGAGTCAGCTGTCTGGTCATGTACCACCTGTGTCAGCAGCCTTTCCTTTTATGCCACCGTTTGCACCTGCTACACATACTGCACCTTTTACTTCTGCACCATCGGGCGAGCCACTTATTTGGTTTCCGCCCAACACGATGCATGTTTCTGATCCATACCATCCCTTCCACATTGGATACTCGAGGGATGATCTGCTTTTGTCCTTACAACTCCAGTAGGAGATGCTGTGTAGGAGAGTCATGGAGTTAGATAGGATCCCGCGTCCTTCGCCTTGTCCTTGTCAGTCATCATTTGCGACTCCGCCCGCTCCTCTCCAGCCATACCCAGATGTTGACTTCCGTTTCCTTACTATGGAGCAGCAGGTTAGCTACCTGTTGCGTGTCGTTCATGCCCTCGAGGAAGATTTAGCGCATTTGCGCAGGTTGCTTTTCGTTCCTCCACCTCCTCCTCCTCCTCCACCATCAGCTTAGAGGTTTTTGGTTTTATGCAGATAGCATACTTTTGATGAGAGTGCAGCTATTGAGCCAGATTGCACAGCCTTTTGAAGACCACACTTTGACTTTTGACTTTTGATTGTTGTAGTTGGTAGACGTTTTGGACATGGGTGATGTGACCTTTTAGTCCCTTTTGATGTATGATATATTGTGGAACATGTAAAACTGTACTTGTGGTCTTGATATATGAAAGCTCAATCGCAACATTCTCATTATATACGTTGTTGGAATTACTTGTTTGTGTTATGACATGGGATGTTATGTGTTTACTTGTGATTGATAAATGTCATTACATACGCGTACTACATACTTATATGCATAAGACCTGACCTATACAATCTTCCTATAGAAGATGCCTCCGTGAAGAGAAACTCGATTGCCCACTACTGAGGCCGAGTTACAAGAACGAATTTCACGAGCGATAGCAGAGCACGAGGCCTCACGCGCTGAAACTAGCGGGGGTACCTCGAGGAACAACCCACCTCATGGTAATGTTTAAGTTGCTTGAGACACATTACGTTACATTTGGAAATTCCATGTGTGTTTGCTAATGCTTTATGTGAATGGCGTTACTTGTACAGGTTGTACCTATAAACAGTTCTTAGACTGTAAACCACTGAATTTTGACGACACCGAGGGTGCTGTGGGTTTTGTTCGATGGACGGAGAAGACCGATTCTGTGATAAGAATGAGCAAATGCGCACCAGAACACCAAGTCACCTACATCTCCGGATTGTTCATAGATGGAGCGCTTTCATGGTGGAATCTCCAAGTCCAAACTCTGGGAGAGGCAGCAGCATACGCTTTGACTTGGAACGAGCTAAAGGAGCTCATGTGAAAGAAATACTGCTCCAGGGATGAAATCCAGAAGTTAGAAACTGAATTCTGGAACCTCAAGATGGACGGCCCGAAGATCGCCGAATATGTGCAGAGATTTCACGATCTATCTCACGTGGTACCATACATGGTTAGTCCGGAATTCAAGCGCATTGAGCGTTTCATTTGGGGGTTGGCACCTCAGATTATGAGTATGGTAACAACATCGAAACCTGCTACGATCACCGAGGCTATCGATCTGAGCGTAGCGTTAACGGAAGAAGCTATCAGATTAAACAAGTTTTCGATCTCTGACCAGAAGAAGAAGGAGACTCACGTGGAGTCATCGGGTGAGAACAAGAGGAAGTTCTCAAACTTTAAGAAAGGTACCAGCAGTACAAACAAGATGGATGAGACAAACGCACCGACCAAGGCCAGAGGAAAGGGGTATATGGGCACTTTGCCCAAATGTGATGCGTGTCTGTTGCATCACAATGGACGATGCCGAGCTGGAAAATGTGAATCTTGTGGAAGAGTTGGTCACTCGAAAGAAACATGCTGGGTTGGTACTGGCCGTGGTGGTCAAAGGGGTTTTGGTAATGGAAACAACAACCGTGGAGGTAATGGATATGGAAACCGCCCTCAAGGAGGAAATGGCGGTAATGGAAATCGTGGTAATTTTGCGAATCAAGCTGGGAGTGGAAACCGCAACCAAAACAACAATCAAGGTGGTAATGGGAATGGTAATGGTCGAGGACCAGGTTGTTTTAATTGTGGAGACGTGGGGCATTTCAAGAGAGAGTGCCCAAAGCTCAATCAAGCACATGGAAGAGTCTTCAACATCGGTGCGAGGGAAGCACGCCAAGATTCAAATGTGGTCACTGGTACGTTGCCTATCAATCAACGCTTTGCATCTGTACTGTTTGATACAGGTGCCGATTATAATTTTGTATCGCTAGAATTTAAGAATATACTTGGGTTGGTAACCATTAAGCTAGACATTCCATATTCAATAGAACTAGCTAATGGAAAGCTAGTAGAAGTGAATGAAGTTATTAGGGGTTACGTGATAGAACTGGGAGAGCATGAGTTTACACTTGATCTGCTGCCGGTCGAGTTGGGAAGCTTCGACGTGGTAGTGGGGATGGATTGGTTGTCAAGCAACCGAGCAGAGATTGTATGTCACGAGAAGGTCATTCGCATTCCGATGGCGAATGGAGAAACAGTTGTGGTACATGGAGAGAAGCACGATACGCCTCTAAGGATCATTAGTTGTTTAAAGGCTCGAAAGTGTTTGCAGAAAGGACGTGTTGCCTTCTTGGCACACATTGTGGACAAAGAAGCCGCTGAGCCAAAGCTAGAAGATATTCCAGTCGTGAAGGAATATCCTGAAGTCTTTCCCGAAGACTTGCCAGGATTGCCTCCGCAAAGGCAAGTCGAGTTTCACATTGACTTAGTTCCAGGTGCTGCGCCTATAGCTAAGGCACCTTATCGACTTGCGCACTCCGAGATGCAAGAACTGTCAACACAACTTCAGGAGCTATTGGACAAGGGATTTATCAAACCAAGCTTCTCGCCTTGGGGAGCTCCAGTTTTGTTCGTTAAGAAGAAAGATGGTAGTTTCCGTATGCGTATCGACTACCGCGAGCTTAACAAGTTGACCATTAAGAATCGGTATCCTTTGCCAAGGATAGATGACCTGTTCGATCAACTGCAAGGTTCGAGTTTTTACTCAAAGATCGACCTACGATCAGGATATCACCAGTTGAGGATTTAAGAGGAGAGCATTCCAAAGACTGCCTTTAGGACTCGCTATGGACATTACGAGTTCCTGGTCATGCCGTTTGGTTTGACAAACGCGCCAGCAGTATTCATGGATTTGATGAACAGGGTCTGCAAGCCCTATCTCGATAAGTTTGTGATCGTGTTTATTGATGACATTTTGATCTACTCAAAGACGAAGGAAGAACATGAGCAACATCTAAGGGCTATCTTAGAGCTGCTTAAGAAAGAGAAGTTGTACGCGAAGTTCTCGAAGTGCGAATTTTGGTTACGCGAGGTTCAGTTCCTTGGTCACGTGGTTAACGGAGATGGAATCCATGTGGATCCCACAAAGATCGAGGCAATCAAGAATTGGGAGACTCCGAAGACGCCAACCGAGGTTCGACAATTCCTAGGTTTGGCAGGATACTACCGCAGATTCATTGAGGATTTCTCGAAAATCGCTCAACTATTGACCTCCCTCACACAGAAAGACAAGAAGTACGAATGGGGAGAAAAGCAAGAAGAAGCGTTCCAATTGCTCAAGAACAAACTTTGTGGCGCGCCCATCTTATACCTACCCGAAGGCACTGACGACTTCGTGGTATATTGCGACGCCTCGCGCCAAGGTTTAGGCTGCGTGTTGATGCAGCAACAGAAAGTTATAGCTTACCCTTCGCGCCAGTTGAAGGTTCATGAGAAAAACTACACCACGCATGACTTGGAGTTAGGCGCAGTGGTGTTTGCATTAAAGATCTGGCTACATTACTTGTATGGCACGTGATGCACAATCTTTACTGATCACATGAGCTTACAGCATATATTCGATCAGAAAGAGCTTAATATGAGATAGAAACGCTGGGTCGAGCTGTTGAACGATTATGATTATGAAATCAAGTATCACCCAGGGAAGGCGAATGTAGTCGCAGACGCCTTGAGTCGGAAAGAAAGAATCAAGCCCATAAGGGTTCGAGCGTTGAAAATGATTGTTCAAACGGACCTCTCATTGCGCATTCGTGCCGCACAGAGAGAAGCTCTTAAGGAAGAGAATCTTGAGAATGAATGTCTCCATGGGATGGAGAAACAGTTAGTACCCAACGATGAAGGAACGTTGTGCTTCATGAAACGAATTTGGGTTCCTCTCTTTGGTGGTCTAAGAGAAGTAATTTTCGATGAAGCTCACAAGTCACGGTACTCGATCCATCCAGGATCGGATAAAATGTACCAAGATTTAAAGGATTTCTATTGGTGGCCGAGATTAAAAGGCGATGTTGCAACGTATGTTGCCAAATGTTTGACTTTTGCCAAGGTAAAGGCCGAATATCAGAAGCCTTCAGGTCTTCTGCAACAACCTGAAATACCCATGTGAAAATGGGAGCAGATTTCAATGGACTTTATAACGAAGTTGCCAAGGACACCCAGAGGTCATGATACGATTTGGGTAATCGTGGACCGTCTGACCAAATCTGCACACTTTTTGCCGATCAAGGAGAAAGACAACACTAGCAAGCTTGCTGAGCTGTACCTCAGAGAGATTGTCGCACGTCATGGAGTGCCTCTCTTGATACATGCTGAGACTGTGGTTTGATATGTGCACGTACATGATAAAGGCATTAGGATACACCTTACAACCGCTGTGTTTGTTTCATGTTTACCTAATCATTACCCTTAGTAGCCTTGTTGAGCCTATTTACCCTTTCATTTGTCCACCCAATGTGAAATTTGTGATACCAACCGTGAACGGCGGATGTATGAAAAAAAAAATGAAAAAGACAAAAAAAAAAAAAAAAAAAAAAAGAAAGAAAAGAAACAAAAATAGAAGTTTTGTGAATATTGTTATGTTCTTGGGTAGAAACCAACCCAAAAGTATGTTTATGTTTGCAAATAAAGTTGTCACAGTTCGGTTGTTGTTTGTTCGCCATGAAAAAGAAAAAAAATATATCAGCCAAAAATTCCCTACCCTTAGCCTAAGCCTAAAACCGAAAGTCCTTTTGATATGTGTCGTGTTATATGATACAGTGGAGGTGTGATTGCCATACAAGCATATGACTACAGAATTGCATGTTTGGTTTTGAGTGTTATACATACTAGCACATTACATGCTAGTTCATATGTTAAACCGAGAGGAGAGTTGATTGTGAGGGGCGTGTAGCATGTGTTATAATCCCAAGCACGTTAGTTCTGAATAGACAAGTCTTAAGTAAAAAAAAAATTGCATCAATTGCTTGTCGGACTGTCAATCTCGATTGTGTCAGTCTATGAAACGGGTATGACTTGAGACTTAAATTGTTGAATCGGTTTAGGGGTTTAGAGGTTTTGTTACTATGATGAGTAGTTCTGTAACGGTTTGCTTGAGGACAATCAAAGGTAAGTGTGGGGATGTGATGGAGAGTGCAAAACACGAGTGTTAAGTGTGTTAAATTACGTATGTTATTGTGTTTTAAGTGATTATGCGTTGCGAGTATGATAACTATGGGTTTTTATGATTTTACAGGTAAAACGCGTAATATGGCGAGGTTAGATAGTTTAGTGATGAAACGATACAAGCATGGCTGATTAGAAAGAGGTATCGCATTACTTGGGAACGTTTCGGACCGAATGATAATGTGAAATTGAAAGAAACAGAATATTAAAAGCGTTCACACATGCTTTTGGGGTATTATAAATTTTCATCATCCAAGAATCAACATCATAAATATGTGTTGAATTTTTGGAACATTGGGAAACTACACACGTGCAAGGCCATTAAATCACAATACAAATATCAATAAAAATATCATCACAAGTGGGGCCGCAAGAAGTCTAGAAATTGGATATTGGGCATTTATGATCATGGGCATTTATTGTCATGGAATAATTTTTCCATATAAAGAACGCATACATCAGACGAAAGAAAGGGGAGATTTACCATTATTCAAGCCTCATCAAAATGCTCAAGCCTTTGAAGATCATAAGACTACCATGAGCGGCTAGTCTCTCTCGTGGCTTCCTCCAGGCGGACGGTTCGTATTAGGTTTTTACTTTATTCAGTTTATATTCAGGTTTGGATGTATTTTTGACCTTGACAACGTTGTATGAATACATTGATGTGTTGGTTTATTTGAACTATTTGCATGTGTTTTGAGTTCTTGCTTTACAACTTGTTCGGTTGATGACAAAACCTAGTAACTTGTTGAGTGACATAGAGTAGGTTGACTCATGCTAGTAAATAGGGTTAATCGAATTATAAAAGATCTGATGACAAAGACCTATTTTTGATTACCATATTTAATTAACCAACTTTCCAATATCATGTCTATGTGATGGCCAATTAACTGAAAAAACTGAGTTTTGTGAAACCTAGAACCTGAAGTTTGGAGGAAGTTACGCTTTAAAAATCTAATATCTTTTCTCGTAATTAGTTTAAAGTTTTCTTTCAAATTAATCAAAACCCTCAATTCTAGATTAGTAGTAGTTAATTAAATAATTTAGCTAAACACTGACCACATATTCCCCGTGGATACGATACCCTGCTTACCCTAGCTACCTAGGTTAATTAGGTTTTTGCATAGACCCGACGACAGTCTATCAAAATGGCGCCGTTGCCGGGGAATTAGTGCGCTTAGTGTTTTTTTTAGTAGTAGTTGTTTTTTTCATAAAAAAAAAAAAATAAATTATTGAGGTGGGGCAAAGTTGGACTAAAAGAAAGTAGGTCACGTGAATTTTATGGTGGGAATAGGAATTGGTGGGCCACATGACATTTCAGTTTGAGAATAATTAGGAATTGGTCACCGTCGAACGCTACGAAAAGTTTTAATTTTTTTATTTTTGCATGTTGTGTTGTGTGGTTTCTTTTTAATTTTTTATCAATTTACTTTATCCATGCTTTTAATGTCACCTACATAACACGTACAACAAACACTTTTATTTTTTAGTATAATTCTCATGTTATTTTTCTAGTTTTCTAAAAAAAAAAAAAAAAAAAAAAAAAAACATATCTTATAATAATAGTAAGTTTGTGTTGACTTTTCAAATAGATAAAAGTTTATTGCAACCGAAAAGTTTTAAGATAATATATTATTTAACTTTTCACATATCAAACCAATTATTATCTTTGTTTATGATGTAGTTTCTTTTTCCACCCGTTGAATAGCGTTAAAAAAAAATTATAAAAAAAAAATAAAAAATAAATAATATTTTTCTTTCTATTTTTTTTATTTTTTATTTTTATTTTTGTTAGTTCGATATTACGCTCGGGTATTTTGTTTGTGTTTGTACAGGTCTTTGAATCATGGATCGAGCTTATCAGCCCGAGTTTAATGAATTCGAGGATGCTGAATTCTCACAATATAACCAACCAATGCAACAGCAAATGAGCTTTCAAAACAGACAATCACCGACTCAAAACCGATATGCTAGATATGATATAGATGAAGTGAACGGGTATTATGACCAAGTTGGATGTGAAGAATATAATGATTTTGTGCCTCCACCACAGCAGTTTATTCAAAGAGGTCAGAATCGGGTCAATTTGAATCAGCAAAGGTTTTATAATGCTCAACAGAATGGTTATGGAGGATCGCGTGGTCCAGCTGAAGGTCCGAATGATGAGATAATGGAAATGCTGAAACAAATGAAGAAGGATCTAGAGTTACGACCTAAGGCATATCAAGCATTAAACAAGCAAGTAGCTCAGTTGGCGGTTGATGTGAAGGAAATGGCAGACTCAAGAGACCAAGATAACTGTGAAAGCAGCTGGCATACTCAAGAGAATGAGCAAAGGTTCAGCATGTGTCAGATAATAACTCCATCAATGAAAACTTTGACACGATCAGGGAGTTTTTGAATGATATTCAGAAAAGCAACGAGGTCAGAGATAGAGAAGTTAAGGCATTGTCACAGCAGGTTGGACAATTAGCTGAAGAAGTGGCAATCATCAGAAGAAATCAAGATCAGCTTCTTAGTAATTGTAAGAAAAATCCAGCTCACAATTCTTCTCACCCGAGTGTCCATATAGATGAGGTAAGTACTCCTTCTCTTTCTAAAAGTTCTACTGTTGAAACTCAGTCACCACAACATGTTGGGGGTATGGTAGAGGATGTGATTGAGTCTGAGGATGAGAGTGAACGTGATCAAGAAATTGGAAATTTTATAAAATCTAAGCATGGTTCAAATAAAACGTTTTTTGATAGTAATAATGGGAATGTAAAGGTTCCATTCCCCATGGCTTTACTTGCACCCAAAAATTTAAATAAACGGAAATCGTCTAAGAATGAAAATTGGGAAAGTTTTGAAAAGGTAGAAATAAATAAACCATTGCTTGAAAAAATTAAGGAAAGTCCTGATCACGTTGAATTTTTTGAAGAGTTGAGTACCCGAAAACGACGTCACAAGTTGCTTAAACAACTTGATACAGTGCATGTGAACGCCGTTTTGATGGGTACCCTTCCCCCGAAACTCCAAGATCCAGGAGCACCTATTATTTCGATACAAATAGGTGATTTTAAATTGGACAGGGCGTTGTTGGATCTTGGAGCCTGTGTAAGTATATTACCAGGGAATTTATATGATCAGTATGATTTTGGGCCATTACAAAAAGTTGAAACCATAGTGGTGTTGGCTGATCAAACTCCTACTTGTCCTCGGGGGATTGTAAAAGATGTGATTGTGAAAGTTGGGGAGTTTTATTATCCTGTCGATTTCTTGGTACTTGACTATGTTAAAAATAACCAACCAACTGTTATATTGGGCAGACCGTTCCTAGCTACGGCTCATGCTGTAATTCATTGTGTTGAGGGAACGGTCAGGTTTAGGTTTGGGGATCAAAAATCAGTTTTAAAAATATTTTCAAACTCAACCAAACCTGTTGCTAATAAGTGTGAACCTTCTGAAAAGAAGAGTCGTGTGGACGAGAAAGAATGTTTTATGATTGACAGGTTGGTAGAGGTTAAGAAAAAGAAGAAGAAATCGAGGAGGAGTAGGAGAAAGAAAAGGAAGGAGGCACAGAAGATGGATGGAGAAGAAGAAAAGTGTGAGTTGAATAACTGGTGGTTTTTGAACAAGCTGGATGGTGTTTCGAAGTTGTGGATGAATAGATTGATGAAAGTGAGAGATTGCAAACACCCTACACGCCCACCATGATTTGATAGGTATGATCTGGCTGAAGATCTAAAACTTAGCGCTTCTTGGGAGGCAACCCAAGTTTTTGTTTTTATTTCATTTGTTTTTGTGTTTTTGTGTATGAACCGGACAAGTGTGGGGAAGTCTGAGGAGGTTTGGTTCGTCGAACCGGTTTTTGCTTGTTTATCTTCGTTTACTGACTTGTTTAACCTGTTTGGGAGCTTGTGAGTGTTATTTTGCAGGTGACGATCACTTTTGTCCATACTCAATCTCCATTTGGACGAAAGTGATTCGAATAATTTCAAGTCAAGCGTCCCGTGTTGAAGCAGCCGCGAATGAAATGCTATACGGTTGCGGTGGAACAAGGCTCAGAAGATTCATCCGCGTCAAATCAGGGGAGTCTGTTCCATTTATCTCTGTATTTTGATTTATTTTTGTTTTTGGTGGTGTTGAACTATTTATGTTTAGGGAATGTCTTTACGTTATTTGTGTTAGGAATGGTCGCTCATGAGGTTTGTTAGTTGGTATTCCCAGGTTTTGTTTTAAAAGCATTATACATTGGGGACAATGTCGCCCAAGTGTGGGGATATGGAAACCCGGGAAGGGAAAGGCTTGGGAAAGAGTTTGAAAGAGGTTGAAAAATGATTGAAAACGATGAAAACTAAAAAAATTAAAAATTTTGAAAATTTTAAAGAATTTCATCGCCTTAAGTGAACTAAATGGATATGAAAACCGAACGTTTCAATCACTAATGGGTTCCTTGCCGGTAGCAAACTAACGTAGTCCCTTGTCATGGTCGTTCCTTTAAGTTTCATGAGAGTAGGTCCGACAGGTGTTTTCAGGAAAGAGAAGTGAGAAGAGATATCTATTTAGGGGTAACATGCTTTAGATTGCATATGCTACATGTCGGTAACCCTTTTACCTTTCTTTGGTGAGAATTTTGAGCCTGTAGAATGATAGAATGATTTACATTATGACTTCATTTGTTGAGAGCAGGCCGCATGTTATTCTGTGTTAGAACTTGTGTGAGTTGATACATGCTGAGACTGTGGTTTGATATGTGCACGTGCATGATAAAGGCATTAGGATACACCTTACAACCGCTGTGTTTATTTCATGTTTACCTAATCATTACCCTTAGTAGCCTTGTTGAGCCTATTTACCCTTTCATTTGTCCACCCAATGTGAAATTTGTGATACCAACCGTGAACGGCGGATGTATGAAAAAAAAAATGAAAAAGACAAAAAAAAAAAAAAAAAAAAATAGAAAAGAAAGAAAAGGAACAAAAATAGAAGTTTTGTGAATATTGTTATGTTCTTGGGTAGAAACCAACCCAAAAGTATGTTTATGTTTGCAAATAAAGTTGTCACAGTTCGGTTGTTGTTTGTTCGCCATGAAAAAGAAAAAAAATATATCAGCCAAAAATTCCCTACCCTTAGCCTAAGCCTAAAACCGAAAGTCCTTTTGATATGTGCCGTGTTATATGATACAGTGGAGGTGTGATTGCCATACAAGCATATGACTACAGAATTGCATGTTTGGTTTTGAGTGTTATACATACTAGCACATTACATGCTAGTTCATATGTTAAACCGAGAGGAGAGTTGATTGTGAGGGGCGTGTAGCATGTGTTATAATCCCAAGCACGTTAGTTCTGAATAGACAAGTCTTAAGTAAAAAAAAAATTGCATCAATTGCTTGTCGGACTGTCAATCTCGATTGTGTCAGTCTATGAAACGGGTATGACTTGAGACTTAAATTGTTGAATCGGTTTAGGGGTTTAGAGGTTTTGTTACTATGATGAGTAGTTCTGTAACGGTTTGCTTGAGGACAATCAAAGGTAAGTGTGGGGATGTGATGGAGAGTGCAAAACACGAGTGTTAAGTGTGTTAAATTACGTATGTTATTGTGTTTTAAGTGATTATGCGTTGCGAGTATGATAACTATGGGTTTTTATGATTTTACAGGTAAAACGCGTAATATGGCGAGGTTAGATAGTTTAGTGATGAAACGATACAAGCATGGCTGATTAGAAAGAGGTATCGCATTACTTGGGAACGTTTCGGACCGAATGATAATGTGAAATTGAAAGAAACAGAATATTAAAAGCGTTCACACATGCTTTTGGGGTATTATAAATTTTCATCATCCAAGAATCAACATCATAAATATGTGTTGAATTTTTGGAACATTGGGAAACTACACACGTGCAAGGCCATTAAATCACAATACAAATATCAATAAAAATATCATCACAAGTGGGGCCGCAAGAAGTCTAGAAATTGGATATTGGGCATTTATGATCATGGGCATTTATTGTCATGGAATAATTTTTCCATATAAAGAACGCATACATCAGACGAAAGAAAGGGGAGATTTACCATTATTCAAGCCTCATCAAAATGCTCAAGCCTTTGAAGATCATAAGACTACCATGAGCGGCTAGTCTCTCTCGTGGCTTCCTCCAGGCGGACGGTTCGTATTAGGTTTTTACTTTATTCAGTTTATATTCAGGTTTGGATGTATTTTTGACCTTGACAACGTTGTATGAATACATTGATGTGTTGGTTTATTTGAACTATTTGCATGTGTTTTGAGTTCTTGCTTTACAACTTGTTCGGTTGATGACAAAACCTAGTAACTTGTTGAGTGACATAGAGTAGGTTGACTCATGCTAGTAAATAGGGTTAATTGAATTATAAAAGATCTGATGACAAAGACCTATTTTTTATTACCATATTTAATTAACCAACTTTCCAATATCATGTCTATGTGATGGCCAATTAACTGAAAAAACTGAGTTTTGTGAAACCTAGAACCTGAAGTTTGGAGGAAGTTACGCTTTAAAAATCTAATATCTTTTCTCGTAATTAGTTTAAAGTTTTCTTTCAAATTAATCAAAACCCTCAATTCTAGATTAGTAGTAGTTAATTAAATAATTTAGCTAAACACTGACCACATATTCCCCGTGGATACGATACCCTGCTTACCCTAGCTACCTAGGTTAATTAGGTTTTTGCATAGACCCGACGACAGTCTATCAATCCCCTCATAAGTTAACTACTATTAATACTATAACCCGGCTATTTAGGACTGTATCCCTGCTGACTCAGACTACTTAGTCGAGGGTAACGTCACCTCCAAAAGAGGGGCCTACCATAATTTGCATTAATAACTTAATTAATTATCTTTCAATAATCCGACCCTTTATGATTGTATCCTTGCTGACTCAAACTACTGGGTTGAGGGTAACGTCACCTTCAAAAGAGGGGCCTACTACAATAACTAAGATAATCTCTTAAATAAGTGCAAAAGTGCGGAAATAATCAAAGGTTACACTATACACGAGTCGGAACCAAGTGATTCATCTTGTCTATCTGTTTTTATTTTTAATTTTACTTTTCAGCATTTTAGTTAGTTTTTATTTTTCTTAGCTTAAAACATTTTTCTAAACTTTTTTATTTGATTAGACGTTTAGGATAAACCGGTACTAAAAGCTCTTATGTCCTTGGACGACCTCGGTATCTTACCAACACTATACTACGCTCACGATGGGTGCACTTGCCCATATGTGTGTTTAGTGTTAGTAAATATCGTGTTTTATAAATTTAAAACTTGGCTAAAAAAGTGTTAACGGGCTTAAAATATACACCTAATATATATAACACTTCACACGCATCAAGTTTTTGGCGCCGTTGCCGGGGACACAAGGATTTTAAGAAAGTTAGGAATCAACGGCCTAATCTTTTTTCTTATTTTTCATTTTTTTAGGATTTTTCTTAGTTTTTCTGTTTCTGCAGGGCTCAGCACGGGTCGTGCCTGGTCGGACACGGGCCGTGCCTGGTCGGACACGGGCCGTGCCCAGCACTATCACTGGCAATTTTTATTTTTCGAGTTGCAGAGAGCTGAGCACGGGGCCGTGTCGGTGCAACTCCGACCACGGGCCGTGTTCACTGAGCACGGGGCCGTGGTGAACCTTCTGACCAACGTTCTTTTCTGTTTTTATTGTAGGATTAGGAACCCAGGCGCCACATTTGAACTTCCTACGTAGTGCATGAGCTCCAGTTCTTGTAGAGACATAAAAGAACCTCTAGAAGAACCCGAACGCTTTCTCAGAAAAAAGATTTAAAGCTAAAAATCAAGAGAAAGTTTCGGGGGACCCACTTCCAATGGCGGACCAACGTACCCTCATGGATTACCTACGGCCCACCGTAGGTAATCTAGGCGCCGCTATCAATGCACCGAATGTCGAAGCCAATAACTTTGAACTTCGACTGCATTTGATACAAATGCTTCAAAACTCCTCAACCTTCCATGGGCTTGCGGACGAGGATCCCCATCTACATATTACTAATTTCTTAGAAATATGTGATACCTTTCGGAATAATGGAGCATCAAATGACGCCATCCGCCTTCGAATGTTTCCATTTTCACTAAAAGACCGAGCTAAGGCTTGGCTTAACACCCTCCCAGTTGGCTCGGTAAACACCTGGGATGAACTAGCCCAAAAGTTTCTATATAAATATTTCCCTCCTGCTAAAATGGCTAAATTAATGACTGAAATTAATACATATTCACAAGAGGATGGGGAATCCTTATATGAAACTTGGGAAAGGTTCAAGGAGCTACTAAGAAAGTGTCCTCATCACGGTCTTGCGGTATGGCAACAAGTATCCACTTTCTACAATGGGTTGTTGCCACACACAAGACAAACACTTGATTCTAGCTCCGGGGGACTTTTAGGTAATCGTCGCCCAAATGAAATATATAATCAAATTGAGGAAATTGCTCAAACCAATTTTTAATGGCACACTCCCCGAGGTAATAAATCTATTGCCCCGGGCGCCCATAAGGTTGATGAAAGCACTTCTTTACAAGCCCAAATCGAGGCCCTCTCTTCGAAAATCAAAAAGCTAGAAATGACAAAAACAGGCTCGGTTATGGCTTGTGAAGGATGTGGTGGGCCACATGAAAATTGGAGTTGTATGAAAGAAGTAGATGACCAAACAGAAACGGTAAACTACATTGATAATAGACCTAGGCCGTCGGGTCCACCAACGGGTACCTACAACCAAGGATGGCGTAACCACCCTAATCTTGGTTGGAGAGATCCCGGCAATAGTAGTAACCAACAAAACCAACGAACTAACTTTCAACAACCACAAAATTTTTCTCAACAACAAGGTGGAAAAGAAAGGCTTGAAGATACTGTATCTCGCCTCATCTCCGACACCGAAAAGAAAAACTCAGATCGATTTCAACAATTGGAATCGAATTTTAGAAATCAACAAGCTAGCATTCAAAACATTGAAAAACAATTAAATCAAATAGCTCAAAATTTCTCCGAGAGACCACAAGGCGCGCTACCTAGCAATACCGAAACCAACCCGAAAGCACAAGTACATCTCATCACATTGAGAAATCGAACCGTGGGTCCCGAGGAGGCTCCATTATCGCAAGATGAAAGAAGCCAGTCTAACCAAACCACGACTCCAACCGCACCCCAACCAGAAAAGGCTTTTTTACCAAATCAAGCGCCCACCAAGACTCCTCCAATTCCGTACCCCGGTAGGTTAAATCGTCAAAAGACCGATGAGCAATTCGCAAAGTTCAAAAATTTACTAAAACAATTGCATGTTAATATTCCTTTTATTGAGGTCCTAACCCAAATGCCTAAATATGCAAAATTCATGAGGGATTTCCTCACTCACAAAAGGAAAATTGAATCATTGCAATTAGTTAACTTAGGTGAAGAATGCTCCGCCTTAGTACTCAACAAACTTCCACAAAAGAAAATCGATCCCGGAAGCTTCACAATTCTTTGCTCGATTGGGGAATCCCCCGTTCGTAATGCATTAGCCGATCTTGGGGCTAGCATTAACCTCATGCCCACATCGATGTTCAAACGACTCGGTCTAGGAACAACAAGCCCTACAAAGATGAGCATACAACTCGCCGACAGATCCGTCAAATTTCCACAAGGTGTCGCTGAAAATCTATTGGTCAAGGTTGACAACTTCGTTTTCCCAACCGACTTTGTCATCCTAGACATGGAGGAAGACACCGATGTCCCTCTCATCCTCGGGAGGCCATTTCTAGCCACCGCCCAAGCAGTGGTGGATATGAATGACGGAACATTAACATTGAAGTTTGGGGACAACGAAGTGAAATTTAAATGTGGAAAGAGAGTAGAGGACGAAGACCCGGTCAACTACATGAAGGTCATAGACTCAAGCTTGGATGACGCTCTTCGACGGTGTAACATGGGATGCAATACATCCCACTTGAGTGACATATGACTAGGCTTTGGGTCTACCCAAGGACCTTTATAAATGCGGCGCACCACGGAGGCATTCCGCGGAACTATCCTTAGTTTAATTTAGATTAGTTTTTATGTTTTCTAGTTTAGTTTTAATTTTCAGGAATAAAACACACTTGAGATGGCAAAGGATACAAGGGAAGCTTGAACCAGCACCCCATGCAGGAAAACAGGACCACCCGACAAAATTCTTCGTTTACAGTAAGCTCGGCACGGGCCGTGTCCACCCAACACGGCCCCGTGCTGCACAGTCTGCAGAAGAGACCCAGTTCAGGTAACTGGACACGGGCCGTGTTCACCCAACACGCCCCCGTGTCCAGGCTTCTGTTTCTCTTGATTTAATTTTGTTACTGGCACTTGAACACGGGGCCGTGCCCGGACAACACGGGGCCGTGTCCAGTGCCCAGTAACACAAAATTTTTGCTTTTTACACCTTTTTACACGTTCAATCAACCTAAAAATTTATTTTTGGGACACATTGAGGACAATGTGTAATTTAAGTGTGGGGGGGATGCTAAAACCTTGAATCTTGCAAGTCCTAAACACAAGCCTTACACAAAACTCTATTGAAACCGCTAATCACCCCAAATTTTTTTCAAAAAAAATTTCAATTTTTTTTTACTTGTCTAGGTTTAACTTTGGAATTTCAAGTTCTAAAAAGGTTATATTTTTACGAATTTACAACCGATAGCGTCGTGATAAAAAGAACCAACATAAGAAAATTATGAAAAGGCATGACAAACTTAGTTAAAATTTGATTTTATATACTTGATCACATAAAAACCCATTCCCACAAAAGTGAGTTTTGAGCCTTTATTGAGCATACAATTACATATCATTAAACTAAATGCTCATTTTTCGTTTCTTGTGTGAATAGCCGCTTGGTTCTTACGACTCTAGAACTTGCCATGACGATACATTCCCGGTCCTTACCAACTTAAACCCGAGTAAGTAAATGATGGAGGCATTAGGACTAACCCTTTTTATTTCTACACCATTATTTTCTTTTTTTTTACCACTTACCCAAAATCCCCCTAGTTAGCCCCTTTGAGCCTAAACCTTTTCATTTCATAACCCAAACCAAACACCCTTTTACCCACCAAAACCTTTTTCATTTTTAACCCTTTGTTTTAGTAACTAGCTCGGTTTTTCGTATGACTTTTCAAAAAAAAATGTTGATGATGAAGCAAAAACAAATAAACAAACAAGTTCATCAAAAATAACTTTGTTTGGAATAATGGCTTCATCAAAAGAATAAAAAGTTGAAAAATAGAAAGTCTTACGAAAACGATGTTTTTTACGCTTTTTCGCCCTTTTTCTACTAACCACTAACCCAACCACCTACCTTTAATCCAAGCCTAACCCTTCACCCAAAAAGTCCTCTTGATATTTGCAAAGGTATATAAGTTAAAACGGAGGAGGATTGATTGCTTGGCAAGCCTATGGTAGGAGTAAGTTCCATGCCGCTCTCGAGTGATCCACAAAAATACATTTTCGGCCGAGTGTTGAGTGATCCCCGTGAGGTATGTGAACTTGTATATAAATAGAATTTTAAAGAGGCATGTTATGCCCTAATAAGTAATTTATCTTATGAAAAGTTTTAAATAAATCATGACGAATAAGATTGTAAATAAATAAAAATAAAACTAAATAAAGAATCTTGGAAATCCCGACACTCTATGACAAGCCCAAAAACGTTCTCTTCTACCCATTCCATTTGGGTGTGTAAAGCCACATTATAAAGAGTTTTGCTTGAGGACAAGCAAAGATTCAAGTGTGGGGGTATTTGATGTGTGCAAAATGCAACATATAAATTACATCAATTGTGGCATAAAACTAACCATTTTTTAGTACTAATGTTGGAAAAAGTGTGCTTTTGTCTTCCTTTTGTATTTTCAGGATTAAAT
The DNA here is from genome assembly GCA_030545235.1 of Helianthus tuberosus. NCBI lineage: Eukaryota > Viridiplantae > Streptophyta > Magnoliopsida > Asterales > Asteraceae > Helianthus > Helianthus tuberosus. The sequence goes on from CM060370.1 coordinate 187,280,171, forward strand.
GAGCTCAAATTAACAAAAGGAGCAAAAAGACAGCAAAATCTAACATAAATACAAGAAAAGGAACAAACGTGACATGCCCGACCCCACGACAACATCTTCCCAAGCAAAACAAGAAGACAGAAGACTGAACACGCCCCGTGCTCAGCCAGCACGGGGGCGTGCCCAAGTGTCAGCAGAAAAGACAAAGTGGTAGAAGCTTCTGTTGCCCACCACGGGGCCGTGCTCAGTGGAGACGGGGCCGTGGTCAACTATAAGATTCGCACAATCCAGGCAAATCTTCATAGTACAAAGATTCTTCTGCACACGGGGTCGTGCTCAGCGGACATGGGGGCGTGATCAACTAATAAGACAAGCTGCATTAAATGAAGAAAGAGAAGGATGTGGACACGGGGTCGTGCCCGAGCTTCTGTTCAGCCTATAAATAGGAGTGCTTGGCTCAAGCTCAAACCATCCCTTGGCACACCACCTCTCTCACACTTCACCCACCACCCACCACCACCATAACACCATCATCCACCACCATCATCCATTGTCCATCATAGAGTGTGTGAGTCGTCTCGTGATCCAAGATTGATCGTAAGAGTTCTTGACAATCAAGGCCATGTTTGCCTAAGTCTCTTACATCACTTGGTGAAGACAAGTGTCTAGTGTAATACTTTTTATTTCTAATCTTTTCGCACTTTTTACTTGGTTTTGTATTAATGACTTTAATAACTAGTTTCTTATGTTGAAGGTGATTCTTCCTTATCGTTTGTCCGTGGTGTCTGGACATTATTTTACTGTCTATATAAAATAAAAGATTTTCACCATTCATATCTCCACGGTCTATATGGAGGTATGTTGGCTACCTGGTCGGGGGTTAAGGGAACGGTTTGGTAAGAGTCTTGCCATTGTTCAGCATTTAGAGGTCCTGCAATGGATCTGGGTCAAATTTAGTAGGACCTCCTTCAATACTTAACGGTATTGGATGGCGGGGGTCCAAACTCTTTGATCCCCTCATAAGTTAACTACTATTAATACTATAACCCGACTATTTAGGACTGTATACCTGCTGACTCAGACTACTTAGTCGAGGGTAACGTCACCTCTAAAAGAGGGGCCTACCATAATTTACATTAATAACTTAATTAATTATCTTTCAATAATCCGACCGTTTAGGATTGTATCCTTGCTGACTCAAACTACTGGGTTGAGGGTAACGTCACCTTCAAAAGAGGGGCCTACTACAATAACTAAGATAATCTCTTAAATAAGTGCAAAAGTGCGGAAATAATCAAAGGTTACACTATACACGAGTCGGAACCAAGTGATTCATCTTGTCTATCTGTTTTTATTTTTATTTTTATTTTTACTTTTCAACATTTTAGTTAGTTTTTATTTTTCTTAGCTTAAAACATTTTTCTAAACTTTTTGATTTTATTAGACGTTGAGGATAAACCGGTACTAAAAGCTCTTGTGTCCTTGGATGACCTCGGTATCTTACCAACACTATACTACACTCACGATGGGTGCACTTGCCCATATGTGTGTTTAGTGTTAGTAAATATCGTGTTTTATAAATTTAAAACTTGGCTAAAAAAGTGTTAAAGGGCTTAAAATATACACCTAATATATATAACACTTCACACGCATCAAAAGGATTGGTCTTGTAGCTTACAAGTTGGATCTACCCGCAGAACTAAATGGCGTTCATGATACATTTCATGTATCTAACCTGAAAAAGAGTCCAACTTAAGAAACAGTTGTCATACCTGCCGATGAAGTCCACATTGACGCCACACTCCACTTTACTGAAGAACCTGTTGAGGTTACTGATTGGAAAGTTAACAAGACGCGCAGGAGTAGTGTCAAACTCGTCAAGGTTCGTTGGAACGCGCGACACGGCCCAGAATTCACTTTGGAGCGTGAGGATCGCATGAAGGCAAAATACCCACATTTGTTCCCCAAGACCCCTGCAACTAGTAGGGAAGTAACAACCCTCATAAATCCAGGTATCCATACAATTAATTAATATTAATTAATGCTTAATGACTGTGCTGGATTACACATAACTGCTTTTTGATTTCTGCATCATACTTACATGTGCATCACATATTACACAATGTCACCTTATTATCACCTGCAAACTTTATTGACATACATGATGCACAAAGCACGGTTAACACAATTAACGGATAGAACGGGAATATGCTGACGGGGTTCAGTACATAGACATACAGTGTTTTGAGACCCAGTATGGGCCAGGGACAAGGTACTACACTAGTATGGTGTGTAGGGAAGTAAGGATCATAAAACTGCGTCACTAGTTGATAGTTTAAGTGTCGGAAAGTGCCTAAAACCCACTTATAGTGCAGAATTCTGCATATTTCAGCAAAATTCAGCTTTTTAACAAGCTAGTTATGTGCAAAAATATGGCAAAATGGTCCTGAATGTTTTCCTAAGTGTCGGGAATTAAAAGTGTCACAAAAAGTAACATAAAGATCATTAAACGGAATAGCTTGACACTTTAGCGAACCGGTATCTAACCGAACAACCGAACACTACCCGAAACACCAAAATTATACTAGAAATATTGTTTAATTATTTCTGAGCTAGTCATGATCCCCGAACACCTTAACACCCACTAAAATATCTAGTAACTAACTTAACTAACTATATACTTGGTTTTGGATTGTAAACTAACTAGATGGCTCAAAGTTACACTTAGACCCCCCATGCTATAATCGGCCATCACCACCACCATACCTCAAATATTTGATTTCTTTTTTTTTATTGGATCTTGCTTGCTCCTCTTGCCAAAATATTTAGAGTAAAGGTTATAAGTATGGCATGAGATCTCTAAAGATCATCATATCTCACACACTAACACACACCCACCTTTCTCCTACTCTCTCCCTCTCCTCTCGGCCGAGCATAGTGCCGCCACCACCACCACCACCTTACATCCATCATCCACTCATTCCATATACTCTCAAGGGTGTAAGAAGGTGTCTTGTGAAGGTTGGTGCTCTTGAATCTTGAAGAACCTCCATCAATTGCTCTTATCCATCACTTTTATCATCTTCTTCATCAAGTGTTCTTCCGTAGCTTAGAGCTAGTAGTAAGACTCTCACAACCCTTTGATACTTCTAATTTTAGTTGGTTAAAAGATATATAATGTTGTAAATCACAAGAACACTAAAGAACATAATCTTGAATCATGAACATAAAACTTACATATGATGAAATCTTGATGAAATAATGTTGTTTAGAGTATGTATGATACTTGCTTGATTACTTGAGATTATGATGTTGATCATCATAAGGGGCTTGATTGATTGTGATTAAACACATGATCTAGCAAGTTAGAGGATGATTATGTGTTAACACAAGAAGATCATCCTCATATATAAGCATGAACTTGAATAAAAAGATGATTTCTTGAAAAATGATAATCAAGTGAGTTGATAAACTCATAGATCTAAGATGTATGAATGGTTTTTCCAAAAGAACCAAGTTCAAAATATAATTTCTAGAAGATCATGGTTCTTACTTAAACACACACTATTTTTAGTGGTAAAAAAAGTGTATAAACACTCATGAAACAATAAGATCTCACAAAGAAACATTTTTGTAAAATATGTTTACAAGTTGTAAACATTCAAATATTTCAAGAATGAGATTTTTGAAGAAGTAAACACACTTTAAGGGGTAACTAAACCTACTAAAAACACTACCAAGTTACTACAAGTTTTTGTGAAGGATCAAGTTCATGTTGTTATGTAAATTGAGTAGTTCTTGCACTTGGTAAGTGTAGATTGATTATTGATTGTTGTGATGGTTTTTGAAAAGAAAATGATATGCTTAAATAGCATGGACACCTCCATCTTTAGAGGAAACTATGGCAAAATTTTCTAAAAATATAAACACTTAGAAAAATATTTTCTAACAAGTATTTACAAGTGTATTTTGATCATAAGTTTTCAATATAAACTTTGCCATAATTTTTGTAACAAAAATACAAATATTGGAGGTTGGTTTTTATAAATAAAAATGGGTAAATATATATATTTAGAATATATATACATATTAAGACACTTGTGTGATTAATTGCATACTTGGTGAAATGGTTATATTATTTTAGGGTAAAATAATACAACTTAACAAAGTACCGTGAAATTTACTGTCCAAAACAATACCGTTACAAATATATCTTTGGTAAATATTATTTTGGATACAAGAAAGGAAAATATGATTTTTGTAAATATTACAAAGTTATATCATACCTTGACAAAAGGGAAAATATTATTTTTGGGGAAGTTAAAATACATTTTCTTAGAATATTTAGAAGATATATGATTTTTGGGAAAAATATATATTTTCTGGACAATACATTATGTTGGGACAAAATAAGTTATTATATATTTTCTAAAGGTGAGACTTGAAAATATATTATTATGGGCTTACAAATACAATATTACGAAAATACATGTATAAGATACCCCCATCCTTGGGAAGGAACTACGAAAGTAAATACTTGAGAAGTATTGTTACAGAAATATTGCTTAATCAATTATTCCAAAACTAAATATAATTTAAGTTGAAATATTAAGTATTTTGACAAATAATTATACAACTTGGAATAACATTAGAAACGTAACTCCAAAACATTAATACTAAGCAAAGGCACGACCCATTCGTCTAATAGACGTTAGTACACTGTAGGTAGTCATGTTCATTGAGGAGATTTGAGTTACGATTCTGAAGACGCATTACAGTGAGTTCATGTCCCCCTTTTCTTTAAACTGTTTTGTTTGTTTACTTCGGGGGTGAAATACATGTTACAAAGGATTACTTACAATACAATTGGTATGGTTAGCCTAGGAAAGAACCATAGATCATGTGAATGGGTAGGCGTATACTTGAGACCATCAATCCTCTTGTAGGACCGTGGGGCATGAGTGATAGATCTATTTGGGTGTAGCGAGCCCACACCCATGAGGCCAGGGTGGCCCATAGTGGTGACTATGTCTTCCAGCCGGAAGCCCGGTACAAATTTGCTAGGTTTGAGTATTCCTACACCGTCACACATATCGGTGGCCTTGCAAACCATTGGTGATCTTTTCCTTGTTTGCTATCATACCGGGACTTTCATACATACATTGAATACAAAGGTTTATACATACTCACGAACACATGAACTCGCTCAACTTTTGTTGATATTTTTAAACTACATGTATTTCATGGAACTAAGTGGATCTGGTAGGTGTGTGCATGTTTTCAAGCTGCGTATAAATAAAAGAAGTCATACGAGGTCGTAGAGTTTAGAAGATGTATCCTATTCCTGGACGGGATACATGTTTCTAAACCCGGTTTTATTTAAGATCTTTTGTCGAGTCTTGAAGAACTCATTTGAACATGTTGTGGTTTGTAACTTAAGTTTGGTGTCAACTTTTCAAACAAGTATGTTGTGGTACTTTCAAACTTAACTTTTATGGATGAATATCTTTTGGTTTTATCATATAGCAATGTTATGGTTGAATGCTATGGTATTAAGAAGTCACACCAATAACCACGCTTCCGCAAAAGTCAGGGTGTGACATCTGCTTCAGTTTTGAAAACATCTGACTCTTTAGCCATAAGGCGAGTAAAAGTTTCAAATGTTAGACTATTCATTTTAATAGCTTCACCTATTTCAAAAGCTTTTTGAGAAACATGTTTTTGCAGGTAGTAGCTTAATAGTCTAGGAAACATAAGAAAACCAGCAGTTTTCCCCTTTTTAATAGCAGCAGTTTTCCCCTTTTTAATAGCAGCACTTGCCCTTTTTAATGTTTTTTGAATTTGCAACCAAATCAACAAACAGTGCTTGGGAGTAGTTAAAATCAGTATTTGTCAAAATTGCATACCCAAATGACTGAATTTTCAAAGGTATTTCATTAAAAGAAGTAGTTTTATTTGAGAGACATATTAAGAGAGTATGGAACAGGAATTTCATTGGTGGTGGAAAATTACCTTTAAACATAGTTGCCTGATTCAACTGTCCATCATATCCCCTCCCAATCAAGTATGTTTAAATCTCATTTTTCGGCAAAAAGGTCTTACCTGCCAAGTCGTTTACCTCAGATGTTGTTGATATGGTACTGGGGGTAATAACAACCGATTCACCTCCGACATTTGCAGTTATACTTACGGCCACATTGTTTTGTTCTTCAATATCCGCATTAGCCCAAAAATCGCGAAGCGTCTCTTGGAAAATGGGTGCGTCGGCGGTAAGAATGACCTTATATTTTGATGATGTAAGAACATCAATCATTGAATGATAGAGCGTATTGTTCTCGGTTTTCTCAAAAATAGCCAGGTAGTTATGCGAATTTTTCATCATCAAAGTCATGATCGGAATTGAAAGTTGCGAGAGGTTGACGAAGAAGTGTTGAAGAAGAAGGTGGAAACCGCTCTGCTGAATTTTAAACTCAAGACGAAAGTAAAACCTCTGTTTGGGGATGAAACAGGGGTTTATAAAGTGAAAAGGTGAATGCTGGCGTGTCAGAAGTTAGAAAGATCTGATGGCTAACATATGTCCACGTCACAACCTCTGCTCTGATAATGGATGACAGTTGTTTGAAAACCACTGTTGGCCAACAACAGATGTTAGGCAACATTAGTAACTCACCAGTCCTCAGATTAAACAAAACCTATGAGAACAGACAATACCCTTCAGCAGTGTTTGGATACCACTGTTGGGCAACAACAGATCTTATACAACAATAGTAAGTCAGCAGTCCTTTCAACAGACTTTTAATATAAACGAATAAATTGATATTAAATATCAGCAGCCATTTAATGCAAAACATTTAAAAAATAAATTTTCATGGGAAAACTATAAAACTAAATATCAAGAAACTGAAATGACAAATTTTAAACCTCTGCCAGAAAAAAAAACTCTTCATTTAAAGACCAACAATAATCTACATGGCAAACAAAGGCTACTACCACTACATTGGACACAAAAGTTGTAAACAGTGGTAAATCAACAGTTGAGCAATAACAGATGTTCAGAACTGTTGAGCAGTGGTAAATCAACAGTGGTAAAAAAACCTCTTCATTTAAAGACGTTTTACAAATATCTGTTGAGCAATAACAGATGTTCAGAACTTCTATTGTGTTAATCGTTGACAATTCTTTGGAAACTGTTGTTGGGAATAACAGATGTTCGCAACAATAGCAACTCAACAGTAGTTACAAAAAACAGAAATTATGAGAACAGACAATACCTTTAAACAGTGGATGAATCTTTTGCCAAACAGATGTTTTAAAAACAGCTGTTTTCAACAGACTTTTAAAGATTTTTGTCAAATTTTTTCAAAATACCTATTTTTTAAGAATGTTCAGAACTTCTATTGTGTTAATGGTTGACAATTCTTTGGAAACTGCTGTTGGGAATAACAGATGTTGGCAACAGTAGCAACTCAACAGTCGTTACAAAAAACAGGAATTATGAGAACAGACAATACCTTTAAATAGTGGATGAATCTTTTGCCAAACAGATGTTTTAAAAATAGCTGTTTTGAACAGATTTTTAAAGATTTTTGTCTATTTTTTAAGAATGTTCAGAACTTCTATTGTGTTAATGGTTGAATATTCTTTGGAAACTGCTGTTGGGAATAACAGATGTTGGCAACAATAGCAACTCAACATTTACAATATCAGGTATCAACACTAACAACTGTTGATGCTCAAATCAGTAAAAATAAAATGCTCTACGAAGATTAATAGAATTAAAATTTACATATCACATATGACGATAAATCAACAATTACATTGAGAACTGAACAACGAAATTTAATAATCTTCAGCTCTTGAACAGTAGCCCTATCCTCATATACTTGATCCTCAACTTGCTTGATAAAGCGATACTTTAAATCATAAGAACCTACAGAAGGATATAATGGTAGTAAAACGTGATGAAAAGCTTCTGCACTGTTTTTGAAGTCTGAAGTGCAGAAAGACATCACCATCAGGTTTATGGACACTTGCTCTCTCGTAAACAGACCAAGATGCAGTCCATCAAAACACCTCTTCAGCTCTTGAACAGTAGCCCTATCCTCATATACTTGATCCTCAACTTGCTTGATAAAGCGATACTTTAAATCATAAGAACCTACAGAAGGGTATGACGACATTTTTAACTCTTGAATGTGGAGCCAAATTCATATATGTTATTTAACTTGTATATTTCTTCAAGTCTCATGTAAAAGAAGAATATAATAATCGTAGTGAAAAGTTAAATATCAAGAAACCGAAAGAACAAAAAAAAAAAAAACAGGTTCTCATAATTACCATTAACTTCTTCATTTATGATAAAGAATTACTCCACTTTCTGCACTTCCGACTTTAAAAACAGTGCAGAAGAACTCCCCACTGCTCGCTCGAAAAAAAAAAGTTGAAATATATCAACACCTTAAAATAAATATTATCAACATATATCAACAGTTTAAAAGAATCCACAATCCTAAAATAACCCGCAACTGATTGTTTGAATTTTAAACAACTCTGATTAGGCTGAAATATAAACAGAGAATTAGAACAAATCAGTTCAAATTTTAAGATTCAAAATCAGAGAAAAAAACATACCATCAACGATGTTGCAACAATGATGTTGGAAAAATTTTGTGAAGTACAAAAAGTTGTAATCGCAGATGAACAGACTGAATATGCAAAGCCGAGGTCAAAGGTGAGTGTGTGAAACAGAGCTTCAATGAAACAACGATGTCGGAACAATGATATTGGAACAAAGAACAGTAATCGAAGATTAACCGGCTCAATCATGAGAGCTATGCATTTGAGTAAGAGAGATATAATCGCAAATATAAAGGAGAGAGATTCATATGTAGATTTGAGCGAGATAGATTTGAATATGGAGCCAGATAATTATATCTTATTTATAGGATTAGAATATATGTTTTGAATTTTGAATGTGGAGCCAGAATTTTGAATCTGAAGCCAAAATTTTGAATTTTGAATGTGAGCAGAGGTTTTTTGAATTTTCAATAAACATCAGTACTTTAAATTATGAATGAGGGCTGAGGTTTGCCCATTTGTATGTGGGCAGACCTTTGAAAAGGTGGATGTGGGCCACCTTTGAATTTTAAACTCTTTTAATATTAAGGTTTATGATGTAAAAATGACATAAGAAAAGTCTTGTTGGACAGCCTCTCCAGCTGACACATCAACTTTTCTTATGTCATTGAAGTTTCTTCTTTTATAAAACGTATAGATAGATACTTGAATATAAAAATAATTGAAATATTTTCTGATTTCTTTTTATATTTTTATATATATAATAATTAAGTTTATATTACGATACCTGAATATAAAAATAATCGAAAAGTTTTCTGATTTCTTTTTATTTTTTATATATATAATAATTAAAAGTAAAATATGAAAATGATGAGAGCACATTTTCTGGTTTTATCTTACATTTTATTTCTCAAGAGCTTAAGATTGTATATTAAGGGCTTTTTTGTTTTACAAATTACAATGAAATTGTTCATGCTTTTTATATTAATGAAAGTGTGTATTCATTTTTACCATCCTATCTTTTATTTCTAAGTGTTATTAGCAAGTAGAAATTGTTAGACTACGCCGTTTGTTTCATGGATTTCTATAGAATTGGAACTGAAACGGGAATTAATTCCTATAAAAAAGAGTTAATTGCCTGAATGGTCCCTATGGTTTGTCATTTTTTCATCTTTAGTCTCCATCTTTTTAAAATAGTATGTTTGTTCCCTGTGATTTGCTCACTTGTTACTCGAGTGGTCTCTAGAATGGATGAACATTAGTTTTCTCAGTTAAGTATATATAAAATGACAAAATTATCCTTGTATATAATAATGGAAATTAAAGGGTATATTTAGTTATTAAAGAGCTTGAGTGCCCCCCCCCCAATTATATTAATTTATACTCCTCTGTCCACACACACCTTCTTTTACTCTCTCTCTACCTTATCGAAAACAAAGCACCCACTCTCAGACGTAAATGTTGACTGTGTATGGTGACGGTGCACGGTGTCGATCGTGGTGACGAGGTGGAACCAGTGAAATGGTGTGGTGGCTAAAATGGTGAAAACGTTGTGGTTTTCAGAACTGATTGTAGGTGGTGATGATGGTCGTGGGTTGTTGTTCGCGTGAAGGTGGTAAAAAGGTGGAAGTTTGCGGTGGTCAGAAGTGGTTGGTCTGTCGGAGGTGGGTGGTGAGGTGTGTCGGAGGTTTAAGGGGATGAGTGGTTTGAGGTTTTTGATTGTATGTTGGTTTCGACTATGATAGGTTGCTTTTGATGGTGGCTGACTGTAACGCTTCGCATTTTTATACTTTCCTTATTTAGAAAGTTGTAATCGTATTTCTTTTTTTTTTTTTGGAAACTTGTATTCGTATATTCGTGTATCCTTTCCAATCTTGTAATCTGAGACTTTAATCATAACAGAATTCATTTTTATACTTATACACGTTACATACTGGTGTTATACGCTACAATCTCGAATACATGTTTATACGCAAAACCAGCACTTGAAATACTTGAAATTATCAATTATATGTGCATTATACTCATACATTACTTTTATATACTTGGAATACCTAAAAAGATACTTAATTATGAGTTTCTAGCATAAAATAATAGGATTATCAAACTCTGGGTTCAAAGTGCAAATTTGGGAAATTTCCGCTGGGAACCATGACCATGCTCACGACTCGCACAGTCATGCTCATGACCCGCACGACCATGCTCATGACTCGCACGATAGTGCTCATGACCACTCAGTGAAGATTGACCCGCATGACCATGCTCATGACTCGCACGATATTGCTCATGACCACTCAGTGAAAATTCAAGACCCACATGACCATACTCATGACCTGCACGGTCATGCTCATGGCCCGCACGATAGTGCTCATGACCACTCAGTGAAGATTGACCCGCATGACCATGCTCATGACTCGCACGATATTGCTCATGACCACTCAGTGAAAATTCAAGACCCACATGACCATACTCATGACCTGCACGGTCATGCTCATGGCCCGCACGACCATGCTTATGACTGGCACAAGCATGCCAAAATGTCAGAGCTGGCAGAATTGCCTTAGAAACACGTGAATTTCAACATTTACTCATACTTTTCAACCACCAACTCCCCACCAACACCATTAATAACCAAACCCTAATAACCCCACTATAAATAAGCCTTCTCCACACCATCTAAACACTTTACACTCCCTCTAAACACTCTCTAATACTCCAAATCATCTTCAAATTCTCCAAGAACACTCCAAAAGTGGGTAGAAAGTTGCTAGCATAGTAAGTGAGTTTTAGCTCACTTATCTTCTTATTTCTTCATGTTTTCTTCTTTCATTCTACCTGGATAACTTCTAGTAAGGTTTTCACAAGTTTGCCATGACAAACTAATGTGAAACCTCACCATATTTGTGGTCCAAAGTGGAGATAAAATTCTGCTTTCGTTTATGTTATTATCATTTACATTTCTTCACTAAAACTTGGTGAAATCTTGTACCCACCAAGCTCCCAATTAAGCTCATAGTTGTGGGTTTGTGTTGTGGTTGATTTCCACCAAGAAACAAGTTCAAAAACTCTTTTAAATTTTGCTCATACATGTCCCAAGTGTTGAAACCATCTAAGATTCACCATCTTCAATATGAATGAACTTGTGTTTTGGTAGAAGTGTGAACCGTGAGAGCCTTGGCTTTCCAAACTAGTTTCACTACCTCACTTGTGTATGAACATCCAAGTAGCTTCCAAGACTCAAAGTAACATAACCCCATCGCACCTCCAACCTTTACCATGATGGGTATGGAACACCCGGTTTGATTTTACTTGGCTACTTGGCAAAATTAGTTAGTTTATGTTATTCTTATTCATGACCAACCGGGTTTATCAACTATGTTGATAAACTTTGTGCTTTGGTGAATTCATACAAAGAGGTTTAATGGATGTTAATCATCCTACCTCCATGCTTGACATACATGACTTCTATGATTACACATAATGGACTAAATAATAATAATATAATCTATAAAATACAAAATATACATATCTAGTCGAATTCATGATACTAACCGGTTTATGCTTAGGTGTTATGAACTTAGGTTATTTTGTCTTTGTTCTGAATTCCTCGTTTATGATTCTAATAGGCAAGTTAGGACCCATGAAATAACATAAAAACTTAGTGTCAAAACGAGTGTTTAGACGAGATATATTTTCGCACGCATATACTTTTTATATACTTAAATTCCAAATCCGAATCTCACACCAAATCCGAAAACTCACACACCTCCGTTTCCCCTTGTAGGGTAACTTCGGCGTTCCATCTCCAACAACTATCAAACTTACGGTTTTACTCGGAAATCTTTGCAAAACTGTGAATGTACATGACCCCTTTTTATTATAACACTTTTGGGTGCAATACGCGTATCTTATAAAAACACACACGTACACTTATAAACATGCTTACAAACAAACAATCCAATATACATGCTTGATACGATATACTTGAACTCATACATGATACTTGTTGCCTTATACCTGTCATTAACTTCGTACGAGCCTCCCTTAACATGTATAGCATTACAGGATTAACGCACCACCCGTATTCTTGAGGTCATGTTAAGTAAACAAAACGGTCTTATCATTGCTATGATAGGATTACGCTAGCGGGAATCTTTGAGTTGACAATTATAGTTGCATGATAGTATTGCCATGTTAGGCTCTTAGTATTCGAATTTTGCCATGTGGATTAGTTTAAACTTTTATACTTATGCTAGTATTTAAACTTGTACGCTCGCCAAAACTTTTGTATTGATCTATACTTTAACACGTATTGCAGGAAATTGATGATGATGATGAGTGAAATCTAGTAGGAAGACTAGAAACGCACCTTTAAATTTTAGTACTTATGTTGTATTTTTGTTTCTTGATAAGTTGTTATAATTTGCTTCGAATCATGTGCTTTGATTTAGTAATGAAATGAAATTTTGATTTATTAAATATTGTCACAAATAGTGTTATGAAGACTCTTGCAATCTATTTCGTCCCGCCCCGATGCTTCCGCCATCGGTTCGGGTGTGACACTAACGGTGATGGAAAGTGGTTCTTACAAGGGTAAAGGTGGAACGGTGGGTGGTGACTGGTGAATGTTGGTTGTTTGCGGTAGCTATTACAAGCTGACATCAGTTCTTCCATTTTCTTGTGATATGTTAATGGTTTACAAGGGTTTTTTAGTTGACTTACAAGTGGTAATATTCTGACAACAACCAGAAAACACGTTTTAAATTTTTCGATTTGCAGGTGGTTTCAAGAGTTTTGAAATTGTTTACAAATTGTTTGAGGTCCGTTTTTTTTTCTAGAAACTCGAATTTATGGTTTGGTGGTGGTCGTCGTCGTGACCTCTTTAAACATTAGATCGAATCAAAACTTGGGGTGGACCAGAGGCGACGAGTTTCAGGCCATCATTTTGTCTCCGGCAGTGGTTATTGCATTGCCGGTGACATGAAGAAGATAAAGAAGAAAGGGGTTAGGGTGTGGATCCACTTGATTAATTAGAGTTTTTTTAATTAGTTTTTAAAACAAAGGTAATTTTGTCATTTTACATATACTTAACTGAGAAAACTGATATCTATTCATTCTAGGGACCACCCGAGTAACAAGTAAGCAAACCATATGAAAAAAGCATGCTATTTTATAAATATGAGGACTAAAAATGAAAAAAATGACAAACCACACGGACCATCAGGACAATTAACTCTACTATTTATTTTCATTCAATTATATTTACACAAACCACCACGGTAAAAAGTAAAAGCCTAAAACCTGTATTAAAGCATCGGAACCGGTCACCGGACACACCACCGTCGTAAAACACCACCGCAATGCCGTCGACCGGAATCGCAACAACTATTGATCTCTTCGGAGAAGACCTTCTTGAAAACATAATTGCCAGACTTCCGGCGTCATCGTTCGCCTCCGCCGCCTGCGTCAACCGCTCCTGGAACCTTGTTTCCGATCGCATCCTCTGTCGCCCCAAGCTATCCTCCGCCTGGTCGATCAATCCTTCTCTCCAGGTTGCTTATTTCAAACCCTAATTTGTACTTCAACACTCGAAATCGTGTTATTCGATCGTTTTTTTACTTCTATGCCCTAATTTTTATCAGGTTGCTGTAGAAGATGTGGCGAATAAAGTATTATCGGAGCCGATTCGTCCTCATTTCGCCATTGCTTTCGTTGGCCGCATATTTGATAGGCATCAGGCTCACCAGCTCGTATGTTATTTGGACTTTAAAATTGTTAAGAATTTTGAATCTACTTCAAACTTTTGAAGCATAAATGTTGTAAGAATCGCTAGCGCTACTCGCTAGACTAGACTGACAGTTTATCGGGATTAACAGGGAATAATCGGATTGAAATGTTTATGAGGGTGTTTGGGGTTGAGTTTTGAAGGAGATTTTTAGATTATAGAGTTTTGAAATCGTAAATAATCAGTTTTGAGTGTTTGGGTAAAAAATTAAATAATTGATTATTTGCGTTTAGAAAGTTACAAAACACAGTTTTCCAAAAGCAGCTCCCCCCTACTGCAACAAAACGCAGTTTTCCAAAAATTGATTTTTTTGCGTTTAGAAAAGGATTTTCACTTGTTTATTTTTTTAAATATATATTTGCCAAACACTCAAATAGTTGATTATCTGATTATCGTGATATCAAGCAACATAATCAAATCCAAACACTATCTTTCAACATCACGTTTTGTTACAGTTAATTATCTGATTCTGATTATTCAAAACCTATGTTGTAAAAAAAAAGCCCATTTTTGCGCCTAGGCTATCACCAGGCGCTATAGGCGCGCGCCTTTTGCGCTTTTGACAACTATGTTCAAAACACATAATCTATTTTCAAAACTCAACCCCAAACACCCTCTATGCATCATACCTCTATATACACACACACATTTTCATATGTACTTTTTTAAGTAGACAGCCCATTTTTTTGAAGTAGACAGGATTAATCGCCGGAATTTATAGGGTTTGCCTTTGGTTGCTTAGTGATTAATTGGCCGATTAGATGAAAACTCCTAGGTGAACCTCCGATTAGCGATTATTTGACACTAATTGGAGGCTAGGCGCGATTTTTACAACTGTGTAAATAGTGTAGACTTTTTGGTGTTATGCATTGCATATTTGTAAATTTTATTGTTTTCATGGATGAATTGCAGATTACTGCAAAACTAGGCTCCAAAGTTCCGGTCATTACTAATTGGTCCCGTGGAATTATTGGGAGGGATGTGATTTCTGATGAATTTCAAGAGGTTTTTCTTGTTTTTCACTTACAAAATTCGCCTTTACTATTGAGTTTTTAATTTGTTTTGCTAGAACTACCACTTGTTTTTGTTTAAAGTTAAGAAAGTAATGTTTCAAATAACCTACAGATTGATTGGAAAACTAATGATCGTGATGCTGATACTTCTGTACTTGTAATGGAGTATGTAAATAGAGCAATCATGTTAATCGTTGGATTTCTACCAGGCATTAAAGTCAAAATAGTCTCACTCCCAAAACAAACTGAGGTAATATATTTCATAGATGATAGAGCAATCATGTAGCTATAGTTGTATTTGTCTTACTTATCCTTTATAAGTTTCGATATACATGTAACAGGCACCACAAGCCGTCGTAATTGACAAGTTTGTAACAGACATTAGGGAGTTCTCGGCTTCTATTTCGGGATGTAAATCCCCTGCTGCCATCATAATGTTTAGTGTAAGTCATTCCTCATGTTACTAGTGTATGTATTACTAAAAATAAATTTCATGTTTTTTTTAAACAAGACCATGTTTTATTGACAGGAAATTCAAGGAGACATAATAACTGTTATGGAAAAACTGGGTGAGTTTTGTATTAGAACATTCACCGTGTGGCGTGAGTACCGACTTACTATAATTAATATTTTGTTTTTTTTTTCTTTATTAGATTATGCACTGTCACCCGAAACTGTCATTGTTGGTGATTGCTACCCTTTTCTGCGACATGATAACGGAAGTTCAAAGAACATAAAGGCCACTGAAGAACATGCTTCTGCTGCCGCCTTGGTATTTGTTGTGGACAGGAACAAACCTCCTGGTAACTTCAAAATTACACTTCTATATATCTTTTCAGTATTTTATGTTTTATCATTTTCTTATCTTCCTTTCTTTGACCGATCTTGTACCTTTTTTTTAAAAAAAATTCCGAGTCTCTTCATACTTTCAGGTAATATTCATCTAGATTCAACACTCAAATCCATTTTTCTTTTGATATTCATATTTATCTGTTGCAATATAATGTTAATTCCAACCGGTTATGAATTTTTTAAATGTTTTTGAGAAGGTATTGGAGAAATTCAATTTCATGCTGTGATATCAAATGGACTATTATCCGTAGGCGATGCATACAAGGTGGCATCTGTTAAAGAGGGACGCTGTGAATCTTTGACTTTGCTCACTGAATCTTTGACTTTGCTCACGGCAAGAAGAGAAGGGTCACGTGAGATTCTTGATGGTGAAACTATCAAGAATCAAATTTACGAGGAAGTATGTTATTCTTTACTCGTAGTTTGGAATAAGCAATTCCAAACACCTTCAAGATAATGTATTAATGTATCATAACACAATAAGCAAACAACAAACACTCCATATTTTATTTTGATGAATGTCAAGACATTTAAATACAATATGTGGGTTTCTTGTTGCTACTTGCATGAAAAAGGTAACATAGTTTGGTCACATTTCTATTTTGGGGATTTAACCTAAAAAGGATTGAAACTTCAAAAACTTTAATCAAACATGTAAAAGGTATGATGCAGTCACGTGGTAAGTTTGACCACATTGACTTTTTGCTGATGTGGCACTGGCATGGTGCTGATTTGGCATATGAAAACCGGTTAACTTACAAGAAATCTGTAAATGAAAGGATTATAAAAGTTGGTTTCATTAATATTGTAGAGGGAATGTTATATACATTTGGTTATAAATATGACCAAACTATGTTTTTTTTCTTCCAAAGTCGTGAATTTTGACCGTTAGTAAATGATGGCAGCTAGGACGCCCGAACTACTTACCCCCTTTATGCATTGGGGTAAGAAAAAGAAGAAAATGCTCAATTGGTCAAGAAAAAGTCGGATGGGTGACTTCTTTTGCATTCCACCAAGTTCAGCGGTAAGATAACTACCAGTAGCATCCGTTATAACCAACATACCATAGTAAACTGTTTTTTTTTTTTAAGTAAAAATGATGCACATCTGCTTGAATAATACTTAAGAAGTTTCTTGTTAGTAGGTGTTTGGGATTTTGCTTTTGACTATAAGGCAAAAAAAATTTTTGAACTGATTATTGTGCCCTAAAACAATATCATGTTATAGGAATAATAATCAGATTGTTAACCCCATACACTCATAAGTTGATCTTCTGCAAGTTGATCACATGATTGCTTTCAAATTGTAATTGTCATTTTTGAATAAGCTACTCTAATTGGTTACTGAAAACTGATTATTTTACCCTAAAATAATCACATCCAAACACTGACAACCGGTTATTGGAATACAACCTGAAACACCCCTTTTGAAGAATAAGTAGTGTGTTGGATATGATTACAAATCAAATTATTTCAATAATAATCTATTTCTTGAACAAGATGACCTAGAAGGTTTTATGCATTAACAACACAAAGTATAATCATTTTCATGCAGGAGTGACGAAGAGGGTCTGATTGTTGATGATAGAGGCATCAAAACAGGCGATACTTTTCGTTATTACTACTCAGATTTCGCCACCGCTTTATCTTCTGCTGCCAATGTCTCTAACGATCTAAGATCTCTCAAGCAAGGGAGCACCACTGGCGATGATAAGCGGGAGGTTTTTGGTGGTCTTATTTTCACTTCTTCTTCTTTTTGTGATACACTCTTCACCCAGCCAAAGATTTGCAGGTCTCCGTTTACGGATAACTTTCCAGGCGTGACACTTGGCGGGACATGTAGTCACCAGGCAATTGGGCGTGGTGATTTAACACTGCATGTTAAAGGCTCCCAAGAACAAAAGTTGGGGCGTTGCTGCTTGCCCAAATGCAGTGCTGTCTACTTCATAATGTCTTACACTCCATAAAAAGGGAATTGTGGTGGTTTTGTGTTGGACTTTGGTGTTTACTTTATGTAGTGGGATTGGATATGTGTGAGTGCTTCTATCATAGGATCCTATGTGATTATCTATATTAGTGTGTATGTGCTTGCATAGTATAAAAGTATGCTTGCAAATTGCAATTCAAACTCAGTAGTTTTAATTGGGTCGAGATTAGAACAATATGGGTGTATTTACAAGCTATAACTCATTCCTTATTGTTACACTTTTGAGTTGACTCTTGGAAGTCAGCCCCTTTGACTTTTTTTATATAAAAAAAACATGTGTCCCTCTTGGTTGGTCCCTGTGGTTTGCAAAAATTGCATTCTTGGTCCTAGTGGTTTACTAATTACACGCGTGGTCCCAAAACTTATCAAAAATGAACTCGGTTGGTCCCCAGCCCTAACATCAGTTAAATTTCTCAGTTAATTATATGTGAAATGACTATATTACCCTTAAAAAATTAAAAAATATATATAAAGCCTACAATTCATCTTTCTTCAACCTCCAATCCCCATCTCCAGATCCTCCGATCCTCACTCGCCCATCCCTAGGGAAACCTGAAATGGGGAATAACAACCACCATGACTGACACCACCACCACCACCACCTCCTCCTTCCTAACCAAAGGCTCTCACGTTGAAATCAACTCCGACGAAGACTCCATCAACGGCACCTGGTACTCTACCACCGTCCTCCTCCGACGAAGACTCCACAACTTGCTTGCGAGAATACGCTAACATCTCTTACGTCCGGACACCAACAATCCCCCCAATTTCCAGCTAAACGACGTCGTTGACTCAAATCTATGGCATTGTTATCGTCTTTCTTGTGAGAATTGGAGCAGAAATTGTGATGAACGAAGGCAGAATGAGGTAACCCTAACCTGTAGTGATGATTGGGGTGGTGGAGTCTTCTGTATATCCGATTGGCTAAGTGGATTGCTTTGGTAAGATAAGGCATTGGTGAGATAAGGTTATGTGTGTGGATTTAGGGGTTTTGTTGGTGGTGATCGGAAGCATAGGTGACGGCAACGATGGTGGTTTAGAGATGGGGATCTGGAGAAATTTAACTGGGGATTGGAGGTTGAAGAAGATGAGTTGTCGCTGGGATTGGAGGTTGAAGAAGATGAGTTGGTAGGCTTTATATATATTTTTTAATTGTTCAAGGGTAATATAGTCATTTCACACATAATTAACTGAGAAATTTAACTGACGTTAGGGCTGGGGACCAACCGAGTTCATTTTTGACAAGTTTTGGGACCACGCGTGTAATTAGTAAACCACTAGGACCAAGAGTGCAATTTTTGCAAACCACAGGGACCAACCAAGCATTTAACTCTTTTCTTTATCTCACAGCCTTTTAAGTTGTTCGTAATTGGCTATGGTCAATATTGAAACAAACATACTCTATTGCACAGAACGAGTAGCATAAAGATGTTCTCTTTTTCTGTTGAAACATACTCTATCGCAAAGAACGAATAGCATAAAGATGTTCTCTTTTTTCTGTTGTTTGTAATTGGCTATGATCATATTTTACAAACAATAAACCTTATTTTACTTCAATCATACATTGTAAAACCAATGGGCGGAAACTAGACGTTGGCCTGCAAACCCTAAACCTTCATTGTAAAACCAATGGGCTGAAAGTGTACGACGTGCATACGCTCATCACCAACCCTTTTTTTTACTTCAATCATACGTTTTATTCTTCAACCATTTTTTTCTTCGTTTTTTCATGCCCTAGGATGTTGTAGAAAGGATGTAGAAAAAGTGATGAATAAAGTACTATCGGAGCCGATTCATCCTCATTTTACCATTGCTTATGTTGGTTATTTCTTCAAATTGCATGAGGCTCATCAACTTGTATGTTATTTTGACTTCAAAACTAGGGATTAGAAATTGAATATATAGGGTATGGTATTCAGTTATGAATTTAGACTATGTTTGTGTTAAAGTTGCTAGTTAAAGAGTCACCTCAGCGTCACGCCACATAGGCAAGAAGCCTTTAGCAAATCCAGGCTTTCACAATTGTGTCGTGGTTTTAACTTTTAACTACACCCTATTAAGTAATTCAAAATTTGTATTCAAAAGAAAATAAAATGTGTGATTGGTTGGGAAAATATGGGTCCCACTCACATCCGTTAGTGGGCTAACTAAGCTATCTTTGGTGCCCCCTTTAATTCAAGTGTTATGGTGTTTGGGGCGTGAAAATGCTGATTTGGCTTCCCTTTACACCTCTTTACACACAGTCTTAGCTCAATTGTGGTGTAGATACTATGGGATACTGTACTATTCAGGACTTTTAATGGTGCCACACCATGCTTATGTGAGTTTATGTTTGGTTAGTTTTTTGTGGCTCGTGAACCATAAATGGACAGGTTTTAATATGAAAAAAACTGGAAAAAACCAGAAAATTCCAAAAAAAAAAAAGTTTTAGTGGCGACCCTCATGGTCGCTATTGATTAACAGGCTTTAGCGACGAAATCAGCAATAGTGGAGACATGCTTTAGCGACGAAAATCAAGCAATAGCGACGAAACAGTAGCGGCGACAAGTCGCCGCTATTACCTTTTTCTAGATTTGGTGACGATTTTTGCTAGCTTTAGCGACGATTTTTGTCGCCACTAAAACTGAAATTTTTTGTAGTGTCACCGTGAAGTCCCTCTCTTTGAAGGTTGTTAATATGAGTTATGACCTGAAAAACACAAACAATTGATAATTCAAGATCTATTACAGTGGTATAAGGGGTGATATGACACATTAAAGATCATGTGCAACTGGTTATAGTTGATATGAGTTGGACCTAAAATCATGTTTCTTTATAAAAAAAATTCGTTAATTTTGAAAATTGATTTATATATCTATTATTTTTCTTTCAAATTGTTAATATCATATTGACAAAGCTCTTTAGAATATAGTTGTATAAATATGGAAACAATAAACTTGAAGCAAATTGATTATCAATCCATAGTTACATATGATAAGAGAACATTGACAATATGAGACGAAAATACAAAACAAAGTGACATCTACTCAGGGGCGGAACCAGAGGGGGGTCGAGAGGGTAGATAACTATTCTTAAGAGAAGAAAATACAAAACAAAGTGACATCTATTAAAGAGATAACTACTCTTAAGACTAGGCTCACTGCAAGAAGAGAAGGCTCATACAAGAATCGTGATGTTTTGGCATTATTGAATCAAGTTAATGAGGAAGTATGTCAATCTTTACGTGTAGTTAGTTACACTGCTTATTGTTTTCTGAACAAGTAGCTCGGAATAACCATTTTCTACTGTATATCTTGAACTGTTCATAAATAAGGACAACTAGGACGCTGGGTCGCCACTTAGGATTTCTTCATTGGGGTAACGAGAAGAAGAAAATGCTCCATTGGTCTAGAAAAAGTCGAATGGGTGACTTCTCTTGCATTCCACCATGTCCAAGAGTAAGATAACTACCAACAACATTCGTTTTAACTTATAAGTCAACTTCGCATGGTCAACTGGTTGTTTTAAACCTAGAAATGATGCATTTATACTTGAATACTACTTTTGAAGTTTCTTATTAATAGGTGTTTGAGATTGCTTTTGAATATTATAGTACGTGGTTTGAAAACTCGAATACCACTTTTGGATCAGCTACTCTTCAGTTGATTATTTCGCCCTAGAATAATAAGATTAGGATAATAATAATAATCAGAAACACACGATTGATTTCAAAACGCAGTTGTCACATTTTAATAAGCTGCTCTTAAACCGATCACCCTGAACTGATTATATATAGCAAAGCAAAAAATCATTAACACACTCTATAATTCTATCATAATGATCAAAAAGCAAATGTAAGAAACCAAAATGTGAGTGTGAGCTTAATAACATTACTACATTCAATTATATAAACGATCAATACCACTTGAAAGAATTCAAAGGCCTCTTCTGAGAAAAGGAGACGATTTCATTTTTTCAGAATGTCACCCTCCCGAAAGAATGCACAACCGCGCAAAAATGCTACATTGAGCTCTCTAAGCCAAAATGAAAGGTGCCTCTTCAGAAGCCAAAATGAAAGGTGCCTCTTCTTGTAGTCAACAGAGCGAGCTGAAAGATGAGCCGTCTGGTTTGACTAAAGAAGTTACTCACTCAGGATATACGATACAGGAAGACATGGATGAACTTGAATACCCGACGCTGAGAAAAATGATTAAAGAATCAAGAAGAGAGGGTGGGTACTCATCAGTGACGTCAAACTACAGACCACCGCAAGAACCAGTTATGGGACCAGTAACCTACCCTCCAGCCAGAACGAGAACACAACCAACAAGACAAGATTCTGTGTTCAATGGAGCAAAAATCAGGGAAAGATCAGAAGCAATAACAAATTGCTTAGGATCTAATATGTGGAATTTACCATCAGCCCAGACAAATCAAGGAGCTATGCTAATCTTACCAACATATATTGCTGCCTATGAAGACACAATATCAAGATGGGAGTCAATTACACTGAATTTGGTTGATGACCCAGGAAAGGTCTGGCCAAGTAATAGAGCCAAAATAAACTACATAGAAAACCTTCTTGGGGAAGATGAGAAAAAGGCATGGATTCAGTGACGAACAACATATGTAGATGAATACAACACATTGGAGGAAATAGCAGATGATACTCAAAACATATTATCCCACATTAGAAGAATATTTCTTCTACAAGATCCATACCAAGGTAATACAGAAGAACAAGATAGAGCCTATAATGAAATAGAAAGGCTCTCATGCAGAAATCTGAAAGATATATTTTTATATCTAAATGATTTCAAGAAACTGGCAGCACGATCAGGAAGATTATATTTGTCTCCAGAATTATCAGACAAGGTCTTCAGAAAAATGCCCCCGATCATTGGAAAAGAGCTGGAAGAAGCTTGGAATGCTAAATATCCTGGGAGCAATGTCAGTGTTATCCCAAGGATACACTTTTCGTACTAGTACCTTGCAGAAATCTGTAGAAAGGCAGCAGTCCAACGGGAAATTAAAAATCTTCAGTTTTTCAGTAAAATCCCAATACCAGGATATTACGAGAAAACAAAGAAGTATGGCCTGAGAAGATCAACAACTTACAAAGGGAAACCGCATGCCTCTCATGTCAGAATATTCAAAACAAAGCATAAAGACAGGGAGAGAAAGTGTAAATGCTTCATATGCGGGGAAGAAGGTCATTTCGCCCGAGAATGCAAAAGTAATAAGGGAAACATAGTGAGAGCAGCTGTCATGGAAAACCTAGACCTACCTGAAGATTGGGATGTGTTATCAGTTGAGCAAGATGAACCAAAAAGTGATGCAATTTGTTCATTTTCTGAAGGAGAAGGAAAATCAAAGGATTACATATCAAATGTTTTGTCTGGAAATTTCCTAGAAGAATTAGCAGGTGTAATAATTGGGGAAGAGGAACTAAGAAGAGAATGGAGGTTTAAAGTTAAACTCTAGGAACACCAGGAAAATTGTGAACATGAACTGTTGATGAACCAAGAAGTCGTCACCCGCATAGAATGTTCATACTGCAAAGAAAAGACGACATCAAGAGCCAGAAGTAATTGTCCAAAGTGTCAAATAACGGCCTGCCCATTATGCTCTGACTACTATCTAAGTTTCAAAGTAACCCCCAAGCCAAAAGAGATAATTGGGTATGACAACAGGGATAGCCTCATTAAAGAACTCCTTCTTTATAATGCTTATCTCATCAAAGAAAATGAAAGCCTTAAAGGAAGACGAATAAAAGAAGAAATGAAAGAAGAAGAGCTGAACGAGATCCTTAAGGAAGAATTTGAGCAGCTCAAATCGAAAAAGGGGGAGTCACAAAGCAGCAAAGTCTTTGATGAAGACGGAGTAGAGATTGTATTTGAGGAAAAGGCCCTAAAAGCAAGTGGTAAACCGGAGAAGAAAACCAAAATATACAACAGATTGTATAATATGGTTATTACCTTCAACATACCAGGAGAAAATGAATTCAATCTAAGAGCAATCTTAGACACGGGAGCCACCTCGTGCTGTGCGAATAGTGAAGTAATTCCAAAAGGAGCCATTGAAAGCAGCCCATAGAAAATCAACTTTAAGGGTATAAACTCACAACAAATTGCAGAAGACAAACTGAAGCAGGGGCAAATGACCATCACTGGTCACACTTTCAGGATCCTATTCACCTACTGCATGGCAATGAGGACTGATGATGGCATAGATATGCTCCTAGGATGTAATTTCATAAGAAGTGTATACTGGGGAGTTAGAATTGAAGGAAACACGGTTACATTTTACAAAAATGTAACTATGATTAAAACAGAACAAGTCACAGAAGCAGCCAAATATGCCATCGAAGAACTATGTATGAATTATGAAGAATACCAGGTGATCCAAGAAACTTCATATTTCAACATAGGGCATACTAGCCCCACATTCCAAGCAAAGTTTGAAAAACTCCTACAAAGGCTAGAAGATCAAGGATACATTGGTGAGGAACCCCTGAAGCATTGGCAAAAGAATAAGGTGAAGTGCAAAATTGATATAATCAATCCTGATATCACAATTCAGGACAAAACGCTTAAACATGTTACGCCAGCAATGAAAGATCAATTCAAAAGGCATATTGATGCCCTATTAAAACTCGGCGTAATCAGAAAAAGCAAAAGTCGCCATAGGACAATGGCGATAATGGTAAATTTAGGAACATCTGTTGATCCAAAAACAGGAAAAGAAATCAAGGGCAAAGAAAGAATGGTGTTCAACTACCGAACGCTAAATGATAATACCTACAAGGATCAATATTCGTTGCCAGGCATCAACACAATCATTCAGAGGATAGGAAATGCAAAAATCTACTCTAAATTTGATCTTAAAAGTGGTTTCCATCAGGTAGCAATGGCTGAAGAATCAATTCCAAGGACGGCCTTCATAACTCCCGGAGGGTTATATGAGTGGCTAGTAATGCCGTTTGGCCTAAAAAATGCACCAGCTATTTTTCAAAGAAAAATGGATCATTGCTTTGAAGGAACAGAAGACTTCATAGCTGTGTACATAGATGCCATTCTTGTATTCTCAGAGAATGAAGCTGAGCATGCTAAGCATCTTGAAAGAATGCTGGAAATCTGTGAAGAAAATGGATTGGTACTAGGTGCAAATAAAATGAAGATAACAGTAAAGGAAATCGAATTCCTTGGGGCAGTTATTGGGAATTCAACAATCAAGCTCCAGCCACACATCATAAAGAAAATTCCAGAATTTAAAGATGAGGAGCTAAAGGAAAAGAAGGTATTAAGATCTTGGCTCGGGATCCTAAATTATGCTAGAAACTACATCCCAAACCTGGGAAAGTTACTAGCCCCCCTATACGAGAAAACATCACCCCATGGTGACAAAAGAATGAAGGATTCGGATTGGAAATTGATCAAAGAAATAAAAATGGAAGTTAAAAAACTCCCAGACATGAGGATACCCCAAAGTGATTCATACATAATCATAGAAACAGATGGATGTATGGAGGGATGGGGAGCAGTGTGCAAATGGAAAAGAAAAAGGAATGATAAAAGGAGTGAAGAACAAGTCTGTGCATATGCAAGCGACAAATTCCTAGTAGTAAAATCCACCATTGATGCTGAAATTTTTGCAGCAATGGAAGGCCTAAAAGCTTTTAAAATATACTACTTGGATAAAAGGGAAATCACCTTAAGAACTGATTGCCAAGCAATAATCAGTTTTTATAACAAGTTAGCCAACAATAAACCATCACGAGTGAGATGGTTAAACTTTATTGATTTTTTCACAGGATCAAGTGTTCAAATAAACTTTGAACACATTGATGGAAAACAAAATATTCTTGCTGATAATCTGTCTAGGATCGCTAATCTCTTATATTCGCAGAAATGGACAGAGTGCTCCAAAAATACTCAAGGTTTGATTCAGTGGAACAATGCATACGAGGAATTCAAGAATGGAAGACAAATGGGGTACGATACCTCTATGGAGGACCAGCAACTCAATCTGCTATTACAGGGCCTGACCTTGCAAGGATCAAAGAATACGAAGAAATCACCAGTGAAGAAATGACACCCATCACAAACAGGCCTTGGATGTATAATGACCCAAGAAGCAACAGACGACAACAACTATTCAATCAACAAACCAATAAGACCCTTGGAGAATTATCCTTCCTTGTATCCATGGCAGAACTCAACTTGGCCCGATACAGAGCCTACTCAACAAAAGACAATATCTACAGTGACAACAGGCCCAATAACGAAGCCCAACTTAGAAAACTCAGAAATGCAGTCTGCATCATTAGTGACGCAGCAAATGGGACCGTACTCTAGAAGGCCCGTATGTACCAAAAGAAGCAGTGGAAACTACAATAATAAAATATGTATCAATAATTGCAGGTGTGATGAATGCAATGACGTAATTTTCATCAATGGGGAACATATTATTCATTGGGAGGGACATGCTGCACAATCACGACTTTAATCAGTACTGGAGGACCCTACTACCTTTGTCGTATAAGGAAATAAAGCGCCTCTTTCCTAGAAGGATGGCCAGTGTGTAGACTTTAGAAAAAGTCTTTTGTAATATAGTGTGTGTATTATTAAGATGTTGTAGGTAGTGGAAGTTAAAATTATCATCCTATGGGGCCCACAGAGCACCCGGGATAATACTTTCCAGTCCTATATAAGCATAGTCTAGTTTAGAGTTTCGGACACACCAGACATAATCTGATAGTCCAATTCTCTCTGAGTCTGTAAGAAAAGAAGTCTGTAAATTTTAAGTAAGTATTTAAAGCTTTCTTTTCTAATATATCTCAAGTTTAATTGTTAATATTTTTACTTAATTTGGTATTTCCGCCGTTTGTTAACAAAAATCCTAGTTTTCGAACGTACCACGATCCTCAACAGAAAATATAATCAAAAATCCAGTTTCCCATTCAACCACCAAGCACATTGACTCGTGTAATGGGGGAAATTGTCTTGATTTGTCCTTACTTTGGGAAGCTTAGTAATGCCATGGTTACATAGATTGATGCTTGGAATGAGATAAACCCATCGACCAATGGTGCAACCATGATCAAGGTCAAGCATGCTTTTACACTAAACATAGCTAGTAAACCCGAACACAACACGCTTAACTATACGTGTAGGTTTCTTAAACACCAACAACATAAACATGTTTAACAAGTGAGTTTTACAACATGAGACATTTTACACAACTAAAGGTAACTAGTTTAGAATATGGATTACACGACACGACTCACTTAACGCCTTAACTCGAATAAAGTCAAACAATTCAATAAACAATTATTAATATGATTCACTAAACATGGTTAAAGATTAAAAAATAATACGACACAATAAAACTATGTCGTTTTGATAAACGAGTAGTAAACTTGTTGTACTAATGTAATACCCTAACACGTAATTGACAAAAGTCGCAGCGGAAATTCGTGTCATAAAATTTCTTTCATTATAATTACCTTGACATACTTTAAAATTCATTTTAAACATAACTTTTTTCACATAAATACATCCATCAGCTCATTTACTAAGTAAAAACATAATTTATGTTTACTTTATTACATTCTCAGACAGTCCCGTACAATCCTTCATGTGACTCGGTCCTCGATCTCTATTACTTGATGATTCCTCGTGACTCGTACTACCTGCGCTCACCACATAAATTTCATAACATTAGTACGCATTATAAACATACAAGATTTATTCGCGTTTACTTTTCGTTCCGTTAACTCTTTACATCCCAGATTTTCATCTGATCATACAATCCGCGGTGAGACTTCTTTGCTATTCCTGCGTTACACTTCATTTACCAGGCACGCTATTATTATTATTGTCAATACTCAATTTCAATGATTACATTCGTGCATATTTTCATACATACTTATATATATGCATACGTTCACACATAACTACTTACATACATACGTACCTACATATATACGTACGTGCATACCTACATACATACATACATGCCTACATATATACATACCTATTACATGCCTTCACACAAACCTACATACATGCATACATTCGTACATACTCACTCACTTGAATACATATACATACTACCTACATACACACCTACATACATACATTCATATCTTCACGTATGCCTACATACGTGCATACGCTCATATATATACCTACTTGCATACATCCAAACATACTTTCATCCATACATACAACTTATATTCATACATACATACATACCTTCATATGTATCTACACTTCCTAAAACAAGGAATAAATTAGTCATTCTTAGTTTATACGCGTTTAAAAACGGTCCAGACGGGTTCGCATTGCATATATTAATAAAATATATTTTTTTCTAAAATCTGGAGTCCGTGGCGTAGCGCCACGGCCTGGGGCCTTCCCCGTCGCGCAGCGCTACCACCCTATATGATCAGAAAGTTCACAGCTGTTGCTGCATATTCCCAGCATAACTCAGTTTTACGGAAACGAGCATAACTTTCTCGTTTTTGATCCGTTTTACCCGATTCTTTTTCCTACGCGTCCGTAATTTAATTCTCCATCACATGGAGTGAAAATCCAATATTTGGACTACCGAAATTTATGACTTTTAAGCCTTCGGCATATTACCCTTTTACCAAATTTTGACCCATTCATGTATTTATCAACATAACTTGTTTGTTTGACCATAACTTCTTATGAACCTAATAATATCAATGACGTCTATCATAAAAGATTAAATTCTTGGATGTCTTGCATCCTCTTAACCCATTTTCACTCAAAAGCTTACTTTGACCCGTTAAAGGTATTTGCGCGTCCTTAGCTCACGAAATTCATACTTCTCGGTTTCCTACTTTTCCAAAACATTCACTTAATCAAATAGCTTGTTTCTAATCAACTTTTAAGACCGTTTGCCCGATTTACCCATCAAGGGCGTTTTTGTCAACTTTGTTCCATCCTTTACTACAAAGGACTTCCTTAAACATTTGACTAATCCCATGACTTAACTACAACTCTAATCGCACATACCTGGCTCGGATCAAAGCTATGACCCATTTTAATACTTCATGCGCTAAATGGCTAATTAACGGCAACATAATTCCTTTCGCTATTCATCCTGTGAATTCATAACTCTTGACAATACAATCATTAGTCGACATCGTCAAATGGTGATAGCTTCACCATTTGACCCGTTAAGTCTAAATGTCCATTCGTCCTTGTGTGATTGTAATTATTCCTTACCCCTTTCTTGAATCTTTGTTCTTTCGTTAACTCGTAACCAAAATTACCGTTATACCCTTTTTAACCATCAAACTTAGTTTCTTATCATAACCACATGTTCCGACCCGTATTAAAACTTGTCGGAACGTCATACTTCATATATTAAATTTATCATGTTCTTAATCTATACGATGCATAGAAATTCTACAAAAAGGGTGTAAGCTTTACTTGCCTCTCATCCAAATATGCTTCCCGTGCACATAAGTCCTGTTTGACCCGCTTCTTTGCCAAGCTTCCATGTTGCTTATCAAGCATCAACTATCATATATTATTCTTAAGATAGTTAGCTTGTTCATCATTCATCAAATCCTTTTTATCACACGGATCTTATATTAAGTTTATCATTTAACCTTAAAACATGCTAATCCAATTTCTTTAAACATACTTACACATATACGATTTTCGACATTATTAACATAAGCATATCATTACTTCTATCATATCATCAAAAACCCACTTCATAACTACTTTGTTAATCACTTACAAGTGATCTAATATTAAGTTCTTCATAATTTCATCATACTTTTGATGTGTGTACTACCTCCTAAGCATAGTGTACAACTAATTCATGCATATCCTTCTAATCTCATTCATAATTCAACAAATTCCTCCTTCTAATCAACATAAATCATTCATGCATAAACATCAAACATACTAGTATCACATTTCTTTCAATTCCTCTAACAAGAATCCATCATACAAATCAAAATACATCAATATTAAGCAAGAATTGGACATGGGTGACCATTCAAGTCGTTATCATCACCATAATCAACGGGTTTCATCTCTAAACATCAAATTAGCCTAAATCATGCATAACCCATGTTCAATATGATGATTCTAACACACACCCATTCTCAATTTCATACAAATTCGTAATTTACATCATAACCCACTTCGTGAAAGATCACCAATCTAACTTTTAAGACATACCTTGTAACCCCCTGGTTTTCACACTCGCATTTGTTTTGACTTGCATTTTAACAAATACCGTATTTGGAATGAAACTTATTTGAACATACTTGCTTTGTGCTTATACATGCTTATACCAATACAAACACGTGAAACAATTTCAAATTTGTTGAGTTTTATGCTATTAAACAAGGTTACATAAACTATAAGGGCCTATTGTGACGTTTTGTGAGACTACAATCTAAGGGATCTATTTGACATTCTTGGAAACCTGCTAGGAATCTATTACTTTTAAGTCCAAGGACTAAATTGTCATTTTTGAAACTATATAAATACAAGGGTTAAAGTGAAATTATTTCAAACTACAAGTTTAGGGTTCTTTTTGTAATTTTTGAAACTTATTTTATAAAAAAAGAAATAAATATAAATTGTTTTAAAAAGTCTAGGGTTAAACTGACTTTTAGAAACTTATTTAACTGAATATTCTAACCAGGTTAACTTTCATATAAAGAATTCCTTCTTTAAACACTAACTCAGTTAACCTATTTAACTGAACAGTACAGGGACCATTTTTGTCAATTCCCGAAACTTCAGGGACCAATCATGTATTTTATACGAAAGTTGAGGGACTGTTATTGCAACTTTTCAAAAGTTGAGGAACTGTTTTTGTAAAAAAATGAAACTTGAGGGGCCAAAGTGTAAATAGTTAAAAATCGGTCTAAAAGCGGGTCTCCTGGGTGAGAACCGGCCCTTGTGAGGTTCGAACCTGCGACCTCTACGTTATAACCGAAGTGTCTTAACCAGTTTATCCTCCTGTACAGGAGCTGATAGATATAGATTTTAATTCCTTTTATGTACTTATTAGGATTTTATAATTATTAAATTAATTTAGAAATCTAAAAATGGATTAAATCCCAAAGAACCGGCCACACAAGGGATCGAACCCGCGCACACCCACACACCAGCACACACGCACAACCAGCTGGGCTACCAGCTTGGTTGTGTTGAGTTATGGTTTTAATTATATATATAAACACATTAAATTCGAATTGATTTTTATAAACAGCAACAGTAGCTCGCGGATCAAACGAGAAAACACGAAAACTCGACTTTAATCCATTTTTTTGACCTGTAAAGTTACCCACATGATTCCCAACCTATCCCAACTAATCCCAATCATTCAATCGACATAATTTCGTACCAACTCCACAAATATCAAACTTTTTATTTAAAAATTTAAAATGGATCGATTCCACTATGATTTGTCGAATCTGAGATCTAATTGGACCTCTATATAAGATCCCTAGATCACCATGAACATCCTGCACCTCTCACATATCTCAAAAACATCGAAACAAGTTGTTAAACGAACCTACAACTCGCCGGAATACTCATTTTTTCGCCGGAATTTTTCAATCCGATCATCCTTTCAATATCGGTTCGTTTTTATTGTTTCAATTAGTTCGTTTATGTTTATACAATGTTTCTCCAAAGTTAATCTTGATATAACACAGTTTTCCCGTAGAATTGAAAGAGTTGACTTTCTGTTTGACTCCAATTGGAGAAGATGACCAGTTCCTGTTTGGTTATAAGTTTAGCAGTCCTAAACCAAACACAAACAGAAGCTTAGCCCAGTGGTTAAGACTCTGTTTGGTTACAATACAGACCCGGGTTCGAACCCAGGGGTCTGCATTTCTTTTTAATCGTTTCATTTTTAATATTTTCAACATTCCAATAATTTTTATAAGATTATTAACCACTGTTGCTTTTATTAAAAATGTGAAATTAGTCAATTTATTTATAAAACTAATTTTTACAATATTAAAACAGTTTAATTATTAAATAATTAATAATAAATCGATTTTTAGGAATTAAAATCTGAAATTTTCAGATTAATTATTTTAAGTGTTAATCTTTACAAAAATAATGTTGCTACTGATATTTTATATAATTTCGATATTTATATAATTAAATCAGTAATATTCAAGTTCAATAATTAAAAATGTTATTTTTAATTATTCTGATATAAATTAATTATATCACTTGTACAATATTTTGCCAATAATCATTATATTTAATTATGTTATTTGATTATACTAATTAAATATATTTGATTTATTATTACAAATGTTTATATTAAATCAATTGTACATTATTACAATTTTATTTTTCATAAATAATTCCTTTATATCATGTTCATTTTTCCGAGCCCTCTAAACATATAATTCACAAGATCCTTCTGTTAATCTAAACACTATCAAATACAATAAATGCTCAACAAATCCCGTCAACACTATACGACCTCAATATTGATACATTATTCTTGTTCATGTACGATTCATTAGGACAACTTTGAGTTCCTTATTATCAGACACATTAATCTTGACTTGCGTATTCGGAATCGCTTGCAAAATAAGGTGAGTTCATGTTCCCCCTTTTCTCTTAACTGTTTTCAGTTTTATACTTCGGGGCGGAATACATGTTACAACTATTACAAACATTTTTATACATGGTATGGTTAGCTTAAGGAGGGTTTAGACACTTAGATCATGTGAAAGGTGGGCACAACACTTAAGGCCATTAATCCTCGTTGTAGGACCTAGGGACATGAGTGATAGATCTATTTGGGTGTAGCGAGCCCACACCCATGAGGCCGGGGCGGCCCATAGAGGTGACCATGTCTTCCAGCCGGAAGCCCGGTACAAATATGCTAGGTTTAAGTTTTCCTGCACCTTTTCACACATACTAATGGCTTTGCAACCCATTGGTGATCTCTTTTTCCTTAATTGCTACATACCAGGGACATTTATACACACAAGACATATTTTAAAGGCTTATATACACAGACTTACACATGAACTCGCTCAACCTTTTTGTTGATTTTTCAAACTACATGTATTTCAGGGAACTAGCAGGATCTGGCAGGGTATGCATGTGTCTAGCTGCGTTGGATAATAGATGTCATCCAGAGTTGTGAAGGTTAAGAGGTGTAACCTATTCCTGGAAGGGTTACATGTCTCTAAACCTCGTCTTATCTAAAGTCTTTTGGGTGTCTTATGTACACGTTTTAAATAATTTATGATTTGTAACTTATTTCAAATGTCGATGTTTCTAAACAATGTTATGGAGGTATTTTCTCGTTTTTATTAATGGATGAACATCTCGTATTTTTATCATATAGCATTGTTGTGATTGTTGCTATGGTATTAAGAAGTCACACCAAATAAACCCACGCTTCCGCAAAAGCCAGGGTGTGACAGCTTGGTATCAGAGCCTCGATCCTAGCGAACTAGGATTCTTTCTCGAGTCTAGACTTTGATCATTAGGGCTCTCACAAAAACATTTTTACATTGCATATACAAGTTTCCAGATCCAGGGTACAAACCTTTCTTTACAAACATGTGTTTTTCGTGTCAGACATGTAGTAACTGGAAGGGTTAAGTATCGGTAGTTGAGAACTCCTGTCTAGGCTGGCATTCGTACAAATCCAAATAAAAGGACCCGTTGCCTACCTGGGGACTATCAATGAGAGTACCGAAACCTATTAGGCCAAAGCATGTCAAAAAGTTTAGTTTTTGAGTCAGTCTTTATTTAACCATTTTTACAAGTTTTTAACATACCGCTTCCTACACATCAAGTCTTAGAGACTGAGGGGTTCAATCTTAGAGATTGGGAAGGTTTTGGTCTTAGAGGCCAGGGAGTTAGTCTTAGAGACTGGAAAGGTTTGGTCTTAGAGGCCAGGGAGTTAGTCTTAGAGACTGGGAAGGTTTGGTCTTAGAGGCCAGGGAGTTAGTCTGAGAAACTAGGGAGTTCAGTCTAAGAGACTGGGTGGGATAGTCTGGGGAAGACTAGGATGATTACTTGCTTACATTGATTGTGACTTACATGCGTTGTTGGATTATTTTGTGTTATGACATGGGATGTTATGAGTTATTGTGTTATTACATACGTATATCATTTACTTACTATACTTACTATGACCGGACCAATAAGATCTTCTTTTAGAAGATGCCTCCACAACGAGACACACGTTTGCCTACCATTGAGGCAAAATTTCAGGCACGTATTTCAAAAGCAATAGCAGAGTATGAGGCCTCGCGCGCCGAAACAAGTAGGAATAACACAAACGACAACAACAACCCATTCAATGGCTGTACCTACGTTGTACTATTATCAATTTTATATGATACAATTCCCTCTTTTCCAAAGTTCAAAATTTTCTCGAGACCATACATTTTCAAATTCAAATTTTCAAACTAGCTGCAGAACGTAGCATGGAAGCCCTAACCGATCATATGGTGTAATCCGGAATTTCCTTATCTATATAAGAAACTCACTACTCGAGCTAATCTACACAAGAACTACAACTTCTGATATAACTCAACACATACCCAAACTTTTTTAGTTCAACAAAACCCCATATCCCAATGACAAATCTCCCAGCAGCATATGCTGAATCTTCAAATGCAGCAAAAATTCATCCCTTCCTTCAGTTTACTAATTTACACAATCGAGAGAGGTATCAAAAACTCAAGCATCATGAAGTTCTTACTATTAGCGGTATTGATTGGCAACGAATGGGAATGATTGATTCCAGTGGTTTACTAGCAAGATTACTACTACCTAATACGCCCTGGCGCCGTTTCTTCGACATCCTAGAACCATCATACGATGAACTGGTGTATGAGTTCTTGTCCACTTTCTATTACAAATATAATAAAAATCTTACCAATGAATCCATTCATTTTCAACTTTGTGGGCAACCTCATACTATGTCATTAACAGAATTCGCAGTTCATCTGGGCATATATATACAGATGAAGAAGTTAAACAACCCATTTTTACGGAGGCATCAACCTCTTATTCCTCCGCGGATATGGTAGATTATTGGCAATGCCATTCATTAAAAGAATGGTGTGGCCACAATAATTCTACGAACTTCACAGACCCTTGTTATCAATATATGCACCGTGTTTTAGCCAACACTATCACGGGGCGTAAGTATAATCAAGAAAGGGTTAGAACAACCGAACTTTTCTATCTGTATAGTATTTTTGAGCAAGTTCCTTGTAATATTGCCCACGAGCTTGCTGTATATTTTTCTAATCAACAATCACATCCTCTGAGAAGTCTCATGGGAGGGTCTTACATTACAAAAATAGCAAAATCATTAGGTGTCTTAAGTGATCAGATTATCCAAGGATTATCTCCACCAAAGGCACCTGGGATTGTAAATTTTTACACCATTAGGCTAACCCCTATTCATATTGATACACTAACTCAACCATCCCAGTCGGAGGGAGCTTCAGTTATCTTAGAAAGTACATCCCCACAAAATTTACAACAATCATTGTTGCAGTTTCCTCAATCGTCTTTTTATCGATTTGATATGCAACCACCGCTGCCATACATACAAGAACATATTACAACTAACTTATCCCAACCATCAACACCAAACTTCCTACAAAGCTTCTCACCGATAGTTTTCGAGGAGGATCCAACGACGCAAGAAGCTTTGTTTGATGAAAGCATGATGATCCAAGATCAATTAGTATCGGAATCATTTTTGCAATCACCGTTACTGCCACAGTCTTTCCATTCACTATTGAACGAAGTAGAACAACTGTCACCAACTGATATAGCAGGCCCAAGTACGATGCCTCAAATGCATCTACCTCCAGATTTAATGGGAGT
This sequence comes from Helianthus tuberosus, assembly GCA_030545235.1. Classification (NCBI taxonomy): domain Eukaryota; kingdom Viridiplantae; phylum Streptophyta; class Magnoliopsida; order Asterales; family Asteraceae; genus Helianthus; species Helianthus tuberosus. The sequence continues at coordinate 187,316,248 of CM060370.1, forward strand.
CGAAGTGACTAGGTTAAACTATCAGGTTCGAAATTTGTCTCAACAAATAAAATGGCTGACAGAAAGAAACAAATGGTTGGAAGACATGCTAGGACAATTAGCTGCTCGGATGGAACTAACTCTACCACCTCCACCACCTTATAGTTCTGAGTCTGAATTTGATTCATTACATGACTTATTCCAAATGTAGATTTGTTCACATCATAATAGACTATCAATTTTTTTTATGATTAAATTGTTCAATACATACATTCTATTGTATTTTGTGTTTTAACCTACAAGTAATACATATACGATCGTAAATATGAAGATTATGCTTCCACTTTGTTGATCCAAATGCAATTAGAAATTTTGCTTCACTTAAGTTTAAACCTTTGCTTGCTCTACCACGTTCAGAGTTAATGGAATCAAGTCTGCAAACCCTACTTGGATAAATTTGTCATTGTCCTCATTAATGACATTTAAAGCCGACCATGAGATTCGCCCTCGTTTTAACTTTGAACTCCTAAAAAAAACGAGAATAACTTTATGCCTAGTTCTTGCAATGTGAACTCTTGCTTAAGAAACTTTATGCCTAGTACACGAATTACAAATACATTTCGCTTCGTATATTGGCCAAACATACTTAGTGCATAATTTATAAATGCATATATGCCTATTACATTGACCTAGCACATAGTATTAAAACACTCTCATGATAAACTTACATTATTTGTAACAACCCATGCTTAGTTGATGATGCACACTATTAGTTGATTAATGCGAAATACATATTAACATTGTACTTGAATGAAATACCTACTACTAATTCTGTTGTACGCAAAGCAAACAATGCCATAATTGCTAATGTGAAACACGTTTTGATTCAATTGATATTGTGTTACATCCATGCATATTCAATTTAAATGTTATTTCAAACTTATTTGTCTTCCTCACTTAACTAGAAGTGCTATGTGGACCATGCGACGAAACGCGTAATTTTAGGTGCACACTTAATTACGAGGTTCGACGCATGAGAATCATAGTAAGCCTTGTTAAGTACAGTGGCATATAAAAACATTATGTGGTTATGTGATTATCCATTATTTGTTTATTTGTGCACCCATTTGTTTGCCTAATATTTACATTACAAATTCAGCATAACATAAGTGCCATGCAAAACAATTTCTATACAATGATCCTCGTAGATTCCTCAAAATTATCAACACCAAACAATGCTCTAGAAACAAACTCTTTACTTATCTTTTCAATCATTACATTTACATTCTACGGTCTTTTTCAAATAAATTTCGGGACGAAATTTCCTAAAGTAGGGGAGATTGTAACCCCCTGGTTTTCACACTCGCATTTGTTTTGACTTGCATTATAACAAATACCGTATTTGAAATGAAACTTATTTGAACATACTTGCTTTGTGCTTATACATGCTTGTACCAATACAAACACATGAAACAATTTCAAATTTGTTGAGTTTTATGCTATTAAACAAGGTTACATAAACTATAAGGGCCTATTGTGATATTTTGTGAGACTACAATCTAAGGGATCTATTTGACATTCTTGGAAACCTGATAGGAATCTATTACTTTTAAGTCCAAGGACTTAATTGTCATTTTTGAAACTATATAAATACAAGGGTTAAAGTGCAATTATTTTAAACTACAAGTTTAGGGTTCTTTTTGTAATTTCTGAAACTTATTTTATAAAAAAAGAAATAAATATAAATTGTTTTAAAAAGTCTAGGGTTAATTTGGTCATTTTCTGAAACTTAGACTTCAGGGACTAAAACTGACTTTTAGAAACTTATTTAACTGAATATTCTAACCAGGTTAACTTTCATATAAAGAATTCCTTCTTTAAACACTAACTCAGTTAACCTATTTAACTGAACAGTACAGGGACCATTTATGTCAATTCCTGAAACTTCAGGGACCAATCATGTATTTTATACGAAAGTTGAGGGACTGTTATTGCAACTTTTCAAAAGTTGAGGGACTGTTTTTGTAAAAAAATGAAACTTGAGGGGCCAAAGTGTAAATAGTTAAAAATCGGTCTAAAAGGGGGTCTCCTGGGTGAGAACCGGCCCTTGTGAGGTTCGAACCTGCGACCTCTACGTTATAACCGAAGTGTCTTAACCAGTTTATCCTTCTGTACAGGAGCTGATAGATATAGATTTTAATTCCTTTTATATACTTATTAGGATTTTATAATTATTAAATTAATTCAGAAATCTAAAAAGGGATTAAATCCCAAAGAACCGGCCACACAAGGGATCGAACCCGCGCACACCCACACACCAGCACACACGCATAACCAGCTGGGCTACCAGCTTGGTTGTGTTGAGTTATGGTTTTAATTATATATATAAACACATTAAATTCGAATTGATTTTTATAAACAGCAACAGTAGCTCGCGGATCAAACGAGAAAACACGAAAACTCGACTTTAATCCATTTTTTTTTACCTGTAAAGTTACCCACATGATTCCCAACCTATCCCAACTAATCCCAATCATTCAATCGACATAATTTCGTACCAACTCCACAAATATCAAACTTTTTATTTAAAAATTTAAAATGGATCGATTCCACTATGATTTGTCGAATCTGAGATCGAATTGGACCTCTATATAAGATCCCTAGATCACCATGAACATCCTGCACCTCTCACATATCTCAAAAACATCGAAACAAGTTGTTAAACGAACCTACAACTCGCCGGAATACTCACTTTTTCGCCGGAATTTTTCAATCCGATCATCCTTTCAATACCGGTTCGTTTTTATTGTTTCAATTAGTTCGTTTATGTTTATACAATGTTTCTCCAAAGTTAATCTTGATATAACACAATTTTCCCGTAGAATTGAAAGAGTTGACTTTCTGTTTGACTCCAATTGGAGAAGATGACCAGTTCCTGTTTGGTTATAAGTTTAGCAGTCCTAAACCAAACACAAACAGAAGCTTAGCCCAGTGGTTAAGACTCTGTTTGGTTACAATACAGACCCGGGTTCGAACCCAGGGGTCTGCTTTTATTTTTAATCATTTCATTTTTAATATTTTCAACATTCCAATAATTTTTATAAGATTATTAACCACTGTTGCTTTTATTAAAAATGTGAAATTAGTCAATTTATTTATAAAACTAATTTTTACAATATTAAAACAGTTTAATTATTAAATAATTAATAATAAATCGATTTTTAGGAATTAAAATCTGAAATTTTTAGATTAATTATTTTAAGTGTTAATCTTTACAAAAATAATGTTGCTACTGATATTTTATATAATTTCGATATTTATATAATTAAATCAGTAATATTCAAGTTCAATAATTAAAAATGTTATTTTTAATTATTCTGATATAAATTAATTATATCACTTGTACAATATTTTGCCAATAATCATTATATTTAATTATGTTATTTGATTATACTAATTAAATATATTTGATTTATTATTACAAATGTTTATATTAAATCAATTGTACATTATTACAATTTTATTTTTCATAAATAATTCCTTTATATCATGTTCATTTTTCCGAGCCCTCTAAACATATAATTCACAAGATCCTTCTGTTAATCTAAACACTATCAAATACAATAAATGCTCAACAAATCCCGTCAACACTATACGACCTCAATATTGATACATTATTCTTGTTCATGTACGATTCATTAGGACAACTTTGAGTTCCTTATTATCAGACACCTTAATCTTGACTTGCGTATTCGGAATCGCTTGCAAAATAAGGTGAGTTCATGTTCCCCCTTTTCTCTTAAATGTTTTCCGTTTTATACTTCGGGGTGGAATACATGTTACAACTATTACAGACATTTTTATACATGGTATGGTTAGCTTAAGGAGGGTTTAGACACTTAGATCATGTGAAAGGTGGGCACAACACTTAAGGCCATTAATCCTCGTTGTAGGACCTAGGGACATGAGTGATAGATCTATTTGGGTGTAGCGAGCCCACACCCATGAGGCCGGGGCGGCCCATAGAGGTGACTATGTCTTCCAGCCGGAAGCCCGGTACAAATATGCTAGGTTTGAGTTTTCCTGCACCTTTTCACACATACTAATGGCTTTGCAACCCATTGGTGATCTCTTTTTCCTTAATTGCTACATACCAAGGACATTTATACACACAAGACATATTTTAAAGGCTTATATACACAGACTTACACATGAACTCGCTCAACCTTTTTGTTGATTTTTCAAACTACATGTATTTCAGGGAACTAGCAGGATCTGGCAGGGTATGCATGTGTCTAGCTGCGTTGGATAATAGATGTCATCCAGAGTTGTGAAGTTTAAGAGGTGTAACCTATTCCTGGAAGGGTTACATGTCTCTAAACCTCGTCTTATCTAAAGTCTTTTGGGTGTCTTATGAACACGTTTTAAATAATTTATGATTTGTAACTTATTTCAAATGTCGATGTTTCTAAACAATGTTATGGAGGTATTTTCTCGCTTTTCTTAATGGATGAACATCTCGTATTTTTTATCATATAGCATTGTTGTGATTGTTGCTATGGTATTAAGAAGTCACACCAAATAAACCCACGCTTCCGCAAAAGCCAGGGTGTGACATACCTTACGATTCCCTTGTGAAGGTGATCATTAATCCGTGTTTATTCATAAATTTAAGCATCATTTAGCCTTTCAATTTGATGAAAATGATGAAGTTAGGGTTCTTGGCTCCATGGGAGTCTCCTGCTCGATCTAGAACACACACGAAGTGTGTGTTTTGTGTGTGTTAACTTTCATAAATAAAACCCATCTTTCCATCTTAACGGTTTTGGTCCCTCAATTTCGTTTTGATTGCGTACGGGACTAAAAACTTATCATCTTATTACTTATATACATGACACCACTAGGCTAGTTTATTCCTAGTTATTTTATTTATGGGTTCACTTTTACTACTAACGGTACTTTACCCATTCCTTTATCTTAACTGGATTCTAAATTACCAAGCCCGTTTTTGGGGTGTTACAAGTCTACCCCCCTTAAATAAGGTTTCGTCCCCGAAACCTTTCTCATTTTCATTTACACATACACATCTATGTTTGACTTCATAGTTGCATCATAATTATAAGTAGCCATCCGATCTTAATTCATAATTATTCATACAATTGACTTCTTCTCAATAAGTCTATACTTTTCATACCATACCTTCACATAACATTTTCATTTCCCTTGACCCGTTTATAATAGGTCAATATACATACTTCTTCAAACTTGTGATAATACGCTCATTCGTAGGATTCGTTTATAACGGCTCTAATACTTTCATCTTGTCTTTTAAGATTACATTCCATACACACATTTTATAACATTTAACTCTTGTTTTGTTATCACAACAAAACTACTACTTCATAGTTACACCTACATGCTTAACTCCATAGTTAGCATCATTCTACATTTCTATAGTCATTTGTATCATACATACCCTTACGTTACCTTCAAATCATTCATTCTACATTACTATTCTTCTCATTTCATGCATTACTTAATTTTCATGAACATACGTGTCATGCAAATTCATTATACGAGAGTTTAACCAATACTCAAAATTTTCACTCAAAACCTTTAAGATTCACTTCTTAATGACATAGTTTTCTTCTTATGTCAACTATTAGAAATCGAACATTCCCTATTTTATCATACCTATTCCATCATTCCTTTCATAGGTCATTTTCAATCTACCAATTCATGTTTATCCAACATAAGTTAAACCTTTTACTAACCTCATCTTATATCAGGAATCGACGATCCGTAACCCAGATCGATCCGCATTCTTCACGAGTAACAGCCGTACCAGGCTAGATTTCATTCATCCGTATAATGTGCCTTCGCTCGTGCACAACTTCCCACCAAATCGATTGGTTTCGTCACCTCAAGGTTCTAACATCATCATCAACAAATTTAGCAGTTAACACATTTCATTCAACATTCATTCTATTAGGCGATTACTCACCTATAGTTCTTCTACAATTTCTTACGTACACGCTATAACGTGTCACACATTTCATTTCTCTCATGCAATTCTTTCATTTTAGTTACTTATTTCGTCAACCTTTGCAGTTTGACCTTTTAAGGTTAAACTGACTTTGCTTACTTATCATAGATGCATTGAGGTTCACATTTGTGCTTCCTTCCATACATGCTTACTTACAAAGACATTCATTGCATCATTTTGGTATTCTAAGCAAACTTACCCTTCTTGTTCATACTTAAGTCATTGTCTGGGTCCTAGCCCGTCATTCATTCTGACTCCTAAGAGTCGATTACTAACACATTTAACATATAACTTGTTCAAAACTTCTTCCTTTCGTTTTAAAATTTAGCTTTACGTGCCAATTACGATCATTCTTTTGTTCATTTACTTTGCACCTACTCATAATGACTCGTTTGACTCAACCATTGTCAAACTATCGACACATTCTGATGTGGACTAATTCCATCCTTTTTATATCTTAAATATGTCCCGCGGATTCAAACGTAACATCCATACCTTTCATTATTTCTATGTTTTGAATCCGCTTAGCGGCTTTATACATATCATTCATATTTTCCATTACTTCTATGTTTTGAATCCATCTCGCGGATTCAAACATTTCGTTTACATCTCCCATTCACATCTTTCATTCATTACATGTGTTGAATCCGTCTCACAGATTCAAAATATCATTTTCTGCATTTCATTCCTTGAATCCGTCTTGCGGATTCAAACATTCCATTCATGCCTTTCATTCCTTGAATCCTTCTCGCGGATTCAATCGTTTCATTCATATCTTGTTGATCCGTACTTTCTTACGGATTCAACATTCTTCATTCTTATCATTCATACTTTTCATTCTTACATAATACTCTCGATTTCCTGAGAGTCTCGCTACCCATTTCACCCGCACGTCTACTTGTTACCCAATTCTAACGGACATACCTGCGATAATTACCACGGTCTCACGAACCTCATATGCTTCTTGCGTACTGGCCAGGTGCGCAATTCACATACAAATTTCATGCCTTCAGGTAATCATCGCCTTATGTCCGAAGTAGTGGGTCTCAGTTCGTGCAACATTTTAAAATCTTACCAAGACAATATCGCTGTCACACCCCAACCGATGGCGGAATCATCGGGGCATGGCACTGAGCGAAACAGATTGTCCAGAAGTTTTGTTGGTGCATGCGTCTGCCGACTTCGTCTTGTATCGAGTCTTGTATATGTATAGATAAATCAGGGCACGGAAAACGAGAAAATAGGTTAACAGGCATGTTCAAACGAAATTACAAGATGTAATTTCGCTTGAAAAGGTTCAGTGATTTCAAACGAAATTAGTGTGTTAATTCCGCTTGAAACTGTAATCTCGTTTGAACTGCTAATCTCGTTTGAACTGTGATTCCGCTTGAGTCATGTTCAAGTGGAATTAAGCTGCCTATATATATCTAGTGCCTGATTCCGTTTGAGTGAGTTGTGTATGTGTGTTTTCCGACGGCGAAGCTCTGTCGAAGTGTCTACAGATCTGTAATTGCTCAGATATCAATCAAAACACAGTTATTAGTGAATATCTTGCTGAATCACACACAATATGTCTGTTTCCGCCTTTCATATTGTGTAGAACGCCTCTGATCGACTCGTTTCGGGTCCGTACACGATCCTACATGTGGTATCAGAGCTCAGGAGGAGGAGTTCTGCCAATTTCAACTTGATTTCATCTCATTTTCTTGCTTCTACACCTTCTTTTCTAAATTGAACAAGTTTTAACGGATAAAATGACCTGAATTTTTCACAATATAAGCGAATTTGTGTTTTAACAAACCCTTGAGAAAATCAGATCAAAATTCAAAGTAAAAGTTACAAAAATGGGCCAAACAGTTAATTCCGTTTGAACGAGTACCATAATTCCGTTTGAAAGTTGATGGTTATTCCGCTTGAAAACGTAATTTCGCTTGGGTATTCCGCTTCAGTGTTGTTATTTCGTTTGAAAGTTTGAAACGGAATTAGTAATTCCGCTTCAAATTGGTATTCCGTTTAAAAGTTCAAACGAAATCAGTAATTTCGTTTGAAGTGCCTAATTTTGCTTGAAACTTTTAATTCCATTTGAAGTTTGTGTGCAGGTTAATCTCGCTTGAAGTTTATCTCGCTTGAAGTAATTCCGTTTGAAACCTAATCTCGTTTGAAAGTGACTGTATTGTGAAATTTTTTACCGAATCATGAGTGAAGAATTTTATAACGCATTTGTCACATCTCCAACTACTCCGGCTACCATTGCTCAAAACATGAACTTGTAAAATGAGACTGGAACTACGCAAAAACCCCCAAAGTTAATGAGCATTGGGGAATATTACGGTTGGAAAGATCGGTTTGAAAACTGGGTTCAAGCAAATCATTTGAGATCTTGGGAGTGTATTTTGAAAAAATATGTACTACCACGTACTGTTCTGCAAGTTGAGAAAACAATCTCTGAATTCACTGATAAAGAATGTGATATGTACAAAGCTGAAAAGATGATGATTAGTCTACTTCAGCAAGCTATTAAAGAAGACATCTTTATATTGCTTCAGCATGACAAAACTTCAAAATCAATTTGGGATGCTCTTAAAATCAAATTTGAGGGAAGTGAGAAGATGATTAAGAGTAAAAAGGCATTACTTAAGAAAGAATTTGATCTGTTCACAAGCTTGCCAGGGGAAGATACAAAGAAATTGATTGAAAGATATTGCCACTTAGTGCGTTCTATGTCGTTGTTAAGTATAACCAAAGAACGTGAGGAATGGGTTGACAAATTAGCTAATGCTTTACCTCAAAAAGAATGGGGTACATTTTTTATGATCTTAAAGAACACCGGAGAATATGATGATTTGACGATTTCTCAGTTCATCGAAAAGATTGAAGGTCAAGATCTTGAACAGCAGAAGATTGCAAGGATGAACAATCCGAGTAATCAACAAGATGTGAAAATGTATTACAAAGGCAGTGTTCAAGAGGTTGAAATGAGTCAAAAAATTCAAACTGCTTTTAGTGCTGGAAACTCATCTGGAACTATTGATAAAAATTCAAACAGTAGCAGTGGATTTTCTTCATATCCGAGTGTTAATCCAAAGAGTTCAACTTCATGTTTTCATTCTCAAAGTTCAAAAGGTGGGAATGGTTGTGTGATACAGTGTAACATTGCATTGAATCTTCCAGATGGTCAGAGTTTTTCTGAAGAAATTGCAAAAGATCACATGGCGTTACTTGCAACTGTGCTACAATCCTATGAAGGTTTGGTTGCAGGAAGGATCGGAAATCCTATGTTGACGAAAGAGGATTACGATCAGATAGACGCTGAAGAAATGGAGCTCATGGACATCAAATGGTGCTTAGCTAGTGTCTTGAGAAGAGCTGAAAAGTTCAAAATGATTACAGGAAGAAATGATTTTTTGGATGCACATGTTTCTACTTTGGGTTTTGATAAATCTAAAGTTACGTGTTTTCGATGCAGGGAGAAAGGTCATTTCAAAAGAGAATGCAAAAATCAGGAAGCAAGTGGAGCAAAGAATCCTTTTGGAAAAGATGATTACTATCGTAAAGCCATATATCAACAGGTTGCTCATCAACCACATCAACAAAAAGATTCACAAACTGCCCATGGGAAAATAATCGAAGATGCAAACAAGAAAGCTTATTATGGTATCATTGATCAAGACGATGAGAAAATGGCTCCAGGATTTAGTTGGGATAAGTATGTGAATGAGAATGGGGAGTTTAAAGCTTTCATTGCAAAGATAGTTCAAGAACCTGATTTGTTTACAGAATGGATGAAAGCTATTGGTGTTCATGAGAAGAATCAAGAAGAAGAGTCTGTTTCATCCGATGAAAGTTCAGAAGAAGCAACTGTTTTTGATCAAACACAATCTGATTCTGGTTCTTCAGATGATAGTTCTGAGAAGACAATAGATTTTGATCAATCACCAACTGATGACAGTGGTGATGATGAGGAAGAAAGACATATTAATGTTGTAAAAACTCATTTATCTCCTGAAAGTTTTCAATTTTATTTTGCAGATCGCTTGGAGAAATTGAATAAGAAACAAGCAGCAAAAGAGTTGAAAAAGATGAAGGAAGCTAATATTGCTGAGAGGAATGGTAAATCTGAGAAGGTGATTGAAACAGAAAAGGTGATTGAAACTGAAACAGTGATTGAAACAGAAAAGGTGATTGAAGGTGAAAAAGTTGTTGAAGTGGAGAAAATAATCGAAGTTGAAAAGATTGTGGAAGTCATCAAGCCGTGTGAAAAGTGTTTGGAATCTTGCAAGCAATGTGCAGAGAAGGATGCGAAGCTGAGTGAGCAAGATAAGATGAAAGAACAATTACTGTTCAATCTCAATTATGTGAAAGAGTCGTATGACGTTTTGTACAGAACAGTAACTGGTCTACAAAAGACTAATTCTGAAAGAGAAGATGCGTTGACTATGATGAATGTTGTTATGATGACGAAGCAAAAAGCCATAAATCATTACATTGAAGAATGTGCAAAGTTGCAGTGGGAGTTGGAAAATGAAAAGATAGAAAATGAAAGAATCAGACGATTATTACAAAGCTATTCTAGTTCTGATTATCTGATTGATCGAATTTATCCAACTGTTACAGATTTTGAAGCATTTCAAGATGATAAGAAGCCAAAGAAGAAGGATACTGGTAAGAAGCAGAGTGTTAGTTATAACAAGTGTCCGCCTCCAATTTGGGAAGGGTATTCTCCTAGAAAACCGAATGAGGAGCAAGTCGAAAATGCAGTCAATATAAAGTTAAAGTCCGATATAACCGATGAATTACCAGAAAACATTGACGTCGTTTTTACATCGTCTGACACTGATCATGAGTCTGAGTTAATAAAAAAGGTGGTCGATCAGGTGTTGGATACAGATGAGGAGTCGGAGTCAAAGTCTGAGTCTGAAAGTCCGGGATCATCATCAATCAACAGTAAAAAATCGTCGGTTAAACGGGTGTACAATAAAGAATTTCTTTTATCAAAATCTAATTTGAATGACGAAGCAATCAAAGTGGCATATACATTGATTGATTCAGACAAATTATATTCTGATGAGGAATTTCCAATAAGAAGTGTTCAAATTGAAAAGATAAAAATGGTTTTCAAACTAACAGAAATCAATATTTCTGAAATAAAAGATATAAATCTTACTGAAAAACCTAAAAAATACACTTCAAGAGTTCAACAACGTTTAAACAAGAAAAAAGGTTACGGTTCTGGTTCTGGTTTTCAAAAGAAACCAAACCATAACGATAATTTCAAAAAGAAAGGTTTAGGTTTTATTCCACCTGAAAATTATAAACATGAAAAAACTTATAAAACAAATACAAAATTTGTTGCAGGAACAAGCTGTGAAGAAGAATAAAAAAGTTCATTCTGGAAGCAATCAAACAGAGAATTCCTTGCCAAGAAGCAAGAGAATGTGAAGAATGGAGCTAATCAAAGAAAGGAGACAAGAACCTGTTATAAATGCAATGATGCTGGTCACATTGCATGGAACTGTTCTCAAGCTACAAAAACAAAATAGGAAGTCTCTAAAAAACTCAAAGAAAAAGTTGTTGAGAATAATGAACCACCAACTGAGAAATTCAAAATTTTTGAAAATTCTAAATATGAAGTTGGTGAGTGTTCAAAGACACATTTTTATAAAAAGAGAGCTATTAATGACAACCAAGTGTGGGTTGTTAAGAAGGTTCATGAGGATGTTAAAAAGTTTGATGTGAAATCTGGCGATGAATCTGATTTCACAAAGTCAGATGAGCCACAGGTTGAGGTTAAAGAAGAAAACTCAGTGCCTCCAATGGATGATGTTCATTTTCCACCATTGAGGGCTGAGAATTTTAAATCAAGAGTTGGGAAGGTTGAGATCTCGAATCAATTCTATTCTGAAAAGAAAGAATTTGATGTCGAGAAAGTGTTTAATGGAAATGTTAAAAAGATTTTTGGGAAAATGGTCGAGGGTAAGGTGAAAGGGGTAAAGGATTTTTATGAAACAAAGAAAGCAACTTATTACCCAAGTGAAATTGAGGAGGAAACATACAAGTTTGGTCAGGCTTGGATGGAAGTTTTTCACAAGTAAAATCTTGACTTGCCGGAGCTCCCAGGTTGGTAAGTGTGGAGCAGGTATCGGCATCTTTCTTGAGAAATTTAAAGTTTGTGATATTTCGTCTTACAAGTGGTAAATCCGGGACTTTAAGTTGTACTTGATTTTCTACAATTGATATTGCAGAAAACAATGTGATGAACCCCTAATCTACATGTGGTTTAAAATCAACAAAACTTATTTTCCGGAAAAATCATTTTGGTTAAAACAAACTTAAGTGTTTTGAAATCATAATGAGAAAATAGTTTGTTGTAAATGGGAGTTCTGATTGTTTATGCCAAATGGATGGAGAATTGAAGTGATTCGATATCAGATGTCAATTTACTTGTACAGTTTGTTTTCAAAATTCCTTAAATGTGTTTGAATTTTAGGGGGAGTAAGAATTTTCAGAAAATCCAAAAATATTTGAAAATTTGAAAAAGTAAAAAACATGATAAAATTACAAAATGAGTTTTGGTGTTGAAAAGAGGAAATGATAGAACATCAGTAGACAGTTATAGTATGCTAAAGAAATGTAATGTTTAAATAGTGTTAAACGGTCTAACTGATGAGATGCCTATAGGTTTTTACACATTTAGTAAGCTTTTTCGGGATATAAACTTAAATTCAAACTTGCTTATTTCGTGGGGAACACTACTTGGATATATAGGTAACCCCTGAAATTTCATTTGAAGGATTCCTTTTTCTGAGATACTAGGTCTTTATGCTCAGTGATATCTGGGGTGTTATCCCGGGACTTCTGATTTTGCGGAAGCAATGGCCTAGTCCCCGGAGAATACTTTACGCTTGCTTGAAATAAAAGCCTGCCCTCAGCATAAAAAATGATGAAACATTGAAAAATGCTAATCATGTGCTGTTGTAAAAAAGATCCTCTAAAGGGGACCCACCAAAAGTCGATGCCGTCATCTCTTTGCTGAACGGAAGTTCTGACCTGAGCTCTCACGGCCTTCACATTTAACTCCTTACAGATATCATCTGTGGTATACTCACCTGTAAGACTGAATATTGGGATCTGGATACGGGAGTATATTCAAGAGGTAGGACACATGAATGAGTTTAAGTCCTTAATACATCTAATTCATATCCTGAATCAGTTGAAATTTGTGTAAGAATTTAAGTGGATCAGTATATCGGCAATCTAAGTGAACTGTTTAATTCTTTATGTGTAACTAAGCTCAATGGTACTTGTGACTTATCAAAAACTGATATGATCCTCTTACACAAACTCACAAAAATAGTGTCTGTATATATTTCTTTACTGCATTCTTATTCTATTAAAAAATACAAAAAGATTTTAGTGTGTTTTAGCATAAATTTTGAAAAATTCAAAAAGATTTTCGACAACTGATGTTGGAGAGCTGATTTTCAAAATTCCAAGTGCTAAACATGATGAGCATGTGATGAGGGGAAGTGTGTATCTAAATGAGAAAAGTTTTTGAAAATTTTACTACAAGTGGTTCATCCGAAATTAACATTGATAAATCATTCTGGTTTATTTTGAGGAAAAGTTTGAATAGATAAATTTGTAAATTGTTAAATTTGAAAATTTACTTTTGGGTAGAGTATGTGCAGGATAACCTGGATTCTGAGTCCGAGAATAGAGCTAGATCAAAATCTTGATCCTGTGAAAGCCAGGCTGCAATCCCAACATATCGAAAGGGGGAGTCTGAAGTCATCTGAGTAGATAAGATTGTTCGAGGGGAGTCTGTTGATGCTGATTTCGTAAGAGATAAAGTTTGAGGATGCTTACACTTCAAAGAGAACAATCAGACCGATAAAGACTGAAGACGTTGAAGACTCGACACTTAAGACTCGTCAACATTCGAGGGGGAGTCTGTTGGTGCATGCGTCTGTCGACTTCGTCTTGTATCGAGTCTTGTATATGTATAGATAAATCAGGGCACGGAAAATGAGAAAATAGGTTAACAGGCATGTTCAAACGAAATTACAAGATGTAATTTCGCTTGAAAGGGTTCAGTGATTTCAAACGGAATTAGTCTGTTAATTTCGCTTGAAACCGTAATCTCGTTTGAACAGCTAATCTCGTTTGAACTATGATTCCGCTTGAGTCATGTTCAAGTGGAATTAAGCTGCCTATATATAGCTAGTGCCTGATTCCGTTTGAGTGAGTTGTGTATGTGTGTTTTCCGACGGCGAAGCTCTGTCGAAGTGTCTACAGATCTGTAATTGCTCAGATATCAATCAAAAGACAGTTATTAGTGAATATCTTGCTGAATCACACACAATATGTCTGTTTCCGCCTTTCATATTGTGTAGAACGCCTCTGATCGACTCGTTTCGGGTCCGTACACGATCCTACAAGTTTCCATAACAATTATCATTACCATTCAATTATATAACATGTCCCATACCATGTCTCAAATAGTAAACAAATTATTACAGATAAAAACTAGGCAAATAATTTTGTTCCGACAACTCAGATTTAAATAGAGCAATTGTTTATCTGCTCCTAGAGACCCTTGATTCATTTACTACAGACAACTATTTGTTGGGCTCTAAAGCTTTATTCTAGCTTCACCTTCCTACCAGGTGTGCATCCTAAGCACCTGTCACATACGTTAAAATAAAGTCAATACATATAATGTAAAGGTGAGCATACAAGTTTGATAATAACATATAGAGTTCGAATTCGTTTACGCCTAACCAACACGTACACATAGTGAAATGAAGCACGTTAGTTATCGACATAGATCCATCGATACCAATGACTGCGGGTTGACTTCCCGAGGCAGTTCGCAATACATGATTACCACCGTAATCCATGCAAGTAATTGTCCTTAACAACCCACGTGTGAACGAGTGCTGAGTCCAAACTATAGTACTATCGTTGCTAAGGCAGGTAGACAACATTCCATGTGTAAACATAACAAACAAGCATTCATAAGCCACGTATAACATGCATTAATGGTTAGCGTTCAAATAGTATTGAGTAGTGTGTTTGATGTGATTTGAATAGTTATAACTTATGTAACACTCAAAAGTGTATAAAGCAAAAAAAAGGATCGAGTATACTCACAGCGGTTGATGGATTGAAGGGAGCGCTTAGCGAGTAAGTTTAGCTTGAATAGTTTGATAGCATAACGATAACTGACGCGTAAAACGAAAAAAACTAGTGTTGGAGAGTCGGACAGCTGGTCGATCGGTCGGTAGTTCGATCGGGCGGCTGACCGTTCGGTTAACAGTCCGCTCGGACCGCTGTCCGGTCGGTCGGTAGGCCGATCGAATGGCTGTTCGAGTGGATTGATTCTTCCTTTGAGAAGGATGTGTTTGTGTATGATGGTTTGACTTTTGAAGTTTTTGTTGTAGCATTTAAAAACATTGAAGTAGCTTTACTCTTCAGGTCGGTCGATCGGATGGCTGTTCGATCGGCCGGCAACCCGATCGGTTAGGTATTTTTAGCAAGACAAGTTCTCAGCAGGGTGTCACCTGATCGGACGGCTGTTCGATCGGGTGGCACTCCTAGTGCGTCGAACATGTTGAAAAGAAATCGACTAAGTATTGAAGTATAGTATCTCATGATCCGAAGAGTAATCCGATCGGACAGTAGTCCGATCGAACAGCAGTTCGTTCAATACTAGTCTTCAAATAAATTGATTAGGTGTGGGACCATGTGTTAGCCGATCGGCTGGCCAGTCGATCGGCTGGCTGTCCGTTCGGACAACAGTCCGATCGGTCAGCATCCTGACCTGATCAGTCTATTCGTCTAGCACTTGGTTGTTCAGATTGTTTGTCGTTTTATTGAGGTATTTTGACAACGAGTCGAACCATAGACCCCTCGTCCTTACTTAGTTCCCCTGGTCGGACAAGAATCACCCAAATCCGGCTGGTGAGCTCTTTGGAACGGAGTTTAACGTTTAACCCGAAATCGGTTAACCTCGTGGATAGAATCCGGATCTTGAGCCATGCAACCACCGGAGTGATTTGTAAGTCGGCACAGGCTCCGTTTCTATCGGTTTGAAGGCATTGAGTGTAAAAGAGTTGAAAGAAAGTTGGAAAATCCATCTTTCAATCCTTTTCACCGTGTATATGTTTAGATCTATGAAAGATCTTTGTTTGTTTATGTAGAAATCGGCTAGATCCAAGTTATTCTTGGTGGATTGAGGCCAAAATATGAAGTTCTTCAGGAACCCATGATGACATCATCCTAGAACACTTGAATCTTGATGATTTCACGGTTAAAAGTTAAGATTTGAAAGATAGAAAGGTGTAGGAGTGCGTGTAGATCAAGAAAGTACAAGATTTAGGATGAAATCTTACCGGAAATCGCGAGAAATCTGAGAAAAGGATGAGCTAAGCGTGCTGGTCGGACAGAGGTTTCCAAAAGTGGAAAGGATGACAATGACAGGGGTATTTATAGGATGCTAAATGAGGAAAGTGTTGGCCGATCGGCCAGGCAGCTCGATCGGACAGCCTGTCCTATCGGACATTAGTCCGATCGGCTGGCTGTTCGATCGGCTGGTAGCCTGATCGATCAGCTGCACGTTTCGAGTGTTCGGCGCGACGATTTTTGATATTTCGATTTCGGTTGCTAGCGATTCGATTACGATAGGGTTTCCTAGTCAAATTACTTTTAATCCCAACCACTCATATCGAGCACTGTCTCGTCTCCACTAATTATCATAGTTCGATTTCGATTGAGTTCGATTGTACTTCAAGTTTCGATTGATTTCCACAACATAGAAAATTTAACATGCACAAATAACACATAAGGCACACACATACACATACAACAATAACTAAAATGCGTAGTTCGAGTTGCGATTTGATGTCGATTTGATTAGCATAGTTTGATTATCGTTTCGTTAACTTTATCGCTTTGTTACTTCCTATAGTTCACAGTCGTAAGTCGGTTAGATAGCGATTGAAATACGTCGATTATTGTAATTATTGACACTTACTCCACATAATACAACTAAGTTAAACACATAAAAGACATTAACTACAAGTCAAGTTGCGCGAAATCGGTCGTTGACTTTGACCTTGACTTTGACTTCTCGAAAACACGGGGTGTTACAGCCTCCCCTTGTTTAGGGAATTTCGTCCCGAAATTAGGCTGGAAGTTGTGCAACGCCGTGAATTTCTTTGGAGAACTTTCTCTTTCTAGACTTTCTCTTTAAATAACTGCGGGTACTTCGCCTTCATGTCGCTTTCGAGTTCCCAAGTGAACTCTGCGCCTCGTTTGCCTTCCCATCGGACCTTCACAATAGGAATGGGTGAGCGCCTGAGTTGCTTGGTTTGGCGGTCCATGATTTCGACAGGCTTTTCCACGAAGTGTAATGTTTTGTTCACTTGCAGGTCATCGAGTGAAACGTGTAAGTCGTAGTCAGCTAAGCACTTTCGGAGGTTTGACACGTGGAAAGTCGGGTGGACATTACTAAGTTCCTCCGGTAGTTCGAGTCTGTAGGCGACTTTTCTGATCCTTTCCAGAATCTTAAAAGGTCCAACATATCGAGGCACGAGCTTTCCTTTCTTGACGAATCGGACCACACCCTTCCAAGGTGATACCTTTAGGAGTACGTAGTCACCAACGTCAAATTCAAGGGGCTTGCGTCGTCTATCGGCATAACTTTTCTGTCGATTCCAAGCTTTTACCAAGTTGTCTCGAATTTGGAAAATTCTGTCTGTCGTTTCTTGTAGTAGCTCAGGACCGGTTAATTGCGAATGACCGATCTCGTGCCACACAATAGGCGATCAGCATCTTCTTCCGTATAAAGCCTCGAATGGTGCCATTTGAGTGCTTGCATGATAGCTGTTGTTATACGAGAATTCGACTAATGGCAGGTATTTATCCCAATTACCACCGAAGTCTATGACACACGAACGGAGCATGTCTTTAAGAGTACGAATCGTTCTTTCAGTCTGACCGTCGGTTTGAGGGTGGAAAGTGGTACTTAGATTTAGCGATGTACCGAGTGCCGTTTGAAATGTTTCCCACAGTCGCGAGGTAAACTGAGCGTCACGATCAGAGATGATATCACGAGGCGTCCCATGATTACAAATGATCTCGTCGGTGTAGATTCGGGCTAATCGTTCTACCTTGTAGTCTTCCCGTATCGGTAAAAAGTGAGCTGACTTAGTTAATCGATCAACCACAACCCAAATGCTGTCGTGACCTGATGACGTGTGCGGTAGCTTTGTTATAAAGTCCATAGCTATACTCTCCCACTTCCACATGGGGATCGGTGGTTGTTCGAGTAAGCCAGAGGGCCTTTGATGTTCAGCCTTGACTCTTGCACAAGTTAGGCATTTTCCAACATAGAGAGCAATATCCCTTTTCATGCCCGGCCACCAGTACCTATAGCGGAGGTCCTGGTACATTTTGTCGGCACCGGGATGAATAGAGTACCGGGATTTGTGGGCTTCGTCCATCAGAATCTGTCGCAAATCGGTCCGGTTGGGGATCCAAATTCGGTCCAGAAAGTGGAATATCCCATTCGACTTGCTCACAAGCTGGGCTCCATCGTGGTAGATTCTTTCTTTCTTCAAAGTGCGTTCGTTAAAACACGCATGCTGAGCTTCGCGGATGAGGGTCTCGAGGTCGTGTTGGGCTTGAACATTACGAGTGCTAAGCAGATAACTCCGTCTGCTGAGTGCGTCGGCAACAACATTTGCCTTGCCTGGGTGATAACGAATCTCACAGTCGTAATCGTTGAGAAGTTCTACCCATCGGCGTTGACGCATATTAAGTTCCTTCTGATTAAAGATATGCTGTAGGCTCCTATGATCGGTGAAGATCGTACACTTGGTACCGTATAGGTAGTGTCACCAAATCTTTAACGTAAAAACAACTGCGCCTAGCTCGAGATCATGGGTTGTATAGTTCTTCTCGTGGATTTTGAGCTGACGAGATGCGTAAGCTATAACCTTGTCCCGTTGCATGAGAACACAACCAAGACCAAGGTTGGAAGCATCACAGTAGACAATGAAATCGTTGTTTCCGTCGGGTAATGTGAGAACAGGAGCATTGCAAAGCATGTGCTTGAGAGTTTGGAACGCAGACTCTTGTTCGGTTCTCCAAACAAAAGGCTTGTCCTTATGCGTGAGAGCGGTAAGCGGCACAGCGATCTTTGAGAACCCTTCAATAAATCGTCGATAATAGCCCGCTAGCCCGAGAAAAGAATGGACTTTAGACGGGTTCTTAGGTGTAATCCAACTCTTAACAGCTTCAATCTTCGCAGGATCGACGTGAATACCTTGACTATTAACAATGTGACCCAGAAACTGAACTTCCTCCAACCAAAATTCACACTTGGAGAACTTGGCATAGAGTTGGTTCCCCTAGAGTAGCTCGAGAACCAAACGTAGATGTTGCGCGTGTTCGGTTTTTGATTTGGAATAGATCAAGACATCGTCGATGAATACGATGACGAAACGGTCGAGATATGGTTACACACGCGATTCATCAGATCCATGAAAACCGCGAGTGCGTTGGTTAAACCAAAGGGCATAACAACGAATTCGTAGTGGCCGTATCGAGTGCGAAACGCGGTTTTGGGTATATCCTCCTCTTGAATACGTAGCTGGTGATATCCTGAGCGTAGATCGATCTTCGAGAAGCACGTAGCACCTTGTAGCTGATCAAACAAATCATCGATGCGGGGTAGGGGATAGCGGTTCTTGATAGTTAACTTATTCAATTCCCGATAGTCGATGCACATCCTGAACGACCCATCCTTCTTTCTGACGAAAAGGACTGGCGCGCCCCAAGGAGAGGTGCTCGGACGAATGAAGCCATTCTCAAGTAATTCCTGGAGTTGGTTTGAGAGTTCGCGCATTTTGGATGGCGCGAGTCGGTAGGGAGCTATGGCAATAGGGTTGGCTCCAGGAATGAGGTCGATACGAAAGTCGATATCATGACTTGGCGGTAGTCCGGGAAGATCCTCTGGAAAGACATTAGGAAATTCTCGAACCACGGGAACGTCTTTCACTTCCTTCTTCTCTTTCTTTTCCTTCTCCGCTACTACAATGTTAGCCAAGAAAGCCCTGTATTTCTTGCGGAGATACTTGCTAGCTTGAACACATGACATGAGCTTGAGACTTTTCGAAGTAGTATCACCGTAAACACACAATAAATCACCATTCGTAAGCGAGAATCGGATCATCTTGTCGAAGCACCCAACTTCAGCATGGTTTTCGCGAAGAAAGTCCATGCCTACTATGACATCAAAGCTTTCGAGTTGCATCGGAATGAGGTCGATAGGGAAGATGTGATTGTTGAGCTCAAGAGTACAATCACGAAGGACAGAATTAACGACGACAGTTCTTCCGGTAGCGACTTCAACATCGAACGTCGAGGAGAGATGAGAGCGCTTACGACTAAGGAGTTTCTCGAATTCGAACGACACAAAGCAATTATCGGCTCCAGTATCAAACAAACAGGAAGCATAAATACCATTCACAAGGAACGTACCATTAACTACGTTGTTGTCGGCTTGGGCTTGACGCACGTTGATGTTGAAAGTTCGTGCGCGTGCTGCTTGTTGTTGCTGCTGCTGCTGGTGTTGCTGCTGCTGCTGAGGCTGCTGCTGCTGGGGCTCTTGTTTCACAACCCTGTTTGGGCACATGTTGGCGAAATGGTTAGGATCGCCACATGCGAAGCAGGCTCTGGCGTTGACCGCGGGTGCCGGAGGAGCTTGTTGACCCTGAGGGGCAGTGAATAGAGCTTGATGAGCAGGAGTTTGTCGAGCACGGCAGTTGGTAGTAAAATGGCCGTACATATTGCAATGAGCACAAAAACGGCAAGCAATGGCAGTCGGGTGGTGGTAGGTACAAGTAGGGCAGAGCGGGTGTGGCCCAGTGTATGCACGCTTTGCAGGCGGTGCATTTGCCACAGGCGCCGCTACTTGACGCTGTTGGGCTGGTACAGCTTGAATCGGTGCAGCAGTGATCGCACAGTTCTTGTTGCTGGAGCTGTTCTTTCTCTTGTTCTTCCTCTTATTGCTCGATGAAGTGGTGGTTTCAGCAGTTGGTGCGGCGGTAGTAGCTTGATGCAGGTGCTTTGAAGTTTTATCCCAGACACCGGCCTTGACCCGCTTGTCGTTGATTTCAGCAGCCAGTAGATAATTTTCTTCGACCGTCGTAGTCTTAGCCGCTTGAACGAAATCGGCAACACAGTCAGGCAGGGCTCGGATATACTTCTTGATTGCCATGTCTGGAGTCTTGACCTGATCGAGACAAATGATGCTGAGCTGTTTGAAGCAAGCAGTGAGCGCAACATTTTCACCATCCTTTTGCTGTATATGCCAAAATTCATCCTCTAGCTTCTGACGTTCATGAGGAGGGCAGAATTCTTCCAGCATGACTTCCTTGAGCTCGTCCCACGACAGACCGTAGGCTGCATCGTTCCCTCGCTTGTTCCTCTCGGCCGTCCACCAGTCTAGTGCATGGGACTGGAAAACGCCGGTAGCATTCAGAGTTCGGAGGTCATCGGGGAAACCACTCTGTCGTAGTGTGACCTCAATGGGATCAAACCATTGGAATAGTGCAGTAGGACCTCCCTCGCCAGTGAATTCTTTTGGCCCACACGACTTGAATTGCTTGAAATTGAAAGCCTCAGACGACTTGCTTGCGTTCTCATAAACATCACTCACAGCCTTTGCTACACTTTTAGCGATGATGGCAGCAAGGCGTTTGTCTCTCTTTTCTTGACGAGAAAGTAAGGGATGACGGGATCCATATGACATTGTCTGCAACAGACATCGTCACAGGACTCAACACATTGCATTCGAATCTCACCTCACACGTTTACTACTTACTAAAGCTTAGGAACACGCAATGTAACATGTATCACATAAAACACATAGGCACATAGTCACAGATTCATATAACACAGAAGCACATAAGCACGTAGGGCACAGAATCACAGAAGCACCTAATCAAGTAGTCACAAGAGGCGGTCAGAATACAGAAACCTATCATTCAAAGTCTGCGATTTGTGCGAATATAACGGTCTCGTCTAGTATATCGAATAGCGTAGTATAAGTGTATATCGTAGCATAGGTCGTCCATAATTTAGCGACTTGTCAACGAGGTGTAGAGTGTTGTGCGATCAGCGGGAACGAAAAGGTGTTAGATCGAAACCAGTGATATCTCAAAACGCTGACAAATAAACAAAAAAACACATAAATCACATAAATTCGACGAATCATCAGAGTCAACAGTCGTGGGCTCAAAATCGAAACACATAAAAATTGAGAAATAGATCGTCTGCGGCTGTTAGACATTGACTAACCAAAGTGGTTCGACTATTCACAAGGACTTGTCGTGCACATTTGACCTTTGGGGCAGTGCCTTTGCCTTGATTCTTGGGCATTGGGCACGCATCCACTAGTCATATCGTGACTTCAGATCGTTGGAGTCCTTCGAGACTTTGGTGAGAGTTTTTGTAAAACCAAATTGAGTCAGGAATAGCTATCAAGGTTCGGGTTTCACCCCTGACTTAACAACTTTTGCTCCTGAGCTTTAATAAAATAGAGGAGATTATTCATCAAAATATGTATTTCACTCCTGATTTGGCATAATTCTCCTTGTTTGTAGATAAAAATGCGGGTTGATTAAACAACTTTAGTCTAGAGTTTGCGGTTTTCACACCTAATCTCGACTTTATCGCCCATTCGTAATTGAAAAATTCGAGTGCAGTGATAGTGTAGCATAAGCGGGAATAGTGAGAAGTAAGCTCGTACTTAATCCCTACTGGATGTACTCAAGTTTGTCTGTTGGTTCCTAACTATAGACTAGGTATCTAAGACATCGACCCGGACTAGGTCGTGTCTTGCCTAATTCCCTATAGTTATGGCTCTGATACCAATCTGTCACACCCCAACCGATGGCGGAATCATCGGGGCATGGCACTGAGCGAAACAGATTGTCCAGAAGTTTCCATAACAATTATCATTACCATTCAATTATATAACATGTCCCATACCATGTCTCAAACAGTAAACAAATTATTACAGATAAAAACTAGGCAAATAATTCTGTTCCGACAACTCAGATTTAAATAGAGCAATTGTTTACCTGCTCCTAGAGACCCTTGATTCATTTACTACAGACAACTATTTGTTGGGCTCTAAAGCTTTATTCTAGCTTCACCTTCCTACCAGGTGTGCATCCTAAGCACCTGTCACATACGTTAAAATAAAGTCAATACATATAATGTAAAGGTGAGCATACAAGTTTGATAATAGCATATAGAGTTCGAATTCGTTTACGCATAACCAGCACGTACACATAGTGAAATGAAGCACGTTAGTTATCGACATAGATCCATCGATACCAATGACTGCGGGTTGACTGCCTGAGGCAGTTCGCAATACATGATTACCACCGTAATCCATGCAAGTAATTGTCCTTAACAACCCCCGTGTGAACGGGTGCTGAGTCCAAACTATAGTACTATCGTTGCTAAGGCAGGTAGACAACATTCCATGTGTAAACATAACAAACAAGCATTCATAAGCCACGTATAACATGCATTAACGGTTAGCGTTCAAATAGTATTAAGTAGTGTGTTTGATGTGATTTGAATAGTTATAACGTATGTAACACCCAAAAGTGCATAAAGCAAAAAAAAAGGGATCGAGTATACTCACAGCGGGTGATGGATTGAAGGGAGCGCTTAGCGAGTAAGTTTAGCCTGAATAGTTTGATAGCATAACCATAAGTGACGCGTAAAACGAAAAAAAACAAGTGTTGGAGAGTCGGACAGCTGGTCGATCGGTCGGTAGTTCGATCGGGCGGCTGACCGTTCGGTTGACAGTCCGCTCGGACCGCTGTCCGGTCGGTCGGTAGGCTGATCGGATGGTTGTTCGAGTGGATTATTTCTTCCTTTGAGAAGGATGTGTTTGTGTATGATGGTTTGACTTTTGAAGTTTTTGTTGTAGCATTTGAAAACATTGAAGTACCTTTACTCTTCAGGTCGGTCGATCGGACGGCTGTTCGATCGGCCGGCAACCCGATCGGTTAGGTATTTTTAGCAAGACAAGTTCTCAGCAGGGTGTCACCTGATCGGACGGCTGTTCGATCGGGTGGCACTCCTAGTGCGTCGAACATGTTGAAAAGAAATCGACTAAGTATTGAAGTATAGTATCTCATGATCCGAAGAGTAATCCGATCAGACAGTAGTCCGATCCAACAGCAGTTCGTTCAATACTAGTCTTCAAATAAATTGATTAGGTGTGGGACCATATGTTAGCCGATCGGCTGGCCAGTCGATCGGCTGACTGTCCGATCGGCTGGCCAGTCGATCGGCTGACTGTCCGATCGGCTGGCTGTCCGTTCGGACAGCAGTCCGATCGGTCAGCATCCTGACCTGATCAGCCTATTCGTCTAGCACTTGGTTGTTCAGATTGTTTGTCATTTTATTGAGGTATTTTGACAACGAGTCGAACCATAGACCCTTCGTCCTTACTTAGTTCCCCTGGTCGGACATGAATCACCCAAATCCGGCCGGTGAGCTATTCGGAACAGAGTTTAACGTTTAACCCGAAATCGGTTAACCTCGTGGATAGAATCCGGATCTTGAGCCATGCAACCACCGGAGTGATTTGTAAGTCGGCACAAGCTCCGTTTCTATCGGTTTGAAGGCATTGAGTGTAAAAGAGTTGAAAGAAAGTTGGAAAATCCATCTTTCAATCCTTTTCACCGTGTATATGTTTAGATCTATGAAAGATCTTTGTTTGTTTATGTGGAAATCGGCTAGATCCAAGTTATTCTTGGTGGATTGAGGCCAAAATATGAAGTTCTTCAGGAACCCATGATGACATCATCCTAGAACACTTGAATCTTGATGATTTCACGGTTAAAAGTTAAGATTTGAAAGATAGAAAGGTGTAGGAGTGCGTGTAGATCAAGAAAGTACAAGATTTAGGATGAAATCTTACCGGAAATCGCGAGAAATCTGAGAAAAGGATGAGCTAAGCGTGCTGGTCGGACAGAGGTTTCCAAAAGTGGAAAGGATGACAATGACAGGGGTATTTATAGGATGCTAAATGAGGAAAGTGCTGGCCGATCGGCCAGGTAGCTCAATCGGACAGCCTGTCCGATCGGACAGCAGTCTGATCGGCTGGCTGTTCGATCGGCTGGTAGCCTGATCGATCAGCTGCACGTTTCGAGTGTTCGGCGCGACGATTTTTGATATTTCGATTTCGGTTGCGAGCGATTCGATTACGATAGGGTTTCCTAGTCAAATTACTTTTAATCCCAACCACTCATATCGAGCACTGTCTCGTCTCTACTTATTATCATAGTTCGATTTCGATTGTACTTCGAGTTTCAATTGATTTCCACAACATAGAAAATTTAACATGCACAAGTAACACATAAGGCACACACATACACATACAACAATAACTAAAATGCGTAGTTCGAGTTACGATTTGATGTCGATTTGATTAGCATAGTTTAATTATCGTTTCGTTAACTTTATCGCATTGTTACTTCCTATAGTTCACAGTCGTAAGTCGGTTAGATGGCGATTGAAATACGTCGATTATTGTAATTATTGACACTTACTCCACATAATACAACTAAGTTAAACACATAAAAGACATTAACTACAAGTCAAGTTGCGCGAAATCGGTTGTTGACTTTGACCTTGACTTTGACTTTGACTTCTCGAAAACACGGGGTGTTACAATCGCTGTCTTCCGTTTAGTACTTACCCTCCCAAGGAGATTTCTTTCTTTTTCTTTTAACACCGGTACCACACATATTAACATTGTGTACCTAGGGTCCGTCTGTCCATTCGTATCCTTGCCTGCCTTAGCATCCATCTTAGACTGCATTCACGGATCATCCTCTCCAAACTTTTAAGCTTACCTTGCACATATCAAACCGTTAGCTTCTTCATATGAATACATACATACACGTTTTCATTCCATTTCTACCTTTAGATCTTGATCGAGTCATGGATTGTACGGGTTCCTTATCACAAGAGCACACAGGTTTGAGTTCAAGTACCTACCCTCTCGTACTTGATTCTCTCAAACCAGGGCTCTGATACCAACTTGTAATACCCTAACACGTAATTGACAAAAGTCGCAGCGGAAATTCGTGTCATAAAATTTCTTTCATTATAATTACCTTGACATACTTTAAAATTCATTTTAAACATAACTTTTTCACATAAATACGTCCATCAGCTCATTTACTAAGTAAAAACATAATTTATGTTTACTTTATTACATTCTCAGACAGTCCCATACAATCCTTTATGTGACTTGGTCCTCGGTCTCTATTACTTGATGATTCCTCGTGACTCGTACTACCTGCGCTCACCACATAAATTTCATAACATTAGTACGCATTATAAACATACAAGATTTATTCGCGTTTACTTTTCGTTCCGTTAACTCTTTATATCCCAGCTTTCCATCTGATCATATAATCCGCAGTGAGACTTCTTTGCTATTCCTGCGTTACACTTCATTTACCAGGCACGCTATTATTATTGTCAATACTCAATTTCAATGATTACATTCGTGCATATTTTCATACATACTTATATATATGCATACGTTCACACATAACTACTTACATACATACGTACCTACATATATACGTACGTGCCTAGATACGTGCATACCTACATACATACATACATACATGCCTACATACATACCTATTACATGCCTTCACACAAACCTACATTCATGCATACATTCGTACATACTCACTTGCATACATATACATACTACCTACATACACACCTACATACATACATTCATACATACATTCATATCTTCACGTATGCCTACATACGTGCATACGCTCATATATATACCTACTTGCATACATCCAAACATACTTTCATCCATACATACAACTTATATTCATACATACATACATACATACCTTCATACGTATCTACACTTTCTAAAACAAGGAATAAATTAGTCATTCTTAGTTTATACGCGTTTAAAAACGGTCCAGACGGGTTCGCATTGCATATATTAATAATATATATTTTTTTCTAAAATCTGGAGTCCGTGGCATAGCGCCACCACCCTATATGATCAGAAAGTTCGCAGCTGTTGCTGCATATTCCCAGCATAACTCAGTTTTACGGAAACGAGCATAACTTTCTCGTTTTTGATCCGTTTTACCCGATTCTTTTTCCTACGCGTCTGTAATATAATTCTCTATCACATGGAGTGAAAATCCAATATTTGGACTACCGAAATTTATGAATTTTAAGCCTTCGGCATATTACCCTTTTACCAAATTTTGACCCGTTCATGTATTTATCAACATAACTTGTTTGTTTGACCATAACTTCTTATGAACCTAATAATATCAATGACGTCTATCATAAAAGATTAAATTCTTGGATGTCTTGCATCCTCTTTACCCATTTTCGCTCAAAAGCTTACTTTGACCCGTTAAAGGTATTTGCGCGTTTTAAGGTCCTTAGCTCACGAAATTCATACTTCTCGCTTTCCTAGTTTTCCAAAACATTCACTTAATCAAATAGCTTGTTTTTAATCAACTTTTAAGACCGTTTGCCCGATTTACCCATCAAGGGCGTTTTTGTCAACTTTGTTCCATCCTTTACTACAAAGGACTTCCTTAAACATTTGACTAATCCCGCGACTTAACTACAACTCTAATCGCACACACCTGGCTCGGATCAAAGCTATGACCCCTTTTAATACTTCATGCGCTAAATGGCTAATTAACGGCAACATAATTCCTTTCGCTATTCATCCTGTGAATTCATAACTCTTGAAAATACAATCATTAGTCGACATCGTCAAATGGTGATAGCTTCACCATTTGACCCGTTAAGTCTAAATGTCCATTCGTCCTTGTGTGGTTGTAATTATTCCTTACCCCTTTCTTGAATCTTTGTTCTTTCGTTAACTCGTAACCAAAATTACCGTTATACCCTTTTTACCCTTTTTAACCATCAAACTTAGTTTCTTATCATAACCACATGTTCCGACCCGTATTAAAACTTGTCGGAACGTCATACTTCATATATTAAATTTATCATGTTCTTAATCTATACGATGCATAGAAATTCTACAAAAAAAGTGTAAGCTTTACTTACCTCTCATCCAAATATGCTTCCCGTGCACATAAGTCCCATTTGACCCGCTTCTTTGCCAAGCTTCCATGTCGCTTATCAAGCATCAACTATCATATATCATTCTTAAGATAGTTAGCTTGTTCATCATTCATCAAATCCTTTTTATCACACGGATCTTATATTAAGTTTATCATTTAACCTTAAAACATGCTAATCCATCATTTCTTATCCAATTTCTTTAAACATACTTACACATATATGATTTTCGACATTATTAACATAAGCATATCATTACTTCTATCATATCATCAAAAACCCACTTCATAACTACTTTGTTAATCACTTACAAGTGATCTAATATTAAGTTCTTCATAATTTCATCATACTTTTGATGTGTGTACTACCTCCTAAGCATAGTGTACAACTAATTCATGCATATCCTTCTAATCTCATTCATAATTCAACAAATTCCTCCTTCTAATCAACATAAATCATTCATGCATAAACATCAAACATACTAGTATCACATTTCTTTCAATTCCTCTAACAAGAATCCATCATACAAATCAAAATACATCAATATTAAGCAAGAATTGGACATGGGTGACCATTCAAGTCGTTATCATCACCATAATCAACGGGTTTCATCTCTAAACATCAAATTAGCCTAAATCATGCATAACCCATGTTCAATATGATGATTCTAACACACACCCATTCTCAATTTCATACAATTTCGCAATTTACATCATAACCCACTTCGTGAAAGATCACCAATCTAACTTTTAAGACATACCTTACGATCCCCTTGTGAAGGTGATCATTAATCCGTGTTTATTCATGAATTTAAGCATCATTTAGCCTTTCAATTTGATGAAAATGATGAAGTTAGGGTTCTTGGCTCCATGGGAGTCTCCTGCTCGATCTAGAACACACACGAAGTGTGTGTTTTGTGTGTGTTAACTTTCATAAATAAAACCCATCTTTCCATCTTAACAGTTTTGGTCCCTCAATTTCGTTTTGATTGCGTACGGGACTAAAAACTTATCATCTTATTACTTATATACATGACACCACTAGGCTAGTTTATTCCTAGTTATTTTATTTATGGGTTCACTTTTACTACTAACGGTACTTTACCCATTCCTTTATCTTAACCGGATTCTAAATTACCAAGCCCGTTTTTGGGGTGTTACAACTAACTACTAACATATTTGACTACATGTGACTTATGCTTGTAATAAATGGATTAACCAGGTTGAGCCCGTCTAGACACGTTTTTAACCATATCATTAACGTGTTAACCTGTTTATGATCCAAACCTTTTTAACGTAAACACTAACCAATTTAACTTCATGTTATTCTATGTTAACAGATGGTTTCATAAAGTGACTACCTACGCTAACTCTTTGCTCTTTGTAAAGTTAACTTTTTAAGACCACCCGTAGTGATGGCCTTTTTCGGCGTTTTCCCCCCAAACACGTCCGTCCCCCACCCCCCATGGCGTTTTCCGGCGTTATTTCGCAACCCCCATCCAGCGTGATTTGAAACACGCTCAAATGTGCCTCTCTTCAAATTGTTTGGCCAATGAGATTATTCGATGTCAAATACGATTAATTTTAAATTAAAAAAAGAAGAAAATAATAATTGGGTAATCATTGATGGGGCATTATTGGGCATTATCCCACTACGCCCATTTGTGAAAAAAACGTCTATAATGCCCCTTTACTGACTAGGATGATACGTTTCGCACAATGCCCATAGGTAAGGGCATTATTCATGTGTACCTAACACATGTTCTAACAATAATCACCAAGTTAGATTTATTTATAAAAACAATATATTATTATCACTAACAAAAAAATAATGTTATTACACTAACAACATAAATCTAATTTTAAAAACCCTTTCCATATCATACGTCTGTTGTGCAGCTTGTACGTCTCCAACAAACTTTTCCGGCGACGGTTACCGCCGCTGTTCATCTCTTCCGGCGATCCGCTTTACACTCCGTACGTAACCCTAACTCACCTAAATACTTCCTTACGTACATTAATCGCATTTTATAAGTACACTTGTTCCGGCGACTGTATAGTATAGTTAATCGCAATAAGCAAACAAAATTACAGTATATAATTATTAAGTTTGAATTCATCGGAGATCATTTGTGCTTCATTATCTACATTGATCAGCGAAATGATGACGTCATCGACATCCATTGATGACTTCAGCATAATAGACCTTTGTTTTTATGGTTGAAACCCTAGCTCCGGCGACTGTAGAGTAGCAATAAACAAGCAAAATTACAGTAGAATTAGGTTTAAGTTACTAGAAATCAATTGTGTCTCATTATGTAACAAGTTACGTTGATTAGCGAAATGATGACGTCACCGGCATCCATTGATGACCTCAGCACAGACCTTTGTTTTTGTGGTTGAAAGTTGAAAACCATAGCTCCGGCGACTGTAGAGTAGCAATAAACAAACAGAATTACATATAAAGAAGAATTACATATAAAGAAGAATTACGTTTGAAGTTATTTATTATTTGAACTTATTTGTGTTTGATTATGTAACAAGGTACATTGATTAGCGAAATGGTGACGTCACCAACAACCATTGATGACCTCAGCATAGACCTTCTTGGAAACATAGTTTCCAGACTTCACTCGGTTGATTTCGCCTCTGCCGATTGCGTTAGCCGCTCCTGGAACCGTGCTTGTTGCCGTGTCCTTTGTCGCCCGAAGCTCTCCTCCGCCTGCTCCTTCAATTCTGACCTCCAGGTAATTTTACAGTTTTATTAGTCTATTTGTTATGAAATAAATAGTAGTCATGATAGTTAGGGGCCATTGTTTGTAAGTTGAAGGTTATGCTGTAACAGTGTCAAGTTAGTTAGGTCATTGAATGGTAGTTAGGGATATTAGCGAATGAATACGTAGTTCTCCTCTCTCTCTAGTCTTCTTCTTTCTCATAATTGAACCATATCCACCATTTTGATGCCCTAATTTTCATCAGGTTGCTGTAGAAGGCGTGGTGAATAAAGTACTATCGGAGCTAATCCGTCCACATTTTGCCATTGTTTCTGTTGGTCTTCGTGTCGATTTGCCAGAGGCTCGCCGACTGGTATGTTATTTGGACTTTAAAATTAGTATGATTTCCATGAAATGCATTGTAAGTTTCATGAACGAATTGCAGATTACTGCAAGATTAAGCTCTAAGATTCCTATTGTTCTCTCCACCTCCTTTGGAGTTATCGGAAGGGATGTGAATTCTGATGAATTCGTAGAGGTTTACTCTGTTTTCTACTTAAATATTTTGCTTTTCTTTAACATTAAGAAAATCATGATTCAAATAATCTGTAGACTCGGTGGAGAATGGGGAATGATCGCACTGGGAGAGGAATCATGTTAACAATTGGATTTCTACCAGGGGTCAAAGTAAATTTAATCTCACTTTCACAACGAATTGGGGTAATAAATCTCATCTTTGTGAACATGATATCAAATTTGTCATGTATCTGCAATTATATTTGTTCTTTTATAAGTATGTAACTTTGTATATACACCTGTCAGGAGCCCTTCGAGATTGACAAATTTATAACAGATATTTGGGAGTTCTCGGCTTCTAAATCAGGACGTCAATCCCCTGCTGCCATAATGATTTTCAGTGTATGTCTTATATGCTTTTCATGGTTCTTTTTCAAGATCATATTCTTGTTGTATATTTTTATACTCACCGGATTTATTAACAGCGATCTCAACAATGCATGAATGTTGTGGAAAAAATAGGTGAGTGTTGTATCTGATGAAACGCTTCATCTTGTTATGCCAACTTGGCAACTTATTATAAGTATTATTATGGTTTTGTTTCTTTTTTTTTTTAGATTATGCCATGTCGCCGGAGACTGTTATTGTTGGTGGTGGTTGCTGTTCTCTCCAATAAGCTAGTGGAAGCTCAAGGAACACTGCTGCTCTTGCCTTGGTATTTGCTAAGGACATGAACAAACCTCCAGGTAACTTCAAAACTTCACTTTTTACAGTTTTTTAATATACTTTTTTTTTTGTTTTATCACTTTTAGTTATGACTCTTTTCTTAAAAAAAATATATTTTTGAGCAGGTGTTGGAGAAACTCAATTTCATACTGTATTATCAAGTGCACTGCTACCTGTAGGCCCCACATGCAAAGTGACATCTATTAAAGAGATAACTACTCTTAAGACTAGGCTCACTGCAAGAAGAGAAGGCTCACACGAGAATCTTGATGTTTTGGCATTATTGAATCAAGTTAATGAGGAAGTATGTCATTCTTTACGTGTAGTTAGTTACACTGCTTATTGTTTTTTTGAACAAGTAGATCGGAATAACCATCTTCTACTGTATATCCTGAACTGTTCATAAATAACGACAGCTAGGACGCTGGGTCGCCACTCATGATTTCTTCATTGGGGTAATGAGAAGAAGAGAATGCTCCATTGGTCCGGAAAAAGTCGAATGGGTGACTTCTCTTGTATTCGACCACGTTCTAGAGTAAGATAACTACCAAAAGCATTCGTTTTAACTTATAAGTCAACTTTGCATGGTCAACTGGTTGTTTTAAACTAGAAACGATGCATCTCTACTTGAATACTACTTTTGAAGTTTCTTATTAATAGGTGTTTGAGATTGCTTTTTAATATAATAGTATGCGGTTTGAAAACTCGAATATCACTTTTGGATCAGCTACTCTTTAGTTGATTATTTCGCCCTAGAATAATAAGATTAGGATAATAATAGTAATAGTAATAGTAATAGTAATAGTAATAGTAATAGTAATAGTAATAATCAGAAACACATGACTGATTTCAAAACGCAGTTGTCACATTTTAATTTTAATAAGCTGCTCTTAAACCGATCACCCTGAACTGATTATTTCACCCTAAAATAATCAGATAATGAACATCTTGCTCCATTTTATCTGAAAACATCATAACCAGATAATATATATTTTAAAAATCAAAACACAACCTGAAACCTCATGTCAGGATATGTAGTTTCAATGTTTCAAGATATTGGTGAAATATGGGTTGACCTGAAACACTTCCATCCAATTTTTTAAAAATTAAGGTTTTTTTTTTTTTTTTTTTTTTTTTTGTGGAATATGATTACTAATTATATAATTTTATTTATATTATATTTCTTAGAATATGATGACCTATAAGGTTTTATGCATTAACAATACACTTTCATCCATTGTTAAAAATAAAAAAATAAATCTGTGCGAACCACTAATGGGTTAAAAAACGGCACCCCTAATTATAATCTTTTCATGCAGGGGTGATGAAGAGAGTCTGATTGTTGATGATATCGGCATCAAAAGCGGCGATACATTTCGTTTATACTGCCCAGATCCTACGACTGCTATATCTTCTACTGCCAATGCCTCTGCCTATATCAGATCTTTCAAACAAGGGAGCACCACTGGCGGTGATAAGAGGGAGGTGTTTGGCGGTTATATTTTCAGTTCTTGGAGTCGGGGTATGCGATTCTTTCTCCAACCAGACAATGACAGCTCACCGTTTCGGGACAACTTTCCTGGCGTGACACTTGGCGGGATGTTCTCTGTCCTGGAAATTGGGCGTGGCGATTCAACTCTCTATGTTAAAGAATCTGAAGAACAAAATTCGGCGCGTTGTTGTGTGCATGAGTGCAGTGATGTCTATTTGATCATGTCTTACACTTCATAGAAAAAGAAGCATGCTACTTTTGTGTTTGGACTTTGGTGTGTTTTTTCTATTGGTTGAGTTTGTGTAACTGGGATTGAACAAAGTTTCAAACATTGTCCGTTTTTTGAGTGTTTCTACTGTTGTTTTATGTGTTAGTGTGTACGTGAGATGATTATAAGTATGTTTGGTAAAATAGTTATAACTTCATTTTAAATGCTACTTTGGTAAATACATAATAATATTTGTTTGTTTTCAGTTTTTACTGGGAAAATACAGGTGGCATGGATAATGAAGCC
The DNA here is from genome assembly GCA_030545235.1 of Helianthus tuberosus. Classification (NCBI taxonomy): domain Eukaryota; kingdom Viridiplantae; phylum Streptophyta; class Magnoliopsida; order Asterales; family Asteraceae; genus Helianthus; species Helianthus tuberosus. Next base: position 187,350,437 of record CM060370.1, read on the forward strand.
GCAAGTTCAATGATGCAGAAATTTAGGGTGGCAATAAGTATTGTTGGTTAAATCTAAATTGCGTCGTTGATGATGCATTGATAGTTCTTTTAGATATTTTTTATTGATGAAGAAACAGTAAAATCCCTTATCCTTCATCAACATTACCAGATGGGGTGGGTTCGTAGCAAGTCAAAACAGAAATACAATGATAATCAAATATTTTTCAATAAAATGCTTTTGGATGCTTATGTATTAAAAAAAGGGTAAATTACTTTTTGAGTCCCTCCTGTGTTTTACTGGTTTTAACCACTTGAGTTCAAAATCAAAATGTAACACCATGAGTCCATACAGCCACTTTTCTTAACCATTTGAGTCCAATCTTTTAACTTTGTTTGAATTTTCTGTTAGTTTTTCATTAAAAGACTAAAATACCCCTACATATTATTTTTTATTAAAATATATATTATCTCACACACTGGTTACACACACTCTCTCTCTCTCTCTCTTCCTCATCTATCTCTCTCTCACTCTCACTTCCTTATCTCTCTCTTAACCACTGACGACCACCAACGCCCCCGATATTCCCTGCAACCATTCGTTCCATCGGAACTTGTTGCGGCGAGTCATTCCGTCTGTTGATGCATGGAATGTCTGTTGACTACGTCTGCATTAAGTCTTAGGTCAAGATAGGAGCCTGGAAGTTAAGATTAAGTGTTTAATGTATAGGTTTCGCTTATATGAACATTTGTATAGGTGGTTTCGCTTTTGTGTCATTAGAGGTTTCGCTCATAGGGTTTTAAGGAGGTTTCGCTTATGTGTCATGCCGTATAAGCGAAACTACAGGGACTATATATAGTCATCAGGAGCGAAACCTGGTCATTAGGTCTGTACGTTGGAGCGGAACCTTGTCATGCTTTGTGTAACCAAACTCTGTTAAAATTGATTCAGAAAGCATAAAGAGAGAAGGAATTGAAAAGGAAAAGCTGTGTAACTTCATGTACATTGATTCCGCCTTTGTATTTGAAGATGAACGTTCTCAACTGACTGTTTAGGGTCTAAACCGGTCCAACAAGTGGTATCAGAGCTTCAGGACGAGGAGTTCATACTACTACAGCTTGATTCTACCAGATTCTCTTACTTCTACTCACTTTCTCTTATACTTTTTCGATTTGAACTGGTTCCTACGGTTGAAATGGCTTGATTTTTTAGTATAACGTGTGAAACATACAATTAACAAACCCTAGAAAGATTCAGGTTAAAACACGACTTAAAAATGGTAAAAATCAGTTGAAAACCATATTTCGCTTATTCGGACATCGAAGGTTTCGCTCGAAATTACCCTGGTTTCGCTCATACGGTAGTTTCGCTCATACGGACTTGGTATTTCGCTCATAGTGACATCTTGCTGGTTTCGCTCATACGAACAATCTAGTTTCGCTCTTACGGACATTACTAGTTTCGCTCATTTGACACTTTCGCTTATTTGTCAAGTGTGATTTCGCTTTTGTGTCACTATAGCTGATATTTCGCTTATTAGTCACTGTTGTTCAAAATTTCGAATTTTTTTTTTAAGTGTTTGCTGATTTTGCAGGTACATTCAAAATGGATGACATATTCTTGAACCCGTTTAGCGACATGTACGCATTTGCTGGAAATTCGGGAGACGATTCATCTACAAGCAACAACAATGAGAATCCGCCGAATACGAAGAAAAAGTTAACGGAAGCTTGGGAATCTGAAAGTGCCTTTGGAACCTTCAATAAACCTCCAAAGCTAATGGCTATCGAGGAATATAGTCGGTGGTCAAGAAAGTTTGAAGATTGGTTGATGGCATTTGCATTTCCTAGCTGGAAGAGTCTGAAAAACGGTTATGATCATGGAAACAAAACTGGTGAAACTTTAACATCAGCTGAGGAGATTGAATCATTTGTGGCTGAACAAAAATGTGTGGCATTGTTATTTCAGTCAGTTCGGGAAGACATAATCTCATTGATCGATTATTCAAATGCAAAAGATCTCTGGAAAAAGCTAGAAACAAAATGTTTAGGAAGTTCGGAAATTGTGAAAAACGAAAGAAAACTTCTTAGAAAAGAGTTTGATCTTTTTGGATGTTTAAAGAACGAGTCAGTTTGTAAAATGATAGAAAGGTTTGGTCATCTGAAGCTGGAATTAGCAAGACATGATATCAGATATCCTGAGGATGAGCTTATCGACAAATTGTTTGATTCATTTCCAGACGAGATGGATTGGAGATATTATGCGCTGATGCTGAAGAATACCATCAAGGCACCAGAAAAGTTGACTTTAGATTTTTTGATTGAGAAACTCGAGAGTCACGAGCTGGAACTAAAGAAGACATTCAAAGTCAATCACTCATCTTATCAACAGAATTTGGATTTGTATTATCCAAAGAGCATGATGCCAAAAGCAACTTCTCCCAAGACTGCTTTTTCTGCTAAGAATGTGTCCACAGCAAGCAAAGAAAGTCAAAGTGGTCAAAGCAGTGGAAATCACAGTGGTTATCACAGTGGATCTTCATCATCTGCAAGTCATTCTGATGCAAAGAATCGTTTTCAATGTAACATCGCAATAGACTTAAAGAATGCTCAGAATTTTGACGAGGAGTCTGCTAAACAACAGATGATCTTTCTAGCATCTGTGTTGGAATCGTATGAAGGATTAGTAGCAGGGAAGATAGGCAACACCAACTTGACGAAAGAAGATTATGATCAGATAGATCCGGAGGAAATGGAGCTGATCGACATTCGTTGGTGTATGGCCAGTGCTGTTCGTCGAGCACAGCGTTTCATGGAAATTACCGGCAGAAAAACAATCGGTGGTCCATCTACCAAGCTGGGGTTCGATAAGTCCAAGGTGACGTGCTTCAAGTGTAAGCAGAAAGGTCACTTCAAGCGAGAATGCAGAAACGCATATGCTGATGAGTCGGAGAACCCTTTCAGAGAGGATTTCTACAAGAAGGCAATATATCACCAGAATAAATTTGAGCCGCCTAGATTGAAGCAGGTTGAAGACAACAAAGAGAAATCTAGAGCTCTTGCGGTGATTTATGATGATGAAGGGTATGATTGGAGTCAAGATGTTCTACCTGAGGAAGATGCGGTTGGTTACGCTTTCATGGCAAAGAATGAACCTATTCCGTGGAAAGACAACAGAACTGAAGAGCAGAAGTATAAATACAGGAAAATGATGGCTGAAAACAGGATAATTAGAATATCCGGTATCTATTTGGAAGCTAGGAGAGCAAATAGATGGGATCCGGACAGAGAGTGTTATCTTGATGAATATGGAAATATTGCAGTCGATGACAAAACTCTTGATCTGGAAGCCATAATCAAGGAGTTCAAAGATGAGGATGATTATTGGCAGAATAAATGGTGGGGAACTGGAGACGAGAAAGAGAAAGAAGAGAAAGAGAAGAAGGAGAAAGAAGAGATAGAGAAGTCAAAGAAAGTTGACACTGGGGTTATGACACAACGCAGGAGTTAACTGCTGAAAACTTTGGAAAAATGGCTGACAAAGTGCTGGCTGCTAAGGCACTTGAGGTAGACTCGAACTCCGTGTCTGAGTCAAAAAGCCAGGTCAGTTCAAACTTGTCAACAAATGTGTCAGGTAAGAAAATTGATGGAAATGTTGATTGCAAAAATTGCATCAAAGAGTGCAAATTTTGTAATACAGTCACGTATCTCAACGGTAAGAAAGTTGAAGATCTGACAACAAAAGTCAGAAGTGTTGAGAATCAAATTCTTGATCGTGACAAAAGAGTTAAAGCTTCAACTGAACGGATAAAAGAATTAACTAACCAAATTGAAAATGATAAAATTGATCATGAAAGAGTTAAAAAGGAAAATGAAAAGTTAATTCTTGAAAACCGTCAGATTTCTGAGAAGTTTGAAAAACTCAAAAGCACAATGAAAGATAATGATGATCGAAATGGTAAAACTTATAAAGAAAACGTTCAACTAAAAGCAGTGCTTAGAGTAAAAGAAGAATCAATCAATCAACAACTGGATGAAATCGCTAAACTGAAACTTAAATTTCAAGAGGCTGAAATTGAAAACGAGCGAATCCAGTTGAAGCTTAACAGCTACAGCTCCGCAAGCTTTGTTTAGCAACACATTATTCCCAAACCCATCGGGAAAGACAAAGCAGGCGAAGATGTGTACTCTGATGGAACTGGGGTGGGTTTTCATCAAGTTCCACCACCTGTTCTTGATAACTACACGAAAAAGCAATCAGGGTTGGTTGAAATTGAAGAAGAAAGTGAAATGAATCTTCCGGATTCAATTGATGTCACGTTCACATCTTCCAATGATGATAGTGTCCAAAATGATATTGTAAAAGGTGTTGTTGAAAATGTGCTAAAAACGGATAGTGACACTACTGAGGAAGATGGGTGTTTCTTGGACAATTACATTCCGAAACAAAAGTCCAAGAACAACTTAAATGAAGAATCAAATCTTGTCATGTACAAGATGTTGGGTTCAGATAAGTTGTTTTCGGATTCTGAGTTTCCAATTGAGAATGTTAATATGAACAAATTGACAAATGTGTTCAAGTTGGTCGAAGTTGAGTTGTCAGAAGTGAACAATCTGAGTCAAACAAAGAGAAAAATGAGTTTTGAGAAAGATAAATCATATTACAAGAAATCTGTTAATCCATCACGTTTTTATAATAACAATCGAAATAACTGGTCGGGTGGTTATCAGGGAGGTAGGAATTATTAGAAAAGAAATGTTCCAAACAAGAGGTTTGCTGAAAAGAAAAAGTTTGTGAACAGTTCGAGTTCACTTGCTGATGAAGAGAAAGAAATTTTTTCAAAATCAAATCAAGAATTCTTTGAGAAAAGAGCTTCACAGTCTCAGTCTGAAGGCACAAGTCGAATTGTTGATACTCGAACATGTTTCAGATGTAATCAAGTTGGTCACATTGCACGAAAGTGTACCAACGTGAAGCCTAAGACTGAAACTGTGAAGATTCAACAGAAGAAAGTTGATGAGAAGGGTAAAGCACAAATCGTTGTTGAGAAAAAGAGTGTGAAAAATGACAACACCAAAGTGAAAAATGAACCCGTAAAGAAAGTGGTAACTAAAAATGACAAATTTTACAAGCGGGTTGCATTATCTCAACAAGTTTGGAAACTAAAAACTGAGAAAAAGATTTCACCTTCTGAGGATTCAATTCAAATTGATTATGATGCAAATTTTCCACCTCTTAAGGCTGAAAACTTCAAAATTCAAATTGCGAGAGTCAAGGTTACACCTAAGGCTGGTGAGGCCTGGGTGGACTCCATGTTCGACTAAACAGTTTGAATTACCGGAGCTTCCTTGATCGCGAAGCATGAATCAGCATCTTTATTAAAGTTTAAGTCAAAGTTTGTTATGTGCAGGAACTTCCAAAACTTGTATCCAGATGGATCATGGATAGTGGAGCTTCAAGACATATGACAGGGAAGACTGCGTTGCTGTATGATGTGAGAAATATCAATGGTGGTTACGTAGGTTTTGTGGGTAATCAAGGAGGAAGGATTATAGGTGAAGGAACGTTATCCAACGGGATTGTGACGTTTGAAAGAGTTAATTACATTGCTGAGCTGGAGAACAATCTGCTGAGTATCTCCCAGATCTGTGACAGGATGTATACTACTCACTTCACTGATAAAGAATGTTTGATCTTGAAACCAGGATTTATTATCCCTGAGGAATGGATTATCATGAGGGCACCAAGAGTTAATGATCTGTACGTGTTGGACATGAGCGTTGCTACTACAACCACGGGTCAAGCTCATTGTTTTGTGTCCAGAGCAACTGAGAAAGAATCGAGATTGTGGCACCGCAAGATGGGGCATATTCACCTAAGGAAGATGAATCACTTGGTGCACAATGATTTGGTTCTTGGAGTTCATGTCAAAGGTTTTCATCTGGAAGGGGAGTGCATTAGCTGTGTTAAAGGCAAGCAGAAGAAAAAGTCACACCCTACAAAGCAAGTCAATTCAGTTTCGAGACCTCTGGAAAGACTTCACATGGATTTGTTTGGTCCTGTGAATGTCAAAAGTATTACAGGAGATTACTACTGTTTGGTCGTTACTGATGATTATTCCAGATTTTCGTGGGTTTCTTTCTTGAAGACGAAAGACGAAACGTTTGACAGTTTGATGGCGTTGTTCAAAAAGATTGAGAATCTGTACCAACGGCGTATCAAAAGAATTCGAAGTGATAATGGTACTGAATTCAAGAACAGTAAGATGGAAGAATTTTGTGATGAAAGAGGTTTATTGCATGAGTTTAGTGCTCCGTACACTCCGCAGCAGAATGGAGTCGCAGAACCGGACACTAATCGAGACGGCTAGAACTATGCTCGCAGATTCAAAGTTACCGATAAATTTTTGGGCATAAGCTGTTTCTGCCGCATGCTATACGCTCAACAGGGTTCTCACTGTCAAGAAGTTCAACAAAACATGCTTTGAGCTAATCAATAACCGCAAACCGAATTTGAAGTATCTAGAACCGTTCGGGTCACCCTGTACTGTTATAGAGCCTTATGGAAAGTTTGGTCCGAAGTGCATTGAGGGAATATTTGTTGGTTATGCAAATCCGATGCGACGTGTATTCGTTCCAAGTGAGAAGCGGATTATTGAAGCTGGAAATGTTGAATGTCAAGGTTATACTATGCCGCCACAAAATCCTGGAGATTCATGGCGTTATCATTATGACAAACTGTGGGATTCGTTTGACATGAGAGAAGAATCAGAGGAAGATGAAGATTTCTTTGATGAGTTGGATATTTTGCGCGAATACGAGTCACAGCAAAGGTTCCCAGCTGAGTATTTGAGGCGACCACGGGAAACTTCAAATGACGATGAAGCAGGTCCGAGTAATGTTGGTGAACATGATGATGTCCAACAGAATGAAGTTGCTCAGGATAATCAGTCGGATCAGAATGATAATCTAGAAGCTGAAAACATGCCAGTCTTTAATCATGGTGATTCAGATTCTGAGGGGGAGCAAATTCAGATTTCAAGTCAAACAAACCCAGTTAGTGAACAAGGTGCAAATCAGAATGTTACTAATCTGGAGGGTAATGTAGATGTTCCAAGTGAAGTGATGCCGTGAACTTTTTCATATAATCCAGAGGAATTGATCATAGGAGAATTGCAGACAGGCGTTCGCACTCGAAGACAGATTGATAAAGGGCTTACATGTTTTTATACAAAAGTTGCTCCTTTGCAAACTGAATTCTCATTGAGTTGTTTTATCTCGCAGGTTGAACCAAGAACTTACAAAGAGGCGCTTACTGAAGATTCTTGGGTCAATGCAATGCAGGAGGAACTGAGTCAATTCAAAAAGTTGGGAGTGTGGAAGTTAGTGGATTTGCCAGATGGTTATAGAAAAATCAATACAAAATGGGTATTTAAGTGTAAGAGAGACGACAGAGGAGTTGTTGTAAGGAACAAAGCTCGACTCGTTGTTCAGGGCTTTAGTCAACAGGAGGGGATTGATTTTACAGAAGTCTATGCTCCTGTAGCACGACTAGAGGCAATCAGAATTTTTCTTGCATTTGCGTCTTGGAAGAACTTCAAAGTATATCAGCTAGATGTAAAATCGGCGTTTCTTTATGGGAAGGTCAAAGAGGAGGTTTATGTCGGTCAGCCGCCGGGCTTTACTGACCCAATCCACAAAAACAAGGTCTATTTATTGGACAAAGCGCTGTATGGTTTACACCAGGCCCCGAGAGCTTGGTACGAGACTTTGTCTCAACACCTACTAGCCAACAAGTTCATTCGTGGAAAAGTGGATGCCACTCTCTTCACTAAAGAGGTCGACGGTCATCTTCTGATAGTACAGATTTATGTGGACGACATAATTTTTGGGTCAACGAATGAAAGTCTGTGCAAAGATTTTGAATCAGTGATGAAGCAAAAATTCGAAATGTCATCAATGGGGGAGATGAAATTCTTTCTGGGTCTACAAGTTGAACAACTACCTGAGGGAATTTTCATTCATCAGACGAAGTACGTTCATGATATTCTAGAGAAATTTGGGATGTCAAGTTCTACTCCAGCTGCTACCCCACTTGCAACAAATCATGGGATTCACCCAGATCTCACCGGAGATAGGGCTGATGAAACATTCTACCGTTCCATGATAGGTTCTTTGATGTACTTAACTGCTTCACGTCCTGATATCATGTACCCAACGTGCCTCGCAGCAAGATATCAATCTAACCCGAGAGCTTCGCATATGATCATTGTGAAGAGGATATTGCGCTACCTGAAAGGAACTCCTTCATTGGGGTTGTGGTATCCTAGGAAAGGCGATTTTACGCTCGAAGGGTATTCCGATTCAGATTTCGGATGCTGCAAAGTCAATTCCAAATCAACAACTGCAGGATGCCAGTTCTTTGGAACTAGATTGGTTACCTGGCAGTGTAAGAAACAAACGTCTGTGGCGTTATCTACATGTGAAGCGGAGTATGTTTCTGCTAGCAGTTGCTGCTCTCAGATCCTGTGGATACAGCAACAGATGCGCGACTACGGTTTGCAGTTTCTTAACACACCTCTTTTTGTTGATAATGAGGCAGCTATAAATATAACAAAGAATCCAGTACATCACGCTAAAACTAAACACATAGAAATTCATCATCACTTTATTCGTGATTGTTTCGAGAAAAAGTTGATACGAATTGAGAAAATCCACACTGACGAACAGAAAGCTGATTTACATACCAAAGCTTTTGATAAAAATCGGTTTAAATATTTGTTAAAACTGAATGGTATGAAGCTTCTTTTGGTGTTGGATGGAATTATTGGCGTTGATGAGAGTACTGTTGCGGATGAAGACGAAAAACAATCTGCAATGGTTTGTCGATTTTTTACTTGTTTTGGTATTTAGGGGGAGTAGTAGATGTATATAGGTATATTTTCAGAAAATACAAAAACAGTAAAAAATGTAAAAATACAAAAACAATATAAAATCTGAAAAAGAGCTTGTGTATAAAGGGAAAGTGATTGTACATCGGCTAGACAATTACAGTATGCTAAAGATTTGTAAAGTTTAAATGAGTTAAACAGTCTCACTAATGATGTGTCGATAGGTTTTTGCACATTTAGTAGATTTATTCGGGATATAAACCTAAAATTTCAAACTTGTGAAATTCGTGGGGAACACTACTTGGATATATAGGTAACCCCTGAAATCTCGTTTGAAAGGTCTCGTATTCTGATATACTAGGTTTTTATACTCAATGATGTCTGGGGTATTATTCCGGGACTTCTGCTGAATGGAAGTTCTGACCTAGTCCTTGGATAATACTTTCCTCAAATGCTTGAAACATAGCATAAACCCTCAGCATGCTGATGAAACAATAAAATTGATAGTCGCTGCTGTTGTAGCTAAAAGATCCTCTAAAGGGGACATACCGTAAAGTCGAAGCTGATATCTCTCTGCGTATACGGAAGTATCGACCTGAGATCCCTCGGCCCTCGCATTACCTAATTTATGTACAGATATCATTGTAGTATACTCACCTGTAAGACTGAATATTGGGATTCTGGATACGGGAGTATATTCAAGAGGTGGGACACATGAATGAACTAAGTTCATAATACATCTAAATCGTATCCTGATTAAATTGAAATTTGTGTGAGAATTTAAGATGGATCAGTATATCGACAATCGAGGTGAATTGTTTAAGTCTGAGTATGAAATGAAGCTTAACGGTACTTGTAATTTGTCTGAATAGCTGATATGATTCCCTGACATGCTCGCCAAAAAATTAAGTTTGTAAATAGTTTACTTTCTGCAATTTAAGTTTTCTGTATTTCATTTCTTAGTTTAGAACACTTTATAAAATCAAAAAAAGATTTTATTTCTGCTTTATTTTCCGTCAAACCAAAGTAGAGAGTTGATTGTTGGATTCTCAGATGATTGAAGCAGATGCAGGAGATTCTGGACTGAAGAATGAGGAGAGCTTATCTTGATGAAGTTTGATTTATTGATAAGTCAAAAACAAGTTCATTAACTTGATACTTGTTATTTTCAGAAAATGTGTAAATTGTTGTTTTCAAAATCAGTTTGATTCGTCAAATGATCAACCAAGGTCATTAAATTGAACTTGGTAGATTAATTGAGTGATTAGGGTCATTAACTTGGACCTGAATACTTGAGTGGATTTCTAAAACTGATTGAGTTTGTGATTTATTGTTGAAAAGATAGTTTGTAATGATTGATGTTTGAGACACAGGTTTTGGATTTCATCATTCCCACGGAAGCTAAATGTCAAAGCTTGAACCAGATCAAGACCTCAGAGTCTAGCATATTAAGAGGGGGAGTCTGTGAAAGGGGGAGTCTGGATCAACAGTCAAAGGGGAGTTTGAAGATGGAGCTAGGCTGTGATCCTAAACCTGTGAAGATAGAATGCTTATGATGTGAAGACAGAGAGTTGGAGAAAAGACTGAAGACTTGGAGCTGAAGACTTTGTCAACATCCAAGGGGGAGTCTGTTGATGCATGGAATGTCTGTTGACTACGTCTGCATTAAGTCTTAGGTCAAGATAGGAGCCTGAAAGTTAAGATTAAGTGTTTAATGTATAGGTTTCGCTTATATGAACATTTGTATAGGTGGTTTCGCTTTTGTGTCATTAGAGGTTTCGCTCATAGGGTTTTAAGGAGGTTTCGCTTATGTGTCATGCCGTATAAGCGAAACTACAGGGACTATATATAGTCATCAGGAGCGAAACCTGGTCATTAGGTCTGTACGTTGGAGCGGAACCTTGTCATGCTTTGTGTAACCAAACTCTGTTAAAATTGATTCAGAAAGCATAAAGAGAGAAGGAATTGAAAAGGAAAAGCTGTGTAACTTCATGTACATTGATTCCGCCTTTGTATTTGAAGATGAACGTTCTCAACTGACTGTTTAGGGTCTAAACCGGTCCAACACCGTCAACTCCTATGACCAGAGAGTTGGTTGGATTCGGTAGAATTGTGTCTGATGATGCATTAACTGCTTCAATATATGATGTTATGGTAAGAAAAAACCCTAAATATGTTATAAACCCTAATTTTGACTTTTTTGTTTTATAACAAATTAATCACCCGTTGACATGATTTTGGGGTAAATTGGAGATATATTTGTATGTTTAAATTGGTTGGAATGGTAGAGTTGTGTGTGGTGATGATGATGGTGCGGATGATGGTGGTGGTGCAGTGGAGATGATGGTGCTGCAGTGGTGGGGATGATGGTGGAGTGGCTGCTGAAGGCAGCGACGATGGGATGGTGGTGTTAGGGTGGTGTCGGCGGGGCTATGATGGTGAGAAAGTGTGTGTAGGTGTGTGTGTTTATATTATATTATATATATGTGTAATTTATTTTTATATATATTATATATTAAAACTTTATGCATTAAAGACTTGTACTTTATGTGTAAATGACTAAATTACCCTTGTGGTTAACAGACTTAGTGGATGGTGTTAAAAAAATTGGACTCAAATGGTTAAGAAAAGCGGTTGTAGGGATTGAAGGTGTTAAACATTTTGATTTGGACTCAAGTGGTTAAAACCAGTAAAATACAGAAACTCAAAAAGTAATTTACCCATTAAAAAATGTGGCAAATGTCACTAAACACTAAACAGTTTCCAAGTATCACCATTTTATTTTTCTGTGTATGGAGTAGAACATTCAAACATTTGCTTTACGACTCCAAGGATGCTAGAGTACTCTTAACAAATATAATCAACTTTGATTTGCCACCCCTAAGAGTAGCCTCCTGTAGGTTCGTTATCCAAAAGCCTAACAAAAGCATCAATAACTTATAGGTTCGTTATCCAAAAGCCAAAAGCCTATTATAGCCTGCCTGTTAAGGACATGAGCCAGCCCAATTTGAGCTCCCTCCTAGGTCAGGTCATACAGCTCCTACCTCTTTTAAGATAAGCTCATATTAATGCCCTCAAAAGTGCAAACTGAGATTGAGTCCACTAAGATTTTCCATTCCACCAGGCCCAATGAATATTTCCACTACTGGATAGTTTGGTCCAGGTAGAGGTGCACAAATCGGGTTTTTGTTAATACCCGGTTTCAAGTATGGAACCGGTTCCAGGTATGATTGGGTATTGGAAAATCGGGTATTAAGAGAAACCGGGTAGGGTTCGGGTACATGTATTAAAGAGAAAAGTCATACCCTATGTACTCGGGTAGGGTATAATCGGGTTCGGGTACAATCGGCTATTGGAACCGGGTAGGATCCGGGTATTAACACCCGATTTTAGAAAATACTTTTTTTTTTAATTTTACATAAAAGTAAATGTTTTTAGAAATTAAATTTGGTTTGTAATTTGTAAAAGTAATTAAAAACAAATTACAATAACATAAATTCACTCAAATACAAATTATTTAAATATAAAAATTGCAAAATAAACATAAAAATATACCTTAAAAATTTGGGTATTCTATCGAGTATTAAAAAAACCGTTATCGGGTATTGGGTATGACCGGTTCCGGGTATAAATCAGGTACGGTTTCGGTTACGGGTATTGAGCTCAAAGTGTATACCCTATCCAGTGGCGGACCCAAGATTTTTTTCCAATGGGGTCCTGTTTTTTTCGATACTCGGATTTTTTACACCCAAACGATAGAATTTTCGAGTCGGTCATCATTTGGGTCGGGTCAGGATGATTTATTGAGCTTGGAACCTTTAAAAAAAGATAAATAAGTAACAAAAAACACGTCTAAGCATAAAGGCAGAAATTGAGTAAATCAAAAGAGTTGAAGTGTTTATATTAGATTAAAATTATGCCTGCTAATTGATAGTGTATCACACAATTTACATCCTATGTTTAGTAATAATAATGGTGGTTTAATTTCAACACAATTACATATTCATAGAATATGCTGGTCATTCATTTTAACATTTTAATAGTGTATTTGTTGTTTTTATTGTCAATTTTGTTTTAAAAACCTTTGTTTTCATTTGGATTAAAAATAAAAACACAAAAAACAGCTTGATTAAGGCTTGAACTTATAACCTCTTTGTTAGTAAATAAGGAATTAACCACCATAACAACTTTGCTTTTGAAACTATGGGGTCCAATTAAATATTCTTATGGGGTCCTTAAAAAAATTAATATACCAGATCTATTAAATTTTTAAAAAAGATTGGGGTCCGGGGACCCCGACCCACTCTACATGAGTCCGCCCCTGACCCTATCCATACCCTACGGGCAGGGTCAGGTCCGGTTACAGGTATACAATACCCGGGTACAAAAATAACCGGTTTCGGTTTTTTTATCGGGTCCGGTTCCGGGTACGGGTTTTTTGTGCACCTCTAGATCCAAGGGTGAGCTTGGTACCGGTACCCGAAATTCACCAAATATGGGTACTGGTACCGGTACTGAAAATGTTCAATACGGTAGGGTACCCGGTACCGCTACGAGACCGGTATTTATATGTAAAATTCGGTAAAATATAGGTACCGTACCAAACGGAACAGAAAATACCGGTACAAAAAACGCTCAAAAGTGGGTACTGAATCGGTACCGAATAAATTTCGGTACGGAAAATTCGGTACCGGTACCTAGTTAAATGCTCATCCCTAGTTTGATCCCCAAATAAATAATCGAAACTAACATTAGAATACGTAGGATGTTGTGATCAAATTCATCTCCTACTCTATGAAGTACAAGACAAATTGGATTAAACCATGGTTATGACTGAGAATGATTGTTGGATGTTATTAGTGTAGGTGGTAACTATACTCATTTACTTATGAATGGGTCGATATGACAATAATTTTGAGAAAGGGTGCGCGTCTAACACATCAAAAGTTGTCGAAAGTGTATTCCTAAACAATCTATTTAATAAAGTTATATTGTTTCATGATATTGTATTCATATACCCATTTATTTCGTCTTTAACAAAAATTTTACTATACTAAAAATGTTCATATAATTTTCCCAACACTTAATAAGGCTTTAAGCTTGAAAAAGAAAAGGATTTAATCGTCCTCTTCAAGGTGGACCCGTCCTCATTGTTGTTTGTTTAAAACTCTACCTTCAAACTCAAATATGCATCCCGAAACCCAAATCAAGTTCTTAATATGGTCTTAATAAAAGGTAAAGGCCAAATGTAATAAAAAACCAATATACTTTATACTTTCTGTTTTTTCTCATAAAAGTCTTTTCATTTTTTTTTCACTTAAAAAATCAAATACTTTCCTTATTTGTTTCATAAAAGTCTCTCAACTTTTTTTTTTTCATATAAAAAACCAACATACTTTCTTTTTTTGTCTCATAAAATTCCTCTAACCATTTTTATACACATAAACAACATACTTTCTACTCTTGTATCATACACGTCCCTTAAAATGTTAAACTTTAACAAAAAAATCTCTTAATTATGATCGGATGAAATCAAGAAAACATTATTTGACAAATTATGTTATACTTTTAACGATTTTGAATTTACACATACCATTTTATATGTTTGTTATTTTATTTTATTTTGACTTATGTCATCCACACTCGTGAATTTTATTATATTATTTTTCGAATAATATTTATTTTTATCAATTTATTGAATTTAAAATGTAAAAGAAAAGACAAACATTAAACATACAGTAAAAACTCTATAAATTAATACTCGAAAAAATTAATAATTTGTCTAGTCCCAACTTGGGACCATTACAAAATTAGATCGCAATCGATAAAATAATAAGATAATAACTTTTTTGAAATCTCAGTGTATATATATTGGTCCCAACGAAACTATAAATTAATAATTACTAAAATATTCCAAATTCTAAGATTGTCTAGTAAAAAATGATTCTATTCATTTTTTGTTTAACTTCAAATCTCTCTTGAGTTCATCTTTAAATTTCCTCATTGCACATAAGAGTTGGGACATTGTTTTCTCATATTACAACAATAAGTTGTAAAGACTGAAGAGTTGTTGCTGCTTGCAATGCACTTAAGAAATGTGCATTGAAACTTGTTTTTGTAATTTATGTTTTGGTACCATGAACTAACGTTTTGTATTAAAAACAATGAATTTGACGAATTCAATTAATTTATGAATATACATTAGACTTAGAAATTTAAAGGTCTTATGTAAAACCACTTTAAATTAATAAATTATTAATTTATCGATATAATAATATCTCGCTAAATTAATAAAAATATCTTGGTCCCAACATTATTAATTTATAGAGTTTTTACTATACTTTAGTTTACCATATATCCAATTTAAAACATTAATTCATCTAAATTCTTTTCTAACATGATATAAATAAATAAAAGAGTTAATTGCTCGGATGGTCCCTGTGGTTTCAACTTTTTTCACGTTTAGTCCCCACCTTTTGAAAATAGCAGGTATGCTCCCTATGATTTGTCATTTTGTTACTCGGATAGTGTTGGTGCATATGTCTGTTGACTTCGTCTTGTATCGAGTCATGTAATAGATAGATAGTCCAGAAAGCACGAAACTGCCAGCAAGCGCGAAAGTTCGTGAGGACTGGCCAGAAAGCATGAGTTCGTGAGGACTGGCCAGAAAGCACGAAATGTTTCGTGAGGAGTGGCACTCCTATAAATAGGAGGTCTTAGGCTTTCATTTGTAACATTCCAATTCCATTAGCGAAGCTCTGCTGAAGTGTCTCCAGGCCTTGTAATCTTGTCAAATCAATACAATAGAAATTTAAACTGATTCTAAGTGCAAATCAAGCTGAAACGAAGATCAAATCACTGAATTCCGCCTCTGATCTGATCTAGAACTCTTCTGATCGACTCATTTGATCGATTCAACGATCCTACAAGTGGTATCAGAGCTCAGGAGGAAGAGTTCTTACCGATTCAGCTTGTTTTCATCCGAAAATCTCACTTCTACTCACTTTCTTCACGTTTTTCTCAAAATTAACTGAGATTTCACCGTTAAAATGAACTGATTTTTACATATAACAAGCGAAATACTGTTTTAATCAATCCGTGAACATATTTGACCTTAATTCAACCTAAAAACTGATAAAATCATGTACTTTTGTACCGAAATCGCGTGAAAATCATCCAGTTCGTTTGAAAAGTTACTCAGGTCGCACGAATTGATCATCCACATCGCACGACATGGTCAAATCGTTTGAGTTTTTTTATCTCAGTCCGTACGAGGTGACCAAGTCGTTTGAAATCACAACAGTCATCACTTGAACAACAGTCATCAGTCCAATCAGAGTTGTTTAGATTGTAAGCCCATGTGACTTCGTATAATAGCGGCCCAATTGAATCTAATTTTGTTGCATGAGAAATGAAATTTGTCGGCCATTAATTTGATATATTGCATGAGATTCAAGATGTTGATTGATTGATTTATTATCGGCTCATATGCATCGATTTCAAAAGTCAATTTCATTAATTTTGTGTGCATCAGTGCATGTAATCAGACTTATAAACGGCCCAATCATTCTATTGCATTCAATATTAGTTGTCATATCATCACGTGACTAAAGGCTTCATGAATTGAAATTGATTGTTGTGTGTCGATTAAGTGGACATTGAGGTCCAATAGAAATCAAATTGAAATTTAATATTGCTCGTAATTTGATTCAAGAGTGCATGTGATAATGTCAGTTTGCATGTGAATATCAATGAACTACAGTTGAAGGTCCAATCAGATTCAAAGTTCACCGATTTCAAGTTGTTTGAAGATCAGGTAGCATGGATTGAATTCAGTTCGCACGAGGTGATTCAATACCAGTTCGTTTAAGTTTGAATCCAGTTCGCACGAGGTGATTCAACACCAGTTCGTTTGAAGTGACTTCGGGTCGCACGAAGTCAATCAAGTTCGCACGGATTAAATAGGTACAGTTCACACGGATTGAAGTTTTGATCTAGGTCATTTGGAACTAAACCAGATCGCACGAGGAGTTTAGATTGTTTGGTTTTTGTTCCAGGTCGTTTGGGTTTGAACCAGACCGCACGAGGTGTTTCAGTTCCCTTGGTTTGGATCAGATCGCTTGAGATTAGTTCAGGTCGCGTGGAAATCTTGTCAGTTCGCACAGTTTGAAAATCTTTCAGTTCGCACGAGTTGGTTAATTCAGATCGCACGAGTTGAACTTTAGATTGTTTGAGAGTATTGTTCCAGTTCGCACGAAGTGAAGCCAGGTCGTACGGACTGAACCAGGTCGCATCAGACTCAGATCGTTTGAAACTCAGATTGTTTGAAACTCGGCTCGTTTGAACATTGTATTTTTGTGAACTTTCGAAACCGAAACATGGAAAACGAATTCTACAACGCATTTGCTACCCCGATCACTATGGCTCAGAACGTGAACTTAGAAAATGAAATGGGCACTATGCAAAAACCGCCTAAACTTATGAACATCGAGGAGTTTAGTGGATGGGAGGAACGTTTTGAAAATTGGGTTCAAGCAAATCACTTAGAGGCTTGGGAATGTGTTGAAGAACGGTATGTTAGACCGGTTGATGAATACGGTGAGATTGTTGCGATTAAAGAGTTAGATGACAAAGAGAAAAAGAAATACAAGAGTGAAAAGATGATGATAAGTATTTTGCAACAAGCTATTAAGGAAGACATCTTGATCTTATTGCAACACAACGGAAGTGCACACTCAATGTGGAAAGCACTAAAAACGAAATTTGTTGGAAGTCAAGACATGATCAAGAACAAAAAATCGCTTTTGAAGAAAGAATTTGATCTATTTCGGGGATTGAAAACTGAAAACACCAAAATGATTATAGAAAGATATTGCAATTTGGTGGTTAACATGAAGCGATTGGATATCAAGAAAGATAGGGAATAATGGGTTGAAAAGTTGGCTGATGCATTGCCACAGGATGTTTGGGGCACGTATCTTATGATCTTGAAGAATAATGGTGAATTTTCGAATTTATCACTGAGCAAGTTTATCGAAAAACTTGAAGTTCAAGAGATGGACCAACGGAAGATGGCGAAAATGAAGAATGATAATGGTGAACAAGTGTGACGCCCTAAAACGTTTTAACCCAATTTATCGCAGCGGAAAGTACATACCTAAAATTTCTTTCATGATAATCTTTCTTTCATTTAAATACATTAATCCCTTTGTATAAATTAATCAAAAACTAACATACTTATATCAATTTAAGTGACCACAAACACACCCACGTACAATCCATGTATTGACTCGATCTTCTACCGCGTACACTTCTTGGTGAAACATCCAAAATCCTGTACGGCCTGCAGTCACCATATTCAATCAAATCATTAGCAACAGGTGACATAATATAGAAATAAATCTTAACACATGCATAGTAAGGCGTCAACATATCCTGCTTTCTCTTATACCAGCCCCTTCATAAATCCATTCCTTTACTAGCATCGAATTGCGCAGCTAACCTCCACTTTCATTGGAGACATGCCTATACTTTACATTAACTCTCAATAGAAACGGTTAGTATCATTAACTTCCCTTCATATGAACATATTCTCGAATACCCATAACTCATCTTTATGCCTAACTCATTATGTAAGTTCCCTTTCTTACCCAAACTTAATCGAATCTCTTTCTTAACCACTCCCAACTCATTTGTACTAAAACTTAACTTACAAATAACATCGATTCATATCTTCTCACACTACATTCAATAAATACCATATATCACAACTACGGTACCAAACAAAAAGGTAAGTTCGGAGTGCACTTACCTCGTGCGTCCGAGTTCAAGCATAGCTTCCGTGTTTATCCTTGGCCCGTTGCCTTTCCATGCTTGTGTCCATGTTGACATGACTCCTATCCATACATGTCATCACATTCATTATTAGCATACAATCTCACTTATCATTTTCTCCTAAGCATTTCATCAAACACTTGGTGTGCATAACACTTTCTAAGCATAATGTACAAGTGCTTAAAGCATGTTCTTCCTTATTTCATCTTATGAACCATTTCATTCAAGCAAAATCTCATAATCATAAATTCCACATCAAGTTTATCTATCTTAGTCTATCATACAACACCTTATACATCAAAAGATCACACTATAACATCTACAAGTTCATCATGATCATCATCTTCACACTCATGCAATGGGTTTCATTCTAAATCACCCAATTACTTGAAATTATTCATAACACAAGTTCTATTTGGTGTTTCTAACACCTCTACATGCTTAATTTCATACAATTTCATGGATTGATCATAACCCACTTTAAACAAGATCATCAAATCTAAGTTTTAAGACATACCTTATGATCCCCTTGTGAAGGTGATCGTTAATTCATGTTCGGTTGTGAATTTGGGCTTCGTTTAGCCTTTCAATTTGGAGCATTTGATGAAACTTAGGGTTTTGGCTCCATGGGAGCCTTCCCTGCTCGATGATGAACACACACACGATGTGTGTGTTTGTGTGTGTTGTTTACTTTTAAAACCACAACTTTCAAGTTGTTCACTTTGGTCCCTCATGTTTCGTTTTAAATTAAATAAGGCTACAACCCTTCGTTTAATACCCACGATATTAACATTCAACTAGGTTACTTATTCCTAGTAAATGTTCATTTACGGGTTCACTTTTATCCCCTAACGGTATTTTACCTGTTCCTTTATATTAACCGGGTTTAAATTACCAAACCCATTTTTGGGGTGTTACAACAAGACATTGGTCTGTATTACAAAGGAAGTACGATTGATAAAACCAACATTGCACCGAAGATCGAAACCGCATTTAATGCAAACAGTTCTTCTGGAGGGTCATCTCAAGGATCAAACAACAATAATGGATTCTCATCATATCCATCATTTGATCCAAATTTTTCAGCAACCAGTTCTAAAGCTTAAAGCTCAAACAACGGTAATGGCCAAATAATACAATGCAACATTGCATTACATCTTCAGAATGGTCAGAATTTCTCGGAAGAGGTTGCCAAAGGTCATATGTCTTTATTGGTGACCGTATTAGAGTCGTATGAGAGTTTGGTTGCAGGAAGGATCGGAAATCCTATGTTAACAAAAGAAGATTATGATCAGATTGATGCTGAGGAAATGGAGCTTATGTATATTAAGTGGTGTTTAGCGAGTGTGTTGAGAAGAGCTGAGAAGTTTAAACAGATCACTGGAAGAGATGATTTTCGTGATGCTGGAACTTCACCTTTAGGTTTTGATAAATCTAAAGTTACTTGTTTTCGTTGCAGGGAAAAGGGGCATTTTAAAAGAGAATGCACAAATCGCGAAGCAAGTGGAGCTCAAAATCCATTCGGCAACAATGATTATTATCGAAAAGCGATTTTTCATCAGCTGCATCAACAACAATCGCCACAAACTTCACATGCTAGGAAGGATCTGATTGAAGAGCCATCAAAGAAAGCTTATCTAGTTCATCAAGACGATGAAAGACTTCCAGAGGGTTTTTCTTAGGATCATTATAATCCTAACAGACCTTCAGATCCGAAAGCATTTGTCGCTGAAATTTTTGAAGATTCAACTGCTGAAGAAGAAATGGCATATGCTTATTACGAATCTCAGCAAGTCAGTCCGCAAAAGAAAGAAGAAGAAGAACCAGCTTCAAAAGAAGAAGCTTCAGAAAAAGCTCAAATCTTTGATCACTCATCAGATGAAGAGAGTGATGATGATAGTGAAGAAATTCGAAAGCTTGAATATTATCAAAAAGAATTTTCACCTGATAGATATAATTTGTATTTTGCAGGTAAAATGGAAGAGATCAAAGAAAGACAAGCTGCGAAAAAGAAGAATCATAAGGTAGCAACTGTTGAAGATAAGGTCAAACCTGAGGAAAATGTTCGAGTTGAAAAGAAGCAGGTTAAAGAAATTCCAGCTGTCAAGGTTGAGAAGGAAACTGATGCTGAAAAGATGCCTACAAAGTGTGAAAATTGTGATATTGTGAAAAGGCATAATAACAAATTGATTCATAACATGAACAGACTGAAAGAGTCTTATAATGTGTTAAACAAATCTATGAATCAATACAGCAAGTCAAGCAATGAACAAGAGATAGCCATGAAGACACTCAAAGGAGCGTTCATGACAAAGCAGAAAATCATCAATCAGTACATTGAGAAATGTGTTGAACTTGAACAAAAGTTGGAATCTCAGAGAATAGAAACTGAGAGGGTAAACAGATTATTAAAAAGCTATTCATGTGCTTCTTACGTGATTGACAGGATTTACCCTACAGTTGAAGGAATGGAAGCGTTTGCTGAAAAGAAATCTGAAGTAAAGATTACTGGTAAGAAACATAGTACCAATTATACAAAGTGTCCACCTCCGCTTGAAGAAGGATATTCTCCACGAAATCCTAATTCAGAAAGAGTAAAAAAGGCAACCAATTTAAAGTGGGAATCTGAACCTTCAGATGGATTGCCAGACAACATTGATGTCACTTTCACATCATCTGACACTGATCATGAGTCTGAGTTAATAAAGAAAGTGGTTGATCAGGTGTTGGATAAGGATGAGGAGTCAGAGTCAAATTCAGAGTCAAAGTCTGACATTTCAAGTCCAACAGTCGAAAAGGGCAAAACGGTTTACAATAAAGATTTTCTGATGTCACAAAATAATTTGAATGACGAAACATTCAAAGTAGCATATACTTTGAATGATTCCGACAAATTATATTCTGATGAAGAATTTCCAATAAGAAGTGTTAAAACTGAATTGATTAAAAAGGTTTTCAAACTAACAGAAATTAATATTTCTGAAATAAAAGATGTAAATCTTACTGAAAAACCTAAAAAGTACACTTCAAGAGTTCAACAAAGATTGAACAAGAAAAAAGGGTTATAGTTCTGGTTCGGGTTATCGAAAGAAACCAAACCATAACAGTAATTTCAAAAAGAAAGGATTGGGTTTTATTCCACCAGAAAATCATAAAAATGAGAAAATTTATAAACCAAAAACTGTTTTTGTTTCAGGGACATCTTCTGAAGAAGAAAAATAAAATTTGTTCAGGAAGCAGACAAACAAAGAATTCCTTGCTAAGAAGCAAGAAGGAATGAAGAGTGATGTTGCTCAGAAGAAGGAGACAAGAACATGTTACCAATGCAACGAAGTTGGTCACATCGCCTGGAACTGTCCAATGGCAATTCAAACAAAACAAGGAGTCTCTGAAAAATTGAAAGAAAAGATGGTTGATAATGAATCACCAACCGAACAATTTAAAGTGTTTAAAAATTCAAAATTTGAGGTTGGTGAAAGTTCAAAAAGTTTTTACAAAAGAAGAGTGAATCTAAACAACCACAAGTGGGTTGTTAAGAAATCAGATACACTTTCTGGCGATGAATTTGTTTCTTCGGAAGCAAAGGAGCCATTTTCTGGCGATGAATCTGATTCGTCAAAGTCAGAGGAGCCACAAGTTGAGCTAAAAAGTGATAATTCCGTTCCGACAATGGGTGATGCAAATTTTCCACCATTGTCAAATGGAAACTTAAAACAAAAAATTGGCAAAATTGAGATTTCAAATCAATTCTTTTCTGAAAAGAAAGAATTTAATGTTGAAAAGGCCTTTAACCCTAAAGTTCTAAATATTTTTGGAAAAATGGTTGACGGGAAAGTCAAAAGGGTAAAGGAATTCTATGAAAAGAATAAGAAAGGAATGAAAAGTGATGATGACTCGGAATCACCCAAGGACTGTCAGGCTTGGGTGAATCTCTTTAACTGAAAATCCTGACTTGCCAGAGCTCCCAAGTTGGTAATCGTGGAGCATGAATCGGCATCTTACTTTAAAAAACTTACAAGTGGTATTGTTGATAAGAACCTACAAGTGGTTAATCAAGGTCATTAAGTTGAACTTGATTTAACTATTCTTACAAATGGTTAAAGAAAATGAAAAGTGTTTTTACAAGTGGTTGAAAAAACAATGTGATGAAACCCCATGATGTGTGAAATCAACAAAACTAATTTTCCGGAAAAACCATCTTGATTAAAACAAACTTAAGTGTTTTGAAATCATAATGGGAAAATAGTTTGTTGTCAGGGGGAGTTCTGATTGTTTAAGCCAAGTGGATGGCGAATTGAAGCAATTCACATCAGTTTGTCATTTTATTTGTACAGTTTATTGTTTACATTTTCAAATTTTCCTGGAAAATCAAAAATTGAAACATATTTTTGATTTTAGGGGGAGTAAAAAATTTAGAAATTTTGAAAAATTGAAAAATCCAAAAACATGATAAAATCTAAAAACCAAAAACATTGAAAAATAAAAAAAATGAGTTTTGTTGTGAAAAAGAGGAAATGATAGTACATCAGTAGACAATCACAGTATGCTAAAGATTTGGAAAGTTTAATATGTGATAAACGGTCTCACTGATGATATGCCAGTAGATTTTTACACATTCAGTAGATTGTTTTCGAGATATAAACCTAAATATCAAATACTTACTTATCTCGTGGGGAACATCTCTCGGATATATGGGTAACCCCCGAAATCTTGTTTGAAAGACCCCTCTTTCTGAAATACTAGGTCTTTATACTCAGTGATATCTGGGGTATTATCCCGGGACTTCTGATTTTGCGGAAGCAATGGCCTAGTCCCTGTATAATACTTTTCGCTTGCTTGAAATATAAGCACTCCCTCAGCATAAAAATTGATGAAATATCGAAAAGATAAAATCAAGTGTTGTTGTAAAGAAGATCCCCAAGGGGGACACACCAAAAGTCGAACCTTCAACTCTGCAAAAAATTGAGCTCTCAAGGTTTCACAATTCACCCCTTACAGATATCATCTAGGTATACTCACCTGTAAGACTGAATATTGGGATCTGGATACGGAAGTATATTCTGAGGTGGAACACGCGAATAAGTTTAAGTTCTTTAAAACACTAATCTCGTATCTCGAAGCAGTTGAACTTTGTGTGAAAATTTAAGTGGATCAGTATACTGACAATCTAAGTGAATCGTTTAGAACTTAAAGTGTTTAAAGCTCAACGGTGCTAGTGATTTATCAAAAACTGATATGATCCTCTTACACAAACTCACAAAAATATGTCTGTAAATATTTCTTTACTACTTTTCATTAAAGAAAAAGTCCAAAAAGATTTTCAGTGTGTTTTAGCATAAAATCTTAAAAAATCAAAAAGATTTTATTTCGTCTTATTTTCGACAACTGATGTTGAAAAGCTGATTTTCAAAATTCCGAGTGCTAAACATGATGAACAAAAGGGTTGGGAGAGTTTGTTTAAAATGAAAGATGTTTTTAAAATGATCAAATGGTTCATTTATTTGAAACCAAATTTGAGTGTTACGAATTCGAGTGGTTTAGCAGAGTTTATAACTAAAATTGTTATAAATAAAAACCTTATGTTTTGGGTAGAGTATGTGCAGATAGTGAATTCCAGACTGCGATCCCAGCTTATCGAAAGGGGGAGTCTAAAGTCGTTAAAGCCAGGTTCCTGATCCTGTTGCTACGGAGAGCCAGGAGATGTTATTGAACCCGTGAGCAAGAAGAAGCTGCTGATGCTGATGAGCTTAAGGAATCAAGAGACCTGATAAAGAGAATTAGAGAGAGAATAGAGCCAGGTTGAGATTCTGGAAGAGAAAGAGAGAGATTGACGGATGCTTACAGAGAAAGATACTTTGGAAAGAGCGTGAAGACTGATCAAGACTGAAGACTCGATGTACTGAAGACTCGTCATCATCCAAGGGGGAGTTTGTTGGTGCATATGTCTGTTGACTTCGTCTTGTATCGAGTCATGTAATAGATAGATAGTCCAGAAAGCACGAAACTGCCAGAAAGCGCGAAAGTTCGTGAGGACTGGCCAGAAAGCATGAGTTCGTGAGGACTGGCCAGAAAGCACGAAATGTTTCGTGAGGAGTGGCACTCCTATAAATAGGAGGTCTTAGGCTTTCATTTGTAACATTCCAATTCCAGTAGCGAAGCTCTGCTTAAGTGTCTCCAGGCCTTGTAATCTTGTCAAATCAATACAATAGACATTTAAACTGATTCTAAGTGCAAATCAAGCTGAAACGAAGATCAAATCACTGAATTCCGCCTCTGATCTGATCTAGAACTCTTCTTATCGACTCATTTGATCGATTCAACGATCCTACAGATAGTCCCTGAGTAGATAAATGTCAGTTAGTTTGGAAATAGCATGTATGCTCCCTATGGTTTGTCATTTTGTTACTCGGATAGTCCCCAGAGTAAATGTTGGGGGACCATCCGAGTAACAAAATGACAAACCATAGGAATCATACATGCTATTTTCAAAAGGTAGGGACTAAACGTGAAAAAACGTGAAACCACAGGGACCATCCGAGCAATTAACTCTAAATAAAAAATAATAATTCACAATTTTGTTCAAATTTAACATTTGGTTTTGGGGGGACTTTTATATGCAAAAAGTTGTTTAAGGACTTTTATGAGACAAAAAGGAAATTATGTTGGTTTTTAATGAAAAAAAAAGAAAAGAAAGGAGTTTTATGATAAAAAAACAGAAAGTATATTGGTTTTTTAAACTAAATAGTAAATTTACAACATAAAATAAATTAAGCAGCAATACAGAAGTTCCAACTTACAATTTTTCATACTAACACATGGATCAAATAAATAGAAAAGGAGATTGTTATTTCCATCGTATGAAATATGGACAACATTTTGAGCTCCAGAATTTTTATGCAGTATAAGACAAGATTAAATAGCAAACACTCTGTTCATGCAAGCAATAACGCCTAGACTTTTGTTCTTGAGAATCTTTAACGTATGAGGTCAAATCACCCCGCCAAATTCCTAGGCGGCAAACTATCCCGCCAAGTGTCACGCCAGGAAAGTTGTCCAAAAACGGAGAGCAAAAAACATTTGGTTGGCCGAACAATGTCTTACCCCGATCAGAACAATTGAAAACAAGACCACCAAACACCTCACACTTATCACCGGCAGTGGCACTCTGTTGCTCGAAAGATCTTAAATGATTAGAGACATTGGCGACAGAAGATAAAGCAGCGCTGGAATCTAGGCGGTAAAAACAAAAGGTGTCGCCTCTTTTAATGCCTATACCATCAACAATCAAACTCTCTTGGTAATCCCTACATGAAAATGATCATAGTTAGCCTACAGGTGACATTTGTTGACCCATTTAATTATTAGTGGTTCGTACAGATTTTTTTTTAATTTCTTAACATATCAAGCAAAAAAGCTAGCTATTATGGAAACGGGTCAAATGGATAAAGTGGCATATAACCTTCTAGGTCATCTTGTTCAAAGAAGTAGAACATAACTAACATAATATAACTTGTAATCCTTTTTGGCACACTAATGCTTTAAAAATTGAACAAAAGTGTTTCTGGTCAACCCAAATTTCCACAAAAATTGTCAAACCTAACACGAAAGCAGCTTATCCAAAAGGGAAGATTGCGTTTTGAAATCGATTATGTCATGCAGATAATCATATTTCGAGGTTTGAACTTTATATGTAATATATTGATTATTACTACTATTATTTTAAGGGAATATAATTTTCTTATTTTCTACGCATCTATGTGCATGACAATCCACATACCAGCTAGTGTGATACCCTGCGTCCAAATACCTGAA
Organism: Helianthus tuberosus; assembly: GCA_030545235.1. Classification (NCBI taxonomy): domain Eukaryota; kingdom Viridiplantae; phylum Streptophyta; class Magnoliopsida; order Asterales; family Asteraceae; genus Helianthus; species Helianthus tuberosus. The sequence continues at coordinate 187,376,952 of CM060370.1, forward strand.
ATCGAATCACAACAGTAGTCATAAGAAATACTGAATTTTATATGGGTCGTTATGAATTACTTATAACGGATGATATTTGCAGTCGCTCAAAGAAAAATATGATATTATAAAGCGAGATGAAAATTGTTAAGTACTCTGAAACTGGGTGGAATGCAAGAGAAGTCATCCATCCGACGTTTTCCTGCCCAAAGGGGCATTTTCTTCTTTTTGTTACCCCAATGTATAACGGATAAAAGGCGGGCTGGCCTCCAAGCTGTCATTATTTATGAGCGGTTAGAATTACGCTTTGGAGATTAAAGGAGGGCAGATCGAAAGACAAAAAAGAAGAGTAAACTGTCATTTTAGTCCCTGTGGTTTTGATGGTATTTTAAGCTTGACAGAGAACACAAATATGAAGGCAAGTTTATAATTGAACACTGAAATCGTACTGAATTGATTACTGAATTGCATACATCAACTGACAATAAGCAAAGCCTTATATAGGCAACAAAAGCAACGGAAACATTAACAGACTCCTACTAAAAAGGACACCACTAAACTATAGCCGCACATGGCTTTATTCAACAAACGGAAAGCATATAACTCAGTCAATAAGAATAACGTGCATGCAATTGTGATAGTTGGTTTGACTCATTCTTCAACAGGTTTGGCCAGAAATGCCACTCTAGTCCAAATAGTTTTTTTTTACATCTGCGTTCCTAAGATTTGTAATTTTTTTTGTCATTTTCGTCCAACCCACTAACTCCGTCCAAAAATGTCAGTTAACTCGGGTATTTTGGTCGGTTTACATATATGTTTTGTTTTTGCCATTTTCATCCATAATCTATTTTACATATAAAAAATAAAAATAAAAAATTAAAACAGTTTGGGAATATAATACTCTACAAATATGATGAAGCCATGAAACCAACTTTAACCGGTTTTCATGTGCCAAATCAACATCATGCCAATGCCACAACATCAAAAGGTCAACGTGGTCAACTTACCACATGCAATGTCATCCTTTTACCGGTTGACTGCATCAGACCTTTTTAAAAGTTTGATCCTTTTTTATCAAATAATGTATTTAAAGGTATATTCATAAAATTAATAATAGAATAGGGGGCGTTTGAGTTTGCTTACTACTAATGTTTATCTCCTTATTTATTGTGATATAGTTTTCTTGAAGGTGTTTGGAAATTAGACTGTCTTGTATGATCATTTATGAGTGAACTAAGTTGTTTTGACTTTTGAATAAACAGTTTGAAGTTGCTAATTACAAACTACTTGCTTCAAAAGCAATAATCAATGTATAAACGACACGTAAAAAATAACTTACTCCCTCGTAAGCTTGATCGATAATTGTATCACCATCAAGATTCTCATGCGATCCTTCTATTCTTGCACTGAGTATAGTCGAAAGACCATTTTGAGCTTTAACAGATGTTGCTTTGTATGCACGGCTTACGGGTAACAATCCACTTGATAATATAGCATGAAATTTAATTTCTCCAATACCTGATCAAAATATTCTAAAAATTCATAACCGGTTGGACTTAACCTTAACTGAAAATTTTGAAGTTACCAGGAGGTTTGTTCCTGTCCGCAACAAATACCAAGGCAACAACACGGGCGTTTTTTTCAAAGGCGGTTATGTTCCTTGAACTTCCATTAGAATGTAAAAAACAGCTATAATCAGTATCACCAACAATGGGAGTCTCTGGTGATAGTGCATAATCTAAAATAAAGAAAAGAAACAGAGCTATCAAATTAATTAATTTAAGTCAGCATAACAAGGTGAAGTGTTTATGATACAACACTCACCCATTTTATCCACAACAGCTAGCATGTCTTCCATAGAGTATTGCTAATAAAATCCAGTGACCGTAACAACGTGCAACACAAATATAACCTCGTTAAAAGACCATGAACGTTATTTTCAGTAATGCATACACAAGTAACACAAGGAACGACTTACACCAAAGATTAATATGGCAGCAGGAGATTTACATCCAGAAACAGAAGTCGAGAACTCCCAAATGTCTGTTACGAATTTGTCAATCATGACATGATTGACATCTGGATCTAGTGGATCCTGATACATGTATATACAAACTTAAAAGGTATAAAATAAAACAAATGCGATTACATCTATTGTGTTTGATAAAGATGAGATTTATTACCCCAATTTGCAGTGTGATTGTCTTGACTTTTATCCCCGGTAGAGATCCAACGACTAACATAATTGCTCTACTTTTAGGATCATGGCTGTCGTCCCACTGAATACGTAGGTAATTGATTAATTACTTTCTCAACGTTAAAAAGAAAACAAAATATGCAAGTAGAAAACAGAGTAAACCTCTTGGAATTCATCGGAAATGGCATCTCTTCCAATGACTCCAGCGCTCCATTTGGTAATAATAGGAAATTTGGAGCCTAGTTTTGCGATAATCTGCATTTCATTCATGAAAAATGTGTTACATACATTAGATTTTAATAGAGATGAGATCGCTACCGTACCAAATAGTACCGATACCGAAATTTAATTAAATCCAAACCTAATGCCAGATCGTATATGTTCGGTCAGTACCGGCATGGTGCGGTACCATTAAAGGTCCCGAACTGGGGCGTGAAAGGGAAGCCACATCACCCTTTTCACACCCCAAACATCCTCTGTAGTTAATATCGGTGATATCGGTCCCCTAGTAAAATTTCGGTCAAAATATCGGTACCGATGTTTTCGGCGATATTGACCGATATATCACCGATATTTGACTGATATAACCGATATATCACTAAATTATTAGTGTTAAATTGCTATATATATATAAATTCAGCAAGAGATTAAAATAACCGATATCTCACCAAGATAACCTATATCTCAAATTCAGGTCCTTGACCGATATCCGATATTTTACCGCATTAACCGCATAGCAAACATCATTACACTTGAATTAAAGGGGCGCCAAAGTAGATTAGTTAGCCCGCTAAAGACGTGGGTGGGGCCCATATTTTTCCAACCAATCACACATTTCTTTTTTTTTTAGATACAAACAATGCATCAATTATTGAGGTGTAGTTAAAACCACTACACCACTGTGAAAGTGTGATTAAGCAAGTTTAACACAAACCACTACACATAGTCTAAATTCAAAACCGAATAGCATACATACCCTATATCTTCAATTTCTAATACCGAGTTTTGAAGTCAAAATAACATACAAGTTGATGAGCATCATGCAATCTGAAGAAATATCCAACATAAGCAATGGCAAAATGAGGACGAATCGGCTCCGATAGTACTTTGTTCACCACTTCTTCTACAGCAACCTAGGGCATCAATTTTTAAAAACAGTTAGTTGAATAATAATAATAATAATAATAATAATAATAATAATAATAATAATAATAATAATAATAATAATAATAATAATAATAATAATAATAATGTACTATGGGAGGGAGTAAAATTAGGGCTCGAAATAAGTAGTTACATGGAGCGAACGATTGAAGGAGCAGGAGCAGGATAGCTTGGGGCGACTAAGTATGCGACCGCAGACACGGTTCCAGGAGCGGCTGACGCAAGCAGCGGAGGCGAACGATGACGCCGGAAGTCTGGAGAATATGTTTTGAAGAAGGTCGATGCTGACGTCATCAATGGTTGTTGCGGTGGACGGTGTATCGGTAGTTGGTGATGACCGTATGCATGTCGTACACTTTCCACCCATCGTTTTTTTTTCAATGAAGGTTTAGGGTTTGCAGGTAATTTGAGGGTGGAGATGACTGATAGCTCAACGTCTAGTTTCATAACAACTCTAGTACTCTACAACTTTTGTCATTATTTTTTTTTTTCATTTTGATTGATCAAAGTGAAAGAGTAAACTGCAATTTTACCTCATAGGTTTAAGATAATTGGCACTCTGACCCCTTTTATAGAAATAATTGCAATTTCACCCCCCCAACGTTGTTGTTATGTCACACAATTACCTCCTAGCGTCAAATAAGTTAACAGATCTGTTAACTGGAATGTGAAATGACTATCTTACCCTTTAATATTACCCCCCAACGTTGTTATGTCGCATGATTACCCCTCACTGTTAAATGACTAAATTGTCATTTCTTATTACCCCTATACTTTGTTGTAAGAAACAGTATTACCACCTGCAGTAACCAAAACCCTTCCTGTCAAAAATGTTTGACCAGCCAAAGTCAAATGATGCAGAAAGTAAGTGTAAAACCTGTTATTTGAAATGCCTAACCTGCTACAAATGCTCATTTAACCAAAACCCTTTACTAGAAACCCTTCACAAAATCAGTTTAGAATAAATACAAATGCTCATTGCCTATAAATACACACACTTCCAAAGAGAAACATTACAATCTATCCAAGGATCAGAACATGCACATTAGCTGTTTGGCTGCAGCTGTATGCAAATGTATGCAAAACACATACTTAGTCACATAAGCATTCAGAACATGCTCAATTGTTGTAACACCTCGTAAAATCATGTCCAATATAATAAAGACACGTGTCATGGACTTTAAACGTGCAAAGAATTGATTCCGATGGACTAAAATTGTCAAACAATGTAAATATGTAAGTAAAAGGATCCAAAATGTCAACATGCCATTCTTGTGCCTCTGATTGACCTCACACGACGTTCGTATTCTTTAATGAATAAATTATCGGACATAAAAAGCCGTTTGTGCTTAAATTGAGAATTTTACGAAGCATAGGGGTTAAAAGTGTCAACATGTTAAATGTTACCTCTGAGTGACCTTTTAACGATCCCAAAAGCATTGTAATAATTATATATTTTGCTCTCAAGAATATTGGGTAGTAATTTTACGGAGTTTCAATGAAAACAAGACTATTCGGGTGATCTTACAACTAACCGGGAGCTTTACGGAGTTAATTTGTGACCCAAGGCCCTTAATAGTTAACTATGGGGGTCATAAGTGCAATAAATGGAAGTTATTTAAACTTAAAATGGACCAGGGACTGAAAATGCAAAGTTTGGAAAGTTTTTACCAGAGCAGCCCATTGTCGCGGCCCGCGTAGACTCTCTTTGAGTCTTACGCGGTCCGCGAGAGCAGTGCCAGCTTACAAAAAGAAGACAGCTGCATGTTGCAGCCTTTTACACCGCCATTGCATGGCTGGTTTCGATACCAGGGACTAAGCAAATGGTTTTCCATGCACTAGGGACACCTGGGAACATCTGAAAGCAACATAGGGACATATGGATTGATCTTGGAGCATCCAATTTCCTATATAAAGGGCTTGTGTTCATGAGTTCATTTGCACATTTCAATTTTACTTCAAGCTTACTCTTGGAAGCCTCCTGGAGCTAAAGGAAGCTTTCTCTTGTTCCAAATTCGTGCTAAGGACTCTAGTAAGTGTTCTTAGCTTCCTAAGTTTAAGTTTTTTTAGCTTAATGACCGAAAGTCAAAGCTATCGTAATTAAGCTTTGACTTGGTGATTAATCACTAACGGTCCAGCTATTATTCGAATTGAAAGTGGCTATGAGTTGGTAATTATGTAGGTAATAAACCCTTAAAAGGGCACCTACTGATTATCACTTTTACTAGGTCAATTGTCGGGTCAAACTTATTAATAAAAAGTCAACAGAATCAATTTTTACAAATAAATTCATAACTGACAATGCAGAGGTTATGGAACATGTTTTAACACTAAAATAACTTGGTAAATAATATAAGAACATGTTTAGGCATGTTCAACCCGACAATTCTGAATTTAGGCTCGGTTCGCAACCGAAAGTCGCAAAAGTAGACTTTTGCTTTGACTTTCAGTTCTGACCCGATTTAGCTTGTTTTAGATATGCCTTAGGGTTCCTTTAGGACCATATTACATGTTAGTATAACCCTATGAGATTATACTATATGGTTCCTTAGAAATCTAATTCATATGCATGTTTCCGTTAAGTGCTTAAAATGGACCATTATGCCCTTTTGATATTAAAACAAGATTTTTAAATATGTGAGCAGATAAAAACCTTTATTACTGATATTTAAGTATGTCCTAAAAAATTTGACATCAGTTCATGGTCTAAAATGAGAGTTATGCACAATATCGTAAAATGAAAGCTTTTATTAATTAAATGGCACTTTTAGTATAAATCACATTTAAACCCAAATTTTGACACCAAACTTTCTACCCACTGATGTAATATAATATTTAGGGATTTTTGGAGTTTTTTATTAAATTTTAAACTGATCATAACATAGAGTTCTTGCATAAGCTCGGTAATTGACGATAATGCCATTTTCGCTAATAAAATGAGTTTTGCACATCCTTTACATGTCAAACCTTTTTCTACTGATTTTATACATTAAATAAGATATTTTAAACTGTTAAGGCTGATCAAAATCTCAGATTTCCTTAAATAACCCGAATATCGTCAAATACCGACTTTTATGCGATTTAGGCGCATAGTATGGTTTAAAACCATATTTGGCACCTAAGACTCATTACCTACTGATGTTATGAATAAATTTTATACTTTTACAGTAAGGTAAAGTTTTGAACTCAGATTTCCAAATTTACCTTTATAGCATATGTGAAATGACCAAAATGCCCCTACGGTGCATAGTTTGGCCATAAATGATAAATTTCACATATATGTGATATCTTACTGATATAACTTATTAAAATAAATATTCTTACTGATTATTTTAGACCAGAACCTCAGATTTCTATTTTAACTCTTTTATAAACTTTAAAATGACCAAAATACCCCTACGGGGCATAAATTGGTTTTAAATTCATATTGAGCATAATGGAAGATATCCTACTGATATCATAACATATTTTAAGCATAATAACTTAAGAAACATGTTCATGACTCTTTCGGTTACCCGTTATGCATATACGCGTTCGGTACCGTTTATGTAACTAGTTTGCATAAATTAGCCGAAACGGGTCAAACCTTATCATTTTTACTTCAAAATCCAGAATGTATTTAGTTTACCCATTTTATACAATTCTTGAAACTTGTGGGGTCTAAATCACATTCTAATCTGGTCTTCGCTTAATCTTGCGTTTTGAACCGTAAACCTTTCATTAAAACTAACCGGTCTAAGTTAAGACTTAAATAAGACCCGTTAGGAATCTAATAGGTTATTAAAACCTTCGTTCCAGATTAAGGAGCCCAGTAAAAGATACTTGTACTTGTAGATTTGATATACGGCTGGGATTAAAATTATATTTTAGCTCAGGTAAATACTTTTAACTTATTTTCCCTTATACGGGCTTGGGATACGGTATTTAATAATACCGCTTGGTCGGGTATTGAATCTTTAATCGATTAGTGGTTAAATCATTGAGATAACCCGTTTTAATCTGTTTTGTTTGATCTAAACCTTTGGGGGGTTAATGACCATGTCCTGGATATCCTTGGCTCATTCATTGAAATGGCCATGACTTAAGCACGAGGTGTAGGCATACACCTGACAGTTGCGTATGTAAAAAGATATACCCGCCTGTTGAGGATAACTCACCGTGGGTTTATATTATGTGGTGTGACTATTAACCTTAAACCCGGTACTTTTAACCCGGGCTACTGAATGGAAGACAAACATATAAATCTGTATACAATATTATTTTTAAATAATTGTCCCAAGTTATAAAAGAATATTTGTGCCTTGTACATTTAAATCAATTTTTATAAACATTTTTCAAAAGAGTCAGTTAATTGTATTTACCTGTGTAAACTGACGTATTTTCCAAAAGATTAAGTGCAGGTACTACGCGTAATGGGCTGGAAACTCCTGAGTGATTAAATAAAGAGTCTTGCAAGCTTTTATCACTTTAAGTCTGTTGAACAATATTTCTTCTGTTTTGATCCGCCTGTGGATCCATCTACATTTCCGTTGTATAATATTTTCTTGTACTTTCGAATCGGTTTGTATAAATTACTTTCAGACTTCCGCTGTGCATTGAACTGTGATTAATTGACTATGATGATATCAACTACGTCACGATACTCCCTACCGGGCCCACCGGTAATACGTAGAAATATCGGGGTGTGACAGGTTGGTATCAGAGCCAACATTGAGTGAATTAAACACTAGCCTTTTGTGTTTAATCTCAATGACACAGTTTGCACATTCCTCGACTTCCGAGTCTAGGCTAATGACTTAGGACTAATCCTAATCTTATTATTTTTCTTCTTGTTGGTTTCTTTTGTTTATTTTGACAGGAACAAAGACAATGTCGCCACGATTCAGAGGAAGAGGTGGAAGAGGCAAGGCGCCAATAACTGCTAGGAACGACCACGAGGCCGGGCCATCACACCGGCGAACTCCTTCAGCAACCTTTAGCTCTAGTCCCTAGGAGGATTGGAGAACTTACCTAGAACCAGCGAGACGCCCAGTCTCCCTCAGTTCCTCCCCATCTTATCATCACTCTTTTGGACCTCATCAAGACGATGAGCATAGTGATTCGCACCATTCCTTCATACCGTTACAACGGTCGAGTTCACATCGGGCCTTCTAGGACCCGACCCCATACTTCCAGAGCCGGTTCAACCCGGCAAACCAGATTGAAGAACCAATGGGCCATAACCCATTGGGACCAGAAGACCACTTTCCTGAAGCCCAGGATATGGATATGGACGAGGATCCAGATCCAGAAATGCCACCATCTGGGACGCCGACGCATCCCATAGAGATTTCTGACGGATCATCATTTCATGGTTCGCCATACAGGGGCCCAGACAGTTTTGCTGAAAGGTGGGCCACATACCACTGGGAGGACACTCCCCCTTTCAACCCACCTCCACAACAGCAACAGGATCCCTCTGAGGATTCGCGTTTCCAGGCGATCACGCCACCGCCACCGCTAGAGCAGCAAATGCCTCCAGAACCACCGAGGTGAAGAAGAACAGGTGCACGGATGTCCGTGCGAGGAGGGGATTTCCATTTCAGCACCCCTCAACCTTCAAGCGGTAGCCACTACCCGCCGCTGTATGAAGACCCGCAAATGGGTGGGCCTTCAAACCCAGTTTCTGAAGTCGACTCAGTTCCAGTCGCACCACCGCCGCACATGGGTTATGATAACCCAATTCCTTCTTACGCCGGTGCAGCGGCGTATAACCCTTTTGAGCAGCCAGCTTATCCTGGCTACAATTATTACAATGCTCCTGCCGTCGACCCGTACCTCGAAGCGGCAAACTACAATGCTCTCCACCCTGAGGGACCATTCGCAGCTTCATACCAATCTGGGTACCAAGCATATGGGTATCAATACCAGCCACCTCCTCAACCTCCGCATCAGCAGCCGCCGCAGCAGCAGGAAATCCTTCAGAGGTTGAACCAGGTGGAACGAGAGGTTCAGGAGGAGCGTAGAAGCCGCCGGGGACTACTTAAGGGTTTGGCAAATCTAATAAAGGGGAAGAAGAAAAGGGATTATTGAAATTCCTTATTTATTATTTTTGTTTAAGTCCCTGCGTGGACATTTATTTATGTATTCAGTCCCTGCGAGGACTTGTATTTCTTCTCTTAGTCCCTATGTGGACAAACTATTTATTTAAACGTCTCGTTTAGGGCATCTATGTACTTCTCCTTATTTATGGAATGTTTTAATTTAAACTTCATTCGTCATTATGTGTATGAATATATTATAAATCAAAATATCTCTTCATTTTAAAATTTTGATCTGCCATTAAATAGTAAAAAGGAATCTTAAGAGGTATAACCTAGCCTATATGTCATTTTAGACATGGCCATGATGGTAAAACCTATCTAAAAAGATTCAATTCCTTGTTGACATCTGAAAACATGTTAATACTCCTGACAACAGTGATGCGATAAAATCACACTTGTCATCCCTATATTGGACCTTTCCAATTCCTTATTCTAAACATCCATTAGTGATGTAGTGCCTACGGGCCATAATAATTGTCAAATAAGACAAAAGACAGTTGTAGTCTACGACTCCCTGTCAAGAAAAGGTAATGAACTATGTTCAAACCTTAATGCTTCTATCGTATAAGATCATGGCTTATAATTTTAAAACTGTCCTTGTGACTAGGCCTTTTGTGCCACTCTAATATCCTTAATGATTTATAACTAGGGATAAATTATAATGAAAACCCTAAATAAATATGACTAACAAGATAACCAATATGGTTTATATTTACCATGGTTAGTGAATTGTCAAAATGACAATTCCATAATAAGACTTCTGAATAAATTATTGTCAACATTTTTATGTAGCAATCAAGCTACATGGCTGAATCAGAAGAGGTTAACAGTCACCCCAGGGAGAGAAATGATACCACCAAAATAAACGTAGCTGGTGCAGATCTTCAAGCATTGATAGATAATGTTGTTACTCGAGCCCTAGACAGACAGTTTAAAGAATCAAGTGGTACTCGCACTAAGACTCAATCCGTGGCTCATAGTAAGCCCCCTTCTAAAACACACAAGTCAAAGAAGGACGATTCTCATCATTCATCGAACCAGAAAAGTATTCCATCTAAGCAGATTGTGCTCAATCAAGAGCCACGTGTAAAGACCTGCTCTTATAAATATTTCATCTCCTGCAAGCCTAGAGACTTCACAGGGGAGAAAGGAGCCATTGATTGTATAACTTGGCTCGATGAGATGGATACAGTAGTTGATATTAGTGGTTGTGCAGAACAGGACATTGTGAAGTTTGTTTCACAATCTTTTAAAGGTGAAGCTTTAGCTTGGTGGAGGTCCCTATTCCAAGCTACAGGAAAGATCCCGTTGTATAACATGTCTTGGGATCAGTTTGTTGTGTTGATCAAGGATACTTTCTGTCCCCAGCATGAGGTGGAAAGGATTGAAACTGACTTCTTGACCTTGGTCATGAAGAATTTAGCCTGTCAAGCATACCTTACAAGTTTCAATACCATGTCTCGATTGGTTCCTTACTTGGTCACACTGGAACCGAAACGCATAGCTCGTTTTATTGGAGGTTTAACTCCGGAAATCAAAGCAAGTATGAAAGCATCTAGACCTACTACCTTTAGGTCAGTGGTTGATCTGTCCTTATCTCTTACTCTCGATGCGGTCAGGCAGAGATCGCTCAAGAATTCTGAAGAAGGGAAAAGGAAACGTGAGGATGAGAACTCACGCCGTTCTAATAAGAAACATAAGGGGAACTTTGAGTACAAGAAGGGTTCCGGATTTAAAAAGGACAACCAACAAGCAGTTGAAAAATCCAAGTGTAAAACCTGCCATAAGCGCCATTTAGGGAAATGCAGGCTCGAATCTAAGTCTCAATCGCAGCCTAGAGTTTGTGGGATCTGCAAATCAAGTGAGCATAGAACGTTAGATTGCAAGAAAATGAAAGATGCAACTTGTTACAATTGTAACGAGAAGGGGCATATCAAGACTAACTGCCCAAAATTTGCAAAGAAGCCTGAGGAGGCTAAAAAGACCAATGCTCGGGTCTTTCAAATGAATGCTCGGGAAGCGGTGCAAAACGACAATGTGATAACAGGTACTTTTCTTATCAATGATGTTTATGCTAGAGTATTGTTTGATTCAGGTGCAGACAAGTCTTTTGTAGATAATAAGTTTTGTAAATTATTAAATCTGCCTGTTAAAAATCTAAGCATAAAATATGAAGTAGAATTGGCCGATGCTACCATAGATACTGCCTCAACAGTTCTAGATGGATGTTTTATATCCATTAGGAATCACTCTTTTCCGTTATCCTTGCTTCCATTGAAATTGGCAGGATTCGACATAGTGATAGGCATGGATTGGTTATCTCATAACCAAACCCAGATTGTATGTGATAAGAAGCAAGTAGTTATCAAGACTCCTTATGGTGAGCCACTTATGATTCAAGGAGATACTCAGTATGGATTGCCTAAGCAAGTGTCTATGCTTAAGGAATCGAAGTGTATGAAGAGAGGTTGTGTCATTTATATGGCACAGGTAACCATTGATGAACCAAAGCCCAAGATTGAAGACATCCCCGTTATTTCTGAATATCCAGACGTTTTCCCTGAAGAACTACCTGGATTACCTCCAGATAGGCAAGTAGAATTCAGAATCGATATCATTCCTGGAGCAGCACCAGTTGCAAGAGCACCTTATCGATTGGCACCAACTGAGATGAAAGAGTTAAGGACTCAGTTGGATGATTTGTTAGAAAAAGGGATTTATTCGACCTAGCTCGTCCCCTTGGGGAGCACCGATTCTGTTTGTGAAGAAGAAGGATGGGTCAATGCGTCTGTGCATTGACTATCGAGAGCTGAACAAGGTTACAATTAAGAATAGATATCCGTTACCTTGGATCGATGATCTATTCGATCAGCTTCAAGGAGCAAGTTACTTTTCAAAGATCGATTTAAGGTCTGGTTATCACCAATTGAAGGTTAGAGACGAAGACGTGCACAAGACTGCATTCAGAACACGCTACGGCCACTATGAGTTCTTGGTGATACCTTTCGGGCTCACTAATGCACCTGCAGCATTCATGGACCTCATGAATCACGTTTGCAAGCCGTATTTAGACAAGTTTGTCATTGTCTTCATCGATGACATACTCATTTATTCAAAGAATCAAGCTGACCATGAAAGACATCTCCGGTGTATCCTTAAACTTCTTCAGCAAGAGAAGCTCTACGCCAAGTTTTCTAAATGTGAATTTTGGCTTCAAGAAGTCCAGTTTCTTGGACATGTGGTAAGTGAGCATGGTATCCAGGTAGATCCCGCTAAGGTTGAAGCGATTATGAATTGTTAAGCGCCCAAAACACCTACAGAGATTCGCAGCTTCTTGGGTTTAGCAGGATACTATAGACGTTTCATTGAAAACTTTTCAAGAATTGCTGCACCTTTGACCTCGTTGACCCGCAAGAATGTCAAGTTTGACTGGGGTCCCAAGCAGCAAGAATCCTTTGATATTCTTAAGCAGAAATTAAGCAATGCTCCTGTGTTGACATTGCCATAAGGAATTGAAGAGTTTGTAGTTTATTGCGACGCATCGCACACAGGTATGGGATGTGTGCTTATGCAGAAGGGCAAGGTCATTGCATATGCTTCCCGTCAATTAAAGGTGGATGAGAAGAATTACACCACCCACGATTTGGAATTGGGTGCCGTTGTATTTGCACTAAAGCTTTGGAGGCATTATCTTTATGGAACCAAGTGTGTGATCTATTCTGATCACAAGAGCCTTCAACATCTGTTTAACCAGAAGGATCTTAACATGAGACAGCGCCGATGGATGGAGACACTGAATGATTATGATTGTGAAATCCGATATCATCCAGGCAAAGCGAATGTAGTTGCTGATGCTTTGAGTAGAAAGGAAAGGGTTAAGCCTATTAGGATAAATGCCAAAAGCATTGAATTAAAGAACAGCTTGAATGAAAGATTGTTAGCCGCTCAAAAGGAAGCTGTATTAGAAACTAACTATCCGAATGAGAAGTTAGGTGTCACTGTTGATCAATTATCATATGACAAGGATGGAATCCTTAGGATGAATGGTCGAATCTGGGTTCCAACCCATGGAGGACTTAGAGATGTGATTCTTCAAGAAGCTCATAGCTCCAAATATTCAGTTCATCATGGCAGTGATAAGATGTACCAGGATTTAAAGACAAATTACTGGTGGATAGGTTTGAAGAGATCTATAGCCACTTATGTAGCTAAATGCTTGACATGTGCACAAGTTAAAACCGAGCATCAGAAACCGTCAGGTTTGCTGCAACAACCTGAACTTCCCACTTGGAAATGGGAAATGGTAACTATGGATTTTATCACTAAGTTACCAAAGACGAAACGTGGGAATGATACTATTTGGGTTATAGTTGACAGATTGACCAAGTTAGCTCACTTCTTGCCAATTAAAGAAACCTACAGCTCCGACAAGCTAGCTCAGGTGTATGTGGATGAGGTTGTATCCCTCCATGGAGTGCCAGTGTCTATTATCTCTGATAGGGATACAAGATACACATCGCATTTTTGGAAAAACTTCCAGCAATCTTTAGGCACTCGATTAAATTTCAGCACTGCTTACCATCCGCAAACGGATGGGCAAAGCGAACGTACTATTCAAACGCTTGAGGATATGCTACGAGCTTGTATTATAGATTTAGGTGGAAGTTGGGATGACCATCTTCCAATGATTGAATTTTTGTACAATAATAGCTATCATTCGAGTATTCAAGCAGCGCCTTTTGAGGCTTTATATGGAAGAAAGTGCAGAACACCAGTTTGTTGGGCGGAAGTTGGAGATGTCCAACTATCAGGACCTGATATAATCCTGGAGACGATGGACAAGATTGTCCAAATCCGTGATTATCTGAAAGCTGCCAGGGACAGGCAGAAGAGTTATGCTGATATGAGGCGTAAACCTTTAAAATTCGAAGTTGGCGATAAAATGCAACTCAAGGTATCACTATGGAAAGGGGTGATGCGTTTTGGCAAAAAGGGAAAGCTTAGCCCAAGATACATAGGACCATTCGAGATCATCGAATGTGTCAGAAATGTAGCTTACAAGCTAAATCTGCCAGAAGAGCTTAGTGGAATTCATAATGTATTCCACATCTGCAACTTAAAGAAATGTCTAGCCGATGAGTCGCTAGCAATGCCGCATAAAGACGTGCAGATAGATGAGAGCTTGAAGTTCGTTGAAAAACCTTTGTCAATCGAGGATCGACAGGTTAAGAAGCTTCGAAGGAAGCATGTGCCAAAGTCAAATGATGCAGAAAGTAAGTGTAAAACCTGTTATTTGAAATGCCTAACCTGCTATAAATGCTCATTTAACCAAAACCCTTTACTAGAAACCCTTCACAAAATCAGTTTAGAATAAATACAAATGCTCATTGCCTATAAATACACACACTTCCAAAGAGAAACATTACAATCTGTCCAAGGATCAGAACATGCACATTAGCTGTTTGGCATTAGCTGTTTGGCTGCAGTTGTATGCAAATGTATGCAAAACACATACCTAGTCACATAAGCATTCAGAACATGCTCAATTGTTGTAACACCTCGTAAAATCATGTCCAATATAATAAAGACACGTGTCATGGACTTTAAACGTGCAAAGAATTGATTCTGAGGGACTAAAATTGTCAAACAATGTAAATATGTAAGTAAAAGGATACAAAATGTCAACATGCCATTCTTGTAACTCTGATTGACCTCACATGACGTTCGTATTCTTTAATTAATAAATTATCGGACATAAAAAGTCGTTTGTGCTTAAATTGAGAATTTTACGAGGCATAGGGGTTAAAAGTGTCAACATGTTAAATGTTACCTCTGAGTGACCTTTTAACGATCCCAAAAGCATTGTAATAATTATATATTTTGCTCTCAAGAATATTGGGTAGTAATTTTACAGAGTTTCAATGGAAACAAGACTATTCGGGTGATCTTACAACTAACCGGGAGCTTAACGGAGTTAATTTGTGACCGAAGGCCCTTAATAGTTAACTATGGGGGTCATAAGTGCAATAAATGGAAGTTATTTAAACTTAAAATGGACCAGAGACTGAAAATGCAAAGTTTGGAAAGTTTTTACCAGAGCAGCCCATTGTCGCGGCCCGCGAAAGCAGTGCCAGCTTCCAAAAAGAAGACAGTTGCATCTTGCAGCCTGTTACACCACCATTGCATGGCTGATTTCGATACCAGGGACTGAGCAAATGGTTTTCCATGCACTAGGGACACCTGGGAACATCTGAAAGCAACATAGGGATATATGGATTGATCTTGGAGCATCTAATTTCCTATATAAAGGGCTTGTGTTCATGAGTTCATTTGCACATTTCAATTTTACTTCAAGCTTACTCTTGGAAGCCTCCTGGAGCTAAAGGAAGCTTTCTCTTGTTCCAAATTCATGCTAAGGACTCTAGTAAGTTTTCTTAGCTTCCTAAGTTTAAGTTTTTTTAGCTTAATGACCGAAAGTCAAAGCTATCGTAATTAAGCTTTGACTTGGTGATTAATCACTAATGGTCCAACCATTATTCGAATTAAAAGTCCCTATGAGTTGGTAATTATGTAGGTAATAAACCCTTAAAAGGGCACCTACTGATTATCACTTTTACTAGGTCAATTGTCGGGTTAAACTTATTAATAAAAAGTCAACATAATCAGTTTTTACAAATAAATTCATAACTGATAATGCAGAGGCTATGGAACATGTTTTAACACTAAAATAACTTGGTAAATAATATAAGAACATGTTTAGGCATGTTCAACCCGACAATTCTGAGTTTAGGCTCGGTTCGCAACCGAAAGTCGCAAAAGTAGACTTTTGCTTTGACTTTCAGTTCTGACCCGATTTAGCTTGTTTTAGATATGCCTTAGGGTTCCTTTAGGACCATATTAGATGTCAGTATAACCCTCTGAGATTATACTATATGGTTCCTTAGAAATCTGATTCATATGCATGTTTCCGTTAAATGCTTAAAATGGACCATTATGCCCTTTTGATATTAAAACGAGATTTTTAAAGATGTGAGTGGAAAAAAACCTTTATTACTGATATTTAAGTATGTCCTAAAATATTTGACATCAGTTCATGGTCTAAAATGAGAGTTATGCACAATATCGTAAAATGAAAGCTTTTATTAATTAAATGGCACTTTTAGTATAAATCACATTTAAACCCAAATTTTGAGACCAAACTTTCTACCCACTGATGTAATATAATATTTAGGAATTTTTGGAGATTTTTATTAAATTTTAAACTGATCATAACATAGAGTTCTTGCATAAGCTCGGTAATTGACGATAATGTCCTTTTCGCTAATAAAATGAGTTTTGTACATCCTTTACATGTCAAACCTTTTTCTACTGATTTTATACATTAAATAAGATATTTTAAACTGTTAAGGCTGATCAAAATCTCAGATTTCCTTAAATAACCCGAATATCGTCAAATACCGACTTTTATGCGATTTAGGCGCATAGTATGGTTTAAAACCATATTTGGCACCTACGACTCATTACCTACTGATGTTATGAATAAATTTTTATACTTTTACAGTAAGTTAAAGTTTTGAACTCAGATTTCCAAATTTACCTTTATAGCATATGTGAAATGACCAAAATGCCCCTACGGTACATAGTTTGGTCATAAATGATAAATTTCATATATATGTGATATCTTACTGACATAACTTATTAAAATAAATATTCTTACAGATTATTTTTGTCACGGACCCCGTCCCGGTGTTACCCGGTCCAGGAGCCGCGGGACAGAAACCCGTGGTATTTATTATTTGAGTTGACAGCGAAAGATTTACCAGGATCTTTTAAAACTTGAAACTGCCCAATTATTTTATTTCATAATTTGGGATAAACCCCGTGATTTACAATAGAGGAATTTCACAAGGAAATTCCCTGTTTTACAAAACATGTTTATTCATTTTATTGAGCCACCTCTTCAAGCTTGTTAGTGCTCCGTAGCACTTTTCCTTGATTCACAGTAGGTCGCCTGAAACATGTTTAAAAATATTTTATCAGCGGGGAAATACTGGAGAGTCATTCAAGTTAAACAAAACGACACATTAGTTATAAATTACAGCATAAGATCGATTACAATGGCTACTATCTTATTTTTATCTGGCGCCGTGTCACACCCTGGTGACGATGGTCATACCACTATTGGGTCCTTTCACCCAAGTAGTGATGATTATCATTGTTTGGTTGGTGAACCTAACTGTGAGAAATTAGTAATGTGCACAATACCCCACTTGCCAGTGATTCAAGATAACCAAGACTTAATCCCTGTAATTATAACTTTTGAAAATAAATGGAGTATTGTAAAACATTGTTGATAAAAAGAGAATGACTCACATTGCAAGTTTAGACGGGCTGAGTTTAGCCTACTGATAAGCCTGATAACCTAATTTAAACAGCAATGCATACGAAACTAGGTCAGTAACTTAATACAACATTTATGGTAACTCACGAGATCAAAACCCTCACGACGAATGACAAAGTATAGCCCAAATACGGGCAACACTTAAACATCCATCGGATTGGTTTCAATCGATCGGACATTATATCGTAGCAGTGATCGAGTTATTACCCTTGATCGTAGCAGCGTTTCACTACTGAAAAACTCATTTTTAGCAGAATAGGGACGTTTTGAGAGTGAGATTTCGAGCACATAAGCAAGTCCCATGCACAGGCTACTTATAGCAAGTTTTTAAGTTTTACGCGGCCCGCGTAAACCTTAACATAGGTCTTACGCGGCCTGCGAGAGCCCCTAGTCTACGTGTAGGGCTGGTTTGTCACATGTAGGTCTGCCACGTGTGCGACACGTGGCCCGAAACACTTATCCGGTCAACTTTAAGTTGACGCGGCCCGTGTAAGCATAACTTACGTTTTACGCAGCCCGCGTGAAACCAAATTTTCTTATTTTCTTGGTTTTTCATGCACATTAGGGTTTCAGGGGTCCGGGTTTTCACTTACGGGTCGTTTTGGGGCATTTTTGCAGGTCCTTACATCCTCCCCACCTTATTTAAAATCTCGTCCTCGAGATTTATTGAAATAAGTGAGGATACTTTCGCTTCATCTCCGATTCCAGCCCCTAAGTGTATTCCGGTCCTCTTTTCGAATCCCACTTGACTTTGACAAGTACCAATCTTTTGTGTTTGAGAAACTTGACCTTTCTGTCTTCTATCTGGAGTGGTTTCTCTACGAACTTCAACTTGTCATTCACCTGTATGTCTTGAAGAGGGACTACTAGTGATTCGTCCGATAGACATTTCTTGAGGTTAGATACATGAAATACGTCATGTACCCCGGCTAACTTTTCTGGTAGTTGTAAGCGATAGGCGACTGGTCCTATGTGCTGGATTATTGGGAATGGTCCTATGTACCTTGGACTTAGCTTTCCTTTCTTACCAAACCGGACTACTCCTTTCCAAGGAGAAACTTTCAAGAGTACCCTGTCTCCAACTTGAAATTCTAGTGGCTTGCGTCGATTGTCTGCATAACTCTTCTGGCGATCTCGAGCCGTTTTTAGTCTTTCCTTGATTTGTGTGATCTTATTGGTGGTTTTTTGCACAATCTCGGGACCTGATAATTGGCTTTCTCCTATTTCTGCCCAACAAACTGGAGTTCGACACTTTCATCCATACAGTGCTTCAAATGGGGCAGCCTCGATGCTTGCATGATAACTATTGTTATAGGAGAACTCGATCAAGGATAAATGGTCGTCCCAATTTCCCCCAAAATCTATGACACATGCTCTAAGCATGTCTTCTAGGGTTTGGATCGTCCTTTCACTTTGTCCATCTGTTTGGGGATGGTAGGCTGTACTTAAATTTAATCGTGTCCCCATGGCTTCTTGGAAACTTGTCCAGAAATGTGAAGTGAAGCGACTATCCCTATATGATACAATGGAGAGTGGGACTCCATGTAGTGATACTACTTCATCTACGTACAATTTTGCTAACCTTTCCATGCTAAAGGTTTCTTTCATAGGTAGGAAATGAGCTGATTTGGTTAATCGATCCACAATTACCCAAATCGCATCGTTACCTTTTCTGGTTTTGGGTAACTTAGTAACAAAGTCCATTGTTATGAGCTCCTATTTCCATACAGGCATTTCTAATTGCTGGAGTAACCCTGAAGGTTTCTGGTGTTCTGCTTTAACTTGTGAGCAAGTTAAGCACTTAGATACATATTTAGCTATATCCTTTTTCATTCCTATCCACCAGAAGTTATTTCTTAAATCTTGGTACATCTTATTATTACCAGGATGCATGGTATACCTAGATTTATGGGCCTCCTCTAAAATTTTATTTCTTAAATCTCCTTGCTTAGTTACCCAAATCCTTTTCTTGTGGAATCTCCAAATTCCATCACTCCCTTGCTCTAATTCCTTTATTCTTCCCTTCATTCCTTCAGCATCATCCTTGATTGCGGTTTCTTGAACATTCTTCAGTTGTTCCATTAGATCTAACTGTAAACTTAATCTAAGAGCACGAACTCGGCGTTGTTTCTCATGATACTTTCGACTTAAGGCATCTGCTACTACATTTGCCTTTCCTTCGTGATATTGAATATCACAGTCGTAATCACTTAAAATTTCCATCCATCTTCTTTGCCTCATGTTTAATTCTTTTTGCCCAAATATATATTTTAAACTCTTATAATCTGTATAGACTGTAAACTTACTGCCATACAAATAGTGTCTCCAAATTTTAAGGGAAAAAATTATGGCTCCTAATTCTAAGTCATGAGTTGTATAATTTTCCTCGTGCTTTTTCAGTTGCCTTGAGGCATAAGCAATTACCTTCTTGCGTTGCATTAACACACATCCTAATCCTAGCTTAGAAGCATCACAATAAACTTCAAAATTTTCTGTCCCTTCTGGTAAGGCAAGAATTGGGGCGTTTGTTAATCTTTGCTTTAAAATCCTAAAAGCCTCTTCTTGCTTAGATCCCCATTCAAACTTCACTGCTTTACAGGTTAGCTTAGTTAATGGTACATCTATTTTGGAAAAATCCTTAATAAACCATCTATAGTATCCGGCTAACCCTAGAAAACTTCTAACTTCCATAGCTGATTGCAGGACCTTCCATTTGGTGATTGCTTCTATTTTGGAGGGATCTACGTGAATGCCTTCGTGATTCACCATGTGTCCTAAAAATTGCACTTCTTGTAGCCAAAATTCACACTTCGAGAATTTGGCATAAAGCTTCTCTTTTCTTAACAAAGTTAAGAGTGCTCGTAGGTGCTTACAATGCTCGTCCCGACTTTTGGAATAAATGAGTATATCATCGATAAAGACAATTACAAATTTATCCAAGTACGGTTTACATATCCTATTCATCATGTTCATAAATGCTGCAGGAGCATTTGTTAGTCCAAAGAGCATGACTGTAAACTCGTAATGACCATACCTAGTTCTGAAAGCAGTTTTAGGTATGTCTTCCTCTTGTACTTTCAACTGATGGTATCCGGAGCGTAAATCTATCTTAGAAAAATATCTAGCTCCCTGAAGTTGATCGAAAAGATCATCAATCCTAGGTAATGGGTATCGATTCTTAATGGTAACCTTATTCAATTCCCTATAATCGATACACATTCGCATCGACCCATCTTTCTTTTTCACAAACAACACGGGCACTCCCCAAGGGGATGAACTAGGTTGTATAAATCCTTTGCTTAATAATTCATCTAATTGCTTTTTCAATTCTAACATTTCGGTGGGTGCTAACCGATAAGGTGCCTTAGCTATCGGTGTAGTTCCAGGAATTAGATGAATTCTAAATTCTACTTCCCTATCGGGTGGTAATCCAGGTAGTTCTTCTGGGAATACCTCCGGGTATTCTGATACTACTGGAATTTCCTTAAGTTCCTTACCCTTAGTGTTAATAATTACCGAAATCATATACACTATTCCTTGTTTTCTTGAATAACTGGCCATTTTCATCACAGAAATGAACTTCATTGGCTTACGTGGCTTATCTCCTGTAATCACTACTATTTCTCCTGTAGGTGTATGAATTTCTATGGAATTCTTATCACTGAGGATTCGAGCATGGTTGGCTACTAACCAATCCATTCCTAACACAACATCGAATCCGGCTAAATTCATAGGTAACAGGTTTGCAGAAAATCTATGGCCTGAAAGTTCTATCTTTCCTTCTTGCAAAACCTTATCTATGTTAACAGAATTCCCGTATGTTGTTTCTACCGTAAAAAATTGCCTAAGGTTGGTTAAGGGTAGATTAAGAGCTTGGCAGAATGAAGTATTTATAAAACTTTGGTTCGCACCAGAGTCAAATAATACTATTGCATATACGTCGTGAACTAGGAACGTACCAGCTATTACATCTGGGATTAGCTCTGCTTCCTGGGTAGTCAACTGGAAATCTCTTGCGTTTTTCTTGGTAGTTCCTTCTGCAGGTTTGTCTTTGTTATCAGCTGGTTTGATCAATTTAGGGCAGTCTGGTCTAAAATGTCCAGCTTCTCCACAGTTGAAGCAGATTGTTGATTTCTTCCTCCTGCAATATTCTTTTTGATGTCCTGGAATTTTGCAGAAATTGCAATACCCTTTGCATATTCCAAAATGCTTTCTTTTACAGGTACTGCAAAATGGAGCAGTGGAAGATTGGCCGGTTCCCTTTTTCTTGAAGTTACTATTATTACCCACACGGAATCCTTGGGTAATTCTTTGGGCCACTTCCTTCTTTCTATTTTCTTCTCGCGTACGCACCAGTCCGTCTGTTAAAGTGTCAGCTAATTCCACTGCATCGTTAATTGAGCGAGGTCTCGCAGCTTTAACGATATCACGGATTTCGCCAATCAAACCCCAAATATAGCGAGAAATAAGTACCGGTTCTAGCGAAGCCAGGGTTGGTACAACTCTAGTATACTCGAAGAATGTTGAAGTATACCCTCGACAGTCTACATCCACCATCCGGTGGTTCAGGAACTTATTTGTCATTTGTTCCTTTTCATATTCGGGACAGAATTTTCTTTCTTCTAGAATCTTAAATTCTGCCCAATTCATGGCATACGCCACATCACTTCCCTTGGCTTGTAGTACCGTATTCCATCATTCGAGTGCCCCTTCTTTAAAAAGATGCGATGCGTACATGACCTTGTCTTCCTCGGCACATTTACTTATTTTAATCACCGCCTCGGTTTTCTCCAACCAACGCAGTGCAGCAGTTGCCCCTTCATTGCCTGCAAATTCAACAGGTTTACAGGCAAGAAATTCCTTGTAAGTGCAACCAGGCGTTGCAGCTTTCATTCTCTTAAGGAATGGGGCTTGCATCCCATCATTATCATTATTATTATTATTGCCGCCTCCATTTACACTATTACTGAAATTGTCGTCGCGAGTACGTTTGCTGGGAATAATTGGTTGAGGTTCAACTGGATTTCGGGCAGCAACAAGGATTGCTGGAATAGCATTTGCTATTCCCTGGGCAACGATGTTTTCTATATGTTGCCTATTAAGAAATTGATCTCCGTTGTTTTGTTCAGATTGGTTAACTTCATTAACTGGTTCATTGACAGCGTGTTCCATCTGGTAATTATCAATATATAAATATATAAATTATTGGCAAAAAAATAACCAGTCACCATAAAATAATCACACATAAGCATGTCAATACGTATAGCCAAAATTGTCGACCTTGCGACGTTGATATTTTTATATATTAGTATGCATCATTACACACCCGTTATATTACAAAAGTTTTATTTTAAGTTATTTTACATGATTATATTTTGATTAATATTTATTATTATTTTATTATTATTAAACACATAAGCACACAACCATATACGATCCCCGTCAGCTGGCACTTCAGAAGCGACGTTCCCTCTCGTCGTATTTCCATGATATCCTCTCCCCCACTTCCCGGATTCTGTTTCCTACGTCCACCAGCTCCTCGCCATAATGGCGGAGTTCAGCCAGGTTTTCAATGCTCATAGGTGGGTTTGGTGCAGGCTCTGGGTCAAACTGGGGGAAAAAGGTATTAGGGTTTTTCAAAAGGTTCTGAAATTGCCAATCACTTGTCCACCATTCCTCCAGCTCTCCGGGTAGAAGTTGGTGGTTGACTATGGGATCTGGGATAGCAGGTTCCAGATTAACTGGAAGTTGTGATTCAATTGGGTAATTGAAAAGGTCTTCATTGGCAGGTCCAATGAGGTCACAATTTGCCAGTTTGCGATCAAGCTCCTCCCAGGGTGGCATTTCCTGGGCTTGCCCTGAACTTTCCCCGATCTCCTTTCCTTTGCCTTTATCCCTGGGATCCTTAGTCCTTTTAATCCTTTGTGCAGCTGGCTTCTTCCTCCGTACACGTCTCCAGCCTACGATTCTCCTTCTTTTCTTCGTCTTGGGTTTCTCCTGGGCTTGAACCTGGAATTCCATAGTTTCTTCAGTGTCGGCCAGATAATCGGAAAAGTCTCTGGAAACTTCTACGTCAGCAGGATAGATAGTGAGATTCTGAAGAGCTTCAGACACCTCATTCATGCTGTTTAGCAGATATAGAGAGGAAACACAAAATCCTAATTAGAAAGTTATATATTGCAAATTAAATTTCATGGAATCATAGAGTGGCAAATTGAGAAAATAAGTATTTCTAAATACTTAATTGGCTTAAATCAGTAGCTCTGATACCACCTTTTTCTGTCACGGCCCCCGTCCCGGTGTTACCCGGTCCAGGAGCCGCGGAACAGAAACCCGAGGTATTTATTATTTGAGTTGACAGCGGAAGATTTACCAGGATCTTTTAAAACTTGAAACTGCCCAATTATTTTATTTCATAATTTGGGATAAACCCCGTGATTTACAATAGAGGAATTTCACAAGGAAATTCCCTGTTTTACAAAACATGTTTATTCATTTTATTAAGCCACCTCTTCAAGCTTGTTAGTGCTCCGTAGCACTTTTCCTTGATTCACAGTAGGTCGCCTGAAACATGTTTAAAAATATTTTATCAGCAGGGAAATACTGGCGAGTCATTCAAGTTAAACAAAACGACACATTAGTTATAAATTACTGCATAAGAGCGATTACAATGGCTGCTATCTTATTTTTATCTGGCACCGTGTCACACCCTGGTGACGATGGTCATACCACTATTGGGTCCTTTCACCCAAGTAGTGATGATTATCACTGTTAGGTTGGTGAACCTAACCGTGAGAAATTAGTAATGTGCACAATACCCCACTTGTCAGTGATTCAAGATAACCAAGACTTAATCCCTGTAATTATAACTTTTGAAAATAAATGGAGTATTGTAAAACATTGTTGATAAAAAGAGAATGACTCACATTGCAAGTTTAGACGGGCAGAGTTTAGCCTACTGATAAGCCAGATAACCTAATTTAAACAGCAATGTATACGAAACTAGGTCAGTAACTTAATACAACATTTATGGTAACTCACGAGATCAAAACCCTCACGACGAATGACAAAGTATAGCCCAAATACGGGCAGCACTTAAACATCCATCGGATTGGTTTCAATCGATCGGACATTATATCGTAGCAGTGATCGAGTTATTACCCTTAATCGTAGCAGCGTTTCACTACTGAAAAACTCGTTTTTAGCAGAATAGGGACGTTTTGAGAGTGAGATTTTGAGCACAGAAGCAAGTCCCATGCACAGGCTACTTATAGCAAGTTTTTAAGTTTTACACGACCCGCGTAAACCTTAACATAGGTCTTACGCGGCCCGCGAGAGCCCCTAGTCTACGTGTAGGGCTGGTGTGTCACATGTAGGTCTGCCACGTGTGCGACACGTGGCCCGGAACACTTATCCGGTCAACTTTAAGTTGACGCAGCCCGCGTAAGCATAAGCTTACGTTTTACGCGGCTCGCGTGAAACCAAATTTTCTTGTTTTCTTGGTTTTTCATGCACATTAGGGTTTCAGGGGTCCGGGTTTTCACTTACGGGTCGTTTTGGGGCATTTTTTCCGGTCCTTACAATTTTAGACCAGAACCTCAGATTTCTATTTTAACTCTTTTATAAACTTTAAAATGACCAAAATACCCCTACGAGGGATAAATTGGTTTTAAATTCATATTAGGCATAATGGAAGATATCCTACTGATATCATAACATATTTTAAGCATAATAACTTAAGAAACATGTTCATGACTCTTTCGGTTACCCGTTATGCATATACGCGTTCGGTACAGTTTATGTAACTAGTTTGCATAAATTAGCCGAAACGGGTCAAACATTTTCATTTTTACTTCAAAATCCAGAATGTATTTAGTTTACCCATTTTATATAAGTCTTCAAACTTGTCGGGTCTAAATCACATTCTAATCCGGTCTTCGCTTAATCCTGCGTTTTGAACCGTAAACCTTTCATTAAAACTAACCGGTCTAAGTTAAGACTTAAATAAGACCCGTTGGGAATCTAATAGGTTATTAAAACTTTCATTCCAGATTAAGGAGCCCAGTAAAAGATACTTGTACTTGCTGATTTGATATACGGCTGGGATTAAAATTATATTTTAGCTCAGGTACATACTTTTAACTTATTTTCCCATATACGTGCTTGGGATACGGTATTTAATAATACCGCTTGGTCGGGTATTGAATCTTTAATCGATTAGTGGTTAAATCATTGAGATAACCCGTTTTAATCTGTTTTGTTTGATCTAAACCTTTGGGGGGTTAATGACCATGTCCTGGATATCCTTGGCTCATTCATTGAAATGGCCACGACTTAAGCACGGGGTGTAGGCATACTGTCACACCCCGATATTTCCACGTATTACCGGTGGGCCCGATGGGGAGTATCGTGACGTAGTTGATATCATCATGGTCAAACAACACAATTTTAAATGCACAGCGGAAGCAAAAGATATAAATCACATTACAAACCGAATAAATTGTAATATCAAAGTATTACAACAGACTGTAAAAGATTCACAGGCGGATCAAATGATAAATAAGATCATTGTTCAACAGACTTTAACATCTAGAGCTTGCAAGACT
Organism: Helianthus tuberosus; assembly: GCA_030545235.1. Lineage (NCBI taxonomy): Eukaryota > Viridiplantae > Streptophyta > Magnoliopsida > Asterales > Asteraceae > Helianthus > Helianthus tuberosus. Next base: position 187,403,382 of record CM060370.1, read on the forward strand.
TGATTATTGATGCCTGGAGTAGCCAGCCTATTTCGTATAGTACCTGCACTAAACCTTTTTGGAAAATACGTCAGTTTACACTGGTAAATACAATTAACTGACTCATTTTGAAAAGAGTTGAAGAAAATTGGTTTGAATGCACATGGCACAAAATATCTTTTATAACTTGGGATAATTATTTAAAAATAAACTTGTATACAGTTTTACATGTTTGTCGTCCATTTAGGACCCGGTTAGAAGAGCCGGTTTAATAAGATTTATTGACACACCACTTGGTATAATACCCACAAGAAGAATACCCTTCTTGCGGACTACCTTTTTACATACGCATCTGTCAGGTGTATGCCTACACCCCGTGCTTAAGTCGTGGCCATTTCTAACGAATGAGCCGAGGATATCCAGGACAGGGTCATTAACCCCCCAAAGGCATTGCATCAAACAAGACAGAATAAAATGGGTTATGCATCTTTTTAATCAATATCTGATTGTACGACTTCATACCCGACCAAGCGGTATTATTATAATACAGTACCCCAAGCCCGTATAGGGAAAATAAGTTAAAAGTATTTCCTGAGCAAATTATAAATCACAAATAGCAAGTGCGCGTAGCTTTTACTGGGCTCCTAATCTGGAACGAAGGTTTTAATAACCTATTAGATTTCTAACGGGTCTTAATTAAGCCTAAACTTAGACCGGTTAGTTTTAAAGAAAGGTATACGGTTCAAAACGCAAGATTAAGCGAAGACCGGATTAGAATGTGATTTAGTCCTGACAAGTTTGAAGACTTGTATAATATGGGTAGACTAAACACATTCTGGATTTTGAGGTGAAAATGATAGGGCTTGACCCGTTTCAGTCAATTTATGCAAACTAGTTACATAAACCGAACCGAACGCGAATAACGCATAACGGTTAACGAAATGAGTCACGAACAGGTTTTCTAAGTTAATATGCTTTAAATATGTTGTGATATCAGTAGGATACCTTCCATTATGCCCAAAACGAGTTTAATCTCAATTTAAGCCCCGTAGGGGTATTTTGGTCATTTTAAAGATTATAAAAGAGGTTAAATAAAATTCTGAGATTTGGGTCTGAAGTAATCAGTAAAACTACTTAATTTAATAGGTTACATCAGTTGGTGATAAGTCTTATATGACAAGAATGGTTTTAGCCCATACTATGTGTTTAATATGCGTAAAAAGTCGTTTAAAGCGATTTCCGGGTTATAACAGGAAATCTGAGTTTTCTGATCAGGTTATAAGTTCAAATTACTTCATTTATCATATAAAATCAGTAGCAAAAGATTTGGTATCAAAATGTCGTGTAAAACTCATTTTATAAATGAAAAGGGTATAATCGGTAATTACCGAATCAAGGTAATAACCCTATGTTATGATCAGTTTAAAAATAATTAAAAATCTTCAAAAATCCCAAAATATTATATTACATCAGTGGGTAAAAGTTTTGGTGTCAAAAATTTGGTTTGGATAGGCTTTACGCTAATTATGCCGTTTAATTAATAAAAGGCCTTCTAATTACGCTATTGAGCATAACTCCTAATCTAGATCTCCAACTGATGTGAAATTTTAGGGACATGTTTATAAATCAGTAACAAAGATTTTTATCCTCTCACATTTCCAAAAATCTTGTTTTATGGTCAAAAGGGCATTATGGTCAACATTAAGCAATTTAACGGAAACATCGGACAATCAACGAGTCAAGTAGTATAATCGCAGAGGGTTATACTATCATACAAGCTGGTCCTAATGAAGCTCTAAGGAATTTCTAAATCATACTAATATGGGTCAGAACTGAAAGTCAAAGCAATGGTCAATTTATGCGACTTTCGGTTCCGAACCGGTCCTTAACTGAAAATTGTCGGGTCGGACATGCTTAGACATGTTCTTGCATTGATTACCAAGTTATATGAGTGGTAAAACAGGTTACACGTCTTCTACATTGCTAATTATGTGTTAATTCAAAAATTATGTTTCTGTTGACTTTTTATAACTAACTTTGACCCGACAAATGATTTAGTTAGAGCGGGAATCAGAGGGTGCCCTTTTAAGGGTTTAATGCCTACATAATTACCAACTTATAACTACTTTCAATTTGACTAATCACTGGACCATTAGTGATTAATCGTTAAGTCAAACCTTAATTATGACGGTTTGACTTTAAGCTAATAAACTAAGTAAAACATGATTAAGGAAGGTTAAAGAAGCTTACCAAGGTCCTATGCACGACTAATGATGATTAGGGAAGGCTCTTGTGCTCCAGAAATCTTCAGGAGTGAAGTTATGAATGAATGATCAAAAGTTGAAACATGTGCCCCTTTATATAGTGATCTTTGATGGATCAAGATGATGCCAAACAAGTATAGGATTGTTCCTTGATCATCACAAGTGTCCCTAGTGCCTAAAAACAAGTTTGTGCAGCCCATGGTATTGAAAACAAGCCATTTGAGTCGGTTAAACGGGCAGGACAGACACTTGTCAATGTTTTCTGATGCTGGGCATGCCAGGCGGCCCGCGTAAGGCCCTGCCTGGGCTTACGCGCCCCGTGTGGATGATCAGAACTGGCCAAACAAGTTTCGTTAATTGCGCTTTGGGTCCTTGGTCCTTGTAAAAGTTGTTTTAACCTTTCTTTTTGCACTATGAGCCCTCTAATTTGATTCCTAAGGACTCCAAGACATAACCAATCTTTGTGAAGCCCTTGGTTAACTTTATTGTCACCCGAAAAGCCTTAGATTCCAACATTGACGCTTTTAACCCCTCGAATACGAATTTGATCATAACTTTCTCATACGATAATGAAACTTGGTGAAATTTTTATCATGCATTCTAGTGAGCATAATTAATCGTTACAAAGCTTCGGGTTTGCTAAAAGGTCACTCATAGGTATACTTTAAACATGTTGACACATTTAACCCCTGTGGTTTGTAATCTCTCACTTTCTTTCACAATTAGCTTCATATGATCCATGATTCATTCGTTTAAGGGTATAAACATCATGTAGGGTTATTGTAAAGTATATTTATCCATTGTTGACATTTTGAACCTTTATATTCACATACTTTCCTTGTTTGTCAACTTTAGTCTTCTAAAGTAATCCTTTACACGTTTAAAGTTTATGACACGTGTCGATATATTATTGGACATGAATTTTCGAGGTGTTACACATACACTTGACAGTTGCGTATGTAAAAAGATATACCCGCCTGTTGAGGATAACTCGTCGTGGGTTTATATTATGTGGTGTGTCTATTAACCTTAAACCCGGTACTTTTAACCCGGGCTACTGAATGGAAGACAAACATATAAATCTGTATACAAGATTATTTTTAAATAATTATCCCAAGTTATAAAAGAATATTTGTGCCTTGTGCATTTAAATCAATTTTTATAAACATTTTTCAAAAGAGTCAGTTAATTGTATTTACCAGTGTAAACTGACGTATTTTCCAAAAAGGTTAAGTGCAGGTACTACGCGTAATGGGCTGGAAACTCCTGAGTAATTAAATAAAGAGTCTTGCAAGCTTTTATCACTTTAAGTCTGTTGAACAATATTTCTTCTATTTTGATCCGCCTGTGGATCCATCTACATTTTCGTCGTATAATATTTTCTTGTACTTTCGAATCGGTTTGTATAAATTACTTTCAGACTTTCGCTGTGCATTGAACTGTGATTAATTGACTATGATGATATCAACTACGTTACGATACTCCCTACCGGTCCCACCGGTAATACGTAGAAATATCGGGGTGTGACAATTGGTCATGCAGTATGCAAAACACATACCTGCAGTATACTCAAACCTGTTCAAAAAACACATACTTAAACCTGTTAAACATGCTCAAAACACATATACTCAAACATGTTCAAACCTGTTCAAACATGCTAAAAACACATATACTCAAACCTGCTGAAACATGAACCTGTTAAAAGGGTATAAAGGTCATTTCCAAGTTGCAAGATCAGTTTTGTAGTCATTGATCTGAGAGGGGTGTTACAATTACACATCCTGGACATCTCAATGAGTATACATTAGTTGTTGGCTTAACATAACCATGATTAACATCATAGTACACAAAACCTACATATACATTAGTTGTTGGCTTACAAACAGTTAAGATTGTAAAATGCATGTTTATCATAACCATCATTAACATAAAAAATGCATGTTTATCATAACCATGATTAACATCATAGTACACAAAACCTACATATTACATAAGTTGCAAGATCTAATTTAACTTAAGTTAACCTACATATTACATAAAACCTAAATAACTACTAGAGTAAACATCCGCTCAACTCTCCGGTGGATAATGGAAGCTGAGGACACGCCTACCAAACATGGAGACCACCAGGTTGACCACCACTGATGAGCTTGATAGGCTCATCGTCAGGTCAACTGTAAAAAAAAAAAACACCAAACATCACAAAATTAACATGGAAATCAGACTCAATCAGACTAATTGTTAATACCCTGTTTAACAAGAGACTCAATCAGACCCAAATCCGAACACACTTTTTTTCATTCCCTCGCAATAGTTCATTCCATTCCACCTCTCATTCCTGCATACCAAACACTACCTATTTCTTTTGATCATTAAGTGAACATTATTGGGTTTAAAAAAAACTTGATTGTTTGTTTTAGCTCTTAATGGGTTCTTAAGTTTAAGTTTATTTGGAGAGGCTGTTTGTTTAGCTCTTAGGTGCTGTTTTTTTTAAGAGGTAAAATGTCTGCAGTATGCGGATCACATCCGTAGACATCTGTAAAAGAAAAGGTGGATCAAACCTCTACAGTGTGCAAGAAGAAGATTGATTGTTTTTTTTAATGTATGTAGACTTTTAAAATAAACGGCGGTGTACAGACAGTGGTGGTGGGTGGTGATGCTTGACGGTGGTGGTGGACGGTGAAGGTAGTTAACGGTGGTGATGGGTGGTGGTGGTGGTGATGGATAGTGGTGGGTGGTGATGAAACAGTGGGTAACCAAGAGAGGTTAATTCACTGGTCTCATCAAGTAGGGTTAATCCCTTCTTTCCGAAGATCGGTGGCTGGACCGTCTGCTGGTCGATCTCCTGCACAAGGAAACAAACCGTGACTCGTAACAAGGAGGATGGGGTGGGGGGTGCTCCTTGTTACCACTCTCCGGCGTGAGAATCAGTAATTTGCTTGTGAAGCAAAGTGTGTGATTGTAGTAATAGTGAAAGAGTTGTGAAGAGATATCTCAAACCTGGTTTGGGATGGGTATTTATAGCCGAGGAGTGAAGGAGGGTGGTTGAGCTGACAGACTGACGACGCACCGCCCTTATGCAGGTGTGTCAGGCTTGTCGGCTGTGGAGGTGAAGCCATGTCCTACTGTGGTGTCAATCTGTTGCTTACGTACGGGCTAACAGGCGACTGTCATTGGTGCCACTTGCTCTGTGGTGTCAGTCCCACTTGCCTCGTGGGCAGAATGCGGTGCCGCGCCGCATCGCTGCCTGCGGTAACTAGTGTTATTTCCGCGTTCTTGTTTTGGCGAAGACTGCGGGATGCGGTGCTAGGCCGCATCGCCACTTGTGGTGACTGCTACTGTTGTCCAGATCCCTTGTCTTGACGAAAATGTTCCTGGGATGCGGTGCCAGGCCGCATCGCTATGTGTACACCCATTTTCATGCACAAGGTAAATATTCTCATCTCTTGACCGATTGGATTCGGCCGCTGTGTTCGCGCGTGCCCGCACGGACACAGATAAGTTCTTGCTGGTGGGGGTTTTTGACAAGGGTAATGGTCACTCGTAGCCATGCTGGTGCGAGATCTGGGACCATACCCCTTCAAGTCCCCCCAGTCTAGTGTTGCTTCCTTATGCAAGTTGCATGTGGGAGGAATACTAGGCTATGGTGTCTAGAAGGTAGAATAGGAGCTGGAGAAGAATCTAGGCCAAACTATTCGCTCCTGCTTCAAGTAAATCAAGCTGGGGATCTGGTAGAGTCGTGTGACATCTCTTCCATACCGGTGAGCAAGTTACGTCTGATGCGAAATTCTCAGCCAAGGATTTTGTTCCGGTAGTATGGTTTACCTTTTTCTGATGTCATCAGCCACCTGTTGGTGTTTCGAACCAACCTTTGAGACAGTGACTGAAGATGTCAGCAGGGTTTGAACCAACCTTTGAGATGGTGACGGAAGATGTCCGCGACCAAAACTCTAGTTGTAACCTCTGCGTCAGCTGATGCAATGCTGTAAGTGCCTTGCTCAAGCTCTATGTTTATCAACTGGACATGCAACGATGATCCCTGCTTTGTGGGGTGTTCACGTTCTCCAGTTTAGCTCTCTAGTAACCGCACGTCCTTTGCGGTTACCTCGTTGCCGCATATCGTTGGCCATGTTTGGTCTAACAATGTGGGGTTCTTGCGTCATTGTTGGCCGTGTTTGGTCGAACAATGTGAATCTGTACTATGGGCAAATAAACATGGTCATAGGCATGGTAGTGCCCACCATTGTTTATTCTATGCGGTCCATAGGTGGGCAATCAAAGTCATAAGCAGACTTGTTACCACTGTTGCTTGGCTTGTTGCTCAAGGAGATCACCTTAGATATTTGGGAATCTGGGTGAAACTCGTCCGTATTCGTTTTGTAGCCACTTTCCTTCACGCTTAGTTGGAAGGCAGTTTTCCTGGAAGTAGCTTTGCTCAACCGCATGGTGGCTTAGTCGTGGCTCTTCCTTAGCTACCGTTCACGTAATTACGTTACGCCGTAGCTACTCATGAGTGCCTGCGGTTTGTAGCAGAAGACTTGCTTTAAAAAAGGGATTCTCTTTGATGTAGCTCTTGAAGGACCAGGAATCAGGGTTGTTGATGTGCAGTTGTTCATCATACTTATCCTTTTCCCTATGGAGAAGCTGTTTGCGTCTCCTCCGTGGTTGTGAACAGGACACGAGGGATTTGAAGCTTGAAGAACTTCAAGCTAACGCGGTTTTGTTGTTCATGGGAAGCGGTTCTCACAGTCCAAAGAACAACGCTGGTTCTGAGTATCTGACACACCTGTACGGGCTCGTGTGTGTCATCTCTGCATATTCCACGTGTGCTCGTGGGGATATGCGGATATTGGTTATACCCCTTTACATAATGTAGAAAAATATATTTTTGCCTTTTTTGAGGGGTATGTAAAAAACGACATGCGGTATGGGCTATGGTACGGTACACCAGGGAAACCGCATGCCGCTTAGGTTTGGGTATTGTTGTCGCTTTTTTGTTGCATACGTGGCAGGACGCACGTGTGGGTTGGTAGAAGTTGGTGTGATTTTGCTGGCATGTGCTGAAATGAAAGGACGTTTGCACTGCCCGAGGTAATCACTGCACTGTAGCAGGAATGCAAAAAGTCCCTTTTGTCAGGCGCGTGGGCGGCTACTCGCGAGTGGTAACCGTCAGCAGAGCTGTCGCTTGTACACGTGTCGTCGCATGGCTCGTTGCTTTAGCACACGACGTTTCGGTTACTGTTCCGCATTTATTGCGATTAATATAAAAGGGGAAGCCGTTTGGGGTTTCCCCTCACTTGTTCGAAATTTCCAAAAAAATTCCGGTGAGAGAAAAAGAGATTCTTCGTCTTCTCCGATAATTTGTTTGACTTTCCGGTGAGGTTTCTGAGTTATTTGAGCTCGTTCTACATTTGCCTTCTTCTACATTCTGATGGCTGATCCATCGAACCCCCATGTTGCTGAGGGTGAAAACCCTGATCTTTCGTCGCCGGTAGCGGCGGAGGAGGAGGAAGGTGGTGCACCGGGTGGTGGTTTGCCGGTGCTGAAATGGCCAAAATCCTCGTTCGATCATCTGATGACCGAAGTTCAGATGCCTCAAGAATATGGGGCTATTTACCCACAGGAGGGTGACACCGGTGCTGATGCTCCGGCCGGTTACGTCACCATGTGGGCAGATTTTTTCGGTGACTGTAACCTCCGGTTGCCATTAACTGTTTTTGTCGTTGAGGTTTTGGAGTGGTACAAACTCCATATCTCTCAAATGAGTCCGTTTGGTATGATCCGGATTCGGAATTTTGAATATACCTTTCGTGCTCTCGATATGGAGCCCACTGTCGGAAATTTCCGACAGTTCTATCAAATAACGGTGTCACTGGGGTTCTTTTCCTTCCGTCAACGGGACGGTAGTCCCAAGTTGATGACCCCCTCCCCCAAGGGTATTACAAAGTGGAAGACAAAGTTTTTCTATATCAAGGCTGCTGCGGTCACCGCCAAGTTAACCTTTCGGAATGTGACCGAGACGATCATATCGGACACTATTGCTGTCCCCAGGGCTGACACGGTGGACTGGTTCCCACAGCTGCGGACCATTGAGTGGAAGAAGCTGAATAACACGCAGTTGTGGGTGTTGCGGATGATGCTGACCAAGGTGAATAGGAAAGCAAGGCCCGTTGTGCGGGAGAAAAGTGGTGGTAAGTACTTTTCTTCTTGTGTGGTTTCCTTATTTCCTTATGTGTTACTGATTTGTAATTGTATTATCAGATGATGCTGCCCTGTGGAGGATATTTAATCCGGACTTTAAGGGCAAGGTTGAAGTGATTGCTTGTGCGGGTGATGAGGATGGGTTAGGGATGGCAATCAAACCCGAACCCGCTGGGTAAACCCGAAACCCGACACATTTGGGACGGGTTTGGGGTCGGTTAATCGGGTTTGGGACGGGTTTGGGAATAGTTTTTATTTTTTTCGCGGGTTTGGGATGGGTTTGGGATGGGTTTGGGATTTAGTGATATACCCGTTTACCCGACCCAATTACCCGATAAAGTGTACCCGTTTACCCGATTGTATACCCGATATAATTTCTTTTATATTATTAAATATGTATATATATGATACATCCATTTTTAACACATATAGGTATTCTATTTCATATACATTGTAGTTCTTTGATATATATTTTTATAATGACAATACAAAATGTAACCGGTTAGTAGTTACCCGATAGATACCCAATGGGTTTTGAGATGAGTATACCCAACAAGTAATCTTTTTAAATTAACGTGTTTACCCGAAACTCGTGGGTATACCCGATACCCGATGGGTATTTACCCGCTAGAAACCCGACGGGTTTTGGGACGGGTTTGGGACAAGCTTATCTAACCGGGTTCGGGTTTGGGATTACCTAAACCCGTCCCAAACCCGACCCATTGCCATCCCTAGGATGGGTTCAATGTCATCATCCGTGACAACTTCCGGGTGCCTGCGGAGGCCACACTGGCAGTGGAGTTGCTTCAAGGAAAAGGTATTATGAATAGTTTTCCCTTTACTTGTTTTGTAAAGAAGATGGCCTTGCTAATTTGCTTGTTTGATGATTTATACGCAGGTGATCTTGGGGCTTTGGGAGACCCAGACGTGAAGGGTGTTCCCAAAAAGCAGGTGGGGAAGACTGTGCGGTTTCGCCAGAAGAAAAAGCATGAGCCTGCTGTTGTTCCTCCTTTGGTGCCGCAGGTGGCAGGTATCTCTCGTACTTGTTTCAGCAGATACACCGATTACGTGGTAGTGTCTGACACCCTTGAGGGTTTGGGTGTTCCAGGTGGTGGTGCGGCTGCAGGTGGTTCCTCTGCGGGTTCCAAACCTGCTGATGAGAAGAAGAAGAGGAAAGCAGAGGAAAAGGCCGCTGGTGCTGGTGAGCGGAAACGTCCGAGGTTGAGAACGACTCGGACAGCTGCTGTTACGCAGCCAAAACCTGCGGTTGTGACTGGTAAGTCGACCATAAGTTCACAAGTGTTTGTCATTGGAAGATTGTAACTTATAGTTGTGTTTGCTTTGCTGTAGAACCGCAAGGGGGAAGTTTTTCCTTGTTCGACGCTCCTGCTTCTCCCCCGCCTGATGCGACTGTGGATGTCGATAAGGAGTTTACAAGAAGCCCTTCTATCGAAGTGGTTACCAAGCCCTCTGTGCAAGCGGAGGATGTTAGGAAGAAGACCGCGGATCAAATCTTTGATACGGTGGATTCTTCTGACAACTTGATCCCCCCCGCGGGATACTGATGTTGAGGGGGGTAATCTGAAGTTTGCTGATGTTGAGAAGCCAAAATCCCCCATTGCTGACAAGACATCCGGTTCGACTGCCGTGGGCCTGGGTTCTGGAGAACCGTCCATTCAGCCTGGAGAGTCTGAATTGGAGTTCTACTACCGTACTTATACGGAAAACCGGAGTGTAAGCTATCATCATCCCCCTTGGACTGTTATGCAAGGGGATGATATTTCGAATGATCCCTCCGCTTGCCGGGATATCTTGAACGGTTTGGGCACTCCTTTTGAGGTTCTTCGGGCCTGTGGTTTGCCCCGTGAGAACCGGATAAATCAACTCTCCTCCATGCTTATTGGTAGTTCCGTAATGGCGAATGCTATTATGGAAGACTACAAAGTTCTTGGCCACAAGGAGGAGGAGATCAATCGCCTGCAGGTTGAGGCTGAGGCAATGGCGAAGGTTGCTCGGGATGGTATGGAGCAGCTTGAGAGGGAGAAAGCTGCTTTTGAGAAGCACAAGCAGACTGAGGCTTGGGCCGCAACAGCTGGTCTTAAACAGGTTCGTTCTCTTGCTAAGTTGCTTTCTGATGAGCGCAAAGGTTGGAGGGAAGCTTGCGCGCGAGAAATGAAAAACTTTACCGTGTTCGCCAGGAGGTTACTAATCTCAAGGCAGCGAATGCTACTTTGATGAAGGAGAAGACCGCAGCTGAGGCGGTTGCCAAAGAGGCCAAGGAGGCGGAGGTCCGCGCTGCCAAAGAGGCCAAGGAGGCGGAGGCCCGCGCTGCCAAGGCTCTTGAAGAGGCGAATGCTGACCGTAACAACTTGAACAAAGTTGTTGAGGATCTTAAGGTATGAACCGCGATTCCACTTGAGTCTGATTTCTTTTCTTTTGAAAGTATAACTGATTGCCTTTCTATACTTGTATTTTTTTTTTGTGTTATTGAAAGGCTGAAATGCAGAACCGAGTGACTATGCTTGAGGAGGTCACTGCGCGCGCGACTGAAGCTGAAGCGCGTGCAAGGGGGGCTGCTGAGGCCAGAGATAGCCTAGTTTCTTCATTTGATTAGCTTAAGGCAGATCGCGATTGGATGCGTGATCACGCTATCGGGCATGTAAGTATCCGGTGCCTTTGCTATCTTTAGGTTTGCTTTTGCTAGCCCTTTTACTTGTGTTTTGCAGATTGTTGGAACCATTCTTGACGCTCCTGAAAACGCAAGTGCTGTTAATGAGCTCAAGGAGCGTGCGCGGGAGGCGGGGTTCAAGGCTGGTTACCACGAATGCCTTAACCATGTGAACCACTTCTATCAGAGTAAGTTTACTGATGAGAGATCTAGGTTCCATGGTGTAGATACCGAGGCACGGTATGTCGCGGCTATTAACGCATACAATAGCTTGTCCATTTCCGCCATTGATGATATTGATAAATGCATGGAGGCGGAAGATTATGTGGACCGCTTGCGGTTGTTGTATGGTGATCCTGAAGAGGAGGAGGAGTCTGCTGGTGGCGCAAAGGGAGATGCGGGTACCAGTGGTGCAAAAGAAGATTAGCCTGGCCTGCGTGCGTTTTTTGACCTCTTTTGGATGTAAATGTTCCTAGAGTAGAACTGATGTAAACTTCCTCTGCACCGCAATGGTGTAGAAACATTTTGGAATATATAAAGTTTAACCCTTTTGTTCGATTTGTACAAGTCTTTTTTATTACTTGCACATTTGAACGTGTGTAAGTTAATATATTTGTAAATAACATTAAGTCTGAACTTGCCATTTGCATATCTAGGTGATATGCAAGTATATGCTTTTCAAAGTTTATAAGTAAAGAATATTTACTGTCTTTGTGTGAGCATAGTTGAAATAGCGTTTATTTAAGGCCAATGTTTCAGGCGCATGTAAATAATACTAAGTCATTGTTTGCCATTTGCATGTCTAGGTGACATGTAAGTATATGACTCTGTTGGCTTGTAAAGTGCGGTTGAGTATACTCTACACCCTTGTCGTGTGGGTATTAGTCAATTCCCGTTTTTATCCCGTTAGGGTTTAGGAATTGTTTAAGTTTTGTAAAAACTGTATGGTGTATATCCAGCCGGGTAGACGCTTGATGCTTTGCCTCTGCTGGCCTATTACAATATTTGTGTGTGGTCACCACTTAGTGTGGGTATCGCGAATGAAGATTTTGCCAATCTGTTTTTGTAGATACCGCAAAGTGGAACACGCATTTGTAATAGAAGGAATAAACAATATTGCATTGAATCGTTCATTTATTTATTGACAGATGGCCTGCGGGCCAGTATGTTACATGGACAATGTAAACGTAGCTTACATGTAACAGCGGCGAAGTTGCTGTGCATTCCATGTGCGTGTGATAGGTTTGCCTTCTAATGTTTGTAGTTTATATGTGCCTTTGCCCAGGACCTCTTGGATGAGGTAAGGTCCTTCCCATTTGGGGGCAAGTTTCCCTGGGCGTTCTGCGTTAGATGCTTCATTGTCGAGAAAAACATAGTCTCCGGGGTTGAATGTACAAATGCGGACGCGTGCATTGTAGTACTTTTGAAATTTGGTTTTGTACTTGGCCTAGTTGATTGCTGCGTTTTCACGCCTTTCCTCTAGGAGGTCCAAGTCGAGTCTGCGTTCGCCATTGTTGTCAATTTTGTTGACAGCCAACATCCGAGGTGAAGGGAGACCTATTTCAGCGGGGATCACCGCCTCAGTGCCGTAGACCAGGCTGAAGGGTGTCTCACCGTGACTTGTCTTCGGGCTAGTCCTATGATCCCATAGGATACTAGGGAGCTCATCGACCCAGCCACGTCTGGCTGTTCCCAATCGCGCCTTTATTCCTTCAACTAAACTTTTATTGATACTCTCGACTTGGCCATTCCCTTGCGGATGTGCCACGGAGGAGAAGATGTGTTCAATGTTTAGTTCTTGTAGCCATTTTTGGAAATCTTCGGCCGCGAAGTTGGTTCCGTTATCGGTTACTATGCACATTGGTAGGCCAAAACGGCAGATGATGTGTTCCTAGACAAATTTCCTTGTCATCATAGCGGTGATAGAGGCTAGCGGTTTTGCTTCTACCCATTTGGTGAAGTGGTCGACAGCCACTATGATAAATTTGACCACACCTGGTGCGTCTGGAAATGGTCCCACCACATCGATTGCCCATTTTTGAAATGGCCATGCGGTGGTGACGGGGATCAGGTTATTCTTGGGGCGCAAGGTTTTGGGAGCGTACCGCTGACAATTGAAGCACTTGCGCAAAACTTTAACCGCGTCGAGGTGCATGCCGGGCCAGTAGTACCCAGCATTCATGATTTTGGCCACCACCATGCGTGGGCCTGCGTGTATGCCACATATTCCATCGTGTATCTCTCTGATTAGATACGTGGCATCTTGGGGGTCGACGCATCGGAGGAGTGGCCCCAGGTATGATTTGCGGTACAAAATACCATCTCCCATCTGATAATGGCACGCCTTGTACTGCAACTTGCGTGCCTCTGCCTTACATTCGGGAGTAATACCTGATTGTAAGTATGCAATGATTGGTGTCATCCAAGATGTTGTACCGTACTGGATGACGTTGACTTGACGGAGGGGTACTAAGGGATTCTGCAGAATCTCAATGCGTATCTCCTTCGCCAGGTGTTGGAAGCTGGTGGATGCGAGTTTCGAAAGTGCATCCGCAGGTTTGTTTTCACTCCTGTTGATATGGCGGATATTGAAGGAAGTGAACTTTGATTTCAGTTGCAGGGCTTGTTCGAGGTAGAGGATCATGATATCCCCTTTTGCGGCATAATTGCCACGCACTTGTCCTGCAACTAGTAGCGAGTCGACGTGTGCCACCAGGTGTTGGACGCCGAGTTTGACTGCCAGACGCAGCCCTGCCAGTAGAGCCTCATACTCTGCCTCCTTATTTGTGCTTTTGAAATCGAGGCAGATTGCATAGGTGAGCTCTTGGCCATCGGGGCTGACGAGTCACAGACCTGCGCCTGCACCATCCTCGTTGGATGCACCATCGGTATATAGTGCCCAAGTATCTGTTGAGGATGGTGGTGGTGTAGGGTTTTGTTCTTCTTCGCATTCTTGGATGCGATTCGCCGGTACCTCGGCAACAAAATCAGCTAGAACTTGGCCCTTGATCGCGGGGCGCAGTTTATAGATCAATGTGTGCGCGCCTAGTTCAATGGCCCATTTTGCTAATCTCCCAGAGACGTCGGGCTTGGAGAGGATCGGCCCGATCCTGTAATTGGTTAATACGGTGATGATGTGATTTGCAAAGTAACGTCGTAACCGTCTTGATGCGTGCACCAATGCGAGTACCAATTTCTCCATGATGGAGTATCTTGTCTCTCGGTCATTGAGCATTTTGCTGATGTAGTAGATGGGTGTTTGAACTCCCTCTCGCTCCACGATGAGTACCGTGCCTACCGCGTTATCCGCGGCCGACAGGTATAAGATAAGTGGTTCTTTCTTCCGTGGTACGGTTAGAGTTGGGAGCTGGATCAGACACTCTTTCATCTCCCGGAAAGCGTTTTCAGCCTCTACGGTCCACTGGAATTGTTCCTTTTTTAAGCAGTTCCGTAGAGTCTTGATGAAAGGATAAGACTTAGCTGCATGATTGGCTAGAAACCTGTTTAGCGCTGCTAGTCGGCCAGCTAGTCGTTGCATTTCCTTCATTGTGGAAGGCGATGGCATACGCTCGATCGCTTGAACCTTTTCCGGGTTTACCTTGAATCCATCTTTGGTGACGATGAATCCAAGGAACTTACCTTCTTCCATTCCAAACGAGCATTTCCCTGGATTGAGCATCATATTTACGCCGCACATAGTTTGGAATGTTCGTTCGATATCGTTGAGCATGGTATCCTCTTCCATGCTCAAGACGACTAGGTCGTCCATGTAGATCTCGACACTTTTGCTGATTTGATCACCAAAAGTGTCATTCATCAAATTTTGATAAGTTTCGCCCGCGTTGCGCAACCCAAACGTCATTTTTGTATAACAGTAATTCCCGGTAGGTGTGCGGAATGCTGTTTTATCTTCGTCTTCGATTGCCATCTGTACTTGGTGATAGCCTTTCTAACAATCGAGGAAGCACTTCCATCAAAATGGGGCAAGATTATCGACCTTCTCGTCGATCTCGGGAAGTGCGTAACAATCTTTGGGGTAGGCTTTGTTGAGATCTTTATAATCGACGCACATGCGCCAGCCCCCAGCTGGTTTTTCTACCATGACTGGGTTGGATAACCAGGTCTGGTATTTTACTTCCCGCAGGATACCTGCGGAGAGCAGTTCTTTGACCTGCTCGTGCATCGCCTTGTTCTTTGCGGACCCAAGGTGGCGCTGGCCTTGGATCACCGGCTTGATACCTGGCAAGGTATTCAAGAAATGTTGCGCGACTTCGCGTGGCACCCCTGTCATGTCGGCGGGTGTCCATGCGAAAGTATCTTGGTTCTTGAAGAGGAGTTGCTTCAGGCGCGCTCTAACGTTGTTGGACAAGGCATGTCCCAACGTGACCGTTTGTTCTGGGTGTCTTGCGTTAAGAACCCATTTTTCCGGTTGGGTGTTGGGGGTGAGCCTCGCCATCTTGGTCGGACGCAGCTCGTCCGTGGTCATAACCTCTCTGCGGGCATAGATTATCGCGATCCTCGTTTCGGTTGGAAAACCGATAGCAGAGTGGGGGACGGATGTAATCATGTTGAAATCGCCTTGGGACTCTCGCCCGAGAAGTACGTCTTATCTGGAGGTGTGGGGTAAAACCATGAAGTTTACCTCCTCTATTTGTGTGTGCCTTCCGTTGGTAAGGCGCACGGGAAAAGTGATTTGGCCTAGGGGAATACGGTTTCCCCCGCAAATCCGGCCAAGGGGTAATCTACCGGCTCCAACCGATCCTTGTCTTCTTAATCAAACTGGTTGAAGCACTGCTCATATATGATGTCGAAAGTACTGCCCGGGTCGATGAATAATCGCTCCGTGCAGTAGTGAGCCAGGTAGCCTGTAATGATGATGGCGCGCCTGTCGCGCAGACTGCCTCGGACTTTTGGGAAGACGACTTGTTCGTCTTTCCAGTCATTGTCCGGTCGTCTTGCCGCCTTGCGCGACTTCCGCGTCCTCCATTGATCATATGGGTTGAGGCCACATACATGGTCCTTTTACCCATGGAGGTGCCCTCGTTGTGGGGGGTGATGCGCTTGGTTTGCTTTTGCGCGGCTGGCAACAAATGTTGCAGCTTCCCCTCCTTCAGGGCTCGCTCAATCTCCAGCCGGAGACTAATGCAGTTGTTGGTTATGTGGCCCGAGTCCTTGTGATACTCACAGTAAAGCGTGAGATCCTGGTTCTTTTTGGACTTCATTGGTTGGGCCGGTCGCAAGAATTGTGCGTCCGTGAGGAGGACATCACTTGGCGACTGGTTGATCTCGGTCCAATTACGGTCCGGAGATTTTTTCTTGGATGCCCGATTATCTTGCTGGGCATTGATCGTTGCCCTTGCGTCGGGCTGGTGGCTGCGTGGGATGTATGGTTTGGAATCGTTGCCACAATTCCATGTGTCCCGGTTGCGCTTGTGATTGCGCTTGGAGTCTTGGCGGGAGGATTGGCCTTCCGCTTGTGGCTGTGCCTTGGCCGTGTGCGGTTTGAGAGACCGTTGAGTTTAGGCGTACGTCTTGATCGCGGCCATGACGTCGTCCCACCTTTCTGGCAAGCCCTCCTTGCCTGAGATGGTCATAACCATTTCATCATCCTTGACGGCCTGAATGAAATGGTTACGTGCCATTTGATCTGCTACGCCGCCGATCTCGAGGCACACTTCATTGTAGCGGACGACAAACGACTCCAGAGTTTTGTTGTCTCCGCGCCAGATGTTCATGACGTCCATGGAATCGTGTTTGTGACGTCGCTGCTGGCTGAAGTGTGCAAGGAACCGTGCTTGCAGGTCTTCAAATGAAGCCAGTGATTCCACTGGCAAAGATTCGAACCAGGCCCTCGCCAGACCCGTAAGGGTCTGGGGGAAAAAATGACACCAAGTGGGCTCGTCCCACTTGCCATTGCACCCTGCGCCGGTAAAAATGTTCATGTGGTCGTCCGGGTCGGACGAACCATTGTACTTCCCGATTGTTAGTGGGAATTTAGTCGTTGTAACACCGGCATGGGCAATCTCCGGTACAAATTTGGAGTTTTGGGCCGCGGATTTTGGCCTGTATGCCTGGGTTTGGTTGCGCTTAGTAGCGCGAAGGTATGTAGTGCGGGGTTCCGTGGGAGGAACGTAATTGTGTCCTCCTGGTCGGCTGTTAGTTGTGTGGGATTCTCCGTAATATGTATGGTCATCTGGGTTGGTACGACCATACCCTTCGTTGTGGGGTTGTGGTCCCAGACGGCTATGGATGCCGGAGCCGCGGGGGGCTGTAGACTGCCGCCTAGTTTCGCCAAGAGGGCCTAGGCGGCTATGTATAGGGCCCCTGCGGCAGGACCCATATGAGGAATCATCCTCATCGAGTGTGTGGACGTCGTAGTAAGAGGAACCGCGGTCTTCGTGCCTACTTCGTGAGGCTGGGTGTGTGGGGACCCTGCCGTCGTATTGCAAGATATGACCCGCAGGAGTATTTGGTGCGGGGGTAGGACCGCCAGGAATTTGCGCTTCAGCGCAAGCTTTATTGTATGCTGCGGCCAACATATTTTGTTGTTGGAAATACCAGGCATGAAGATCCATGCCTGGAGGTATCACAGAAGCATACTGTGAAAGATCTGTTGCGAATGGTGGGGGAGTGCCCCCTTGTGTGGATGTGCCGATGTGACCAATGGTTTGGGCTGGGGGAGCAGTCCCCGCAGGTCCTGGGTTTGCGGGGTTTAGACTTTCCCCGGTAGCATTGTTTAGACGATCAGACATGATCTCAAGAAAGAAAAAGATGTGGAGAAAATGCTAAGAGTAGCAGTGGGCGCCAATGATGAAACAATGGGTAACCAAGAGAAGTTAATTCACTGGTCTCGTCAAGTAGGGTTAATCCCTTCTTTCCGAGGATCGGTGGCTGGATCGTCTGCTGGTCGATCTTCTGCACAAGGAAACAAACCGTGACTCGTAACAAGGAGGATGGGGTGGGGGGTGCTCCTTGTTACCACTCTCCGGCGTGAGAATCAGTAATTTGCTTGTGAAGCAAAGTGTGTGATTGTAGTAGTAGTGAAAGAGTTGTTAAGAGATATCTCAAACCTGGTTTGGGATGGGTATTTATAGCCGAGGAGTGAAGGAGGGTGGTTGAGCTGACAGACTGACGACGCACCGCCCTTATGCAGGTGTGTCAGGCTTGTCGGCTGTGGAGGTGAAGCCACGTCCTACTGTGGTGTCAGTCTGTTGCTTACGTACGGGCTGACAGGCGACTGTCATTGGTGCAACTTGCTCTGTGGTGTCAGTCCCACTTGCCTCATGGGCAGGATGCGGTGCCGCGCCGCATCGCTGCCTGCGGTAACTGCTGTTATTTCCGCATTCTTGTTCTGGCGAAGACTGCAGGATGCGGTGCTAGGCCGCATCGCCACTTGTGGTGACTGCTACTGTTGTCCAGATCCCTTGTCGTGACGAAAATGTTCCTAGGATGCGGTGCCAGGCCGCATCGCTATGTGTACACCTATTTTCATGCACAAGGTAAATATTCTCATCTCTTGACCGATTGGATTCGACCGCTGTGTTCGCGCGTGCCCGCACGGACACAGATAAGTTCTTGCTGGTGGGGGTTTTTAACAAGGGTAATGGTCACTCGCAGCCATGCTGGTGCGAGATCTGGGACCATACCCCTTCAGGTGGTGGACGGTGGTGATGGACGGTGGTGGTGGTGGTGGTAGTGAGGGACGGTGGTGGTGGGTGGTGATGTTTAACTCTGTGCAGACCTTAGAAGATCTTAGAAGTGGCTGGGCCAAGTCAGCACCAAGAAAAGCTCGCGCGGACGTTTTTTAATGAAACGTCTTCGGAAAAACAAACAGTTTTCGCGTGGCAATGTCTGCGCGTGGTTTGCGCAGCACAGACAGAAGTGCCTGCGCAGAGCTTTTCAGAAGAAAAAAAAACAAACAGCACCTTAATGAGACTCTTAATGGTTCAGACCTCTTAATGGTTCAGACTATTTGTTTCGCGAGCAGATGTCTGAACGGTTTAGACATTTGCCTCTGAATAGTTAAACATTATATTGAGTCTGAATGGTTAGGACCTTTAATCTGAATTGTTTGGGCATTTGTCTCTGAATGGTTAAGCATTGTACTGACTCTTAATAGTTTAGACCTCTTACTGGTTCAACACTTAATGGTTCAAACCTCTTACTGGTTCAACACTTAATGGTTCACACTGTTTGTTTCGCAAGCAGATGTCTGAATGGTTCAGACATTTCCCTCTAAATGGTTAAGCATTATACGGAGTCTGAATGATTAAGACATCTTATCTGGATTGGTTAGACATTTGTCTCTAAATGGTTCAGACATGCCTCTTACTGGTTTAACACTTAATGGTTCAAACATTTTACTAGTTCAGTACTCATCAATTCGAAAGTTGCCAAACAACCTCCATGTTAGAAAGGTCATAAGTTCAAGTCACACATTGAGAAAAAAAAATGAAATTTGCTGTAAAAAAAATAATAAGTTTTACTACACAAACACTACTAGAAAACTAGGTTTTTCCGACCGCAATTTTGGTCGCAAACCAGTCGCAATTGCCCTGTTGCGACCGTTTTCTGACCGGAACTGCAATCGGAAAAACACCCGTCGCAATTGCTCTACTCCGACTAACTTGCGATTGCTGCTATCTTTTGCGACCCGGGTTTTGCGACTTTAATAATGGTCGTAAATATTGCGACTGCTCCTGGTTTTGTGGACTTTGGCTGCGACGGTCTTGATGCGACCGTATTCCGACCGCATGCCTTTTACAAACTGCGATCGTTTTTCGACCGCATGCCTTTTACAAATTGTGACCGTTTTGCAACTGCTTGCCTTTTGAAAAATTGCGACCGTTTTTGCGGTCGCAATTTTTATTAATTATAGTCATTTTCTATTTTAACCTGCATATAATATCAACTTTGAAATTTACATATTATCAAATTTTCACAATTATATAAAACATTCCACTTAAAACATCAAATACCAAAGTAAGCATAACAAAATACATATTCAAAACAAAGTGTTTTTACGTTTTGAAACCTAAGTCAATGATTATGCGTTTTGAAACCTAGCTTTTAGCATCGCTTCAATGTTTGCCATTCTTTCATTCATAGCCTCTTTCTCCGCCTTATCTTTCTCTTTTTCCACCACCAATCCCGCAATAATATCGTTCAACCTTTCTTTTTCTTCTTTTTCTTTCACTATATCTTGGATAATCACATTCAACCTTTCGATCTAATAAAACCAATGCAAAGTGAAATATTAATGACCAGCATAATCACAATTTATGAAACTAATCAGTTTGACTTCTAAGGTCAAATCGCCTATCCATACAAAAGTTAACATATTATTGACTATTATTGACTGAGAAGTGATTGCATGAAAACATGAGGTCAATATTTGAGTTTAAACGGGCCAATCGCTTTGCTTTAGCTTGCAATTATCTTTTGTTGATTATTGGTAATGAGTCAGTTCATTCAAACATTATATTTACTAATTTGTAACCTTACACCACACACTAACTGTTTGTATAAAACATGGAGAAAAAAGTTATAAAGTCACCCCAGCCCGACCTGCACCAAAAAAACTAGCTATTTGGACCCCACCACCTCTCGTCAATAGCATCATACCTTTCAGCATCATCATCATGTAGAGAGCTGTTTCCCCGCAACCCTTGATCAGTTGAAAAGGGCAACCTAGTACGTTTTGAAACAGGTAATTCGATTGGATTGGTTGCAGGTTTATCAAGATCGGCATATGGTGGAGTCCAAACATGACTATCAGGTCTTGTGCTCAATTTGGGAGGAGATACAGGGGCCTACACAACAAAATAGAAAAAAAAGAAGTTCAAAAACATGCACTGCATTGCATGATGATAGGAATTAGGAAAGAAATGGAGTTAAAATAACACACTTTTATCATTCACCAAACGAAAATATAGAAAAACAAGACGGGTCAGGCTGATATATAAAATACTATAAGACTACCACCATGTACTTGATACGCTAATAGGTGTATAAAAAAATGTTACGGTCAACCCAGCCAGACCAGTACCCAAAAAAGAGCTGTTTTGACCCATATGCCCACGACCTCTTTCGGTATCACCATCATGTGTCCCTCGCAAACCAAGATCAAGAAAGGTTATCCTTGTCCGTTTTGATTCACTTGGATTGGTTGCAGGTTTATGAAAGACAGCATGCATAAGAAAACAGAAGGAAAAGGATCATACGTTAGAGAGCTGTTCATGGTTGGCCTGAATAATAAACCACCATAAAAAGTTTTCTAATGATGAGATACAAAAATCAGAAGCGAGTTATAACGTTAAAAGAAAAATAAAAAGGGATGTTGAAAACTGAAGTGATTCGAAACGCATACCATTATGTTAAATTAATTAAAGTCACAGTGAATAAGCCCATGTTTCGCAAGACGAACAAGGATTCCTATGATCTTTTCAAAGACGGTTTCAGGATTTTGCAGCTGCTTCACCTGCACACTATTAATATGATATTCAAATGCTTATATGCCTACAAAATCTATCTTTTGTGCAAATACTTCAACAACAAAAAAGCAAGTAGTACATTCAAATGCGTTAGTAACAACATACTTACAATGGATAGCCTTGTACAAGTGACATAATTACACAATGGCGATAACAATCCACAGTGTTAGGGACCGGAAACCCATGTTCTTGCAAGGCCGACGCAACAAAAAAAAATTGAGATCTATAACCGAGAACAAGATCCTTACTCAGTACTTAACAATCTCAACCAGAATACTTACGAATTAAACTTATCTTACCTAAAACAGTTCAAACAAATGTATTAGCTGAGTACGTAACTAACTACCAATTAAAAATTTGAAGTAATAGTTATTAATAAAAAGAAGAGTAAAATGTCATTTTCGTCCAAAGGTTTGGACCGAAATGCTCTTTAAGTTAACAATAGACATGGAAATACCCCTGACTTATCGGAGAAAAATGGATGGAGTTAACGAGCCGGATGAAAATGGCAAAATTTCAAACCTTTTAGATCCAGATGGGGAAAAACAAACCTTTGGACGAAAGTCACAAAACTAGCCAAACCTTTGAAACAAAAACGCCAATTTACTCTAAAATGAAACAAAAAACATTCACAGTCAACCCAATCCGGGCCATTTTGGCCCATACTAAAAATGACCTGTTCCAACCCGAACTTGTTACTCGTCCCATCCCAACTTGCCACATCTACTTACAAAAATCAATTGTGGATTTACACAGATACCTTCATGAAAGCAAATTCTTTAAGAGCAGCGAGGCGAGATAAATACAGCCAACTGAAGCTGCTTCGGTGCTTTAAGTAGTCACGCTTAGACTTGACGGCTCGGAATGAGGTACTACCCAGTCTATGTAACTTCATAGCCATGATTGTACCGTCTTCATTTGCAACCTCAAAATATCTTCAAAACGCAGGCCAGGTTAGAATGTTCGATAAGGAAAAGAAGTATCAAATATTCAAATCAAATAAAAAAGTATTACCAGATTCTTTTCCCACACCAATTTGACGTCCCACAGATGAAAATACACCACGGTTAACAAAGTCTTTATAGCAAGAAAATCATAACCCAGGTATGTAAGTCGAAAACCATCATCTACACCAAAAATAATAATAATAATAATAATATCAATAATTAATAAATAAATAAATAAATAAAGCCCCTCAAATAAAAAATAATAATAATAATATTAATAACTATTACTTCAAATTTTTAATTGGTAGTTAGTTACGTACTCAGCTAATACATTTGTTTGAGCTGTTTTAGGTAAGATAAGTTTAATTCGTAAGTATTCTGGTTGAGATTGTTAAGTACTGAGTAAGGATCTTGTTCTCGGTTATAGATCTCAATTTTTTTTGTTGCGTAGGCCTTGCAAGAACATGGGTTTCCGGTCCCTAACGCTGTGGATTGTTATCGCCATTGTATAATTATGTCACTTGTACAAGGCTATCCATTGTAAGTATGCTGTTACTAACGCGTTTGAATGTACTATTTGCTTTTTTGTTTGCTGAAGTATTTGCACAAAAGATAGATTTTCTAGGCATATAAGCATTTGAATATCATATTAATAGTGTGCAGGTGAAGCAGCTGCAAAATCCTGAAACCGTCTTTGAAAAGATCAATCCTTGTTCGTCTTGCGGAACATGGGCTTATTCACTGTGACTTTAATGAATTCAACATAATGGTATGCATTTCGAATCACTTCAGTTTTCAACATCCCTTTTTATTTTTCTTTTAACGTTATAACTCGCTTCTGATTTTTGTATCTCATCATTAGAAAACTTTTTATGGTGGTTTATTATTCATATATTATTGTTGCAGATAGACGATGATGAAAATATCACGATCATTGATTTTCTTATGCATAAAATGCCACAGAGAGCACCTATAGGAAAGGAATTACAACTAGTGCTCCATAATAACATACAACAAACCAAACAATAACAGTAAATAACATAGAAATGCCGGACGGAATCGATTTTAGACACTTCAATCGATGGATAAAACAGTAAATAACATACAATAAGCCATGATAATAACATAAATAAATACAGATTTTCAACAATGCATAACAATAATCGAAAGAATACCGAATAATTGTAACGGTACCTTGAGCATCTCTTTGTGAACACCGACATGAAAATAAAACTGGAAGTAAGCATAATCTGTACAAGGAGGCGATTCAATTTCGCAATGAGAATTAGGCATTTCACATAAATCAAACAAGAACAATTAAGTTCGGTGATGAAGGAGTGGATCGATAATCAACAGAAAAAGTAAAACCTGAATCGATTGAGAAATACAATCGTCGGAGTTCTGCTGCCGAATCGTATTCACAGCTATGAATCGCTTAAGCTCTGCTCCTGAATTGATTGGCGGATAAATCCATGAATCTAGGGTTTAGATTGATAGATGAATCAGTGAATCTAGGGTTTACGATCGATGTTCACAGCCCTATTTTGAGAGATGATGAGATGAGATGAATAAGATATATGAGGTGAGCCGTGCTTTGGATATTTAGGGCATGTTTGGCTAAGCTTTTCAAAACAACTTATTGGCTTATTGACTTATCAAAAAGTTAATAAGTTGTTTTTGTGTTTGGCTAAGCCAAAAGTCCTTTTAGAAATGACTTTTTGCAAAGAAGAAAAAGGAGGTTTCAAGAAGTCACAATATTGTGACTTCTTGGCCAGCTTTTAACTTTTCAAACTACAAATTACCAATATACCCCTTCTTTACCCCCTTATATCTAAAAGAATGCCCATTTTAGTCATTTTACATCAATAAGCTAATCCAAACACTTTTTTTAAAAACTCATTTTCAAAAAGTCCTTTTCCCAAAAGTCCTTTTCCAAAAGTCCTTTTTAACTATAATAAGCTTAGCCAAACATGCCCTTAATTAGGGTAAATTAATTTGCTACCTTTTTTCCGGTAGCAATTTATGGTGGCAATTGCCCTGTTTTGTTAAAGATTAACAGATCTGTTTTGATGAACGAGGAGGGCGGAGTCGTCTGATTGAAGCTTCTAAACTTATGGCTACTGTCAGTTTTAACCCAGAACTTATGACTATTTGCAGTTTTTACCCTAAACAATGATGAATAATTTTTTGCTTTTTCTATTTTTTCTTGTATCTGCGACCGCTTTAAACGGTCGCAACTTTTGTCTTTTATATATTTCTCGTATTTGTGACCGTTTTATACGGTCGCAACTTTTGTTTTTTTATTTGCGATTGCTTTAAACGGTCGTAACTTTTGCTATTTTTTTATTTTTCTCGTATTTGCGACTGTTTTCCGACCACAAAAACACGGTCACAAAATTTGCGACCGTTTTGCGATCGAATCTGGAATGGTCTTTAATTTTGCGATTGTTTTGGTTTTAGTCACAAATCGGTCGCTAATTTTGCGACCGTCTTATGTTAGTCGCAAAATTTGGTTGCAATTGCCTAGTTTTCTAGTAGTGAAATGCAATTCGATATGTGCGTTCTTAGATTCCATACTTCCATATATAAAAGGCCAAAAGTGTTGACTTTCAAGAGTCAAATGTTAATATTTGATAATAAATTAGAATTATCACTCGTCGCAATGTGACTGGGATTCGTTAGTTATATATCATATCAGATGAAAGGCAAATGTTTCCTACATGACTGTAAGCCTATGTGTAAAACATAGAAAAGAATAACTAAGTCGATATCTGACCCGCGCGTTGTAACAAACCTATCAAAAGAGGAAAAATAGACGCGCTGCGACAGGTCTGTCAAACGAGAAAAATAGATGAAGAAATGTTGAACCCCACACACACGTTGCGGCGTGTTAATGTTAAACAAAATAAGTGGTAGTTCTAGCAAATCAAATTAAAAACTCAATAGTAAAGTCAAATTTTGTAAGTGAAAAACAATAAAAACCTCTTCATATTCATTAGAAATCAATCACTTTCAATAATTTCACGGGAACAAGTAGTAATGACCGGAACTTTGGAGCCTATTGGAGTAATATGCAATTCATCCATGAAAACAATAAAATTTACAAATATGCAATGCAGAACACCAAAAAATTACACTATTTACACGGTTGTAAAAATCGCGCCTAGCCTACGATTAGTCGCCAGCTAATCGCTAACCAGAGGCTCACCTTGAAGTTTTCATCTAATCCGCTCATTAATTTCTAGGCGGTCAACAATGGTCAAAGGCGGACCTAATTGGCCAAAAATCGTTGTAGCCTAGGCAAACCCTATAAATTCCGACGATTAATCCTGTTTACTTAAAAAAAATGGGCCGTGTTTTAAAAAAAATACATATGAAAATGTGTGTGTATATATATTCAAAACTGAAAGTTACATAAATATTTCAATCCGATTATTCCCTATTAATCCGATAAACTGATAGTATAGCGCCTAGCGATTCTTACAACATACATGCTTCAAAAGTTTGAACTAGATTCAAAATACTTAACAATTTTAAAGTCCAAACAACATACGAGCTGGTGAGTCTGTTGCATATTGAATATGCGGCCAACAAAAGCAATGGCGAAATGAGGACGAATTCCGATAATACTTTATTCACCACATCTTCTTCAGCAACTGATAAAAATTAGGGCATAGAAGTGAAAAAACGATCGAATAACACGATTTCGAGTATAATTTCCAATTGAAGTACAAATTGAGTTGTATTTGTCATTCATGTTGTCATACACTTATTAAACATGTATGCATTGGAATTAGGATCAAATACAAAGGCTCCTTATTGTAAGAAGGGTACAAAGGCTTCTAAAAAAACCCACTACAAAAAAAAAAAAAAACCTAAACACCCATCACCACCCGAAAACCTAAACCCCCACCCCACCCCCATCACCTACCCAAAAAAAAACAAATTTTTTTTGTCGAGAGGAGGTGTGTGTGTGTGTGTGGGGGGGGGGGGGGTTTAGGTTTTTGGGTGGTGGTGGGTTTTTTTTTTTTAGGGGGGTGGGGTGGGGTGAGTGTTTAGGTTTTGGGTGGTGGTTTAGTGGGTTTTGGTTTTAGGTTATTGGACATTTGTCACTCTATAAATCTTTCTTACACTTCTTACAAATATGAGTCTTTATAGAATAACTTAACCCGTATCCGTTGATTGTTTAAGAAAATTACAACTGTTTATCAAAATGAAATATTTTCTTAAACGTAATTGTTCTTTTATAATGAGGCCAGTTATATGATTGTGAATCTGAAGTTCGCCTTTCAAAAAAAAAAAAATGATTGTGAATCGTTTTTTATTAAGTGATTATATATTGCTTAAGCTTAACAAATTCTAATTTCCTTGTCATCAGTGTTTGATTTAATAATTTTGTATGGGTCTTACAACATATTGAGTTATTCATTTGCACTAACAGGCTAAATGGGTCGGTTTAATTGAATTATGGGTTAGACGATGGATAGATATCATGTATCGGGTTAAACGGGTCGATGAATTAATTTTTAGGTCCATCAAACATGGTTATTGTTGATGCAACAAATAATAGACCAAGGATAGTAGCGAGGTTGGTTAGGCAAAAGGGTTAAAGGGTTTAACTTTGCCTAACGCAGGTCGTGGGGTCCCCCCACGTTTGCAAGACGTGGAAGGAAGTTCACTAGTTTATTCTTGTTGTTTGCTCAAGATCCTTTTCTGAAGTATGTTTCAGATTCAGATGAAGGAGCAAACAGAATGTGTGTGTTGGATGTGAAAGGGAGTAACTCGCATGAAGCAAGTACTCGATGTGAATGACCAGAGTTTTAAGGAAACAGGCCTGGCCAAGAATGTCTTTTGAAGTAAATGAAGTGTCAAATATATAGGAGAAGACATCTCCCAAAGAAGAATGCTTTTGACTAGTGACCTTGCTTGCAGTGAGGGGCTTGCCCTTTCGGGGGTTGAAGCCTTTTGACCTTACATTGCTTTTGCGGCTGGTGAGTTGGTGAAGTAATCAGGAGACATGACTACTTACTGTTCCATGCTACTTTATTCCATTTCCCCAGGTTTTTAACCTTTGAACCGTTTTACCTTTTGGGCATTCAGGTATTGAAGTCCATTATTTTGGTCTTGGGCTACCCCCGTCATCAGCCCCCCAAGTCAGAGGTTTTTGGGAAATGAGCTCAAAGACTTCTGACTTTTATACGTGTATTTTTCTGCCTAAAGGCTTCAAGGGTTCGAAGGTTTGAAGGTTTGTAACGGTTGGGGTTTTTTGAATTTCGAAATTTGACAAGATGGTTGACAAGACTTGTGGCAGTTTGTCAGGCGGCGGTTTTAATTCCTACCCCTTAATAATTATCCTTTATCTCATTTATTTGTTCATATTTTATTTAGAAGAACATTACTTGCTCCTTATTTCTCTCCAGTTTCCCCTTTTTCAAATCAGGTCAGTTTTCTTTGCTTTCTCTCTTTAATTTTTTCTATCATGGGTGCTCGTAAGGATATGGCTAAATCCTTTTCTCGAATGACCCAAGAGGAAGTGGATTTGTTTTGTATGGAATGGGGGATAGAGACAAGGTTTAAACCGGTTGCACCGGCTTGTGATAAATCTGTCAATGAATGTCCTCCTGGTTCGATTGCATTATATTGTCGACATTTTGAGTTTTCAAACCTTCGTCATCCATTTTCAAACTTTGTTTTGAATGTCTTGGAATATTATCGTTTTCTTTTGGTCAAGTTCATCCCCTTGGCATGGCTAGGGTTTTACATTTTGAGATCCTGTGTCGGGCTTCTGGGTATGATCCCACTCTTTTAGCATTCCGTCGCTTTTTCCGGCTTGCTAAGAATGGTGATCGGTTCACCTTTGAAACCACTCAAGTTGATACTTGTTTAATTTCGTCCATGGTTTCCACACTTGGGGTTTGGAAAGATCGGTTTTTCTGGGTGTCGGAGGAAATTGTTCCTTTCAAACTTGTTTGGAGACACCCGGATGCTGTTCTGAACGAGCCGGAGCCTTCTAATTCCGAAATAAACACTCGTTTTTTAGAAATTCTTAGGGAGTGCCCTTCGAGGCTTCGTCCCTTCCCTGAGCATTTGTTGGTGTTGTTGGGTATAAGTAAAGTGTGGGAAAAGGCCAACCGGGATCCGGTGCTTATTAGAGATGGGAAGGGTATGCATTTATTCTTTTCTTGCTTTTTTGTTCCTTTTTCTTTGTTTGCTTATGTGCTTTTTATATTTGTGTTGCAGTTATGTCTGCCCTTGATTTTATTAAAAGCGATGACACCTATGATGTTGCCTTTGATGATGTTGCTGCTACTCCCGGCGAGAATGTGGTTGTTAAGGGTTCTGATTATAGGTTTGAGGGTTCTGGTTACGTGAATGTTCCGAATGTTAAAGGCTTTACCAAGGTTACTGTTTTGGTCAAAAATTACCGAAGCAATTAAGTGATCAAATTAGTAAAGTGAGGTAGTGTGCTAGAAAGTGTGTTTGAAAATATGCTTGTTGAGTTAATTAGGAAATCAGTATTCAGGATACGGCTCAGGATATTGAGCTGTATCTATGATCAAACAATGAGCGAAAGTAAAGTAAACGACACGAGATGTACGAGGAAAGCCCTTGATCAATCTAGATCGCCGGCATAAAACCTCGGGAGCTGACAATCGCAGCTGCCTTGTTCTTCTTATTACTCCAAACGTCAGGATACAGTGCAGGATGTGGTGCGGATCGACTATGTGTTACAACGAAATTTGAATACAAGTGTGGTGTTTGCAATGAGCTAGAGAGTGAAAGTGTTCGAGAGTGTTAGTGAAAAATTGTGTGCCTTAAACTGATCCGCCCCCATCTATTTATAGTAAAGATAAAATAACAAACTATCCTAAACTTCCGGGATCCACCGAATATTCCTTCATCGAACGTTGTAGACCGGGTCTTTCGGGCTCAACGTCTCTTCTTCAACAAACTCGTCCGAGTCTTGAGGAGAAGAAGTCCACTTGACCGTTAGCAAATCCCAGCCGTTAACCTGCACGTGGTTAATTCAATAAACCTCAGGATATCGCCCAAGATGTTAGCAATATCCTCTTCCAGCATCCTGGTCACAAATAAACAAACAAAGGCAGGATATTGGTCAGGATATGTATGCAAAGAAAATGACCCCTAACAATTGTCCCCAAATATATCAGTTGGTATACCAATCCAACGGATATATTTCAAAAGTTTCACCTCATAACTTAAGGTAATTAATACGACTAGACCCCTGAAATGACAGCGGTGCAACTTCCAAAGCATTATTTACTCTTTACCCCCCTATATTCATCCTATATTAACCGAGGGACTCCTTATTACGGTTATCCTTATCTTCAAGCGGACATCAGGTATTTTCCTTTCTATCCTTCTTTCTTGAATCTCTTTTAGTTTGCTCAATACTTTTCATGGCACCACGAACGAAATCCCGATCGGACCGACCAGCCCCAAGCCTCGTAAGTCAGAACTTCATTGTTGATCCAGCAAAGGAGATCTGCTGCTTCAACAATGCCGACATCGCTGCTCTTAAAGATTCCGGCGCCTTCCCCACCGGAACAGTCTTTCGCCCTTTTGATCGGGAAGCCCGATCAGACGCGATATCCGATGAGTGGGTTTGTTTCTTCGCCTACCCTTTCTCACTTGGGCTCCGGTACCCGTTTCCACCCTTTATTTCTAGCTTTTTCGACCTCACCGGCCTTAGTTACGCCCAGGTTATGCCAATGGTCTAGCGAGTCTTGATAGTGCTGGATCAAATCAAGTCTCGTCATTTTCCCAACCTGTTTATTGAAGACCTCCCTATAGCATACCGGTTGAGATCCCACGGCAACCACCGTTTTCTTCTGTTTTCTACCACCAAAAACCCTCTGGTTCTTAAAGCCACCAAGAACGAGGATCGATGGCGACGAAAATTCTTTTTCGTAAAAAGAGACTCTATTGATAAGGGTTTCGATCTACCGGTTAAATGGTTAACCAAGGGTAGGACTTAGGGTTTTAGGAATATCTCCAATTATATCTTCAAACTGTACCCCAGACTTATATCCTGATGTTTTTATGCAGCGAATTTCAGAGATTTAGTGCCTCCCAGTGCAGAATCCGAATCCAAGATCAAGGAAATCTACCGTCTTCCTGCTAGTGAAAGAACTTTCTCCCTGTCTCTTACAGATTCAAGCCAGAAATCAAGCTCAGAAATGTCTGGTAAGCACATTCTCAGCATATATTAATTATTTTTCAAAAGTATGATGAGTTTAAGAATATCTTCCCTTGTGTAGTACCAGTCGTCAACCTTGAAGGTTTCGAACTTGACGAGTTGGATTGCTACTCCAGCCTCGAACCCATCAAACAAGAATCCAAGCCAAAGTCGTCTACTACACCAAAGCCTACCTCCTCGAAGACTGTTTCTGCTCCCAAAGGCCCTCCGGCATCCAGGACCCGGGCATCTAGCTCTCGGAAGAGAAAGGAGACGGACTCCCCAGCTGTTTCTGAAACATTCTCTCTCGAGAATCATGGGTTCAACGAAGCCACCTCATTCCTCAAACAGGTAGAATTTTCTTTTCGATATCCTGCACAAGTATGTTAATCCTTATCCTGTTTATTTTTTTACATCAATACCTGTGTCTTTATCGATAGGGTCTGGATCGTCTTATGCACTTGTATGAAGACGCTTGCGGGCTTAACAAGATGTTGGAGATCAAGCTGGAGAAAGCCATGGCCACCATAGCTGACCAAGGAACCATTGCGGCTGCCAAATCCCAGCATTATGAAGACAAATACAAGGCAATGACCCAGGAACATCAAGCTGCCCTCCACAAGGCTAATGAGGACGCCCAAGCCAAGCTAGATGCCGCCCTTCTCCAATATCAGCAGAATATGAGTTCATATCGGGATAGCCTCAAAGCATCCGTGGTCGTCTCTCTTCTCCAAGCCAGGATAATGATGGCTTATGAGGCCATGGATTTGGGTTTTGAATGCCCTTCCTGGAACGTAAAGGCTTGGGAGGAGAAGCTACAGGGCCTCGGAGGTCATCCCGTCGCTCATCCTGCAAAACATACTGGTGAAGGGCCTTCTAAGGCGACAGAGGAAGCGGCCAATGCTGATGATGATGCCGAAAAGAATCCTGAGGCTGATGCTGGTGCGAACGCTGGGAAGGAGGTTGCTGTTCAAGAGGGTGCTGCCCCTTAGGCAGCGGAATGGGCGATGATGGATATACGTGCCAAGGCCGGAGCCCATTTTTAAATTTCATGGTTGTGGTTGCATAAACAATTTACTTTTCCTGTCTTCGAACAATTTAGATTTCCTGCACTAGAAATATGTGATGACCAAAGGTGGATGGGTCCTAGGTTTTAGGATGAAGCCCTTGGTCATCAATTAGTATAACTCGTTTTGAATGTGATAACGGTTGCAGGTGGATAGGTCCTGTTTTGAGATATATCCTGCAACCGTTACACAAGTATAGTAAAAACTAATTGTGCTTTTGGCGGATGGGCCTCGGTTTGTGGTGAAACCAAAAGCACAACTTTTGACTTGTTAATAATATAACTATCTTTTGACTTATTTGCTGTTGTCTTGCATTACTTAGTGTAATTCTTAGCTTTATAAAAATTTTATATT
The DNA here is from genome assembly GCA_030545235.1 of Helianthus tuberosus. Taxonomy (NCBI): domain Eukaryota; kingdom Viridiplantae; phylum Streptophyta; class Magnoliopsida; order Asterales; family Asteraceae; genus Helianthus; species Helianthus tuberosus. The sequence goes on from CM060370.1 coordinate 187,435,555, forward strand.
ACTATCTTATGAAAATATCCTGATCAGTATGCTCAGCGATATACTGTAAAAACCTTTTATTAGATAGAACTTCCAAACGTTCCTTCAACTTTGTAGAAATTTCTTTAGAAAGTGAAAAACAATCTATCTTTCCAAAACCAAGTTTTAATAATATTTAAATGATCAAAGTTCCAAACTAATACTAGTTTCAAACACCCTAATCAAATATCCTGAAAAGGACTTTGAGAATATATCAGGATACTTAACATAATATTACTAAAAACTTAGACGATGCTTACAAAGGAAAGATCATACCCGGAGTAGTATATAACCCTTTTATCAAACCTCAATCTCCTTGCAACTTTTCCAATGAAGATGTCCCCGGTGTGAGATATTTAGCATACTAGTTCCGAACTTTAGCCTTTGAGCTTTACATCACTGCCTTGGTAGGAATGTCCCCTGTGTACAATGTCTTCAAATACTTAGAAATCTTCTGAATGTCAGTTTCCATTGTATAGGCAATTTTTTAGGTCCCAAGGGTAAAACCCAAGGATGTACTGGAGATAAATCCCTTGTATCCTGGGGAAAATCCCAAATTTTCATGCGCTACAGGCGGGAGTGTATAAACTCCAAGACTTAGAAAGGTGAAAACCTTTAAACCTTAGAGAGTATGAAAATACCCTTTCGTGAGAGAGGGTGATCAATCCTCATATACCTTTAGGATTCAGGATATAGCCAATAGTAACGAAATTGTCAGCCACTTTTACATGGACTGGTCCCGCCACCTTGAACTATCCCTGAATAACTTGCGCTCCAGGCGGGGTGTTTAAACCCAATTCGGAAGAAAGGTGAATACCTTTAAACCTGTGAAGGGATCAGGATCCCTTGTACGTGAGAGAGGGGGCCAATCCTCTAATCTTTCGAGTTATCCTGAGTATATATCCTGGAGCTATATCCTGAAACATATTCTGCAAAACAATTGTAAACTAAGGTGGGTGTTAGCTTGGCTAACACCCCTCCGATGCTTAAGTTAGTATTGAGTTTCAAAGAATAAATTAAACCAAAACATATTTAAAAAAGATAGAATTCATACCATTCTGAGTTAGAAATTGAATTCTAAACTCACTTGAAATAGAGCTTAAGGTGTATAGCATTCCAAGACCTCGGTAGCATATCCCCCTCCATATTCTTGAGTCTGTATGCTCCTTTCCCTGCTTCTGATTCAACTTCATATGGTCCTTCCCATTTTGGAGCTAACTTGCCATCAGCAGGATTAGTAGTATTCTGAAAAGCCTTTCTTAACACCCAATCTCCAACCTTAAATCTTCTGGTCCTAATGTTTTTGTTATATGCCCTGGATATTCTCTGTTGGTATGCTGCTATCCTTAGCCTTGCCGCATCTCTCTTCTCATCTATAGTGTCTAAATCCTGAGTCAAGGCTTCAGGATTCTGTTCAGGATCACTTAGAGTAGATCTTGCAGTAGGTATTGTCATTTCTGTTGGAATCATTGCTTCTGCTCCAAATACCAAGGAAAATAGAGTTTGGCTTGTTGCACTCTTTACCGTTGTCCTATCAGCCCATAAAACAAAGGGTAATTCTTCTGCCCATCTTCCTTTTTTGGCTCCAAGTCTCTTCTTTAAGTTATTGACAATTATCTTGTTTGAGGATTCTGCTTGTCCATTTGCTTGAGGATGTACCGGAGTAGATGTAATCATTTTGATTCCCCAACTTTTGCAAAAGTCAGTAGTTCTCTTGCTTATAAATTGAGAACCATTGTCACAGATTATCTCGGCTGGTACTCCGAATCTGGTTAGGATATTCCTCTTTATGAAGGATACTACTTCTTGATCTCTCACTTGAACAAATGCTTCTGCTTCAACCCACTTAGAGAAATAATCCGTCATTGCTAGCATAAAGACTTTTCCTCCCGGGGCTTTTGGTAGCTTTCCCACTATATCCATACCCCACTTCATAAACGGCCAAGGGGAAACAATAGGATATAATGGTTCAGCAGGTTGATGCAGTATGTTACTATGTCTTTGACATGCGTCACATCTTCGAGCATATTCTGCTGCATCCTTTCTCATTGTTGGCCAATAATATCCTGTCCTTAACACTTTTGAGAATAACGACCTGCCCCCAGCATGGTTACCACAATCCCCTTCATGTATATCCTGAAGTACTTCTTTGGCTTCAGGATCCTCCAAGCACCTCAAATACGGTCCTGCAAGAGATTTCTTGTATAAAATATTATTTATAATAGTGAATCGTGATACCTTCATCCTAAATGCCTTAGGATTCTCATTTCCAGGGATGTGTCCTTCTTTGAGATATCTCATGATTGGAACCGTCCAGGATTTAGGATCCTTTTCAGGATGTTCTGCTCCAGGATCCTGAATACCCGCTACTTCTTTATCTTGAGGATTCGTTGCAGGATATAAGACATGTAATATTGGAATTTGGGTCCCTTCAGGTATCCTGATCGATGATCCCAAATTTGCTAAGGCATCTGCTTCAGCATTATCCTCCCTCGGTACCTGTTCAAGTATAAAAACATCGAAATATCCTGCTAATTTTTTGAGAATATCGAGATATTCGATTAATTTCTCACCCTTAACTGCATAGGATCCATTAAAATGGTTAGTAATTAACAAAGAGTCAACATATACTTGCAAATTTTTGACACTCATGCTCTTAGCCAACTCTAATCCTGCAATTAAAGCCTCATACTCTGCTTCATTATTAGTAGCAGGAAATTCACACCTAATAGCCTGGGGTAATATGTCCCCCTGTGGCGATTTTAGTAGTATTCCTAATCCTACTCCTCTTACATTAGATGCTCCATCAGTATATAATGTCCAGGATCCTGAGGATTCTCCTAACTGTTGAACTTCTAGGTCTACCTCATCCTGAATATCACTACTGAAATCAGCCACAAAGTCAGCTAAAGCTTGAGACTTTATGGCATTTCTAGGTTCATATACTAAATCATAAGCACTTAACTTTACTGACCACTTGGCCATCCTGCCTGACATCTCTGGTTTCCTGAGCACATTTTTGACAGGATAATTTGTTTTAACATGTATCCTATGTGTCTCAAAATAATGCCTAAGTTTTGTCGATGCCATAACTAGAGCTAATATCAATTTTTCTAAATGAGAATACCTAGTTTCAGCATCTAGCAAACTTTTACTAACATGGTAAACAGGATATTGCTGACCTTCATGGTCTTTTACAAGAACGGCACTTACAGCATTCCCTGATACAGCAAGGTATAGGGATAGTGGTTCACCATTTTCAGGCTTCATTAATAAAGGTGCGGTTGAGAGATATCGTTTCAAATCCTGCAAGGCTGCTTCATGCTTCTCCCCCCATTCAAATCTTTTGTTCTTCTTTAGGATATCATAAAAATCTTTGCACTTCTCGGAGGATCTCGAGATAAACCTGTTTAAAGCTGCTACTCGGCCTGTCAATCTTTGTACGTCCTTCATATTTGAGGGTGATTTTATATCCAGGATAGCTTTGATCTGCTCTGGGCTTGCTTCTATCCCCCTTTTTGTCACCATATATCCAAGAAACTTTCCTGCCCCCACTCCGAAATGGCATTTAGCAGGATTCAGCTTCATGTTGTATCGATCCAGGATATCAAATGCTCCCTTGATATCCTGGAGGTGATCCTCAGCCTTTTTAGATTTCACCACCATATCATCGATATATACCTCCATGGTGTCCCCCAGTTTGTCTTTGAACATCATGTTTACCAATCTTTGGTATGTTGCACCTGCATTTTTCAAACCAAAAGGCATCGCTGTATAACAATAAATACCTGTTGGTGTCATGAAGGCAGTATCCTCCTGGTCAGAAGGCTCCATTTGGATCTGTTGAAATCCTGAAGATGCGTCCATGAAGGTCAGCATTTCATGCCCGGCAGTGGCATCTACCATTGCATTAATGTGGGGAAGAGAAAATGGGTCTTTAGGACAAGCTTTGTTTAAGTGTGTGTAGTCCACACAAACTCTCCATTTCCCATTTTTCTTCTGTACTACAACCACGTTTGCTAGCCACCTTGGGAACTTAACCTCTCTGATCATCCTGGACTTCAATAATCTCTCAACTTCCTCCTGGATAATTGTGTTCCGCTCAGGAGCAAACTTCCTTCTTTTTTGCTGCACAGGCTTGAATGATTTATCAATTCCAAGCTTGTGAGTGATAATATCTTTGGATATGCCTGTCATATCCTCATGCTTCCATGCAAACGTTGACATCCTGCATTTCAAAAAGTTAATTAATTGTTCTTCAATATCCTGAGGGATATTGGTCCCTACGAGCACCGAAATATCAGGATTATCCTGGTCCAGGATAATTTTCTTCACATCCTGCTCCGGATCCTCCACGATATCCTAGGCCCGCGTCTTTAATTGCTATGCTGCACTAGGTTTGGTTGAGGATTTCATCGATGATGAGTAGCATTCTTTCGCCTCCTGCTGATCACTATCGACTTTGACAACTCCCCAAGGTGTAGGTATCTTGATGCATTGGTGATATATTGATGGCACAGCCTTCATATCGTGAATCCATGGTCTTCCCAGTATGATGTTGTAGCAGGAGAGAGAATCCATCACACAGAAACGTTGTATCGAGTTGACTCCTTCAACGTATACTGGAAACTTTATCTCTCCCACTGTGTTTCTAGCCTCTCCACTGAACCCAACAAGCACAGTAGACTTTGAAGTGATATCCATTGGAGATACATTCATTCTCTTCAGAGTTTCTAGTTGGATTATGTTGACGGAGCTTCCATTATCAACTAATATCCTGCGTACAAAATGGTTAGCCACATATAACGTTATTACCAGAGCATCATGGTGAGGATCCTGGACAGTATCCCTATCATCAGCATCAAAAGTGATCACTTTGTCAGTTGTGAGGGTAGTCATCCTGATAGGTTTGTCTCCCCTTTCGGCCTTAGCTTCTTTTGCATGTCTCTTTGCTGCCGAATACGAAGTTCCACAAATGTCGGATCCTCCCGAAATGAAGTTGATTATCTTGGCATCCGCAGGAGGTGATGCTGCTCGTTCAGGATCCTTCTCAGTATCCTGACCCTTATTCTTCTTTCTTCCTAAGAGATCTTTCAGATATCCCTTGCTTAGAAGATAGCTTATTTCTTTACTTAGAGCAATGCAATCCTCAGTTACATGTCCGAAATCTTCGTGGAAAGCACACCATTTTGACTTATCTTTCCAGTCAGCCTTTTGTTGATTCTTTCGAGGCCACCTAGCCTTGTCTCCTAGACCCTGCATGGCATACATTAATTCAGGAATGTTAACAGAAAAGCAATATTCAGACAACTCAGGATACTCTTCAGGATCCTCATCTTCGACAGCATTCACTCTCTTGTTTTCATTTCTACCATATGGCTTAGGCCGATATGACTTGAATGAGGATTCTGACTTCCTGTTAGTTGACTCATAAGTGTTAGATGAGTTCATCCTTTCTTGCATCTTCTTGTCATCTTCCAGACGGATATATCTCAAAGCCCTGTTACGAGCTTCGTCTAGATTCCTGCAGGGATTCATTACAAGATCCTGATAAAACTGAGAATCCTTTTGTAATCCCATCTTAAAAGCTTGCACAGCTGTTGCAACATCAAGATGTGGGATATCCAAGGATTCTCGACTGAATTTGTTCACATAATCCCTCAAGGATTCCTGAGGCCCTTGAGTTATCCTGTAAAGATCACTGGTTAGTTTCTTAAAACTCCGACTGCAAGAAAATTGACAGTTAAATAAATTAACCAAATGAGCAAACGAAGTAATTGAGTGAGGAGGAACGTTTAACAGCCATTTTAAGGCTGATCCTGTTAGAGTAGAACCAAATCCCTTGCACAAGCATGCTTCCTTGAGCTCCGGAGGGATAGGGTTAATCTCCATTCTTTCCCTATACTGAGCAATATGCTCTTCAGGATCCGTAGTCCCATCATAAAGCTTCATGTTGGGGGTTTGGAATCTCTTTGGGATCTCAGCATCACAGATAGGATATGCAAAACGAGATATCTTGTGGCTGTCTTGGGACACTTCCGGGATCGGCTGGACCACACCAGGTACACTAGATATCATGTCCTTCAACTTCTGAAGTTCCCTAGTAAGTGCTGATGTTACACCTGTATCCTGCAAAGATCCACTATTGTTAGTAGCATGAGTATTATTATTATTTGACACGTTACCCGTTGGAGGATTTTGCCCATATCCTGAAGCATATCCTGAGCTCCTCATGGTTGACATCCTGACCGAGGAGGGTATTTCAGGAGTATAAGGCTGGGCACAATATTCCCCCTGTTATCCTCAGTATACACAGCTGAACTAAAGTTCAACGTTCTGGGATGTAATGGAGTGACATTATCTTCAGCAGATCTGCTCGGGCCAGACTTCAGGAGTTGTATTTCCCTTAAAAGCATTTGGTTTGTTTCCTGTTGCTGCCTCATTTGTTCCTGCACACTTCCAAATAAAGTGAGAATTTCATCATTAGAAGCTAGAACAGGAGCAGATTCCTGAACACTGCGAGTAGGGATAATATCCTAAGGTCGTGAAGAGGCTGGCATCCTTGGAGGAGGTGGTGGAAGCACCGAACCAGTAGTAGCAGAAGTCATAGCAAACACAGTAGAGGAACTCATGTTTGATCTTGAGGCCATTATGGACAATGTGGCAAAAAGTTTTGAAAATAGAAAGCCGATTAGCGATTTCACAAAAATTTTTAGTAAAGAGAGCACCACTTGCCCCACGGTGGGCGCCAAATTGTTTTGGTCAAAAATTACCGAAGCAATTAAGTGATCAAATTAGTAAAGTGAGGTAGTGTGCTAGAAAGTGTGTTTGAAAATATGCTTGTTGAGTTAATTAGGAAATCAGTATTCAGGATACGGCTCAGGATATTGAGCTGTATCTATGATCAAACAATGAGCGAAAGTAAAGTAAACGACACGAGATGTACGAGGAAAGCCCTTGATCAATCTAGATCGCCGGCATAAAACCTCGGGAGCTGACAATCGCAGATGCCTTGTTCTTCTTATTACTCCAAACGTCAGGATACAGTGCAGGATGTGGTGCGGATCGACTATGTGTTACAACGAAATTTGAATACAAGTGTGGTGTTTGCAATGAACTAGAGAGTGAAAGTGTTCGAGAGTGTTAGTGAAAAATTGTGTGCCTTAAACTGATCCGCCCCCATCTATTTATAGTAAAGATAAAATAACAAACTATCCTAAACTTCCGGGATCCACCGAATATTCCTTCATCGAACGTTGTAGACCGGGTCTTTCGGGCTCAACGTCTCTTCTTCAACAAACTCGTCCGAGTCTTGAGGAGAAGAAGTCCACTTGACCGTTAGCAAATCCCAGCCGTTAACCTGCACGTGGTTAATTCAATAAACCTCAGGATATCGCCCAAGATGTTAGCAATATCCTCTTCCAGCATCCTGGTCACAAATAAACAAACAAAGGCAGGATATTGGTCAGGATATGTATGCAAAGAAAATGACCCCTAACAGTTACTGCTTCCAAAGGTTCTACCCGTCGTTCCCAACGTCATCTGAAAGGTGTTGATCAGCCTTCTGGTTCAGAGCCTATCGATGTTAGTGATGATATCGAGGCCTCAGGGGATCAGGTTGTGGATGTTGGCAAGGGTAAGGAAAAGGAGTTGATTGTTTCAAGCAAGAAGAAGAAATTGATTAAGAAAGGTACCACTCCTGTTATTCAAAGTTCATCAGCCAAAAGTGTTGAAAGTTTCGAGGGTTCAGAGGGTCAGGATATTTATGTGCCTAACTGGGGGGTTAAGGATGGTGATAATTTTAAGGACCCGGCTGTTTGTGCTGAAGCCTTGGCTCATTTTGCTCCTCCCGGTGTTCGAAGTGCCATATCTGAGATGGAGGCTGATTATCTTATTTCTAGGATGATGCTCAGTTCCTGCAACCTTTCTGCCTTTTTGGCTGAAGGTGTTACTCGCTTTGCTAAAGGGATGCAGGAATATGAGGAGGATTCCAAGAAGAAGGAAAAAATGAAAGCTTCAATTGCTGCAATGAAGAAGGAAATCGATATTTTTTCTGAGAAAGAGCTGGCTTGGACTAAGAAAGAGGAAGAGTTAACAAGGAGGCACGAGATTGAGATGGGTGATCTCAAGAAGAGTTTTGAAGCTAGCCGATTGAAACTGAAAGCTGACCGGGAGGCCTTAGTTGTTCAACAAAAGGCCTTTGATGAAGAAAGAGAGAACTTAAAGGCTTTGGTTGCCCAAGCTACTGGAGATAATCAGTGGCTTATTGAGCAGGGCTTTCATCAGGTTGTTACCTATTTGCTGCATTCCAAAGAGTTTAACTCCGCTCTTGGCGAGGTTTACACTAAACTGCTTAATCTGGGAAAATACCAAGGTCTTATTGCGGGTTATAAGCTTCACGAGTCTGGCCATCCTTTAGAGAAATCTCCCCTGTACCGTCCCGAGGCTTCCGATATCTTTAAGAGTTCCGTTGAGCAAATGGAGAGGTTGTCGTACCCGTATGTGAGTCAGGTTGCTTCTTGTTATGGTAAGCCTCTCTCCATTTTGCAGGAACTGAAGCCGGATGGTTTGAATGAAAAGTTATGTGCTGAAATGCTTAGCTCCCTTTCAAGGAAACGTTCTTACTCGGGAGATAGTGAAGATACTTTTCCTGGGGAATCTGATGCTCCGAAGGATGCCAGCTTGGAGGGTTCAGCTATTGATGATTTGGGTCCAAAGGCTAAGAAGGTTAAGAAGATTAAGAAGGCCAAAGGTAGCAGTTCTGGGGTCTCTAAGCCTTCTACTGATGCATGAAATTCGTAGCTTTCTTAGCACTTGTTTTAAAACAATTTGCGGTTTGTAACCTTTAAACAATATTAGGTTTTTAGGAACCCTTAAGGTTCCTGTTGGTGGTATTTTAGGCCCCTGTTGGTAGTATTTTAGGCCCGTATGGCCGTTTGAACAATAGCTTAAACTTGCAAGTTACTAGGACTTGCCTTAACTCTTGTTTGAAAGTCTTTCAGGGCTTTCTTTGATATGGTATGATGTTTAACTATTTTCTTTGTGTTATGTTTTTATACTTATGCCTGTTTTGTTAAGGCAGTTTGGTTGGCTTTAACCTTTCAAGCTTTTTGGCTATTCGTAGGTAGGTTGGAGCCTTTGGGGTTTCGAGTTGTCACGTAGGTGGCTTGAAGCCTTGAAGGCTTCTTAGTTTCGTGACTTGATTTCGCTTGTATCTTTAACTTTTTGTTCAAGTTGTCGTCCTTTAGATTATTTTCGTTTTCTTGTAACTTTGTCTTTGTCGAGTTTGTGTTGCCTTTATGTTTTTTACACCTTAAAGGGTTCAGTGCTGCAGACACTTAGCCTTGGTATTTTTAACAAGAAGACATAACACCTATCCTTTTTATCATTTCTTTGTTTTTCATTTGACTTCATAAGCCTGTTTGTTGGTTATATTTCTAAGGCTTAAGGAACATTTGGTGTAGGTTGTTCAGACCTGTCTATGAGACAATTTTGTTTTAACTTAATAAGTCTCATGGAGTTGTATTGATTTAGGAACTCACCCCTTATATAGGTTCATTCAACCCTTGAACCTATTGAGCGATGTGGCCTGGGAGCTCATCCCCTTACATGGCCCTTGCCATGGAGTTTTTTGCTAGGTTCTCAACCTGATCTTAGGATAGAAAGACAAGTTTGATAAAACAACTTCATTCATTCAAGCAATACTTGCTTTTTACAAAAGGTGTTCATAGTGTTGTTCGAAATACATTTTGGTACAAACCAAACTTTCCTGTCTAAACATGGAACCTTTTCAGGGTTTTGCCATTCCAATGCCTTGGAAGACTTTTGCCTTCTGAATCTGCTAACTTGTATGATCCACCCTTGTGTGCTTCGAGGATGGTATATGGACCCTCCCATTTTGGGCCAAGCTTTCCTTGATTTTCTTTTTTGCTAGCTTCATTGTTTCTGAGGACCAAGCCTCCTGGATTGAATCTTTCGTTCTTGACTTTCTTGTTGTAGTAGGCTTCCATTTGTTGCTTATATTTGGCTTCTTGGATTGCAGCTTGATTTCCTCTAGGAGTTGTAAATTCAACATGGTCTCTTTTTGGTTTGTTTCGGGATCCATGTTGATGATTCGCTGGGTTACAACTCCTATCTCAGCGGGGATCACAGCCTCGGATCCAAATACCAAGCTATAGGGTGTTTTCTTATGGCTTGTTTTTTCGGTTGTTCTGATTGCCCATAGATCACTAGGCAATTCTTCAAGCCAGTTGCTTTTGTATCTTCCCAATCTTGTCTTGATACCTTCCACTATGCTTCGATTTGCCCTTTCAACCTGACCGTTTGATTGCGGGTAAGCCACTGAGCTGAAAACCTGGTTGATTCTGTATTCTTTGCACCAAACACTGAAAGGCTTCTCAGCAAATTGCTTCCCATTGTCGGTGACAATTACTCCCGGCAATCCATAACGGCAAATAATGTTTTCCCAAACAAAGTCGATGACCTGTTTGCCTGTGATCTTTGCAAGTGGTTTAACCTCGGGCCACTTGGTGAAATAATCTATTGCCACCAGCAAGAATTTTACTCCTCCTTTGTGTGACAACCCTCACTAAACCAGGTATCCGTACGACTTAATTAATAATTAATTACTGCTTAATTACTGTGCTTACTTGAACTTGTGGATAAACTGCTACTTGAATGCTGATACATGTACTTACTTGCATCATACTTTACTTGCTGTCACTCCATGTTTTGCTTACAGCACCTTTGTGACAACCTTGATGCACCAAAAGCACAGTAGCACAATGAACGGATAACCTATTAAACGTGCTGTCATAACTAGCACCAAGCAGGTACTGCCTCTAAGGCCTGTAAGAGCCTGAGATAGTCTGCTACACTAGTGGTGAGTGTAGGGATATAAGGGTTGTAGAACTGCGTCACTAGGAATGAGATTACAGTGACCGGATGTGCCTAAAACGTACTTTAAGTACAAAATTCAACACTTTAATTAAAATTCAGCATCTAGCTAACTAATAAGTGCCAAAACATGAAAAAAACATTACTAGACACTTTCCAAAGTGTCGGGAATAAGTTGGGTCACTAGAAATAGTATTAACGACACTTTAAAGCTTTGTTAAGCGCTTTAACGGATTATTATCCAACCGAACAACCGGACTTTACCCGGAACATAAAAATATTGCCAATAACATTGTTTATCTTTTTCTGAGCCAGTTAGGGTCCCTGAATACCCTAACACCCGCTATAACGCATAACACATCAGTAACCGAGTTAACCTTCACTTAACTTAACTAATACTTAACGTTTAGTTGAAAACCAACCGGGTAACCCCCCCCCCCCCCCAACCGAACTCGTCCCCTTGGGGGACACCCTTGTACTTTTTGTGATTAAATTAATCACACATGCCTAATATCTAGGCTACACTAAAACCTTTGGATAATGATCATGCACTTTGCCTATAAGTTCAAGACTAAACTCACCATAACATTCTCACCACAACTCACAAAACACACTCTCTCTCCCTCTCCCAAAAGCTCTCGGCCGAACACCACCCACAACCATCCATCCATTTTCGATTTCCTTCAACCCATTCCAAGTGCATACAAGTGTTAAGGATCTCATACAAAGAAGCTCGGTGCATTCGGAACGTGAAGGACCTCACCCTATTGCTTTTATCCACTCATTCTTCGACTAGAATCTTCCCTAGCCTCGAGCTAGTAGTAAGTTGTTATAAACGCCCTCTTGATGTATTTTAAAGTGGTTAAAATGAAGTGTAACGGTTAAATCTCAAGAACATGCAAGATGATATGTGAAAAGTCTACTAAAATGTTAAAGATATTGGTTAAAAGCTATGATGTGGTGTAAATCTTGTAAGACTTGTTTTGTGTAACTATTTAGGGCCGATCTATGTTGTGGTAGCTTGGATCATCATCTAACCCGGATTAGTCGTGATCATGGATCATGACATAGAGTTTGTTTAAGTGTACAAAGGGTTAAATGATGAAACTCTACCACACATTAAACATGAACTTGTGTAAAATCGATTTTACTTATGAAATAGTGTTCAAAACTAGTAGATCTACGGATCTACAAACGGTATTTTCAAAGGACCACGTGTCAAGAGAAAACATACTTTTAAAGACGGATCTTTTAAAAACAAGAATGATTTTAGCAAACACACAAGTGTGTAAATACTTGTGTAACACTAAGTTTCGACAAAGAACTAGTATTGTCAAATTCTACAAGAAGTTGTAAAGATGAAATTCCTTTAAAAACGAGACTTTCAAGGAACGAAGTTGATTTATATAAAGATCCACTAAAAATAGTGGGATTTATCACGCATTTTTGGATAAACCACAAGTTCTTGTAATTTATGCGATTTATATATGTTTTGACTAGTTTGATGCTTTGGATATTGTTTTGGTTGAATGAGAAAATTGTTGATTTGAATTATAAAAGAAAATGATACGCTTGAAAGCGTGGCCACCTCCAGTTACAGGGGAAACTCTGGCGAAATTTTTCTAAAAACCTAACACTTGGAAATATTTTCACTACAAGTGTTGTAAATATATTTTTGACTTGTTTTCAAAACGTAAATTTCGCCATGACTTTATTTACAAAATGTCGGAGGTGGGATCTTCACAAAATGAAACGGGGTAAATATATATTTGATATATATTTTTCATAAGCGTCACTTGTAAAATGTTTATGATTAGTTTGTGAAATATACGAATATTATTTTTAGAGTAAAAATAATATTACTAAGTACTAATGATTCCAAAAATAATACATACGCTTTCATAATTAATAATAAGTTACAACGGTATAATTATTACCACCCGATCTTTATCAGTAACTTACGCATTTTAAGAAAATATTTATGAGCGCGTATTTTTGTCAAAGTATTATTTTGGGAAGAATATTTATATTTTGAAGTAAGAAATAAAATATATTAAGTGAGACTTAATAATGTATTTCGAATTTTACGAACACGCATGTATTAAATCCCCCATCCTTGGGAAGGAGAATAATTACCAAGTATTTACAAAAATATAAACACGAAATAGTTGTCTAACTATTTCCCAAAAACTTAAACCTTAAGCTAAGGCACGGCCGTCCGTCTAATAGATTTAGTACGTGTAGGTCGTCGCACAGCTGCTTGATCAGGAGATATACTTGGTAGAGACGCACCACTGTGAGTTCATGTCCCCCTTTTCTCTAACTGTTTTCAGTTTTCTAAACTGCGGGGGTGAAATACATGTTACTATGATTACGAATAATTCTTACATGGTATGGTTAGCGTAAGGAGGGTTATTATTCAGATCATGTGAGTGGGTAGGCGGAAACTTGAGGCCATTAATCCTCAGGGTAGGACCGAGGGGCAGGAGCGGTAGATCTATCTGGGTGTAGCGAGCCCAGCCCCAGGCCCAAACAGAACGGACCTCGGGGTGACTTTGTACCCAACGCATAAATCTTCTAGGTTTGAGTCTTCCTACTTGCACTTCACACATATCAATGGCCTTGCAAACCATTGGTGATCCTTTTTCCTTATTTGCTACATACCAGGGTTTTTATACATACAAAGGTTTATTTACTCACTTACACATGAACTCGCTCAACATTATTGTTGATTTTTCAACTTACATGTATTTTAGGGAATTAAAGGATCTGGCGCGGTATGACACGTTTTCCCGCTGCATTAGTCTCGAGGTCATCCGAGTTTAAGGGATGTGACTTTTTCCTGGACGAGTCACAGTTCTTAAACTGTGTTTATTTCTTGTTGGTGTTGTGTCTTTTGATCACTGTTTATGTTTGTTAGGATGTGATATCCGTTAAGACAATGTTGTGGTTCTTTACTCTTCAAACTTATTTTAATGGATGATCTTGCATGGTTTTTATTTCATATAGCTTGTTATGATTAAGCTATGGTATTAAGAAGTCACACCAAAATAACCACGCTTCCGCAAAGCCAGGGTGTGACAGCTTGGTATCAGAGCTCTGATCATAGCGAACTAGGATTCCTTCTCGAGTCTAGACTATGATCACTAGGGCTCTCACGAAAACATTTTTACACTGCATACCACTCAAGTCCAGATCCAAAACTTTTTACAAACAAATGTTGAGCACATTTATTTATTATTTATAGGCTCAGTCTGGGAGGCTGAGGCTCGGTCTGGAAGACCGAGGCTCGGTCTAGGAGACCGAGTTAGTTGTCTAGTGGTACTAGGGAGTCAGTCTGAGAGGCTGGGAGAATAGGCTAGTGGGACTAGGAAGAGCAGTCTGAGAGGCTGGGAGAATTTGGCTTGTGGGACTAGGAAGAGCAGTCTGAGAGGCTGGGAGGCTAGTGGGACTAGGAGAATTATTTGATTGCTTACTTGGTGACTAATGTGCTTATCTGATTGTATGATTGATTATTTGTACATATTTGTGTTTGTGTTACAGACACCATGGACTCGTCCGGCACAGGTGATTCGGACACCACGGGCCCTAGACCCATAGTATCAGACGACTTAGAGTCTTCAGAGCACGAGGTCCACACATCAGATGTTACCAGCACAGACGAGGACGACTTTCAGCCCTTTGCACTACCCGACGCTGTCGATGAGCCCACTGATGGCCTTTTTGCTGGGTACCTACCACTCGTAGAGATCCCTGCTCCCATACCTTTGGCCGTTTATCCTGCTTACGATATGCTCCTCGACGTCGACGTTGACGACGACGTCGATCTGTTTGATGATGAGCCCCTGGAGGACGATGTTGAGGGCGAGGCCCTTCTAGCTGACGGTGGTCTTTTGTTACTCGCAGATGCTCCAGCTGAGGAGTCACCTGCACACTCACCCGCTCCAGACTCCTTCGAGTCTGTGGCCTCCGCACCGTCACACACTCGGAGCGCACAGCACTATTCACACGGTTCAGATCCTGACAGGGCATCATCTGCTGTCTCTGCTCCTAGATTTGCTTTCGATCACGACCTCGATGAGGATTCAGACCCTGTTTTTCCCCCTGGATTTGACCCGGACCAGGAGATAGAGTTCATCCACTTGGATCAGCCTATGGTTGACCCAGTAGACCCAGTTGACCCTGCATTCGCTGATCATGCAGATTTTGATATGGAGTTCGTTGATCCCGAGCCTGCCATGGCCCTTGAGCCAGTAGCTGCTCCTAACCCAGTGTTTGAGCATGACCCTGTTCATGCTGGCATGCCCATTGACCCTGTGATTGCTGACCTACCCATTGATGATCACCCTGCTGATGCACCACTACTGGAGGGTGACCATGTTATTGCTGCTGATCATGTTGATCCCCCACTTATCGCTGATATACCTGCTGACCCTCTTGTTGCACCCCACCTTGACCCTATGCCTGTATAGTTTGATCGAGCACTTTTTGAGGCACAGATTGACCCACGTGATGAGCACGCCCAGCATGGGTGGATTCCTGCGGATGATGAGCTTCCACCTATTCCTCCTCATACCACCGATGCACGTCACGTTGATTTCTCTTTTTCATTTGCACAGTACACACCTCCAGCTCGACCTGGAGAGGGTTCCTCGGCTCATCCCTTTGGACATGTGCCGACATCTATTCCAGTTATGCCACAGTCTTCATCTGCTATTCCCCCTGCACCACCATTCTTTGTGCCACCTTTTGATCCAGCCAGCGAGCCGTTTCTCTGGACGTCACCGTCTGTTATGCCACCGACCGACCCCTACCATCCTTTCCATATGGGGTATTCTATTGAGGATGTTCTGATGTCGTTTGTTGTCCAGCAGGAGGCACTCACACGGCGTATTCAGGAGCTTGAGAGAGCTCAGCCACCGCCGTGCCAGTGTCAGGGTCAGACCCACCCTGCTTCTTCGCAGCACCCTCGACCATTGTTACCTGACTATGCTGCACGCCTTTTGGCAGTTGAGCAGCAGGTTGCTTCTTGGTTGCGTACCCAGAGAGCCATGGAGGAGGACTGGCTCCATTTGCGACGTTTGTTCTACACCTATTTTCCCCCTCCTCCACCACCATCAGTTTAGGGCATCTTTAGTACAACATGGGTAGACGTTGGTGAGAAGACGGCGATTGCTCTGACCACACAGCATTTTTGGAGACTACATTCTGATTCTGACTTTTGTTGATCATGTATATGGGATGTATTGACACTGATTTGATATTCTTTTGGACTGGGGTGATGTAGCCCTTAGTCGATGATGATGTATGACACTATTATGTACTTGTACACTTTACCATGTGGTCCCGATTTTGGCAATGCAATCGCAGTATTCTCATCATATGTGATGTTTTGATTGATTATTTATGTCTTATAACATGGGATGTTGTGTGATTAATATGATTATAACATGAGATGTTATGTACTATTACTATCATTATATACGTACGCTTTATTATGGTCTGACCGACGTGAACCCATCTTTTAAAAGATGCCGCCGAGACGTCAAACGCCGATGCCTACCAATGAGGCAGAACTCCAACAAGTCATCGCTGCTGCCATCGCGCAATACGCCGCCTCGCAAGGAGGACCCAGCGGAAGCAGCTCGAACAACAATGGCAACAACAATCCACCTCATGGTAATACTAAGTCACTAAGACATACCATGATCTAATTGGATATCTCTAGCAAGGATGCCAATGCCATTCATATGTTGTAACGTATGTGCAGGGTGCACCTACAAGCAGTTTCTAGACTGCAAGCCTGTCAACTTTGATGGCACCGGAGGTGCTGTCGCTTTTGTTCGTTGGGCCGAGAAGACTGAATCTGTTCTCCGCATGAGCAAATGTGCACCAGACTAGCAAGTCACCTACATTTCTGGGCTATTTTTGGATGGAGCCCTATCTTGGTGGAATTTGCAAGTGCAGACACTTGGTGAAGCTGCTGCCTACGCACTAACGTGGACCGAACTGAAGGAACTAATGCGCAAAAAGTATTGTTCTCGCGCTGAAATCCAAAGATTGGAAACTGAGTTCTGGCATTTGAAGATGGAAGGTCCGAAGATCGCGGAATATGTTCAGAGGTTTCACGACCTGTCGCATGTGGTACCCTATATGGTCACTCCAGAATTCAAGCAGATTGAACGCTTCATTTGGGGATTAGCTCCTCAAATCATAAGCATGGTGACCTCCTCCAAGCCTGCAACAATTACTGAGGCAATCGATTTGAGCGTAGCTCTCACTGAGGAGGCTATCCGCCTGAACAAGTTCGATGAGATCGAGACAAAGAAGAAAGAGACTCACGTCGAGTCATCCGGAGGTAACAAACGAAAGTTCTCGAACTTCAAACAAGGCACTAGTGGTGTTGTTAAGAAAGGAGAGCCAAACGCGCCAGCTCAGGTTACAGCTGGTGGTGGAAAGAAAGGAAAGGGATATATGGGCACCCAGCCCAAGTGCAACACCTGCCAGCGTCACCATTCTGGCCGATGTGGTTTGAAGGTATGTGAAGCGTGTGGGAAACCTGGCCACTTGAAGGATTCTTGTTGGGCCACTGTTGGCCAGGGAGGCCAAGGAGGATTTGGAAACAGAAACAATAACCGGGGTGGAATTGGAAATCGCCCACAAGGAAACAATGGAGGTAATGGGAATCGAGGCAACAATGTGAATCAAGCGGGCGCTGTGAATCATAACCAAAGGAATAACCAAGCTGGAAATGGAGGTGGAAACGGGCAAAGACCTGGATGCTTTAACTCTGGTGATATCGGGCACTTTAAGAGGAACTGCCCAGAGTTGAACCAAGCCCGTGGAAGAGTGTTCAATATCGAAGCGAGGGAAGCGCGCCAGGATCCCAATGTCGTTACTGGTACGTTCCCTGTAAACCAACGCTATGCATCCGTTCTATTTGATACTGGTGCCGACTATAGCTTCGTATCGTTAGAATTTAAGAATATGCTTGGGTTAGCCGCTAGTAAGTTAGATATTCCCTACTCAATCGAATTGGCTAATGGGAAGTTAGTAGAAGCCAATGAAGTGATCAGAGGTTGTGCAATCGAGTTGGGAGAACGTGAGTTTACTTTGGATCTACTACCAGTCCAGCTGGGGAGCTTTGACGTGGTAGTAGGAATGGATTGGTTATCAAGCAACAAGGCAGAAATTGTTTGTCACGAAAAGGTCGTTCGTATCCCGACCGAAGATGGCGAAACAATTGTGGTACATGGCGAAAAGCGCGATACGCCGTTAAGAATTATCAGCTGCCTCAAAGCGCGAAAGTGTTTGCAAAAAGGGTTTGTTGCCTTCCTGGCACACATTATAGACAAGAAAGCTGCAGAACCGAAGATCGAAGACATCCCTGTCGTGAGGGAGTATCCGGAAGTCTTCCCGGAGGACTTGCCTGGACTGTCGCCTCAGAGGCAAGTGGAGTTTCACATCGATTTAGTCCCAGGCGCCGCGCCTGTGGCTAAGGCACCTTATAGACTTGCCCCGTCTGAGATGCAAGAATTGTCGACACAACTTCAAGAGTTGTTAGACAAGGGATTTATCCGACCAAGCTTCTCGCCTTGGGGAGCTCCGGTCCTGTTTGTCAAAAAGAAGGACGGTAGTTTTCGAATGTGCATAGACTACCGGGAGCTGAACAAGCTGACGATCAAGAATAGATATCCTCTGCCAAGAATTAATGATCTGTTTGATCAACTGTAAGGTTCAAGCTTTTACTCAAAGATCGATTTGCGATCTGGATACCATCAGTTAAGGATACAAGAGGAGAGTATCCCGAAGACAGCCTTCAGAACTCGTTATGGACACTACGAGTTCCTTGTTATGCCGTTTGGGTTGACAAACGCACCTGCAGTCTTTATGGATTTGATGAATAGAGTTTGCAAGCCGTACTTGGACAAGTTCGTGATTGTGTTTATCGACGACATCTTGATTTATTCAAGGACAAAGGCTGAGCACGAACAGCATCTAAGAGCTATTTTGGAGCTGCTGAAGAAAGAACAGCTGTATGCCAAATTCTCTAAGTGCGAATTTTGGCTACGTGAAGTCCAATTTCTTGGACATGTGGTAAATGGAGATGGAATCCATGTGGATCCAACCAAGATCGAAGCGATCAAGAATTGGGAAACGCCAAAGACGCCAACCGAGATTCGACAATTCTTGGGTTTGGCTGGCTACTATCGAAGGTTCATTGAGGATTTTTCGAAGATCGCTCAACCATTGACGCTCCTCACCCAGAAAGATAAGAAGTTTGATTGGGGAATCAAACAGGAAGAAGCGTTTCAGCTGTTGAAGGATAAGCTCTGCAATGCGCCAATCCTAGCACTACCGGAAGGTACTGACGATTTCGTGGTATACTGTGACGCCTCGCGTCAAGGATTGGGTTGCGTGTTGATGCAACGCCAGAAGGTTATTGCTTACGCATCACGTCAGTTGAAGGTACATGAGAAGAACTATACCACACACGATTTGGAGCTAGGCGCAGTGATATTTGCTTTAAAGATCTGGAGACACTACCTATATGGTACGAAATGTACAATTTTTACAAATCATAAGAGCCTACAACACATATTCAACCAGAAGGAGTTGAATATGAGACAAAGACGATGGGTTGAGTTGCTAAATGATTACGATTGCGAGATAAAGTATCATCCAGGGAAGGCGAATGTGGTTGCCGACGCCCTAAGTCGAAAAGAGAGGATCAAGCCCATAAGGGTTAGGGCTTTAGAAATGATTATCCAAACCGATCTTTCCTTGCGCATTCGTGCCGCGCAGAAAGAAGCTCTTAAGGAAAGAAATCTTGAAGAAGAATATCTCCGTGGGATGGAGAAGCTATTGGTGCCAAACGAGGAAAGAACGTTATGTTTTGAGAAAAGGATTTGGGTTCCTCTGTTTGGTGGTTTAAGGAAAGTTGTTTTTGATGAAGCTCACAAATCGCGGTACTCTATCCATCCAGGAGCGGATAAGATGTACCAAGATCTCAAGGATTACTATTGGTGGCCTAGGATGAAGGGCGATGTTGCTGTTTATGTGAGCAAGTGTCTAACGTGTGCTAAGGTGAAAGCGGAATACCAGAAGCCTTCAGGACTTCTGCAACAACCTGAGATTCCCAAGTGGAAATGGGAACAAATCTCCATGGATTTTATTACAAAGTTGCCAAGAACGCCAAGAGGTCATGACACTATTTGGGTGATAGTTGACCGCCTAACAAAGTCCGCACACTTTCTGCCAATCAAAGAGAAGGATAACAACAGCAAACTGGCAGAAATATACATGCGAGAGATCGTCGCACGTCATGGAGTGCCTCTCTCGATCATCTCTGATAGAGATGGACGTTTCATATCAAGGATTTGGCAATCCTTCCAAGAAGCTTTTGGCTCACAATTAAATCTGAGCACTGCATTTCACCCTCAGACCGACGGTCAAAGCGAGCGGACTATTCAGACCTTGGAAGATATGCTGAGAGCATGTGTTATGGATTTGGGCGGTAGCTGGGATAAGCATTTTCCACTGGTCGAATTTTCATACAACAACAGCTACCACACCAGTATTGGAGCCGCGCCATTTGAAGCTCTTTACGGACGGAAGTGTCGATCACCCCTATGCTGGGCTGACGCAGGTGATAGGTAGCTTGTTGGTCCCGAAATCGTCCAAGAGACGACAGACAAGATTGCGCAGATTCGAAAACGCATCGAAGCGGCTCGCGACAGACAGAAAGCCTATGCAGATCCAAACCGGAAACATTTGGAATTCCAAGTTGGAGATATGGTTTTATTGAAAGTTTCACCCTGAAAGGGTGTGGCACGCTTCGGAAAGCGTGGGAAGTTGAATCCGCGTTACATTGGCCCTTTCAGAATTTTGGAAAGAATAGGGCTAGTAGCATACAAGCTAGACTTACCTGCTGAACTGAATGGAGTTCACGATACATTTCATGTATCCAACCTGAAGAAAAGTCCAACTCAAGATACCGTTGTCATTCCCACCGACGAGATTCATGTTGACGACACGCTCCATTTCGTTGAAGAACCTGTTGAGGTTACGGATTGGAAAGTAAACAAGACCCGCCGGAGCAGTGTCAAGCTCGTCAAGGTTCGTTGGAATGCCAGACATGGTCCTGAATACACCTGGGAGCGTGAGGACCGGATGAAAGAGAAATACCCCCACCTATTTCCCAAGAACCCTGCTTCTAGAAGCAGAACTTAAAATTTCGGGACGAAATTTTTCTAACGGGGGGAGAATGTGACAACCCTCACTAAACCAGGTATCCGTACGACTTAATTAATAATTAATTACTGCTTAATTACTGTGCTTACTTGAACTTGTGGATAAACTGCTACTTGAATGCTGATACATGTACTTACTTGCATCATACTTTACTTGCTGTCACTCCATGTTTTGCTTACAGCACCTTTGTGACAACCTTGATGCACCAAAAGCACAGTAGCACAATGAACGGATAACCTATTAAACGTGCTGTCATAACTAGCACCAGGCAGGTACTGCCTCTAAGGCCTGTAAGAGCCTGAGATAGTCTGCTACACTAGTGGTGAGTGTAGGGATATAAGGGTTGTAGAACTGCATCACTAGGAATGAGATTACAGTGACCGGATGTGCCTAAAACGTACTTTAAGTACAAAATTCAACACTTTAATTAAAATTCAGCATCTAGCTAACTAATAAGTGCCAAAACATGAGAAAAACATTACTAGACACTTTCCAAAGTGTCGGGAATAAGTTGGGTCACTAGAAATAGTATTAACGACACTTTAAAGCTTTGTTAAGCGCTTTAACGGATTATTATCCAACCGAACAACCGGACTTTACCCGGAACATAAAAATATTGCCAATAACATTGTTTATCTTTTTCTGAGCCAGTTAGGGTCCCTGAATACCCTAACACCCGCTATAACGCATAACACATCAGTAACCGAGTTAACCTTCACTTAACTTAACTAATACTTAACGTTTAGTTGAAAACCAACCGGGTAACCCCCCCCCCCCAACCGAACTCGTCCCCTTGGGGGACACCCTTGTACTTTTTGTGATTAAATTAATCACACATGCCTAATATCTAGGCTACACTTAAACCTTTGGATAATGATCATGCACTTTGCCTATAAGTTCAAGACTAAACTCACCATAACATTCTCACCATAACTCACAAAACACACTCTCTCTCCCTCTCCCAAAAGCTCTCGGCCGAACACCACCCACAACCATCCATCCATTTTCGATTTCCTTCAACCCATTCCAAGTGCATACAAGTGTTAAGGATCTCATACAAAGAAGCTCGGTGCATTCGGAACGTGAAGGACCTCACCCTATTGCTTTTATCCACTCATTCTTCGACTAGAATCTTCCCTAGCCTCGAGCTAGTAGTACGTTGCTATAAACGCCCTCTTGATCTATTTTAAAGTGGTTAAAATGAAGTGTAACGGTTAAATCTCAAGAACATGCAAGATGATATGTGAAAAGTCTACTAAAATGTTAAAGATATTGGTTAAAAGCTATGATGTGGTGTAAATCTTGTAAGACTTGTTTTGTGTAACTATTTAGGGCCGATCTATGTTGTGGTAGCTCGGATCATCATCTAACCCGGATTAGTCGTGATCATGGATCATGACATAGAGTTTGTTTAAGTGTACAAAGGGTTAAATGATGAAACTCTACCACACATTAAACATGAACTTGTGTAAAATCGATTTTACTTATGAAATAGTGTTCAAAACTAGTAGATCTACGGATCTACAAACGGTATTTTCAAAGGACCACGTGTCAAGAGAAAACATACTTTTAAAGACGGATCTTTTATACACAAGAATGATTTTTGCAAACACACAAGTGTGTAAATACTTGTGTAACACTAAGTTTCGACAAAGAACTAGTATTGTCAAATTCTACAAGAAGTTGTAAAGATGAAATTCCTTTAAAAACGAGACTTTCAAGGAACGAAGTTGATTTATATAAAGATCCACTAAAAATAGTGGGATTTATCACGCATTTTTGGATAAACCACAAGTTCATGTAATTTATGCGATTTATATATGTTTTGACTAGTTTGATGCTTTGTATATTGTTTTGGTTGAATGAGAAAATTGTTGATTTGAATTATAAAAGAAAATGATACGCTTGAAAGCGTGGCCACCTCCAGTTACAGGAGAAACTCTGGCGAAATTTTTCTATAAACCTAACATTTGGAAATATTTTCACTACAAGTGTTGTAAATATATTTTTGACTTGTTTTCAAAACGTAAATTTCGCCATGACTTTATTTACAAAATGTCGGAGGTGGGATCTTCACAAAATGAAACGGGGTAAATATATATTTGATATATATTTTTCATAAGCGTCACTTGTAAAATGTTTATGATTAGTTTGTGAAATATACGAATATTATTTTAGAGTAAAAATAATATTACTGAGTACTAATGATTCCAAAAATAATACATACGCTTTCATAATTAATAATAAGTTACAACGGTATAATTATTACCACCCGATCTTTATCAGTAACTTACGCATTTTAAGAAAATATTTATGAGCGCGTATTTTTGTCAAAGTATTATTTTGGGAAGAATATTTATATTTTGAAGTAAGAAATAAAATATATTAAGTGAGACTTAATAATGTATTTCGAATTTTACGAACACGCATGTATTAAATCCCCCATCCTTGGGAAGGAGAATAATTACCAAGTATTTACAAAAATATAAACACGAAATAGTTGTCTAACTATTTCCCAAAAACTTAAACCTTAAGCTAAGGCACGGTCGTCCGTCTAATAGATTTAGTACGTGAAGGTCGTCGCACAGCTGCTTGATCAGGAGATATACTTGGTAGAGACGCACCACTGTGAGTTCATGTCCCCCTTTTCTCTAACTGTTTTCAGTTTTCTAAACTGCGGGGGTGAAATACATGTTACTATGATTACGAATAATTCTTACATGGTATGGTTAGCGTAAGGAGGGTTATTATTCAGATCATGTGAGTGGGTAGGCGGAAACTTGAGACCATTAATCCTCAGGGTTGGACCGAGGGGCAGGAGCGGTAGATCTATCTGGGTGTAGCGAGCCCAGCCCCAGGCCCAAACAGAACGGACCTCGGGGTGACTTTGTACCCAACGCATAAATCTTCTAGGTTTGAGTCTTCCTACTTGCACTTCACACATATCAATGGCCTTGCAAACCATTGGTGATCTCTTTTTCCTTATTTGCTACATACCAGGGTTTTTATACATACAAAGGTTTATTTACTCACTTACACATGAACTCGCTCAACATTATTGTTGATTTTTCAACTTACATGTATTTCAGGGAATTAAAGGATCTGGCGCGGTATGACACGTTTTCCCGCTGCATTAGTCTCGAGGTCATCCGAGTTTAAGGGATGTGACTTTTTCCTGGACGAGTCACAGTTCTTAAACTGTGTTTATTTCTTGTTGGTGTTGTGTCTTTTGAACACTGTTTATGTTTGTTAGGATGTGATATCCGTTAAGACAATGTTGTGGTTCTTTACTCTTCAAACTTATTTTAATGGATGATCTTGCATGGTTTTTATTTCATATAGCTTGTTATGATTAAGCTATGGTATTAAGAAGTCACACCAAAATAACCACGCTTCTGCAAAGCCAGGGTGTGACACTTTACTTGGGGGGAATGGTCCAACAATGTCCATTCCCATTTATGGAATGGCCATGCTGAGGTTATTGGGACAAGGTCATGCTTGGGATTTTTTGGTATCGGTGCATGAATCTGGCAAGCATCACATTTCTTCAATTGCTCAGTGGTATCACGATGCATTGAGGGCCAGAAATATCCGAGGTTCATGAGTTTTGCAACCACCGACCTAGCTCCAAAGTGAGCTCCACATATGCCTTCGTGAATCTCTTTGATCAAATACTTACTTTGCTCAGTACCAACACATCTTAGCAAGGGGGCAAGGTAACCCTTTTTTGTAAAGGGTTTCTCCTTGTAGTACGTATTGCCTTGCCTTGATTTTAACCCTTTCAGCTTCTACTTGATCATTGGGTAGTTCACCACTTTTAAGGAACTTTTTGATGGGAGTCATCCAGTTTGGATCTTCCTCGGTGACTACGTCTTGAACTTCCAATTCATCAATCGATGGAGCCTTCAACACTTCTACCAACACCTTCTTGGTGAGGTGGGCAAAAGTGAGAGATGCTAGCTTACTTAAGGCATCAGCCTTTTTGTTTTGGGATCTGGGAATTTGTTTGATACGGCATGCTTGGAAGGTACTCATCAGGTCCTTGGATTTTTCCTTGTATCTTCTCATGTTGGGTTCTTTGGCCACATAGCTATCGTTTACTTGGCTTGAGACCAAAAATGAGTCTGTGAACACTTCAAGCTTTTCGACCTTCATCTCTTTGGCCAGCCTTAAACCGGCGATCAGTGCCTCGTATTCAGCCTCATTATTGGTGGTCTGAAAATCAAAACGGAGAGCATATGTGAATTCCAACCCTTCTGGGTTGATCAAAATAAGCCCAACCCCTGACCCTTCAACGCTTGAAGCCCCATCGGTAAAAAGCTTCCAGGCTTCAGGGTTGGAGGGTTCAGTGGTGGTAGTGTTCACTTCAGTGATTGCTTGGTTTGGGACTTCCGCAATGAAATCAGCCAAGACTTGGGCTTTGATAGCTTTTCGTGGGACGTAGGTGATGCTATGTTCACCTAGTTCCACCGCCCATTTGGCCAACCTTCCCGAGTTCTCTGGTTTTTCAAGCACACTCTTAATGGGTTGGTCGGTGACCACTTGTACAGGGTGTGCTTGAAAATACCTTCTAAGCCTTCTAGCTGTTTGAACTAGGGCTAGGGCAAGTTTTTCAAGAGGAGGGTATTTGGTTTCAGCCAATTTTAGAGTTTTGCTGAAGAAATAAACGGGTACCTGAGCTTTGTCCCGTTCTATGGTGAGGACTGCACTTATGGCCTCTTCAGCAATTGATAAATAGACTGAAATTAATTCCCCCGTTTCAGGAGCTGCGATGTCTGGTAAGGAAGCAAGATGTTGTTTCATCTGGTTGAAGGCTTCTTCAGCCTCATCAGTCCATTTGAAGTTCTTCTTATCAGAGCAGTTCTTGAGCGTTTTGTAGAAGGGCAGAGATCTTTCCGCCAACTTGGAGGTAAAACGCTTCAAGGCTGCAAGCTTCCCGTTTAAGCTTTCAACCTCCTTCTTGGTTTTTGGTGGTTTGGTTTCGAGAACCGCTTTCACCTTGTTTGGGTTAGCCTTGATGCTTTGTTTCCCAACAATGTGACCCAAGAACTTTCCTTCCTCAAACCCGAATGAACATTTCTCAGGGTTGAGCTTCATGTTAACTTTTCTGAGGTTTTTGAAAGTTTCTTGAATGTCATCGAGCATTTGATACTCCGTCTTGCTTTTGATCACCAAGTCGTCGACGTATGCTTCCATGTTTTTACCAATTTGGCTTGCAAAGGCTTTATCTACTAGACGTTGGTAGGTTGCTCCGGCGTTTTTGAGGCCAAAAGGCATCTTTTGGTAACAAAAGATTCCTTTATCGGTGTGGAACGCCGTCTTTTCTTCATCTTCTTCTTTCATGAGTATTTGATGATACCCCTTGTAAGCATCGAGAAAACATTTGAAAGGGTAACCGGTGAGGGAGTCAACCTTGAGATCAATTTCTGGTAGAGGATAGCAATCCTTAGGGCAAGCCTTGTTAAGATCCTTGAAATCTATGCACATCCTCCAAGAGTTGTCTGGTTTCTTAACCATAACCGGGTTTGCAACCCATGATTGGTACTTGACTTCTCGGAGAATGCCGGCTGACACAAGCTTTTCAACTTCTTGGCAAGCAGCCATGCTTCTCTCAGGTGCTAGACTTCTTTTCTTCTGGACCACGGGCTTGACATTCGGTGGTATTCTTAACTCATGTTCAGCAATGTTCCGAGGGATGCCTGTCATGTCTTCGGGGCACCAAGCGAAAACATCGCTGTAATGTGCTAGCAACTTTTCAAGATACGAGAGGGTTTCTTGTGAAAGGCTTGGATTGACCCTTATTCTCTGTTCAGGGTACTTAGGATTTATGATTAGCCTTTGCTTGTCTTCTTCACTTTTGGAACTTTCACCCTCAACCAGGTATGCTTCTTGAGAGGGTTGAAGGGTTGCTATACCTCTCTCGGTGGGAAATTTAACCGTGCCATGGCCAACAGACACGACCATGTAGAATGCACATTGCCCTGGCCTCCCAATGATTACATCATAGCTTGAAGGTATGTTGATAACCACAAAGGTGAGTGGTTGAATCCTTTCCTTCTGACCTTCGCTGAAACGAACATCAAGTGTCAGTTGCCCTAAAGGCTTAAGGGGTATATCGGCAATACCTTTTATGGAGGTTCCCGAGGGTTGAAGCCTTGAACGTTCTTCATTGCTCAAACGGTTGAAAAACTTCTCGAACATGATATCAGTGGCTGCCCCAGTGTCTATGTATGCCCTATATGTTTGCAACGTTCCCACAGTGGCTTCTATCACAAGATGGCTTGAAAGAGGGTCTTTTTCTGTTAGGGGGAAACAGACACACTGAAGATCCCAAGCTTCCAACCGCTGTCTCTTGTGAGGAACCCTTCCATCGAAATCCACCATATTGACTTCCTTGCCCTTTCCTTCAGCCATTTTGTCCCGTACCCCTTTTACCAAATGAGCGAGTTCTCCGGACTTAACAGCTTCTTCAATTCTTTTCTTGAGCTGGAAGCAATCATTGGTGTGGTGACCCTTTTCTTCATGGAACTCACAATACTGTGTGGAGTTCTCATTTTTCCTGCTTTTGGGGAGAGGCCTAGGAGGCCTAAAGTTCTGCTTGACTTCTTCCGTGGCAAGGATTTCTTGAGGAGTCTTTGTGAGGGGTGTGAAACTCATGCCTTTCTCCCTGGTTGGAGGGTTCTGGACTTCAGACCTTCGATGGTCTGAACCCTTTTGACGTCTGTCATAGGAGTTGAAGTTCCCTCTTTTTCTGACTGGGCTGTTGCTCCGCCAACTAGACCCTCTTTTCCTTTGTTCTTTAATATCAACTGCCTCCTCTCCCCGGATATGGGCCTCTGCCCTTTCGAGAGCTTCTTCTAAGGTCTTGGGCAGGGATTTGTTGAAATCTCTTGTGAGATATTTAGAGGTGATGGCATTCATGAAACCAGCCACTCTCATTTTCTCATCCGCCCCTACGTAAGTTAGACCTTCCTTCTTGTATCATTCAATGAACGCTCGAAGACTTTCGTCATCACGTTTTTTTATCTGGAAGATTACTGTTGCGTCTTTGACATATCGCCTTTGTTGGGAGAAATTGGCCAGAAAACCCTTGCTGAGGTCGTCGAAGCTTCGAATGCTTCGAGCAGGTAAGTCGTTGAACCAGATCCTGGCTGATCCAACAAGGGTTTGCATGAACATTAGGCAACATTCAACGTTGGACCATTTCTCTATCCTTGCTGCACCGGTAAAGATCTGAAGATGGTCCTCAGGATCTTCAGTCCTATCGTATGTTCTGATGTGAGGAGGCATCTTGATCTTTGCTTGAAAATCATAATCAGATATTTGCTGTGAAAAGCATGAAAGGTTGCTTGGCTTATATGGTTTGGCAAAGTCTTCTTCAGCCCTTGCACCCACGTTATTGCCGTTGTCGTTGTTTCCCTGGGTGGCCAGCACTTGATTAATAAAGTGCTGCCATGGGAAGCTGGCCATCATCTGGGCCATCATTGGGGGCATGAGGTTGAAGCCTTGAAGGCTTCCGGGTGCACCTGAGCAGCTTACTCCAAGGGGGGTGCTCATAACAGCACTCCGTGCCAAAGGGAGCATGGACAGAGCTTGCTCCCACGAAGTTGTTGTAGAGGCCGGAAGGCTTGTTATTGGGGACTGTAGGAGCTAGTCAAGGGTTAGCTCATGCCCCAAAGGAGCACCACTTGTAATTGGTTGGGAAGAGAAGATGGGATGCACTGTGGGATTCGTCATTGTGGACAAATACGGATTAGGGTTTGGAGGATTACTGGGACCAGCCTCATTCCTGGTAGTAAAAGGTGGAATGGGAGGCCCGGGAGACAGCGTTGGTTCAGGCTCATCATAGTCTAAACGAATCCTCACTCCCTTGTCCCTTTCCTTATTCACATATTGGTTGAGAAGAGACCTCAACTCCAGGAAATTATTGGCAACCCCCTCGGGGGTAAGTTCAACACATGCTGGGGCGTCAGAGACACCGATATTGGGAGAAGGAACTTCGGATCTGGACGGAGTTGGCGTGTTGAAGGTGAGGAACTCGGGTGTGCTTCCCGGAGTTGAGAAAGAAGTTGGTATAGCCACATGAGCTTGGCTACTACCCGGGGTTGAGGTGTTTGGAATCTGATTCACTTCACCCGGGGATTCACTTTCAGACATGGTGATTTTAAGTGAAGAGAGCTACACTACTAGGTCTTTTTTAGGAGAAATAGCGGCGTAGCCCCACGGTGGGCGCCAACTTGTTGATGCAACAAATAATAGACCAAGGATAGTAGCGAGGTTGGTTAGGCAAAAGGGTTAAAGGGTTTAACTTTGCCTAACGCAGGTCGTGGGGTCCCCCCACGTTTGCAAGACGTGAAAGGAAGTTCACTAGTTTATTCTTGTTGTTTGCTCAAGATCCTTTTCTGAAGTATGTTTCAGATTCGGATGAAGGAGCAAACAGAATGTGTGTGTTGGATGTGAAAGGGAGTAACTCGCATGAAACAAGTACTCGATGTGAATGACCAGAGTTTTAAGGAAACAGGCCTGGCCAAGAATGTCTTTTGAAGTAAATGAAGTGTCAAATATATAGGAGAAGACATCTCCCAAAGAAGAATGCTTTTGACTAGTGACCTTGCTTGCAGTGAGGGGCTTGCCCTTTCGGGGGTTGAAGCCTTTTAACCTCTGGATAATAGAGTGTGCTCTGTGGACCTGCATTGCTTTTGCAGCTGGTGAGTTGGTGAAGTAATCAGGAGACATGACTACTTACTGTTCCATGCTACTTTATTCCATTTCCCCAGGTTTTTAACCTTTGAACCGTTTTACCTTTTGGGCATTCAGGTATTGAAGTCCATTATTTTGGTCTTGGGCTACCCCCGTCATCAGTTATAGGTCCCAGATTTGCATTATATATATAGAAAATGCCACGGACCGTTGTTAACCGTCAAAACAAAGTATAAAGAACTATAAAACGAACCGTACAGATCTCAAATTGTCTGAGTCGACCGACTTGCTACATTTTGATTGGTTAGAATGATTTCAACACTTTAATAACAACTGGCTGATCTAGAAGTAAATTCAGGGGTATTCTAAATTTTTTTTACCGTCCATTTATAAAAGAAATCAATTTTTTTATCGTACATTCAGTGGTGGATGATATATTTTATTTGTATGAAGTCACTGGTTTTAAATGCTTTAATTCATACAAGCGAGCGAACATAAAATTTCCGGCTCGGTTCGGGTCAGGTCCTAACCTAAGTTTTTTATCTACTAATATGTACTAATATATCATCACGAACTTTAATTTAGTTTATTTGTTTTTTAAGTAGTAAATAATCTCAACAATAAAACATTTTTATACAACGAAAAGTGTCACCTGATATTTACATAATTTAAAAATTAGATTACTAATGAGTAGTAAGCTCTAGAAAAAATAAAAGATTTAATAAACTAACAGATAATTATATAATTAAATAATAAATAATATGTTTGATTAATAAACTAATTGACAGTAAATTAATTAAATAATACATGATATTTTGATTAAATGCTATGGGAAAAGTTCCCGTACAAACAGCTTTATCGTACAAAACGTACAAAAGACATGAAAAAGTAAAAAAAAAAAAAATAACGCGGTGGCATATTTGTAATTATTTACTCATAGGGTAATTATCAAAATTACGCTACAAGTATATCAAAATTACTCTACTAGTTTATCAAACAACATACAATTCAAAATTACCCTACAAGATCATTTGTAGAGTAGTTACGATACTTTATAAAATTACCCTATAAAATCAAAATTACCCTACAAGATCATTTTACAAATTACCCTACAAGATCATTTGTAGGGTAATTTTGATAATTATTCTACGAGTAAATAATAACGAAAAAGGCATCGCGTTTTTTTAGCAAAACCTTCAGTTTATACGTTTTATACGTTAAAAGTATTTGTATTTGATCTTTTACCTAAATACTATACCTTTCAAAAAGGATTAGAGCATTCTCATCCAAACCATCAAAATATGTGAGGGGTAGTTTTTATATTATAAAGGGTATAAAAAATGGTTGTGAGTGGAGGAGAGAGAAAATGTTACTGTTCATCTGTATATTTGGGGGGACACTGTTCACCCAGTATAATTTTTTTAATATATATTGAAAGTGGTTGTGAGTGAAGGAGAGAGAAAAATGTAATGATAATATTATTTAATTGAAAAGGAGAGAGAAAAAATATTTGTTTTTAGTGAAAATATATTGATATAGGAGTTGTTTTTTAGTGGAATGTATCTATAAATACTATACGAATAATAGAATTATCATATCTAACTTATGAAATTTAAATATATTATGTAATATAGGGTGGAGATACAATAGGAAGTTAATTTGGCTAGGAAGGCTAGGAAGTGATCTTGACCATCCATTAAGTTAATCAAGGGCTAAGATTAAATTCTGGAAATTAAAAGGAATAAAAGAGGCGCGTGTGTTTGTTTAGGGGCATTCTAGTCAATCCAAGGCAATAGTTTCTCTCTCCTCCAATTCCCCCCCATTTTTTAAACGTTAATAACTCTTTCATACGACATTATTTTTTTATAAAAATTGCACCAAAAAAACGAGCGTTTTTTTATCTTTAAAACGAGTATACTATTGCTATATTTAAAAAAAAAAATTTAAAACCCAGTTGCGTAAAACGCAATAGAAAAACCCCCAGTTACGTAAAACGCAATGAAAAAAAAAACTTAAAAAATGACATTTTTCTAAAACGCAATGCACCAAAAACACAAAGAAATGTCTTATTTGTAAAACGCAATAGCCAGAAAACACAAAGAAATGTGTTATTTCTAAAACGCAATAGCCTAAAAACTCAAAAAAAAGTGTAGTTACCTAAAACGCAATGCATAAAAAAGTATCCCACCTTCTTTCAACATGTATTGCGTTTTCTGGAGAGAGGCTGCCATTTTCTGCATCTCTATTGTAACCTCAAACATTCAACTCCTAGCTGCGATAACAGTTCGTGAAGCTATTATTGTTCGATCAAGAAGACAACTGGTTGGTTTCCTTTATGCTACTGTTGGTAAAAGCCAACTCTAAAAAAGAATTATCTTTATTAGTATGTTCATATTTGATACTACAGTGAGAATGTATGACATAATTTTGTATTGCGTTTTATCTTTTTTAGATGACTGTATTATTTTTATTATTATTATTATATGTACTGTGTTATTGGATGGATGAATGGTATTATTATTTTATTATTATATGTATTGCGTTTTTGGATTGGTGATAATGTATAACAAGGAAAGAGCTGACCAATGGGAAAAGTTAATAGAATTTGTGAATTGCTGCAGAATACCTTCTTGAATTAAGTCCATTACTGCAATTGATTGTTTTATGTTAAAGCTTATAATACAATATATATGTAGCCTGCTCTATTACATAAAACGCAATAAATCTTCCAAGAGCATGAGAAACTGTCAACAGGTTCCAACTGTTTAAAAAAACCCCCAGTTACGTAAAACGCAATGAAAAAAAAACCTAAAAAATGACATTTTTCTAAAACGCAATGCACCAAAAACACAAAGAAATGTCTTATTTGTAAAACGCAATAGCCAGAAAACACAAAGAAATGTGTTATTTCTAAAACGCAATAGCCTAAAAACTCAAAAAAAATGTAGTACCTAAAACGCAATGACTAAAAACACTTAAAAATGTGTTTTTTTCTAAAATGCAATAGCCAAAAAACACATAAAACTCTCTTATTTCTAAAACGCAATTGACACATAAAACTGTCTGTGAACTATCTGTGAATTGTCTGTGAACTGTCTGAATTGTCTACGAATTACTGTCTTCGAAATGAGCCAATTTCTGGAAAATTAATTTGTCTGTGAACTCAACCCCAGCCAGGGGCTCTGCCCCTTGGACCCCGCCAGGGGCTGCCGCCCCTGGGACCCCGCTACCAAGGGCTGCCGCCCCCGGACCCCCGCCAAGATTGTAAAACGCAATGACCATATCAAAAACCCAGATCGTAAAAATGAAATTAAAGAATTTCTTACATGGATTGAAGTGATTTCTTCAACAATTGACGAATTTTGAATGATTGAAACACTTATCAGTGCTCGAATCGAACGGATCGAGTGATTATCTTCAAAATCACCAGGAAAAAACACGAGATTTTGTATGAAATTAAACTGGGTTTTCTCAAAAAAGCTGAAGAACACGTTGATCGGGTGTTTGAATCATTGATTGGTGACGAAAATCGCACTATAATGTAGTGATTATTGAGATAGAAAGTGAAGAAATGGATGAAGATGGTGGGTTTTGAAAAATGGTGGGTTTTGATGGTACTGGGTTTTGAAAAGGAAGAAGAAAGGGTTGGATTGACTAAAATACCCTTCCTCTTTATTTTAAATGTTGCCACATGTCCTAATCCTATTGCTTCCTAGACTTCCTAGCCAAAATAAACTTCCTATTTGATCTTTTCCCATGTAATATAATAATAATAGAGCCCACGTGTAGTAGTAGCTTTACAGTTTTCAAGAGAAGAAAAAGATTGAGATAATTAAGGGTCTTATCTTTTTGAAAAGAGTTATGTGTACTCTTTGGTTAACCACAAGGACCATATGTGTACGTTACTCATTAAGAAAAGAGTTTATTGCCATTTTAGTTACTGAGGTTTGTCCAAATTTGTCATTTTAATCTAAATAGTTTTTTTTTTCGCCTCTAGGTCCCTAACTTTTCCCTATTGTTGCCATTTTGATCACATACCCTAACTCCATCCAAAAACCTCAATTTTAACTAGGGGTATTTTGGGGATTTTCATTTTAAATATTTTCAATTGCCATTTTGATCCAATTCTAAAAAATCAAAAAAATTCTAAAATATCCAAAAAATTCTAAAAAATAAAAAAAATCTAAAAAATCCAAAAAAATCTAAAAAATCAAAAAAATTCTAAAAAAATAAAAAAAAATAAAAAATAAAAGAAATTCTAAAAAATAATAAAAATCATAAAAATAAAAAAAATTATAAAAATAAAAAAAGTTTTAAAAAATCAAAAAAATTCTAAAAAAATCAATAGAATTCTAAAAAATCCAAAAAATTCTAAAAAAATCAAAAGAATTCTAAAAAATCAAAAAAAATTCTAAAAAATAAAAAAAAATTCTAAAAAATAAAAAAAAATCAAACAAACATATTTTAAAGTTTCAAATTCAAAAAATGACGATATATTCCTCGTCCAGACTAATATATTTTCAAGTTTTATCTATTTTGTTGAGTGAATGAGTGGTCATGATGAGATAGAACCACTAACTAACGAACATGCATGTTATGTTTTAGTTTATAAAATTTATATTTCATGATATTTATATATACTAAATTATATTAATTGATACAAAACCAAAGATTAAAATATTATTGTAATAAATAGTTTTGCTATGAAAATATATGTAAAAAGGCCAAAAGGGTGATAATTAATGTGGAAATGTAAGAATGTTTGTGAAAGATGTCAACTTAAAATTAAATTTGTTTTTTTATATGGATAAATGGATTTCTCCAGCTTTTTTAGAGTTTTTATTTTCTTACCATGTTAGATTCTCTGTTTTTTTAAATGGATAAATGGATTTCTGTCGTTAATCTGCTTAGAGACGGAACCAAACGAGGTAAGGAGTCCATGACCCTTCTGTTGAACCTTTGATTATAAAAGAATAAAACTTTATAATCAATTTTTTAACAGCAAAACTAACTTTCATTAAAACCAAAGACAATACAAATCAAAGTCCAACAAGATGCTGACTGAAAATAAAACTTTATAACTTCCATGTTTCACCATCTTACCACTTCTCCAAAGTGAGTGAGTCTAATAATTACATTATATTACATACTTTCCTTTAGTTAATAATTACATTATGTTACATAATTTACTGTAGTGATAATTCATTTTATCATAAAGATGACACGTCCTCACTTAATCAAAACATGAAGAAAAAAATAGCCATTTTATAATAGATATATTGATAGAAAAATTACTAAAACATACATTCACTTAACAAAATAGATAAAACTTGAAAATATATTCGTCTGGACGAGGAATATATCGTCATTTTTTGAATTTGAAACTTTAAAATATGTTTGTTTGATTTTTTAGAAATTTTTTATTTTTAAGAATTCTTTTAATTTTTTATAATTTTTCTGATTCTTTAGAATTTTTATGATGATTTAGAATTTTTTTTGATTTTTTAGAATTTTTATGATTTTTTAGAATTTTTTTTATTTTTCAGATTTTTTTTATTTTTAGCTTTTTTTTTTATTTTGTAGAATTTTTTTGATTTTTAGGATTTTTTTGATTTTTAGGTTTTTTTGAAATTTTTGGAT
Source organism: Helianthus tuberosus (assembly GCA_030545235.1). Lineage (NCBI taxonomy): Eukaryota > Viridiplantae > Streptophyta > Magnoliopsida > Asterales > Asteraceae > Helianthus > Helianthus tuberosus. Next base: position 187,471,063 of record CM060370.1, read on the forward strand.
TTTTTAGATTTTTTTGATTTTTTAGAATATTTTTTATTTTTATGATTTTTTAGAATTTTTTTGATTTTTTAGAATTTTTTTTATTTTTTTGATTTTTTTTTATTTTTTAGAATTTTTTTAATTTTTTTAGAATTGGATCAAAATGGCAATTGAAAATATTTAAAATGAAAATCCCAAAACTTGGTTAAAAAATGGGGTTTTTGGATGAAGTTAGGGTATGTGATCAAAATGGCAACAAAAGGTAAAAGTCAGGGACCCAGAGGCGAAAAAAAAAAAACTATTTGGACTAAAATGACAAATTTGGACAAACCTCAGGGACTAAAATGGCAATTAACTCTTTAAAAAACAATAAAACATACTCTTCTTCTTCTCCGTTTAGTCTCTGCAACTCCAGGCGTCTCATCTTCTTCAAAAAATTATATTTTTCTAATCTATCTCTCCAATAGTACACTCAGGGGTATCCTAGTATTACATTCAGGGGTATCCAAATACATAAAACCGAGAAACAATATTTTTTTTTACATTTCGTCAAAAAAGTTGAGGGGTATCCCGGGCAACCCCTGACCACTATGTAGATCCGCCCCTGAGAACACCCCTACCGTTTGTTTACATATGATATAAACCCTTTTTAAAACACACATTGAAACACCACTAAAATGACAATAAGATCGTATATTTGTAGCTAGAAATATAAGTTATGTCTTTGGATAGACTTATTATAGCTCGCCACGACAAATTAAATACCAGAACACACATTATTCTAACATAAAACGAAATTAAAAATAGCGAGCTAATGTAAGTAGACGTTATATTGTAGTTTGTGTCTACTTAGGTTTGGTAGGCTTGACCTTCACTGTGGTTGCACCATCGGCCGACTGGTTGAGCTCATTCCAAGCATCAATCCATGTAACCATTGCATCACTAAGCTTCTCAAAGTAAGGATCAATCGAGACAAGTTTCTCCTTCACGAGCTTTGAGAGCTCGATGTAGCATTTTTGTGCGGTTGTGCATTCTTTCGGGAGGGTTACATTTTGAAAAAATGGAATGATATCTTCTTGCCAGAAGAGGCCTTTGAATTCTTTCTGTAAGTTGACAAATGGGTTGCTTGCTTTGCTATGGGAAAGGTATGGTAACCCTGTTTTCACACCTAGCCCCAAATGGTCACATGTCACCTACAATTTCACCGTAACTTGATCAATATATGGATCCAAATGGCTTTTTAATCAACTAAAAGTCCAAAAGAACATCCTTTATTAAAATAATGAAACAATATATTCAAAGTTACCAATTTCGGCCCTTTTAATTATCAACGGGACGGTTCTTAGTTATGTTTAGTTTTAACTAGTAAGAAATATTAAAACAAAATGTTTAAAGTAATGGAGCAAAATGTCCGTTATTAAAGTAATGAAGCAAAACCGTTAAAGCTGTCAATTTGGACCCATTTATTTATGAAATGTGTTGAATGGGCCAACCCTACCCAACCCGATCCGTTATGCTAAATAATTATAGTTTTGACCCACCCCGAGTCTGACTCATCCATTTTGCCACCTCTAGAAACAATGAAACGTTAAAATACCTTAGCGCACCAACCAGCCCACATGTCATCATATCGACTGATAGGGTGACCATGTCCCATGAGTCCAAAGTACATAGCGGGTCCGATGAGTTCCCTATCGAAAGCAAGGTTCATCGCGCACATAGGGAAAAGGGTCCCTTTTGGGATGGTCATAACAGCATCCACATACCTACAAATATCAAAGATTTCAATCACATTACTACATAACTAGACAAATTAAAACAACTAAATCCTTATTATTTGAAGCGAAAATCGACCAGGTGGACCTTGTGTTGCGCTCACGAGGCTTGACGAGTTGAGTCGGGGCATCGTAATCCGGGATATTAAGCCAAAGGCCATGAGAAATGGCTGTGGTGACACCCTCCCTTAAACTGAAGGGATACCCCCTCACGAAATCAGAACCTTCCCTATATGGGTCATACAATGTGTTGAAAAACAAGGGTGTTGCTGGTGTTGATAAGTTGTGAATGTGTTGTGCCAATGCATTTATCTCTTTTCCACTTGGATCCTTAGCAACCTTCATTTAATAATAATAATAATAATAATAATAATAATAATAATAATAATAATAATAATAATAATAATAATAATTCAACATTCATGCAGGCATGCACATATAATAAAGTACCTTAATTAATGCTTAACAATGTTTAAAACGCGTGACATTAGTTATATACGAAAACTGAGTTTGTGACAACGGTCACAACTTTTGTGACCGATATTAATTTATTTTGTAAACTAATTTAATGTAATTATTTTTGTAAAACTTGCGACCGTTTTGCAACCAGAACTTGGTTGGCACCAGTTTTGCAACCGTTTTGATTTTCATCGCAAACCGGTTGCTAATTTTGCAACTACTTGTTACAAAATACCCAGTTTTCTAGGAGTAAATGTAGAGAACCAAAGAGCTTACAAAGCAGTCATCATCAATGGTGAAGATATACTTCTTCTTCGAAACAAGGAACCCGAAGCATCGACAAGCGCCATCCTTGAAGGAAATGCAGCTAGCTTTCGGGCCAAGGATCCGATTGATATCATTACGGTTGTAAAGTTCGTAATCATATCCTTCGGGTACTCGGATCTTTATGGATGGATCTCCATCTTGAACAATGATCAGATGGTAAGGCTGGAAGAAAGGCCTCCACTGCTCAAGGAAATTGAGGTTTCGGATGGTGGGGATGACGATGTCTACATCATCAACCAACGGCGGTGTGACGACAGTTGCCGGAGCATACATGGTAGCGATGTGGTGGGTGAATATGGTCGATGGAGAAGGGGGTATTTATAAGTGTAAGGTAGGAAGAAGTTCTCATGGGGATAGAGATTTTTCGTACAAAATACTACAAACTTTAGGGTGAGAGGGGCACTCCCCTCTTAGGAGTCCCCTCTCTTACGCACACCCAGTCAGGTTATGCCACGTCAACTCCCCTCTTAAACTCCCCTCGCACCCCAATTTGATGGCGGCACTCCCCTCTTAGAGGAATTGTTTTTTTATTCAAAAAAAAAAAAAAAAAAAAAAAGAAAAAATGTTGATTGGTTGAAAATGAGGGTGGCCCACCATACATCATGGATCCTTGTGCTTCTTCTTCGGTGTCTCCTCCCCGATTCCCCTCCCCGCACCCCCTCCCCGCACCGATGGCGCCGGTGTTCCCGAGCGGTGAATGGGGTCACCGATCCCCCTCCCCGCGAGTGCCCCGATCACCCTTATTTAAGTAGAATAGGATAGAATCTCGTGTGTGTTTGGATAAATTTGATGTTATATATTTACTAGTTAGAATCTTGTGTGTGTTACACACCTTAAGAAAATGTAATGTTATATATTTAGTTATATAAAACCACTGGCTCACAGCCCAGTGGCCAGCAACAATGAAGGTAGAATTTGGGGCCATTGGCATCGGTTCGAACCTGTGGAGCGTCCGAGTTTTCTATTACAGTGCATTTACTCTGGAGAGTGTTAGCTCTTGCGGAGGGTGCAACTCCTGTCAAGAGGCAGGGGGCTGGAAATTTTCTCGGGGGAAGCCAAGCCAAACTCTAATGCACCAAGCGTGGGCCCGGTTAAGACAACATAGTCTTGGTTGCGGGAGTGGGGCGATGGTAGCTACCGTTGGTAGTGAGCGGCATCGCCGTCTGTTGTGAAAGTCGCCTTCCAAAAAAAAAAATATATTTAGTTATATAAAGAATTATTTTTGTAATGCATCGCAAGATTGAATAAACCGGTGTATTATACTAAAAGAACAAAATAAAATCTATATTTATACAAATAAAAAAACATACACAAAACTTTATTATAATTAATTAATATATACTTCATCTTTATCATCCAAAATCCTATAATATCATTATCTCTTTTAATCACAATATTTTATGTTATATGATAATTGATATATAATTAATTATACATGTATCATCGAAATTAATAATTATACAAAGAGTAAATTACTGTTTTGGCCCCTGTGGTTTAGTCAGTTTAACCATTGCAGTCCAAAAATAAATTTTTTAACATGTTAGACCCTGAGGTTGCATTTTATAATGGTTTTGGCCCCTGGCACTAACTTTGTTATTTTTTTAAAGTTAAGTGTAAGGGTAATTAAGTAATTATATACCTTAGGGGCTGTTTTTGATAATTACAAAGTTCTTTTACTATTTAAGAGATTATTAATGTAATTACTCAATTTTTTTTATTATTTCATTATTTTAACGATTATTATTTAACAAAATATGTTTTATATATACAATTAATATGTATTTTCGTTATGCGTTTGTTTTCTATAAACATCGTTTCTAAAATCATTTGTTTTTAACCTTTTTTAAAACCGTGTATCGTTTTAAAAATTATTCATTTTTAAACCGTTTGTTTATTAAAATCGTTTTAAAACCGGTATTTTAATCATGTCATTGGCGGTTAGAAAGAAAAACGAACAACATGTAATGATTTCATTTGAATGCTACTAAGCATTACCACCACACATTCATCGTCCGTTAAAGCATTAAAAATAGCATAAAGAAACATGTATGTGGGGAACTTTTTCTCTTGTTGTAATTCGTCCGTTAAAGCATTAAAAATAGCATAAAGAAACATGTATATATGGATCTTTTTCTCTTGTAATTCGTCTGTTAAAGCATTAAAAATAGCATAAAGAAACATGTATGTAGGGATCTTTTTCTCTTGTTGTAATTTAATGAGATAAATGATATTATAAGATTTTGAATGATTGAGATGAACTATATATTAATTATTAATTATCTTTTAATTAAATGATAATTATCTATAATTAAGTAGGACAAGAGGCGGGAAACTAAAAGGTAGAAGGCTCTGTTAAAGCATTAAAAATAGCATAAAGAAACATGTATGTAGGGATCTTTTTCTCTTGTTGTAATTTAAAGAGATAAATGATATTATAAGATTTTGAATGATTGAGATGAACTATATATTAATTATTAATTATCTTTTAATTAAATGATAATCTATCTATTATACTAAAGCAAAATAAAGGTTGACTTTTTGACTTTGAGGTGGCTGCTTTCTTTGGCCAGAGAAATAGGATTTTAGGCGCCATTCTCCTTCTTCCTACCTACGCTTCTTCAATTTGGTAACCTAATCAATTCTCTCAATCAATTAAAGCAAATTGATTACTCTTTAAATCTCAAAACCTAATCAAATTGATTTCTACAGGCTATCATCTTTCACCCACATTCAATTTTACAAACCCTAAAATCTCATATACGGCTTCATCTGTAGCGATTGTACCTGGCCATACCCACTTCAGAAATCCCTAAAACTCAATCATTCGAACTCTCATCTAGGTATGTTTTCTTTGATTTTTATGATGTAATCCGATTAGAGCATCGGCTGATTCTCATTTTCATTCGAAATCATCAATTGCATATTTTCTGATTACTTCAGTTCAGATGGCTTCTTTGTCCGATTCTGTTTTTTTTGTAGCATCTGTTGTAAAAGGTATGTCTATCATCAACAATTATCAGCATACTGATCGTTACATCCGTTGATTCTAATACAAATACATTATCACTAACAGTCTTCAAGGTAAGTTGAAAATCAGAAGCATTAAACTGAAAATTCAATTCTATTTTGGGGTAAAACGATTGTTTGAGGATTTGTTATATATCGATTGATTTATTTTACCATAGTTGATCTTGATTTTTTTCTTATTGCAGCTTACCTTTGATCACCTCTTCTTTTCCTTTAATTTTCAATAGGATGAAACTCTAGAACTCTTTGATTACGATTGAAAGCAAGGTAAGCTACGTTTCGATCTATTGTTTTACGTATGTTGTGATCAAATTGGGTAGTTTAAAGCCCCTTTAAAATCCCTAGGAATGGTCGTGGTCTGATGATGATGATAGGAGGAATCGGGTATCTTACTGAGGTAATTTTGTTAATTTTTTTATCTGTCTTTATTATATGTGGTATGTATGTGTTGGATAATCATTTTATTATTCATGAAGATTATTCTTTTTGAACTGTAGTATGTTTTATTTGTTAAACATTTTTTATTATTCATGAAGATTATTCATTTTGAACAGGCTACATCGTGTATGGTCACGTGGGTTAAAGAATCACAAACGTAATAGTGTTTATCCCTTCTGCATTATAATGTTGTTCTCACATAGACATAGCTCACAAAGTGGAAATAACAAATAAGAGTTTATGTGTAACTTGAATAAAGATACACCCCTCTCAGTGCCACTTTGGCATGGTCATCTTGATTGTGTATCTGTTAATTCACTGGTTATAGTTTCTAATGGTGTCCTTTTTTCCCCAGGACGCGCCATTTACTATTTGGCGGATGTGGATCCTCTGATGCATTTTACAGCAAATCTAGATCCATGGTAAATAGGGCTTATAAATTTCGTCCCTTTCTTTTTTATGCTTAGTAGTCTAACGTTTTAATTATTTGGGTAAACATTGTGTGTTTTACAGGCAACATCAAGAAAGAGGTGTAGGAAGCATATGGTCGAGACTGGTGAGTTTGTGGAAGCAATATTGATGGGTCTCTTAGGGATTCTATTACAATTACTATGCCATATATTAAATGAAGAGTTGGTGTACATTTCAGTGGTGATTTTTTCATGACAAAAGAGCTATTTGGTATGCTAAGAAAAGCAAATGAAGACAAACAACTCCGTGGATTTAAGCATTTCAATTGGTGAGAAAAATGATTTATGGTAGTTAGTATATTTTCTTCTCCTCATGAATTCACTGCTTATAACTAAAATTTGTGTTTTTTTTTATTAGAGAGGTTGGTATTATCCTGTCACATATTCTATTGAGCTTGAAAGCAAAGTTTGTCTTTTTTACATATTGGGAACTATAGTTGAATTTTGTTTTTCTACTGTAGTGAGTTTTTTTTTTCCTTTTGCAAGCTCTTGACTTCAATTTTGGATGAAAATGTGCAAATTAGAAAGAAGAACGAGGTTTTATTTCATAATATTATCTCCGTTTTCAGAATGCTGTGTTGTTTTTTAAGTTGTCAACGATTTTAAGTTGTCAACGAGATCATTTATATTGATTAATACGAGTTTTATGAGCAGAATGATTCTGTAATTAGGTACTTGGATTAAACAGTAGGAGGATTCATTTATATTGAAATGATGTTGTTTGTTGCTTTTGAAGGTTTCATGACTTTAGGGTTTCATTCAGTCATGTGATTTTGCTATTATACCGTCTTTATTGATTTAGTTAATATGGTTTTTGATTTGATTTACACCAAAATAGGGTGTTAGTGGCTGGGTTTTTCAATATGTGGTAAAGAACTCTTTAAACCTGAAACAGGTAGCAGTGCAGTAACTGGACCCTGAACACCCGTGCACCAAAATGTAGTCCTGTTGTTTGTGAATGATGTTATAACTATAAAGCCTTACAAATTTCTTTCTTTTTTTTTTATTCTTCCTGGAATTCTTTTAGGATGCTAGAGTGGCTGCATAAGAACCCAAATCATCCATCAAAAACCAAAAAGACCCCACCATATTAAATCATGAGTCAACTGAAAATACCAAGCAGAAAAATTCCCAAAAGCTAGAACAGGGTCAAAAGATTTCATATAATCACAATGCATCGTCTCCTCCACCTTTTGTTTCGAAAGAAAATGAAGTAAATATACGTTGAAACTTTATTACCATTATCACTTTTGATCTTAATATTACAAAATAGTACTGATGCTGTTGTGGATTGAACAGGAGCTGCGGGGACCAATAGTGCTTGCTGATGTGATTAGAACAGAAGGTACACTCAGGGGCGGATCTAGGTAGAGAACTACGGGTTCGCACAAACCCACTCGGTTTCAACTTTTTAGTAGAAAAGATAATAGAAAATTTGGGATGAAACCATTAACTAAATTGTAGGGATGACACAGTGGTTAAGGAATGCTCCTTCCATACATCAGGTCGCCGGTTTATTATGATTTCGTATTTTATTATGTTTCTCGACCCGATCCAACCCGAAATATCTAACGTTTAGTTGTGAGAGATTTGACCACCTAAAAAAATTGAACCCATAGGAAAAAATTCTTGGATCCATCGTTGGGTGCACGGCCATTGGCGCCGCTGAAGTTTGGGTTGGTTCACAGCTGCAACCGTCTAACTAAATGGTTCAGTTTTATTAGTTTTATTACTGGGACAACTTTTTTGTTTTCAAATATTTCAAAAATGATATAAAAAACCTAAAGCTAAATGGGTTAGAGTTTTAAACTTTGAACTGAACTCTTACATCCAGCTTTGAATGATCTAAATCTTAAATAATGTATTGATTCACATATGTATCTTAAACCATCTTAGCTGACCTTCCCATGACTTCAATTGTTTAATATATATTAGAGCTATGACCCACCCATGTTGACATTCATTTTGTCAGTGAATGCTCATGTGGGTTTTGTGGTATCACTTACCAGCAGAGATTGATGGCCTGAATGATTCTTCCCAAGTATGCCACTTTATAATACCGATTTCTCATTTGTTTATATAGTTTTTATTTTGTGTTTTATTACAGACTAAAATGGCATTTTCGTCCTTGAGGTTTGTCAAGTTTTGTGACTTTCTTCCAAAGGTTTGGTTTTCGACATCTTAATCCAAAAGGTTTGAAATCTTGCCATTTTCATCCGGATCGTTAACTCGATCCATTTTTCCTCCGTTAAGTTAGGGGTATTTCCATCTTTTTTTTTGTTAACTCAAAGGGCAATTCGGTCTTTTTAATTTTATGTACGAGCATTTAGCATAATGTACAAGTATTCAAAAGACCAAATTGCCCTTTAATTTAACAAAAAAGACGAAAATACCCCTTACTTAATGGAGAAAAATGGATGGAGTTAACGAGCCGGATGAAATTGGCAAAATTTCAAACCTTTTGGATCCAGATACAGAAAAACAAACCTTTGGACGAAAACCGCAAAACTGGCCAATCCGCAGGGACGAAAATGGCATTTTACGCTTTATTAAATTTCAACCTCTTTTTTTTAGGATTTGTTTATAATAGGAGCAAGCAACAGACCAGATCTTATAGATGCAGCACTTCTAAGGCTTGGTCGGTTTGATAAGCTACTTTATGTTGGCGTCACTACAGACCCGTCCTATAGAGAAAGGTTATATTTTTTCTAGACCACTGTTATAGTTTGCATGTTCCATAAATAATGCAATATGACTTTACATGTCCATTGAATTTGTTAATTCTTTTTCAATTTTTTTTTGTGGGGGTGTAGAAGAAATTTGTGGATACAATGCAGCACCATGACATGTTTGTTTATCTGATACTTGACCATTTTCTTTATTTTTTTAGGGTATTGAAAGCATTGACCCGTAAATTTAAATTACACGAAGTCGTATCTCTTTATTCAATAGCCAAGAAATGTCCACCAAACTTTACGGCCGTCTAACTGGGCTGTATATGTTTGAAAGCAAAGATTTGGTCGAATATCATTGCCATGCGAGTGGGTCGACGAAATGAATAAAAATGGTGTACACTATAATGCAGACTGGAATCTGGAATCAATAGGTACGTTTAATGACTAGGAATTCATTAATTGATTTCAACTGGTCCGATTTACAAATCTAATGTTTTTTCTCTGTTGCTGCTGGTCGTATTAGATCTGGCATTTAGGTATATATCCAGGGTTTTGTTAATATACCATGGTTGAGTGAGTGTATGGAGTTTAATTGTATTTTGGTTTGCTTACAAAATTAGTTTCATTACTCGGTTTAGTTATTGGTTGAGCTTTTAGAGGGGGGTTGAAGTGTTGAACCAACAGAGTAAAATTTTTAATGTAGTGTTTTGGAAATCTAGATAAACAACTATTTTAGATACACATGTTGATATAGTGTAATTTTCTATTTTTCCAAGTTGTTGAAATTTCCCATCTGTTTTGTGGCTAGGGTATGGTAATTTTTGACATATTGTTATGAATTTCTTAAGTCTTTCAAGTTGAGTTTGTTGTAACTTTGTTTTTTACATTTACAGATGCAAACCTCTTAAGAAGATGTTTATGATTTTCGATCTCGGGGGAAATACACACTCTACGTTACTATTAGGGATACCGATGCAAAACGTCTCGGACGATGAACATTTTGTTACCGAGTTTAGCAAATGGATATTCCATGAAGGAGGACATTTAAAGGTTAGATATCCACCAGCTCTTATTTGCTTTGTTATATTAATTTTTCCCTTTCTGTTCCATATTAGATTTTGCTGAATTTAATTAAGTGTATCATACCTCTAGAGTGGACTTAAGATAATACTCTTGATTGAAGGAGAAGGAGAACATAAATTTAGCTTTTTAATGTTGAGAATTGAGAAATTTAGGTTTCTAATGGTTTACTTTGATAGATTGAGTCGTATATATTAATCCGCTGATATAATTGATTAATTTTTTGCAGGGGTTGTCACTTCATCTTTTGATTGAAGGGGAAGAACGGAAATTTAAGTATTTTAGGAGGTTGCTATTATTTGTGAATGCACTATGCTGCCCCTATAGCCTGTCAAAAGCCCTAAAATATACATAGTAGAGGGTGAAAAAAATTGGGCGAATCGAGTGAGTTGGGTACAGGTCAGAACCGAATTGAATATTGGTCAGAACTAACGATTGATAATGTGGGTCAAAATGGTTTAGGCTGGGTAATCCTGTGAAAAAAATTGCTCCTTTCTTAAATTTTATAACCAATTAACAAATAAAATCATACTGTATTGTTAAAATACTAAGCTAATCCCTTTTTAATAAAGCTAATAAAGATATTCAAGGCATTTAAATATCCAGTCTGACCCACTTTGACGCATATTATAGATTATCGGTTCCCGCTTCGATGCATATTATAGATTATTGATTCTGAGCTTATCCAAATTTCTCGAACCAAGTTAGTCATATGTTAATGAGCCAGGAATGCAAGAAAGATATAATTCCTTCTAAATTTGGTAATTGCGGGGTAGCAATTTAACTTAGTTGGTAATTACACCAGTAGACTTTCGTTCATTTCATCATATATAATTGTTAATTTTTTGTTGTTTTACTAGATGCACAACAACAAATGATGTCCACTTAAGTTTGAAAAGTAGCTACCATTTCCTCATCTCTCCATTACTAAGTAATTGCCCATCCATTAAAGCTCCATCAAACACATCATTAGAAAAAAGCGGATATGCAAATCTGTAGGTTTGACAAATTTGTAATGTTTGACAAATTTGTAGGTTCATGTTTTCGCTTATGCAAATCTGCCTGTTTTGTTTCAAATAGCAGCAGCAGGACAGGGTTACATGTAGTGTTGGACATTATGTTGGAGAAAGTATGGGTATATGTTATCTTGATCATATGGTAGATTAACAGGTCATATTTGTTGTAAAACACATAACCTTTTTGCCTACTGTTTTGAATCTGATTGGTTTGTTGTGCGAAGGAGACAATTGTTTTGAATCGTGTAAATGAGCATAGGAGGTTTCATTCAATCATATTGGTTGATTAAAAGCCTGACTTATGAAGAGTTATGAATAGTTGCAATGCCCAAATTTCAATAGTTTAGATTCTACAATATTTGTACTTATATTTGGAGTTCTATTTATTTTGCAGTGTCTTTTGTTCTTCTATATCGGCTTTTTTTTCAAGGCTTGTATGAGAAATATGTTTTTGGTTGGGATCATATTCCATTAATAGTGCGTATGCTTGATCTATAACGCAGTAATAATAATAGTAATAATATTGAACATTTAATAATTGGAATTTCTTTTTTTAACAACCAAGTTTTTCCCCTTATAAAACACTTTGAAATTTTGTTGTGTACTATAATAGCAACTTTTAATTTTTCATTATTATTACATGTAAGTAATCTCAATTACAAGAAGCATTTACTTTATACAATCCTTTTTCTCTTTTTATATATTGAGTTAACATGATTAATCTCATAAAAAGATAAATAATTAGTTTTCACCTATGGCCAGTTGTATATCGCTTTATCAACGTCTGTTAAATGACATAATTTACTTTGAGTAACCCGTGTAACACAAGGGTACTTAGACCAATAGTTTAATATTATGTTTTAAACTGCTTATGCATACACACACCTTTATATTCTTTAAAGTTTTTTTTTTATAAAACTGTTTTTGAATCTACTAGTTGTTCAATAACATATTATAAATAGTATAAAAACACAACATGGTTAATAATTCAACGAGTTGTTTATAAAGAAATCTTCAATGAGTTGTGATTTTTTTTTGTCGTATTCATGTATTTCAATTATTTCTTGCACTCTCTAACATTTTCGTTAATAATTCAACGTATATAATATTACAATTTTTACTTTACAGTTTTAAAGGACTTAGTTTTCCTGTTTAGCCACCCGTGTAACACACGGGAACTTAGACTAGTTATCTATAATTAAGTAGGACAAGAGGCGGGAAACTAAAAGGTAGAAGGCTCCAATGAATGATGTATGTCCCCCAGGGTTTCTTTTATTATATAGTAAGTATACAAATGAAAGAAGTTATATGTTTAAAAACCATGCATGGATTAAATAAAATATATATCATAATTCAGTCCAAAAATGAATCTTTTAACATGTTAGACCCTGAGGTTGCATTTTATAACGGTTTTGGCCCCTTACCCTAACTTTGTTATTTTTTTAAAGTTAAGTGTAAGGGTAATTATATACCTTAGGGGTTGTTTTTGATAATTCAAAGTTCTTTAAATATTTACAGGATTATTAATGCAATTACTCAAGTTTTTTTTATTATTTCTTTATTTGAACGATTATTATTTAACAAAATATGCTTTATATATACAATTAATATGCATTTTCGTTAAGCGTTTGTTTTTTATAAACGTCAGTTTTAAAATCATTTGTTTTTAACCTTTTTTAAAACCGTGTATCGTTTTAAAAATTATTCATTTTTAAACCGTTTGTTTATTAAAATCGTTCATTTTAAAGTTGTTTGTCTTTAAAAGTTTTTTAACGATTAATTTTATAATGTTCTTTTTAAAATCATTTTTTAACTTTTTGAAACAACTCATTATTTTAAGTCGTTAATTTTTAAAAACGTTTCTTTTTAAACCGTTCCATTTAGAACCGTTTTCAAAATCGTTCATTTTTTAAATTTGTATTCAGTTTATTTATAGCCGTTAGAGGAAACGAACTTCAGAAAATGAATGATTTTCAAAAATCGAAGGAATTTAAAGCAATTTTTAATTTAAACGAACTAGTGGTTTAAAAAACGAAGATTAAAAAATGACGTTTATAAAAAAACAAAACCATAAAAACTAAGTTAACAAGTGTAAGGAACTAAAAAACGCATGAATTTAATAAACCAAAGGTTAAAAAATAACGAATTTGAATAAAAAACGGTCCAAAGAAATGGAAGATATGAAAAAAAAATCATTCTAAAAAAATATGAAAAATGAACGATCTTTTGCAAACTTTTTTATTAGAATGTTTCTTTCTTTTCAAATCTTATCTTTCTTTTGTTTTTATACACGTCATTTTGTAAAATTTAAAAAATGAAAGACCTAAAAGAGTGAGTAGTTTAGACCGTTTAAAAAGAAAGGTAAAAATAAAGTGTTTAAAAAAATTTAAAAGACAAACGACTTTAAAACGAACGATTTTAAAAAACAAATGGTTTAAAACGGAACAGTTTTATAAACGATAGAGGGTTTAAACAAAATGTAAAATAACAAATTAGTTTTTAAAACGACTTTGATAAAAATAAACGGTTAATGAAAATACATATTTATTTGTATATTTAAAACGTATTTTGTTAAATAATAATCGTGAAAATAACCAAATAATAAAAAAAAAACTTGAGTAATTGCATTAATAATCTCTTAAATACTAAAAGAATTTTTTTAATTATCAAAACAACCCATAGGATACATAATGACCTAATTACCCTTACATTGTTATGCATACAGTAATTGTAATAGAGGGATAGGGGAGTTTTCAAAATAATTTTTGTATTATACTAATATATTGTTATGCATAAAGGAGTTGTACTAGAGGCTTATGGGAGTTTTCAAAATAAATTTGATATTATATTTTTAACTAGAAAGTATTGGGTTTTTTTTACTTATAATCCTGTAGTATTCATCTTTTGCAAATTTAACCTTACAACTTTTTTACTTTCAACTTTTTCCTTCTACTTTTCATGTTTTGCAAACTTTTTGTTTATGTTTCGCTCGAAATTTTGCGATTTTACACGGCGCAACGTGCACATGCGGTTCAACGTTTTACGTTTTCTTCTAAATTTTGTGACTTAACACGACGCAACGTGCGTGTGTGTTCAACGTTTTTACGTCATCTATTTTTCCTGTTTGACAAGTTCGTCGCAAGGCGTGAGTTCTAAATTGACTTAGTTATTACTTTCCATACTTTATGTTTCGGTCTAATTTTTTCACATTAACACGCCGCAACTTTAGTGTTGGTGGTCGTTGTCGGTGGTGTGGCATTGGCGCTATTTCTCATTGTTTTACACCCCCACCGCAACGTAGGGGGCCTTAATACTAGTTTGAATCAAAATTAAAGTTTCTACTAATAATGATAATAACAATAACAAGGAGTTAAACCAAAAAGGTAAAAGTTAACCGGTAAACCGGTAACCTTTTATGTTGTAACTCGGTATTTTAATCATGTCATTGGCGGTTAGAAAGAAAAACGAACAACATGTAATGATTTCATTTGAATGCTACTAAGCATGACCACCACACATTCATCATCCGTTAAAGCATTAAAAATAGCATAAAGAAACATGTATGTAGGGATTCTTGGACTTATGTACAAGAAAACGATGTGCACTACTTTGATTTGCATATCCTATGAAAATGCAATCAATAGTTTTGGGTCCTATCCTAAGAGCCTTAGGAGGTGGTACAATCACCTTTGCTAGGCACCCCCACACTTTCAAGTATATGTATGAAGGCTTCCCTTTTCTCCATAACTCATATGGAGTTTCGTCTCTATTTTTCAAAGGTATCTTGTTCAAAGGATAATTTGTTGAAAGAATGGCGTCCCCCCACATTTCTCGGTTCACTCCCGAGCTGATCAACATGGCGTTCATCATCTCTTTCAATGTGCGGTTCTTACGTTCCGCAACGCCATTTGATTGTGGAGAATAAGGAGGTGTACACTAAAGTTCAAAAGCGAAAATAAACGATTCCAAACATAATAAGAGATGCTTTGAAGCTATATATGTATATATACATTTGAATATAGACATGGATAAAAGACGATCTACGGGATCATCATAACCTACGGGATTATAAATAGTGTTAAAGTCTACGGGACCAAAAAGACCTTCGGGTCACAAATAGAAAGAATCGAATTGTAGGGGTCTCGCCTTAAAGGGGTAAAAAGGTGAAAATCTAAATAAATAGCCTACGAGGCTAAGTGAAAGAACCTACGGGACATATGGGTCAAGCATGGGAATTCGTTATAATTCCCCGCATTAAATAATAACTAAAAGTAATAGATCCTCGGAAGTAACATTCCTAGAAATGAGGGAAGACGTAAGACAAAGAGGAAACGTAAAAAAAAAAATTTTGGTTTTAGTCAAAAGCAACGTTTTAATGAAACATAAGTGGTATAAGGTGAATTAGAAAATCATGAACACACATGAGGCCAGAGATGGCAAAATAGTATACCCGGGTGACGGGGGATGAAGTGACGGCGACTAATTAGTCTAGTCGGTAAAACTATTCGAAGTCAAGATAGTGTCATGACAAATACCAAACGCTTGTTAATATAAGACAAGCGCGGGATAAAACATGTTAACAAGACTAACGTGAATGAGTGGTCAAGTGACAATTCGGTCAATAAA
This sequence comes from Helianthus tuberosus, assembly GCA_030545235.1. Lineage (NCBI taxonomy): Eukaryota > Viridiplantae > Streptophyta > Magnoliopsida > Asterales > Asteraceae > Helianthus > Helianthus tuberosus. The sequence goes on from CM060370.1 coordinate 187,486,935, forward strand.
GATAAAGGATGTAAGCTAAAAACAACGGCCCGCGAGGCCTTACGCATGAAAGACGTACGCGTCAATATAAATTAAAACGTTAGATCGAAAGGAACGAATGAATATCTTGAAAGCGAAACTAAGTTCGTTTAGTCTAAATTAAAAGAAATACGTAAATAAGGTTTCGGGGACGAAACCTCTTTTAGGGGGGGTAGACTTGTAACACCCCGAAAACGGGTTTAGTAATCAAACCACGTTAACATTTACGAACGGGTAAAATACCGTTAGTGATGAAATTAACCCGGTAAATATTAGGATTTAAACAAATAAACTTAATATTAAATAAAAGTTGAACTAAAACTTTTGAAGAAATAAAAGTTTATAAACAGCCTGAGATAACGGGACTTAAAATAAAATGAGTCGTACCCGAAAATATAAATCTTTATATTATAAATTTAATGTCGGATATAAATGATAAAATGAGATGAAATAACTAGGAATAAATAACCTAGTTAATCACAAGTGTTGTAGTAATAAGGAAACTTGATTAAAACACCCTAAATGAAACTTGGGAAAAGTTGAGGGGCCAAAAGTGACAAAATTGAAAATGGTTTTTATTAATTAAAACTTAAAAACCCAAAACACACACTTGGTTCTTCAAGCTAACCCTAATCTACAAAATTTCTCAAATTGAAGGTTCAAATCAATCCCAAATCAAAATCTGGACACGAATTAGTGATCTCCACTGAAAAAGGAGTCACAAGGTATGTAAATTTCATGAGAAATCTCTAGTTGAATTTCTGAGTAAACCTAGAGAATTCAAAAATTGTTGATGCATGCTTGTTATATGGATGAAATAGGAACATTGTAGTGTTTAGGAGTAAACACTAGACAAGTATATATTGAAATCATACTTAGCTCAAGTAAATTCAGATTTTGTTGATGCTAAATTCATGTATGAGATGTTTTTAGGGTTTTGATTGCTAAAAAATAGTGTTATGATGTCAAGAACATGCTTTAATTGAAAGCTGAATTCAAACAGCTCCTGATCAGAATTTACAGCCGACTTGTATTGGCTGTAATATGGACAAAACGTGACAAAAACATGTGTTTCTTGAGTCTAAAATGTAATTCCAGGAAATATCTTTAAAACCCCACTAGAATCGCATTTGTTCGAAGAAAATTGAGCGTTTTATGAAATTTTCCGTATCGAAGGTTCAAGCTGCGTTTTCTGGCAGAATTTGCAGCCCATTACAAATGTCATAACTCAATTTAGGAATTTAGTTATGATCTCAATTTTTTACTGTAGATAGTTTTAAGTGATTACAAAAATCTCTAATTGGAATTTCGTCAATCGGATAAACGAGGAATTTTAAATGAATTTTCCCGTAAGCTGCAGTCAGAAGTGATCTGATTGCAGCTTAGTAAATGAATTTTTACGAATTTTTGGTAAAGAGTTAGATCTTGAAATTTTAACACTAACCCTCTGAGAGGTACGCCACATAAAAAAATCATAATTTTTGAAGACTTGTAAACAGGTTAAACAAGTCACCAAAAACAGCCCATTTTCAGTGATATGAAATGCTTAAATGAAATCGCGGTCTATTTGGTTGTGTGTAAAACGTGATTATATTAAGTGTTCGGATGAATGCATAGAAATGTGTAAGGTGGAAGATCATATTAAATTATGGTTAAACTAACCACCTTGTGAACATTGGATAATAGTTTGGCGCTTAACAAGCTAGGTGGAAGCTTGTGGATGAAGCGGGTCAAACGGAGCGAGTATGGAAAGAAAAGCATGGCATTGATGCAAGGTAAGTGAATCTTACACCCTTTCATCTTAGAATGCGTAATGATTATAAAGGGTATGAAAATAATAAGCTAATGTTAGAAATGTGATGTTCCGACGTAAATTGAAATGGGTCGGAATAAGCGAAAGTGATGAAAACCATAATGAATGGTAAAAAGGGGTAATATTGGGCATATAGGATAAATGGGTCGAATGGTGGTGACAACGCCATTTGACAGTAGCGACTAATGTGGTTGTCAAGTCTTATATTGACAGGAGCGATTAGCAAATCGGATAATTGCGTCGCCATAGATTGTGTGATGATTAAAGCGAGGTATAAATCGGGTCTATTTGTTGACCCGGGCCAGGTACGCATAAATAGACTTATAGTTAAAAGTGCAATTTTTGGTTAAATAATTAGTTAAAGTCCTTCGTCGTAAAAGGAGGGACTAAAGTTGACCAAAACGCCCTTGAAGGGTAAATTGGACGACGACCCTTAGAGGTCGTTTAGGAATATGTATTATAATTAGGTGAGCTTTTAATAAGTATAAAGGTTTTAAACATAGGCCTTTTGGGTTAAATGCCTAGAAACGGGTCTTTTCCGTAAAACAACCAATCGAAGTGTAGAATCCGAAAAAATTGTTCAGATATACTAAGTCCACCACAAGAATAGTTGTGGTGGAATGTAAGTAGATAATACAAAAGTGGGAAAAGGATGGGTGAAATTAATGAGTGAAATTTAAACTTAAAAGTTCAAATTCTCTAGACGGGTCAAAACGAGTTTCGCGCATAACTGGGGTATTGGCTGCGAAATTCTCAAAAGTTATGAACCCGGGATAAAGATCTTGAGTCAAATACTTGGGCGTATGAATTACGGTTAACTAGAAACAAGTTTGTGATTTTAACATAAGCGGGTCGAATAATCATAAAAAGGGATTTATAAGCCTTACGCTTATAAATCTGAATTTGATGCGAACAAAGAAGATAAACGGGTCCGTAATTAAATTACGGACGCGTAGGAAAAAGAATCACGCAAAACGGGTAAGTAGAATGAAAGTTATGCCCTTTTAAAGTTCCTTTTTCGACTAAAACCACAGCTGGGCAGATATGCAGCTCCCAGACCTGGAATCGTTGGAAAAGGGTTTCCTCCGCGCCACGCGACGGGTAACGTTGTTTCGGGCGCGACACGTGACAGACGTCATGTCACAACCCCCGATCCCTATCTGTCCCGGGAACGGGCGGCCGTGAGCCAGTTTCGGTGGTATCGTGGTATTGGTCTAATTTGGCAGCGGAATTTACATCAGGACCGTAGTTAGGAAATGTTTATCAGAGTAAAACCACCATATTTTATAATATTAAACAAATGGGATGAAACCCAAGTTCATAGTACACACTTTTTCATAGGAATAAATCCTATTTTATTTAATAAAAACATCTATTTTATTTTGGGTAACTTTATTGCCACTTTTCTAAGCCTTCAGTGCTGTCCAGCTGGCTTTTATTGGTTTCACACTAAGTTACCTGAAACACATGTTTAAAACATTTTATCAGCAAGAAATACTGGTGAGTGAATCCCAGTTTAATCAAGTTTAAATAAAAAGTCACAGTGACCAGTATTGAGAGCACATCCGCAATTACATTTGTTTCCAAGATATACCAATTAACATCAGTGGTACTGTCATACTCAACTTGTGGAAATGTTACTCCTTGACCAGGTGGTAACAAATTTTGTATACAAAACCCCAACATACCCACTATAATTGTATTCTTACAAATACTCAATACGGTTATTCACATGGAAAGATATGTAAGGTTTTGTAAAATATTCCCAAAACATTAACAAAAAGAGGATAAACTCACAAAAAGGTTTACACAAAAAGAAGGATTACTCACATTGCTATCTTAGACTTCGCGTGAGGGTTTTTTGGATATAATCTACAATTTATACAAATGTACATTGATTAGTATCATAACCCTTTGAAAATATTAATAATACCCTCCCCGAGACGGCATTCCAACAACTACGTCGGGCAGAACCACGACAGTTGTTACGGAACCCTAAATCAATCGGGCAGCGTAACTATTACGAAACTGGGGTTATAATACTTACAACGGAGCAGAACCTCGCTAATTAGGGGTATAATACCCGACTATAATCTCTACTACTTCAGAAATTCGTTTAGAAAGAAAGGAATGAACGATTGAAAGTGAAATCCGAAGCCTGCTATTTATAGTTGTGTAATCTCGTCCTGTCGCGGCCCGCCTAAGGTAAGGCTAACCTTTACGCGGCCCGCGTCAAACTTAGTCAACAGCATAGCTTAGTCCGGTCATCAAGTAGGCTTGACACGATGTCGACACGTGTCGGCATCTGGTGTCTTCGCGTGTATAGGTTTCTCGCGGCTCGCGTCAACTTAGACGAGGTCTTACGCGGCCCGCTTGAACTAAAGAAGTCAGCGGAGTCAAAGTCTGGTCTTGATACGACCCGCGTAAGGGTTTGGGGTGGGTTTATGCGGCCCGCCTCAGCCCTATATTTCATGTTTTTGATTTATTATATATATATAACATAACTAAGGCTCGGTTTTCACATACGTGGTGTAATATAAAACATATAAGGGTATTTTAACATATAACAGGGTGTCGGAATTATTATAAGGGTGTTGGTTTTACCGAGGATTGTTACATTCTCCCCACCTTAATTTAGAGCTCGTCCTCGAGATCTACTGAAACAAGTGAGGATATTTTCTTTTCATTTGTAGAAAATGAGCTGACTTGGTTAGCCTATCTACAATCACCTAGATTGTATTATTTTCTTTCTTAATAAACTTAAAAGTGTGTGCAAATGTTTTGCATGAGATTCTTAATCGTGACTTTGTTTAATTCACGGTAATCAATGCACATACGCATTGATCCGTCCTTCTTTTTAACGAATAGTATCGGCGCTCCCCATGGCGACGAACTCGGTTGTATGAATCTTTTCTCCAACAATTCATCTAATTGTTTCTTTAATTCCTGAATTTCGGCGGTTGCCAAACGGTAGAGTGCTTTGGCAATTGGCGATGTTCCTGGTAGCAGGTGAATTCTGAATTTTAACTTCTCTATCTGGAGGTAGTCCTGGTAATTCTTCTGGAAAGACATCTGAAAACTGAGATACTACTGGAATGTCTTTTAGTTCTTTTCCTTTAATGTTAGTGATTATAGAAATCAAATACATTATAAAACCTTTTCTTATAGAACTTGCAGTTTTCATCACAGAGATGAATTTTGTGGATCTAGATGGTTTATTTCCTTTAATTGTGATCGTTTTACCTTTAGATGAATTTACTTGAATTGACTTTTGATCACATAAAATACTGGCTTTATTGGCTATTAACCAATCCATTCCTAAAACAATATCAAATCCGACTAGATTCATTGGATAAAGGTTTGCTCTAAACGTTTGGTTTAAAATTTCTATTCTTGCTCCCTGCAAGATTTCAGAAATCCTAATGGTTTCTCCATTAGCTGTCTCTACTAAGCATTCGTGTGGTAGTTTAGTTAATGACTGATTTAGAAATTTGCAAAACGATGTATTAATAAAACTTTGGTTTGCACCAGAGTCAAATAATACTTTTAGCAAAGACATCATTAACTAGAAACATACCAGCGATGACATCTGGAATCATCTTGGCTTCATCTGCAGTCAGAACAAATGCTCTAGCATTTTTAGTATTCTTTTTGTTCGTAGCTGGAGCCAGTTTTGGACAGTTTGGCTTGATATGACCTTTTTCTCCACAGTTAAAACACAATCCATTACTGGATTTCCTCCTGCAGTTCTCTTCATTGTGTCCTGGTGCTTTACAGAAATTGCAGTGGGTAGAGCATTTTCCAGAATGCTTCTTTTTGCAGATCCCGCAATACGATGCAAAGGTAGAATCTACGTTCCTATGATTGAAATTTCCAGAACGAAATTCTTGAGTAAGCCTATGGGTTAAGTTTCTCCTCTGATCTTCTTCTCTAGTACGAACTAGTTCATCAGTCAATGTATTGGCTAGTTCTACGGCTTCTTCTATGGTTTGGGGTCTGGTTGCCTTGACTACATGTCTAATTTCTCCAATTAATCCCCAGATGTAACGGGAGATTAATACCGGTTCTGGTGATGCAAGGGTTGGCACTATCCTAGCATATTCAAAGAATGTAGTAGTGTACCCTTTACTATCTACACCAGTCATCCTAAGGTTGAGGAACTTGTTTGCTATCTGTTCTTTTTCATTGGGTGGGCAGAATTTCCTTTCTACCTTTTCTTTAAATTCTTCCCATTCCATATTATAGGTTTTATCACTTCCTCTTGTCTGGAGGATAGTGTTCCACCATTCTAATGCTGCATTCTTAAACAGGTTAGAAGCAAACAATATCTTGTCTTCTTCAGCACACTTACTTATCCTTAAGACTGCCTCAGTCTTCTCTATCCAGCGTAAGGTTGCAATGGCCCCTTCATTGCCCGAGAATTCCATTGGTTTACAAGACCAGAATTCTTTATAAGAACAACCATAAGGCATGGTTCTTCTTCTTTTGGGAATAGGCAATTGAAATACTGGTCCATTGTTTACACTGTTTTCTGGTTCAACGGGTCGCTTACTGCTATGTTTACTTTTATTATCAGCATCCTTAACAGTTTGAAGAATAAATGGCATAGCATCTATAATTCCCTGTGCCACTATGTGTTGAATAGCACTATTATCCACTTGGTTTCCATTGTTATTGATACTCGGATTATCATTAACCACGTTAATGTTACTCTGGTTATTGTTATTCAGATTTCCTTGATTTTCTTCGTCGGCCATCTGAATTTTAAACATTTATCCCATATTAATATCACAATTAATATCTTACTATAGTTAATCACATGACACGCATTTTTGCCAAAAGCGTCGATCATTGCTACTATACTCTTTTCATATACTATGCGTCTATTATCCACTAGTACTGAAATAAAAATTACAATACCAACAGAAATAAAAACACACTAATATGCATCCGTACACACATATTTTATTTTTATTATTATTTTTTTTATAATATTATTATTACTACCGTTCATTTTATCGCATAGATTGATAATCAAATAATGTTTATCATCAGAATTTATATATACACACTAGAAATTTCTGACAAATCTAAATTCATAATTGACACCTCTGTTCGTAATTTATTTCTCATTATCAATTATTAGGATCTTTTGGATTTCCTCGTATATGTAATTCACATATTGTGATATACAGACCATTCATAAGGTCAAAGTATTCAACAGATTCACAAGTCAGACATCAGGTCATAGCATTATTTAGGGAATTCCATTATCATAACATATACCTCATCTCGCCCGGTCTTGTCGGAGAGGTAACCCCATCTTACCTGGTCTCGCCGGAGAGGTAACCTCATCTCACCCGGACAAGCTGGAGAGTCTACCGCACCATGCCCAGTTTTACCGGAGAGGTAATTATCATAGTATTTTCCACCCATAAACTTATTTCAAATCATGATCTAAAAAAGGCATCATTTATTATGATTTACATCAAGAAATAAGGAAATTAATATTCTCATGAGGAATCATATTCTAGAACCGAGTAGTATCAATAAACAAGAAATAACAGTGGCCAAGTGTTATTGCTTATTTATCATACAGGCACTGTTCTAGTCATTATCCTCACAGGATACTAATAACCATCACACTTTATTTATGCAAGCAATTGGTTTATCTCAAAGCTTCATATTAAGGCATAGCATTAAAAATTCTCTTGTACTTCTAGGCCTTATTCTAGTTTTCTTGGTTCACTTTTGTTGTTCATCCGAATGTTTATTTATCATAAATGAATATCTAGTACAATTATACGAACAGATTGATTAAAATGAAATATTGCGATTTATATATTTATTACAAACTAGAACTGAAATTTAAATATATTATTGGTTATACATCCGTAACTTATTTTAGTCTAACTAGGTTATAGGAGTATTATGCTCAACATGCATTTTTATGTAAGGTTTATTCTATCTCTTTCTTCTTACTAGGTTGTTATCAAATGAACGAAGTTCTTTTAAAGTTTCTAGCTCGTAGATGGCATGAGTGCTGGCACTGGTTTGACGATTCAACTATAAGTTAACATTTACTGCTGTAGTGGCTAACATGTAAAGATTTGCCCATTTTTCGTCTAATTTATCTTCCCAAGGTGGGTTACTGCCTATTTCCTGGTTTTCCTGAGACTTTTTCATATTCTCTTGACTTTTTCTAAGAATCCGACTTCTTTTACTAGGGGTAAGTGGATTTTCATAATGTGCTTTACGGACAAATATTCCCTCCTCAGTATCTGCTAAGTATCTTGAGGAATTTGTTTGAGATGAACTTCCTTTTTCTTTCGGTGAACTATCTAGTTTATCGTAGATGTCCGAAATTCTTCTCTTACTCATACTGTAAACTAACAAATAGTCAATTAATATAAAACACATAATCACATAAGTTATTTCCTAACATAGAATTTAAAATTTAAGTGTCAGCAGAACACTTTTTTGGCTTGAGCCAGTGGCTAGGCTCTGATACCACCTTCTGTCACAACCCCCGATCCCTATCTGTCCCGGGAACGGGCGGCCGTGAGCCAGTTTCGGTGGTATCGTGGTATTGGTCTAATTTGGCAGTGAAATTTACATCAGGACCGTAGTTAGGAAATGTTTATCAGAGTAAAACCACCATATTTTATAATATTAAACAAATGGGATGAAACCCAAGTTCATAGTACACACTTTTTCATAGGAATAAATCCTATTTTATTTAATAAAAACATCTATTTTATTTTGGGTAACTTTATTGCCACTTTTCTAAGCCTTCAGTGCTGTCCAGCTGGCTTTTATTGGTTTCACACTAAGTTACCTGAAACACGTGTTTAAAACATTTTATCAGCAAGAAATACTGGTGAGTGAATCCCAGTTTAATCAAGTTTAAATAAAAAGTCACAGTGACCAGTATTAAGAGCACATCCGCAATTACATTTGTTTCCAAGATATACCAATTAACATCAGTGGTACTGTCATACTCAACTTGTGGAAATGTTACTCCTTGACCAGGTGGTAACAAATTTTGTATACAAAACCCCAACATACCCACTATAATTGTATTCTTACAAATACTCAATACGGTTATTCACATGGAAAGATATGTAAGGTTTTGTAAAATATTCCCAAAACATTAACAAAAAGAGGATAAACTCACAAAAAGGTTTACACAAAAAGAAGGATTACTCACATTGCTATCTTAGACTTCGCGTGAGGGTTTTCTGGATATAATCTATAATTTATACAAATGTACATTGATTAGTATCATAACCCTTTGAAAATATTAATAATACCCTCCCCGAGACGACATTCCAACAACTACGTCGGGCAGAACCACGACAGTTGTTACGGAACCCTAAATCAATCGGGCAGCGTAACTATTACGAAACTGGGGTTATAATACTTACAACGGAGCAGAACCTCGCTAATTAGGGGTATAATACCCGACTATAATCTCTACTACTTCAGAAATTCGTTTAGAAAGAAAGGAATGAACGATTGAAAGTGAAATCCGAAGCCTGCTATTTATAGTTGTGTAATCTCGTCCTGTCGCGGCCCGCGTAAGGTAAGGCTAACCTTTACGCGGCCCGTGTCAAACTTAGTCAACAGCATAGCTTAGTCCGGTCATCAAGTAGGCTTGACACGATGTCGACACGTGTCGGCATCTGGTGTCTTCGCGTGTATAGGTTTCTCGCGGCTCGCGTCAACTTAGACGAAGTCTTACGCGGCCCGCTTGAACTAAAGAAGTCAGCGGAGTCAAAGTCTGGTCTTGATACGACCCGCGTAAGGGTTTGGGGTGGGTTTATGCGGCCCGCCTCAGCCCTATATTTCATGTTTTTGATTTATTATATATATATAACATAACTAAGGCTCGGTTTTCACATACGGGGTGTAATATAAAACATATAAGGGTATTTTAACATATAACAGGGTGTCAGAATTATTATAAGGGTGTTGGTTTTACCGAGGATTGTTACACGTCACGACACGCGACACGTTGAGACGAGTCTCGCGCGACACGCAAGAGACATCAAAGTTGAAATAAATATTTTGTTGATTATTTGATGCGTAGAACTTGTTTAAACTTATATTTAGGTTATCAAAACTAACTTTTACGTTGGTTTTGATCATAGGTGATATCAAGTGTACCATAGATGAAGCTTCCGCAAGTTGTTTCGTCGTTATTCTAAAACGATGAATTAAATCACATTATGTTGTATTACTTTAAATTGTAAAAGTTTTTAATAAACCCGTATTTTTCATTGTAATTGTAACCGTAATTACATGATTATGGACTTAAATTATACGAAAATCGTAAAATAATAGTAAGGGTCTTACATAATGAATTGAAATTTACATATCCTAGTCTACCATGCCAAACATTATAAGACTCAATCATGTAAGTAGAAGTAGAAATTTCATTCAAACTTTTGTTGTTTTTCTCAACCATTACAGACATTTTAAACATTCCATTGAGGGCATAGCCCTTTCCAATAAACACACCACGTTTAGATAAAATAAAGTTGTTTGATTCAAACACTAATCGAAAACCAAACTTGTTGAGCATCCATCCTGAAACGAGATTCTTCCTTATCTCTGGGACATAAAGCACATTTTTCAAGGTAAGCTCCTTACCAGAAGTCATATGTTCAAGACGACAGTGCATTCCCCCTTGATGCTTGTGGTAGCTTTATTTCCCATATAAAGTGTAACACCCGACTCATTATTTTAAGATTTTAAACTAAAAACACGCATTTTTTTTTTAATTTCAAAATGCATCATTTCAAAACTTAGTTATAAAAACTAAGTTTACATGGTTATGGTATTCTAGTTTACAAACTAACTAGTTTAAACATTCAACATTCAACATTAAGTTTAGTGTTTACAAAATAAACATTGTCTAAAACAAGATTAGATTAACACGGAAGCTTTCAAACTTTGTGTTCGGTTCTTGAATTCCTGCTTGATCGGCATCCGGAATGAGACGAACATCACCTAAGGTCAAAACCACATCAATTGTTAGTTTTGAAAACTTTATAACATGTATAAACAAGTTCCGGTATCATACAAATAACAAAAGAATAAAATTTCAGATTTTTGATCTGTCGCGCCACGCGACAGATTCCTTTCAATCCTTCACGGGCCGCGAGCGCGCCCGCGTGTCGTGCCTGAACAAGTGAATCCCTTCGCGTGCCGCGGGGGAGGCCGTTTTCCAGCGGGTGTAGGTTAAAATCCTACACTTTTGCCCATCACCATTTTCTTTCAATTTTTCAACTTCTAAGGTGCATAACTTTTTATCTACTTATCCAATTTGCGTGATTTTTTTTCCTATGCGGTCGTAATTTGATTCCCCATCATATGGAGTTAAAATCCAACATCCGGATTTACAATTTTCTAGGTTTTAGGCCTTCGGCTTAATTTTACTTATTAAACTTTTAACAAAGCTTTTGACCCGTTTATACTATCATCAGACCAACTTGTTTATTACACCCTAATTCTCGTGGATATCATATTTTAAGGTTTCCTATCACACGAGGTTCAAATCACGGGTTATTATACATCATTAACCCGTTTATACTTATGCGCTTGTTTTGACCCGTTAAGGGTATTTAAGCGCTTTTACGCACAAGCCATACTCATTTATTTCTAACTTCATATTCCCATATTTTAATATCTACTTATATTCCGCCACAACTATTTTTGTGGTGGATTTAACATATTGAACCCATTATTCTAAGTTTTACCATTCGGTTAGCCATTTTACGCTAATGACCCATTTTTTTTAACTATAAACTTATTTATGCGTACCTGGCTCAGATCAACAGATTGGCCCGTTTTAATACCTTGTCTCAATAATCGCTAACTCATAGCATCTCTGATTCATAAGCCGATTTATCCTGTGTGCATAAAACTCCACAAACACTTATTAGTCGTTAATTGTCAAATGGTATCAACATTACCATTTGACCCGTTTGGTCTAAACGACCAAACATTTTGCGCTTATATTTGACTAGATCACCATTTTACCCTTTTTTTATTCATTTAGGCTTACTTAGAAAGTAGCCATTCAAAAACTCATTTTTATTTATGTCATCCCATGACGAAATTACCACTTCACCCATTTTACCATTAAACATGGTTTTTCGTCTTTTGATACGTTCCGACCCGTATCTTTTCGTGTCAAAATCATATTTTGAATATAACCTTGTCGTATTTATAATCTATAAATAAATACATATCTTACGATAAAGGTGTAAGTTTTACTTACCTCGCGTCCGCGCAAACATTCTTCGCATCCATCATCCGTTTGACCCGTTCCTTTCCAAGCTCCCACCTAGATTGTTTAGAGTCAAACTATATCATAACATCCATAAGATGGTTAGATTGGTCATTCTATACAATGGCCATCACCCTATGGTATTTTTTTACACACTTATCAATCAAAACATGCCATATATTCAACAACTAGTTTTATACCATAATTCTTTTCACTCACTAACCGTTTGACCCGTTAGTGAAGTTACTTATACAAACTAGTTAGTAAGTGATTTTAAACACTTCAAGCATGTCACATAAAGTGTTATTTGTTCCCAACAATCAATACTTCATGCCTAAAGCAAGTATGCACAATCCTATGCCTTTTTCTTGGTTAATAAGAACATTATTAATGTGCAGCGATTTTGTATTCAGCTGCTATAATTTACCATTTTGACCTATTTAAAAGCTGAATTAGATCAACATGTTCAAAGATGGATCGTAGAACTCTCAAATAGCTTTCTAGGTATATATGGTACGTCTTCTAACGATGTTTCTATGATTTTATATGAGTTTTACAAAATCAGGACATCAACTTATTTTTAGCCCAAACAGCATGCTGTCTTTTCGAAATAGCCACGGAATTCGACGTTTTTGACCCATTTAACATCTAAAACAAATCATCATGTTAACTAACGAAATGCAGATTACTCAGAGACGTTTCTACACATATATGGTACGTCTTCTAACAATGTTTCTATGATTTATTGTAAATTTTCAAAATTCAGGTCTGCACCATATTTATTTAAGCATTTCATCGAACACTTGGCGGGTTTCGCATTCAAGATTAGTCTCTAACATATCTCTTGAACACCTTACCCCAATTTTATCAATATATCATTACAAACACACATATGTCACTAAGTTTTAGCATAAAAAATCAAGCCCCTATGTCTAGTGTACATGAACTACACCTAGAACTAGCATCACAACATCAATGTTCATCCATTTAACACCCTAATTCAAGTGTTCATATTTTTATCATAAAACCCACTTAGCACACATATGGGTAATCATCAAATCCCTAGTTTTTAACACTAATTCATCAAGTTTTCAACTAGGGTTTGTTTCTAAACATGAATTCATCCTAGTTTCACCCAAACATCAATCATTCAAGCTTGAATTTCAATTTTCATAAGTTAATCAAGAATCTCAACTTCATAAATATCAAAAATTTGACATACCTTACGATCCCCTTGACTTGGTGATCACGAATTTGTGTTCATGCATTGATTTGGGGCTATAATCAACCTTCAATTTGATGATTTTGGTGAACTAGGGTTTGCTTCCCTTTTTCCCTTCCTGATGATCGACCTGCTACACACACTTTTAGTGTGTGTAGTGTTTTAATTTTTTGTTTATAAATTATAACTTTCCATCTTTACAACTTTGGCCCCTCAAGTTTAGTCTTAAGTGTTTAAGCCTATTTATTCATGTTTTATTACATGTTTACACATTCATAACTAGGTGAATTTATTCCTAGTTATTTTGTTTTACGGGTTACTTTTTTACCACTTTCGGTACTTCACCCGTCTTTTTAGTATTATCATGGTTTGATTACTAAACCCATTTTCGGGGTGTTACATAAAGCTTTTCTTCACCCGTTGCTTCCTTGAATGTTGAGAAAAGAGCCTTATCTCCACAAACATGGCAGGTTGCACCCGTGTCAATGAACCATCCTTTTGGGTTTTCACCTATCGCGTTGACTTCTTCAATCATAGCCGTTTCTTCAGTTATCATTGCAATCAGAGGCATACCATCCTCATCCACCATATGTGCGTGCTCACGCTTAGGTTTCTTGCATTGGTTACCATGGTGCCCCGTCTCATTACAGTTGTAACAAGTACCTTGGAAAGGCGTAGACTTCTTTTTCACAGCCCCCCTTTTCGATCCAAGGTTGTTAACCTTTGCTTTCCCCTTGTTGTCCTTCTTACCCTGTTTGCCCTTATTTCCCTTTGAGGACTCCCCAATTACCACCATGTTTGCCTTAGCCGAAGCTTGCAAACTAGTGCCTTTTTGGGCCACCTTGTTGTCCTCTTCTTACGAAGACGGAAGACAAGTTCCTCAATCGTCATTTCCTTTCGCTTGTGCTTTAGGTAGTTTTTAAACTCTACCCACGAAGGAGGCAATTTCTCAATTATGACTGCCACTTGAAAAGTCTCGCTAAGTACCATGCCCTCAATGTGGATGTCATGAAGTATAACTTGCAACTCTTGGACTTGGTTCATAACAGTCTTGTTATCAACCATTTTATAGTCCAAGAAACGGGCGACAACAAATTCCTTTATTCCCGCATCCTCCGTTTTGTACTTTTTATACAAAGACTCCCATAATTATTTGGAAGTCTTGATATTATAGTACACATTATACAGTGCATCCGAGAGCCCGTTGAGTACATAGCCTCAACAAATGAAATCTGAATGCTTCCAAGCATCTACCGCGCGCTGTGCTTGAGCGTCGGTCTCCCCTTCCGCTTGTTGGGGAGCGGTTTCAGCCAAGAACCTCGCAAGGTTCATGGTGGTCAAGTAAAAGAACATTTTTTGTTTCCACCTTTTGAAGTGGAGACCAGAGAACTTCTCGGGTCTTTCAGCATGATTCGCCACTGTGGACGCTCCCACAGTGTTGGCAGGGGTGCCGACAACAACATTAGTGTTGCTGGTGTTCACATTTTCAGTAGACATTCTGAAAAGTTTCAAGAAAACAAGTTAAAAATCTGTTTTCAAAATAATAGATACGCTAATTTATTATTGTTTATGAGTGCGGAAAACCAGCCGTGTAGCTTCTAAGTCCAACTTTGAAGACTACAATAGGAGATTTTAGGACTCAAAGGCAGAAGGAGTAGAAGAACAGAATCTGCTTTGACAAAGTCACTCCTTTGAATCAAAACAGGAAAAAAAATTCTTTTTAAAACACAACCTGCTGTGAAGTAAAAACAGGTTTGAAAATCACAGCAGAATTGTTTATGATCCTACACAACGGTGTTTTAAAAATTTGTTTTAAGATTGTAGGAATCCGTTCGTGCAAAATAAATAAAAACTTTTATTAATAACTTGAATTACAACGGAAATAAGGAAAGCTAAAAAAACACTTCTGTTACAACTGAAATAAAAAGAAAATAATAACAAAATTACAGAAAGAAAACGGTTCTTGGCTGAGGATCGTGTTAGACACGGGTCCACTAAAACAAATTTTGAGTCTCCCAGGAGAACTCGTTTGTTTCCAGGATACAACAGCCCAAAGCAGTTGCACTGCCGGTCTTGATTCCAACCCAAAGGTGTACCTTGAAGCTTGAGGAAGAAGATTCAGTAGATAGAGAAGATTGTAGAGTTGTGTGATTTCGGTGTATTTTTGCAGCAGGGGTAACAGCCCTTTTATACTGCTGATCTCGAAGCGAAACTGAAAAATGAATTAAATGGGAGAATTAAATTGCATTAAACGTTTTCAATGCACTTTAATTCGTCACCTAATTCTCAGTCAAAACCGTAGATTCGTCAGTTTCAAATGCTGAAGTGTAACTGCACTAGCATTAATTGCTGAAAGCTCCTGCGCGTGCGCAAGACACACTGGTGCGCCTGCGCACTTCAAGTTCATGCGCGCGCGTGCGCCATTTTGGCTCACTTTCATGCGCTACTCATGCGCGCGTGCGCCACATTAGCTCAATTCCATGTGCGCGTGTGGCACATCACCTGTGAACCTATATGAGCACGCCCCACAGTCGCGCCGTATTGACTCACTTTGGTGCGTCGCGCACGTTACATCAGTGCCCATGCTCGCGCGCCATCCTGCCACGTGCACTCGCGCGCGGACGCGCGAGACTGCCACAACATACGCCGCTATGTGCAGACCCTGTAGCCCCTGTGCTCTACCACGCGGACGTGGTAAAAAATACAAAGGTGGCTCTCAAGCAGCGATGCGAGCATGTGAAATGCAAAGTGCGCCTCATCGCCCACGCCACACGCGGGCGCGCGTGTGACAACTCGTATTCTAGACGTCCTTTGTATTTCCAATGTGACTTGTATGTACATTATGTGATCATGTGTCGTGACTAGTCTCAATAGAATATTACGAGGTTGGGTGTGTTTGTTACATAATTGTGTACATTTATTTTGTATGCCAAACCCTCGAAGCCCAAAGAAAGCCTAAGTGGACTAGAAGCCCAAACCGCCACCACCTTTGCCCATTATGTGGCAGTTATGCCATTTGTTATGGCAGCCCAAGTGAATGGGTTTAAAACCATTTCGGCCCAATGATAACCGCCCAAACCCATATCATTTATGTATACGTATTATATCATTGTGCTTAATAATAAACTCAAAACAAAAACCCCACCCCTCCCAAGTGTGTGCGGCAGTAGACCCCCCCCCATCGAATCAACATCATCTTGATTAACAGTTGGTATGCATATTATTTCTTCATAGTTTTGGATTTATATTATTTCTTGATTGTTTGTTTTTGCTATGCATGAACTCGATTAACAGTAGTATGTGTATATGTGATTTAGTGTTGCTTCTTTTGGGTATACTTTTGATTGTCGGGTATTGACAAGTAGTAATTTTGGATTGGATCATTAAGCCAAGGGTTGCGTGATGTTAGGGAGTCCATGATGTGGGTTCACAATAGATCACATAACAGAATCATGATATAAGGAACTGTGTGAACGATTAATTATGGATGTGTAACAAGAGTTTGGAAGTGTATGTGTAACGTAATGGAAACTGATGTTGGTTGATCATTAACTGTGAAAGATGAACCGCCATGATTAGGGTTTGCAGGTCGCCGTAACTAACTAAGCTGTTCATGGCGAAACGTTGATGTTTCGTCACCCGTGGTTATGGCGAAACCTGCAATTCCGACGAAAAATAACCCGACGAAACTAAGCATGTGTCGATGATGTTTCGTTGTCTATCTTGATTGACGAAACCCTTTGTGTTTCGTTGTGGTCATGGCTTGTTGTTGAGCTGGAAACTTATTAAACAATGGTGGTTATCATGTGAAAGAGATATAATGGAACAGTAGGATGTATATGTATATAAAATGAAACTGTATGTTGAATATGTTGACAATTGCATGTGCAATATGTGTGTGAATGTGTGCATAGGTTTGAGGAAATGATTTTGTGCATGTGGTGTTGAAACGTGTACAGGTAAATGGCCGACAAACTTTTGTTGTTGCTTCACATGCAATAATGAATTGATAATATACATTGATAAATAGAATGGTATGCATGTCATACACTGATCATGCAACCACACACTAGCAATATGCTATACACTCACTTGGGCCGGTTATGATAGTTGGGCTGCACAATGAATTTAACAAATGGATCCAGTAAGGACTTGGGCCGCATATTTCATTTAAACATTGTGATGTTAGTTGGGCCATAGACATACCCGATGGATCACACACTATTAAGATGTATGATTTTTAAACGTGGTCTTACGAACTAATAGATATTGGAAAATTTAAAACGCCAAATATGTGATAATTTCCATGTGACGCAAGTGTCTAGTACACGTAATGATTTCGAAGTAGGCTATGGTTAAGTGTGTTACATGATCAACTATTACTTGTCGCATGATATTACGTGTATATATATATATATATATATATATATATCATGAATGCAACTTGTGACGAAATACGTGCTTAGACGTGAATACTAAACAGATTGTTACTGGTAAACCATGATAGGACGTGCTTAATCAACTGATAAACAAGTAACATAATCTACCGAGCACTCTAAGGTGAGTTCATCTCTTTTGAGCATGCGTCCTAGTGGTTGGGACAGTCAGTGGGTATCCCGGGGAGGGATAAGTCTTTTGGGTAAAAACGGGAATGTTGGATAATATACTCATCCTGTCACCTTTAAAGTCCCTTCGTGTTGTTTGGTTACCTGAGAGGTAACATGGTATTAGTTAGTAGCGCTACTTAGGTTTGGCAACCTCACCCCGTACCTGGGAGGACGGGTGTTGAACTAATGACCTAGTCATGACCAATGCTTTGATAGGAGCATTGGAGAAAAGGGCAATGTAAATCAGAAGCCGTCTTGTATTCAGGATATTATCAACATTACTTTCGGATTTAAATTCAATGGATTAACTAAACACTTGGTAACCAACATTTTTTGTAAAACTATGAACTCACCAGCGTTGTCTGATACACTTGTTGCATGCTCGCAGGTCGTTAGGTATCTTGGATTTGGGAACTTGCTGTCTGGAGTAGCTGGAGTGGTCATGGGTCGACTGGAAGGATTCATGTGTTTGAATTATTGATACTATACATTGGTTTCGAAACGGTTTAACTTTGGTTTATTAATTGCTTCCGCTGAACATGTTGGTTTTCATTTAAACTTATTGATGGCACTTTTCATTAATAATTGATGATTATATTTAACAACTTGTGATTGGTTCAATATGATTGGTGGCTTGTTATTGGTTTGTCACACGCCTAGTAGGGTTTCCCATGGGTGGTATTTTGGGGGTGTGACAGTTTGGTATCAGAGCCACTGGTTATAGTGAACTTGGTTTTAAAACGTTTTTATAAAACCAGACTATAACCGAACAGTTCCGAAATCGACCATGACTCTCAGCTCCAGATTACAAGGTTCGTCTCTTGTTTACTATTGCATAGCATATCTAGTGTTTGCTTATGAATAACATCACACGTGAATATACACTTGGCACTATAGTATGAGTTATATGTTGTCAACCCATGTTGCGTGTTTTAAGAGTGCGACTCTTCTTGAACTTTCATGATCTATGTTGTGGTGTCATCTGTTTTATTGCTCGAATTCTGGAAACCTTTTAGGGCGAGTTAAGAGGCACTGAGATAAGCATGCAAATTGCCTTATTATTGTGGGTGCACACATAATAATAATGTGGGGTGCATGTGAGTCCCAGTGAGGCTTAACGAGTGTGAGAGGGGTTCCGCTCTGTTAATTGATGTCATGACAAAACTCAGTAGTCTATGGAGGTCATAGTAATACTTGACTCCTACTCGAACTTGCATCTTAAACCTTTCCCTCTTCTTGTATAGAAACATGAGCGGACGAGGCCATGGACGTGGCCACATTGCTATGACGCAGGCCGAATTAACCAACTTGTTCAACACTCGTGTAGCTGAAGCCCTAGCGGCTTACAAGGCTGGTCAACTTGCGAATCAAAACAATCCACCTGCTCCACCTGCTTGTACATACAAGATGTTCATGGATTGTAAGCCACAGACCTTCAGTGGGACTAAAGGGGCTGTAGGACTCCTCCGATGGTTCGAGAAGGCAGAATCGGTATTTGCAATGTGTAACTGTCTTGCTGGGGACAGAGTGAAGTATGCTACGGGCACACTCGAGGATGGTGCCCTGACATGGTGGAATGCCCAGGTTCAGATGTTGGGTATTGAGATGGCGAATGCCACTACTTGGGATGATTTCAAGGAGTTGATGCGAGAGGAGTATTGTCCTCGTGATGAGGTTCAGAAACTGGAGAACGAGTACTACAATATGAAAATGGAGGGATCTGAGATTGAAGCATTCACTAGGAGGTCTAATGATTTAGCAACTTTGTGCCCTAACCTGTCTTGACCCCCACAACGGCGAATTGAGTTGTATCTCAAGGGCTTAGCACCAGCTGTTAAGGGGTACGTTACTGCTGTAAACCTAGACAATCTGCCCCGTATCGTCCGATTGGCACATAAGATTACTGACCAAGAGGTCGAACGTGGCAACTTGCCGCCACGTGCTTCTGCTACTACCTCGATTGCTACAACTACCACACCTGCTAATGATCACAAGCAAAAATGGAACGATACTGACAAAGCAACCAGTGCCAGCCAATCTCAAAAAAGGGCAGACAACAGCATCCACCGTAGTTTTAGCCAGTCGTCTTCTGTGAACCAGAATTAGAGCAACAATTTAAATCAGGGTTCTTACGAGGGAAAGCTACCAAAATGTAATAAGTGTATGTTCCACCATCGCGGACCGTGCACCCGGGTATGTCATAGGTGCAACAAGGTGGGTCATATGGCTAAAGATTGTAGGGTCTGGCTTCCTAAGCAGCCGCAGCAGCAGCAGCAGCAGCCACAACAACAGGAGAGACAGCAGCCTCAACAGAATCAGGGTAATCGAAAGGGGTGCTTTCAGTGTGGTGATGAGGGTCATTTCAAGCGGGTTTGCCCTCAGCTTAACCAGAATGCTGGCAACAACAACAACGCAGGGAATAACAACAACGGGAACAACGGCGGGAACGGGGCACGTGGAAGAGTATTTACTATTGGCGCTGGGGAAGCTCGTAATGATGGCAATGCTGAGACCGGTACGTCTTCTTTGAATGATCTCTTTGCTTCTGTTTTATTCGACTTTGGTGCCGAATTGAGTTATGGGTCTTTGGAGTTCAGTCGTCAGTTAGGACTGACTCCCACCCCTCTTGTAAAATAAGCATGTAGTAGAATTAGCTGATAGTAAATCGATAGAAGCTTCTCATATTCTTTTTGGTTGTAAACTTGATCTCATGGGTCAAGTGTTCGACATTGACCTACTTCCCGATACTCTTGTAAGTTTTGACGTGGTCGTTGACATGGATTTGGTTATCTATGCATCAAGCGGAAATTCTCTGTAAAGAGAAAATCGTGCGTATCCCTCTCCCTAGTGGGGAATCCTTATCAGTTCAAGATCATCTTAGTGGTGCCATGGTTGGCATCATCTCAGCCATGAAAGCTCAGAAGTGTCTACGAAAGGGCTACCCTGCTATTCTAGCTCTCGTCACCGATTCGCAACCTGAAGCAAGGAAGATCGAGTATCTTCCAGTTGTTCGTGAATTTTCTGACGTGTTTTTCTGAAGGGTTACCTGGTTTACCCCCACATCGTTAGGTGAAATATCATACTGACCTTATGCAATTTCAGATTCCTTCGAGGATACAACAATTTCTTGGTCTCGCTTGATACTATCGCAGATTAATCACAGGATTTTCGAAGGTCGTGCAACTTAAATCTCTTTAGCACAGCCGGGTGCTGTGTTCGTGAAAGACAGAACAGGAGGACGTCTTTTCAGCTTTCGAATCCCAACTCTGCAATGCACTGAGCATCGTCGTTACCCGAGGGTGCGGGTGATTCAGTGGTATATCATGGTAGTTCGAATCAGAGTCCCAGTTACACACCGATGCAACACGAGAAGGTGATGGCTTACGCGGTGGATTAACAAAAAGAATTGCATGACTCACAATCTGGGGAGGAAGCCATGGTCTTGGATTTAAGATTGGAGGCATTACTTGGACGGTACCAAATGCACTACTTAGACCGATCACAAGGGCATCCCATGTAGCGTTGTGTCGAAGGAGTTAAAGCCTGCAATGGCATCGAGGGAGGGAACTTTTGAATGATTACAACCGTGAAACCTGAACATGCACGAGCTTTGCAACTCACTATCGACTTTAACTTACCTGATCAGACTTGCTCTGTTCGAACTGGAGAACTGAAAGAAAAGGATTTTCAAGTTGGACCCATGCGAGGCATGGATAAGCAACATTTGGAAAATCAGACGATATTCGCTACCCCACGAAACGAATGTGGATCCCATTATACGGCAACTATAGGGAACTTGTGTTGAACAAAGCACACCAGCCTTGTAAGCCTAATCGTCTGGATTTTGATGAGAGATACTAGGATCTATAAATCTTACACTAGTGATAGGGCATGAAGGCTCACCTAGCTGTGTATGTGAATGATGCTTGACTTTTGGGAAACTCAAGGAGAAGGATCAGCAACTAGAAACACACATATGGAAATAAGGACAGACTCCCATGGATTCTGTCACTAGTCTACTTACAACTCGAAATGGAACCAATACCACCTGGGTGATCGTTGATTGTCTCATGTTACTGGCACATTTTCTTTCGATTAAGGAAACTGACAAGTCTTCACAGCTGTGAATGTTCCTCTGAGAAAGGCGGTTTTTATGCACGAGGTGCCAGCCTCTATTACCTTTTGATTTTGAGCTATACCTGATTGATGACCGGCAATACACAACACCCTTGGCCCACGTCTGGACATGAGCATTACTTATCACTGTAGGACAATCGGACCGAGCAATGAGCCATCTTGACACACGAAGGCATGCTGCGAGCATGTGCGTGATTAACTTTAGTAAACAATTGGAAGAACACTTATCATTGGGCATACAGCCGTTACCTCCTTAGTATACATACAGCTTTCTTTGAGGCATTGCATGGGTGATAATGCCAACCTTCTTGTTAGGCTGAGGTGGATGACAACCTAATCACAGATCCAGGAATTGTACTCGAACCACTTGGAAGGATTGTTTAGATCGGAACCGTCTGGAGGCAACGCATGACCGTCGGGAAAGCTGACAAGCTTAGGAAACACTGGGAGCTCGCTGTAGGCGAACGCATCATAATCGAAAGTCTCACCCTGGGAGGGTGCAATATACTATGGAAATCATGACAAGCTTAACTTACGATACGTTGGGTCATTCAGAATCCTGCAAGGAATCGGTCGCGTGGCCTACAAACTCGAGTTACCCGACGGGTTGGGTAACGTACACAATGTCATTTGCGTTTCGGATCTAAGGCAGTGTTTGATGAAACATTTGTGATGACTTTGCTAGACAAGTTGCAGTTGTCAAGGAGCCAATCAAAGACATAGATGAGGAAGTAAGGATCGTTAACACAGTTGGATTCCAATTGCGAAATTTTGTTGGAACTCAAGATGTGGACCGGAGTTCACGTGGAAACGCAATGGTCAGAGTAAGCTCTAGCATCCGCAGTTATCGAAACGGTTGTATCAACTTCTGATATCATTGACGAATTTCGGGACGAAATTCTCTTTCAAGTTGGGGATGATGTGACACCCAACTGACTTCGCGATTCTGTTTTTACAATTTGGTTTACGTGGTGTCTGCGTAGTTATCTGGATGATTGGTGATTGTGTGTAATGCTTGATTATTATGTGTGTGGTGTTGCATATAGTTTAATTTGAGTCTCTATCACTTCTCTCCTCTGTATTGCTTGTCGAATTTCGGGAAATTTCTTTCAAGTTGGGGATGATGTGACAACTCGTATTCTAGATGTCCTTTGTATTTCCAATGTGGCTTGTATGTACATTATGTGATCATGTGTCATGACTAGTCTCAATAGAATATTACAAGGTTGTGTGTGTTTGTTACATAATTGTGTATGTTTATTTTGTATGCCAAACCCTCGAATCCCAAAGAAAGCCTAAGAGGACTAGAAGCCCAAACCGCCACCACCTTTGCCCATTATGTGGCAGTTATGCCATTTGTTATGGCAGCCCAAGTGAATGGGTTTAAGGCCATTTCGGCCCAATGATAACCGCCCAAACCCATATCATTTATGTATACGTATTATATCATTGTGCTTAATAATAAACTCAAAACAAAAACCCTACCCCTCCCAAGTGTGTGCGGCAGTAGACCCCCCCCCCCATCGAATCAACATCATCTTGATTAACAGTTGGTATGTATATTATTTCTTCATAGTTTTGGATTTATATTATTTCTTGATTGTTTGTTTTTGCTATGCATGAACTCGATTAACTGTAGTATGTGTATATGCGATTTAGTGTTGCTTCTTTTGGGTATACTTTTGATAGTCGGGTATTGACAAGTAGTAATTTTGGATTGGATCGTTAAGCCTAGGGTTGCGTGATGTTAGGGAGTCCATGATGTGGGTTCACAATAGATCGCATAACAGAATCATGATATAAGGAACTGTGTGAACGATTAATTATGGATGTGTAACAAGGGTTTGGAAGTGTATGTGTAACGTAATGGAAACTGATGCTGGTTGATGATTAACTGTGAAAGATGAACCGCCATGATTAGGGTTTGCAGGTCGCGGTAACTAACTAAGTTGTTCATGGCAAAACATTGATGTTTCGTCACCCGTGGTTATGGCGAAACCTGCAATTCCGACGAAACATAACCCGACGAAACTAAGCATGTGTCGATGATGTTTCGTCGTCTATCTTGATTGCCGAAACCCTTTGTGTTTCGTTGTGGTCATGGCTTGTTGTTGAGCTGGAAACTTATTAAACAATGGTGGTTATCATGTGAATGAGATATAATGGAACAGTAGGATGTATATGTATATAAAATGAAACTGTATGTTGAATATGTTGACAATTGCATGTGCAATATGTGTATGAATGTGTGCATAGGTTTGAGGAAATGATTGTGTGCATGTGGTGTTGAAACGTGTACAAGTAAATGGCTGATAAACTTTTGTTGTTGCTTCACATGCAATAATGAATTGATAATATACATTGATAAATAGAATGATATGCATGTCATACACTGATCATGCAACCACACACTAGCAATATGCTATACACTCACTTGGGCCGGTTATGATAATTGGGCTGCACAATGAATTTAACAAATGGATCCAGTAGGGACTTGGGCCACACATTTCATTTAAACAGTGTGATGTTAGTTGGGCCATAGACAAACCCGATGGATCACAGACTGTTAAGATGTATGATTTTTAAACGTGGTCTTACGAACTAATAGATATTGGAAGATTTAAAACGCCAAATATGTGATGTAATTTCCATGTGACGCAAGTGTCTAGTACACGTAATGATTTCGAAGTAGGCTATGGTTAAGTGTGTTACATGATCAACTATTACTTGTCGCATGATATTACGTGTATATATATATATATCATGAATGCAACTTGTGACGAAATATGTGGTTAGACGTGAATACTAAACTGATTGTTACTGGTAAACCATGATAGGACGTACTTAATCAACTGATAAACAAGTAACATAATCTACCGAGCACTCTAAGGTGAGTTCATCTCTTTTGAGCATGCATCCCGGTGGTTGGGACAGTCAGTGGGTATCTCGGGGAGGGATAAGTCTTTTGGGTAAAAACGGGAATGTTGGATAATATACTCATCCTATCACCTTTAAAGTCCCTCCATGTTGTTTGGTTACCTAAGAGGTAACATGGTATTAGTTAGTAGCGCTACTTAGGTTTGGCAACCTCACCCCGTACCTGGGAGGACGGGTGTTGAACTAATGACCTAGTCATGACCAATGCTTTGATAGGAGCAT
Organism: Helianthus tuberosus; assembly: GCA_030545235.1. Taxonomy (NCBI): domain Eukaryota; kingdom Viridiplantae; phylum Streptophyta; class Magnoliopsida; order Asterales; family Asteraceae; genus Helianthus; species Helianthus tuberosus. Next base: position 187,512,188 of record CM060370.1, read on the forward strand.
TGGAGAAAGGACAATGTAAATCAGAAGCCGTCTTGTATTCGGGATATTATCAACATTACTTTCGGATTTAAATTCAATGGATTAACTAAACACTTGGTAACCAACGTTTTTGTAAAACTATGAACTCACCAGCGTTGTCTGATACACTTGTTGCATGCTCGCAGGTCGTTAGGTATCTTAGATTTGGGAACTTGCTGTCTGGAGTAGCTGGAGTGGTCATGGGTCGACTGAAAGGATTCATGTGTTTGAATTACTGATACTATACATTGGCTTCGAAACGGTTTAACTTTGGTGTATTAATTGCTTCCGCTGAACATGTTGGTTTTCATTTAAACTTATTGATGGCACTTTTCATTAATAATTGATGATTATATTTAACAACTTGTGATTGGTTCAATATGATTGGTGGCTCGTTATTGGTTTGTCACACGCCTAGTAGGGTTTTCCATGGGTGGTATTTTGGGGGTGTGACAGCGCGCATGTGCGAGTGCGAGTTAGGGTGCTTCGCACCCTTCGCGAGTATATTTAGTGTGTGCTTCCATGAAACATTAAGGATGGAGAGTTCCCACTTAGGGGCTATTTGTTTACCTCTTAATGAGGCTCTTAATGGTTCAGACCTCTTACTGGTTCAGCACTTAATGGTTCTGACTGTTTGTATCACGAGCACATATCTGAATGGTTCAGACATTTGCCTCTGAATGGTTAAGCATTATACAGAGTCTGAATGGTTAAGACCTCTAATCTGAATTGGTTAAACATTTGCCTCTGAACGGTTAAGCATTATACAGCCTCTTAACGGTTCAAACATCTTACTTGCTCAACACTTAATGGTTCAGACCTCTTACTGGTTCAGCACTTAACCATTCAGATGTTGCCAAACAGTCCCTTAAATACCCCTTTAAGTTTCAGCTCTCCTCTATGTGGGTGATGTTTGCAAAATGCAACATATAAATTACATCAATTGAGGCATAAAACTAACCCTTTTTTAGTACTAATGTTGGAAAAAGTGTGTTTTTGTCTTCCTTTTGTATTTTCAGGATTAAATGAGCTCAAATGAACAAAAGAAGCAAAAAGGCAGCTAAATCTAACAAAAATACAAGAAAATGAATAAACGTGGCATGCCCGACCCCCCGACATCATCTTCCCTAGCAAAACAAGAGAACATAAGGCAGAACACGCCCCGTGCTCAGTGAGCACGGGGGCATGCCCAAGTGTCTGCAGAAAAGACAAAGCTGTAGAAGCTTCTATCACCCACCACGGGGGCGTGCCCAGTGGACACGGGGCCGTGGTCAACTCTAAGATTCGCAGAATCTGAGGAAATCTTGATAGTACAGATACGCTTCTGCACACGGGGTCGTGCCTAGCGGACACGGGGGCGTGGTCAACTAATGCAGACAAACTGCAATTAATGAAGAAAGAGAAGGAGGATGGACATGGGGCCGTGCCCAATGGACACGGGGCCGTGCCCGAGCTGCTGTTCAGGCTATAAATAGGGGTGCTTGGCTCATTTGCAAACCATCCCTTGGCACACCACCTCTCTCACACTTCATCCACACTCCACCACCACCACAACACCATCATCCACCACCATCATCCATCATAGAGTCTGTGAGTCGTCTCGGGATCCAAGATTGATCGTAAGAGTTCTTGACAATCAAAGGCCATGTTTGCCTAAGTCTCTTACATCACTTGGTGAAGACAAGTGTTTAGTGTAATACTTTTTATTTTTAATCTTTTCGCACTTTTTATTTGGTTATGTATTAATGACTTTAATAACTAGTTTCTTATGTTGAAGGTGATTATTCCTTATCGTTTCTCCATGGTGTCTTGGCATTATTTTACTATCTATATAAAATAAAATATTTTCACCATTCATATCTCCACGGTCTATATGGAGATATGTTGGCTACCTGGTCGGGGGTTAAGGGAACGGTTTGGTAAGAGTCTTGCCTTGTTCAGTGTATAGATCCTGCAAGGACCTGGGTCAAATTTAGTAGGACCTCCTTCAATATCCACTGGTATTGGATGGCGGGGGTCCAAACTCTTTGATCCCCTCATATGTAAGCTACTATTAATACTTTAACCTGGCTAATTAGGACTGTATCCCTGCTGACTCAGACTACTTAGCCGAGGGTAACGTCACCTTCAAAAGAGGGGCCTACCACATTATGCATTAATAACTTAATTAATTATCTTTCAATAATCTGACCCTTTAGGATTGTATCCTTGCTGACTCAAACTACTGGGTTGAGGGTAACGTCACCTTCAAAAGAGGGGCCTACTACAATAACTAAGATAATCTCTTAAAAAGTGCAAAAGTGCGGAAATAATCAAAGGTTACACTACACACGAGTCGGATCCAAGTGATTCATCTTGTCTATCTGTTTTTATTTTATTTTATTTTTCAGCATTTTAGTTAGTTTTATTTTTCTAGTTTAAAAAACCTTTTTTCTAACTTTTGATTTGATTAGACGTTGAGGATAAACCGGTACTAAAAGCTCTTGTGTCCTTGGACGACCTCGGTATCTTGCCAACACTATACTACGCTCACGATGGGTGCACTTGCCCATATGTGTGTTTAGTGTTAGTAAATATCGTGTTTTATAAATTTAAAACTTGGCTAACGTGTAAAAAGGGCTTAAAATATACTTAAATATATATCACACTCGACACGCATCAGTGGGACAAGTTGCTACTTTCCTAATTTTACAGCATTCTATGTTTGAAACACCAAACTTTGAGCATCGATATCTCATTCATCTTAGCTCCGTTTTAGACGTGGTTTAGTTCGTTACGAAACTCTTCTAACATAGAAAACAAACCCACAAATAAATATATAAAACCCGCTCATTTTCTTATATTTATTTCTAGTCCAAAATTAGGAAAAATCATTTTCCTATATTTGTGAACAGTGCTCTTTTCACAAATTTCTAACAACTTACCGAAGGGACAATTGGGGGCCGTTTGAATATTTGATCATGAGGATTGTATTTAGATGTTTGTGGGAAACGGGGTCGGGTCATAAACAGGCTGACATGTTATTTGTATGGTTAAAAATGCGTATAAACGGGTTTAGTCCGGTTAAACGTGTATGACATGTATGACATAACACGTTTAACTTATCGTGTTAAATAAATTAACATAATATGTTTATGTCGCTTATTAAAGCGATGTTGTTATACCAATTATAATTGAATAATGATTTATTTTTTATAACTTTTATTTGATTGTTTATAGTGTTTAACCATGTTTAGTGAGTCGTCTTGATAATCATGCTAAACATGTCATGTTATGTAAATGTTTATATTTAACAGGGTTTAGTGAGTTGAGTTGTGTTGTGTCCTTCATGTTATGAACTAGTCACTTAAACCATTTTAAATGTGTCATATTGTGTATAGCACACCTATTAAATATGTATGTGTTGATTGTTTAAGAAAATTACACGTATAGTTAAACGTGTCATGTTTGAGTTAACTAGTTGTGTAAAACGTGGCATGTTATTATCTTTAACTAGTCTTTGGTCTATTTTTCGATACACATTTTCGCAACTTAAACACACATCATATTTGAACCTTTCCTAATTATTCAATTAAGATTTCAAGATTACTATCGAAATGCTATAATTTGAGAGTAATTCATACATGATTTAGATATTCTATCACCTTTTAAAATACAATGCCCACTATGATGTGTATGTTTTTATGTATGGATGATGTTAGAGTATCCACATTAGAATTCGTATATAAATAAGGTTTGAGTTAAAAGAGTTCCAACCTTATCTTTAAACATAAAATTATATGGAAATGAAAAACATATCTATATCTCTAATAAAGCAAACCATTGGGGGACACATGTCACCCAATGGTGCAAGCCACCTAAGCATCCACATAAGCAATGATGTGGCAAAACTCAAATAATTTGACAAGTGGCATATCTCTCGGATGGGGATTCAATTGGCTTCAATCATACGCACTCTCATCTCTCTCTCTCCAATCTCACAAAATAACCGTATAGAGATTTGGGAAAAACCCTAAACGTCGATTGTTAATCTTAGGAAGATCCGGCGATTCCTTTCCTCACTGTTTCAATCGATCGTTTAGCAAGAGGTACAATCATTCTTCAATACACAAAATTCATCATCGACGGTAATTTTCGAACTATATTCATTGAATCATCTACTGTTTTTTAATCATTCTATTGATCGATTGTTCTTCCTTTACATACGTTTTCCTTTTTGTTTGATTTATTGTTTCGGATTTCGTTGTTTTGTTTTAATCTCTGTTTGTTGGATTATCTTTGCCGATTTGATGTTGTTTTTGTTTACCGTTTCTTTGTTAGGGTTTATAATCGGCGTTTTTTGAAGTTCGTGTATATAAGTTTTGTGTATTAGGGATTTTCAGTTGTATATGTTGATTTTTGAATTCTGATCTTCAGATTTACAAGAGATTATAATCTGTTAATAAGTAACCGTTTTGTATGTTTGAAGTTTTATTCGATGCAGTTTGATGTATGTTTTGTTTTAATCTCTGTTATTTTAGTGATTATTTTTTTGTATGTTTGAAGCTTTTTGTGTATTAGGGTTCCAATTACTGTTTTCATCTACTGTTATTGGTTGGTTACCATCAGCTGTATTCATGTTGAATTTGATGTTGAATTTCTTATATGATTCCAGCACTTCATAACTGATGAATGTATATTGATCAATGTATGTACATTATTGTTTTTCATATCGGATTGCTAAATTTGTGATTTGATTATTATACTACACATTCTATATCAATCCTCTTATTTGAGCTGGTAACTTTTAAATGTTTTATGACGTTTTTTTATTGAACATAACTTAAACTCAATTTTATGTTGTCATTTACTTTTCATACGTTGAAAGGCGTTATGGTTTACGGATTCGCTGCCCGTGTATGGAGGAACGACAAAAAATCGTTGGTGAGTAATTATATTATAAGCATTTTATTCCAGTAAATTACAGTATTTTAATAAATCCTTTCTGAATATTGATCGTCTAATTAGCATTAACGATACCTACCTCTTATTTTAACAGAAACTTTCGACAGATTATGGTGACTGGATTAAGAAGTTTGATTATCCAGAGAAGAATGGAGTCATTCGGACCATCGATGGTAGGGTCTTCGAAGTCAAAATTTTTAAACTTGCAGGCGACTACTTTCTTTACAATGGATGGTTGGATGTGGTCACGTCATTGAAGTTACCAGACGATTCGTGTATTGTTTTTCAGTATGAAGAAGATTTATCTTCGTTCCGGCTGTTTTATTTTTATCAAGACATTTTACTTGCGCCTTCTAAGTACTTCTACTACAAACCGAAGAATGATTTCAAAGATCGAGACGACTGCATGGTACATGCACATATACAGTTTTAAATTATTTTAATTTTGCATTCATACATTATTTTGTATGTCATGTATACCATCGATCCTGATATATCGTTCTCTACTATTTGTAGTATGTGAACAGGTTGTTTGTTCATCACTCGATGCTGAATACCTGTCCAACCGATCCTCTTTTTGGTGCTTTCAGATGGAAATCTTAAGTGGGTTGTCCGGATGGAGATATTAGACCATGAGATTTACATTACCAGTGGTTGGAGTCGAATTAAAAAGGATATGTCGATAACGGATGATCTTTTGTTGGTTTTTGAAATGGTTGATTTGAAGACGTTTGATTTGAGTGTTTTTAGCTGTAAGTCTGCACTTCTAACCTTCTCACCTGAACTGTCTGTTATCAAAACAAAACCAACTGATGATTTAATTGAAGTGTCTGATGATGAATTGCCTAATCCGGTTGTCGCACCTGCTATTGAACAGAGTGATGATGAAGAAGTTCCGGTTAATTTTGTTGTTGACAATCATTTTGTAAGTGTTATTATTTATTTCTTCATATATTAATGTGAAAAATTGTAGCGTGTTTAAGTAATTTTATTATCAAAATTTGTATTATTATCTGTAGCGTCTGAAAAAGAAATGGGCAAAAACGCATGGCTTGGATCGGAAGATGGACTTGATCATCAAGGACAGTGCTGGTCAATCTTGGGATGTGGCTATTGGTGTGGAGTTCTCGCAAGGAGTTCCGCGCTACCATGTGACCGGTATGAGAAAGTTTGTGAGGGACAAACAGTTGGTATATGGTTCTCAGTTTCAGATGATTTATGTTAAACGTCAAGGTATGTTGCTTTACAACTGAGCGAGTGGAGGTACATGGTAAGTGGTGGTAGTATATTTTGTTCAAACAGTTTGTGGTTAGACAATGATTAGTAGTCCCCTTTTGGTACGGTCATTACGATGATCGTAATGACTTGATAGACGTTCGTGATACACTTTTTTTTTGTGGCCATGTTAATGTGTTCTGGATTCGGGTAGACTAAGTATGCTTGTGACCATATTTGGATTATGTTTTTTGCTACATTATGAAGTTGATTTGAAGTTATTTACACTTTTATCAGTTATAGATTTAACAATATCATGATACTATTTTAGCAGAGAATGAAACGACTATGAATATAAACTGTTTCTTTGTTAGGTTATGATAAATAGTTGTAGATGTTAAATTGTTTTTAATCAACTTTTGAAATCAACCAATCAAAATTGTAAATAATGAGACTTTTAAAATATACTTGGTAAATTTCGGATGTTGTTTTTAATTTTTTTTAATATATTGATTATTTGTTTTTTAAATTGGTATATCTGCCTAAATATTTTCGGCTGTTTCGTAATTTGTCAAATATTTTCTAAAAGAGTCAAAAATGTTGGATTTAATATTTATTTTTTTTGGAAGTAATTCAATTTTCTTTAAATATGTATACTAAATGAGTTTCTTAAATTAAATGTTTCAGTTTTGTAATAGATAAATAGTCCGTTTGATATAAATTTAAAAAAAATGCAAATTTATTATGGAAGTGTTTTCAAAACCGTTGTTGACCTTAATTATTTTTACTTTTAATACTGACTTTTAAAACTACTAAAATCATGCCATATTTAACTATTCAATTAACTTTAATTAAAGAAAATTCGAATTTAACACATCAAATTACATAAAAATCCAACCAACCGCCTACCATAATCTTAAGTAAATCTTATTTTTTTAATTTTTAATAATAGTAATGTACAATTTTATTAAAAATGTAAGTTATTGGTTGTATTTTGTTATTTTTGTGTCCACAAACCTAATTTCTTGGTTAGAATACAGTTTCAAGTTACATTTTTAATTCCTAATTTGATGTATTTTTTATTTTGATTGTTTTGTTTGGTATTGTATTTATGTGTCAGATTTATATGTTATTATTTTGATTTTATATTTATAGATTGTTTTTAAATAAATGACTATTGGTTACTTTTTTTTAGGTAATAAAATCATATATTTCGTTGAATTTTTTAGATTTGTAAGTTTTTTTAGATTTAAATCCATTTCTTAAAATAGTTCAGCATAATTTCGGTAATAAATTTTCATAATAATAAACTGATTTTTCGACTTTACAAAAATAATTTCCCGAAATTTGTATATATATTTACTTACTACATTCATTTTAATTCAATTACTAACCATTTTCTAATATCAATCAATAATTTCCAGGTCATATTTCATAGAAATGGATGAAAACATTATTACTTTTTTAAACAATCTTGATTGGAGATCCAAGTTGTTTACCATCAAGGTCAAGGTGTTAAGACTTTGGATTCATATGAATCCAAAGAGAGAAGGAGAAATCCTTGGTATTGAAATGGTGGTCATGGATGAGCAGGTTGGTTTGAATGCCATTTGTTTTTTAAAATGTAGCATAAGTTTTATGTTGTTGTTTATACTAACCACTTTTAATTTGAGTTTTGATTAGGGTACCAGGATGCAGGCAACTGTTTGGAGCAAGTTTATGAAAAAACACAAAATTTTGCTTAATAAAAATGAAATTTATTACATTTATAAATCTCAACTTTCTGTCATTAAGTCAACTTTCAAACACTTTGACAAAGAACATGCTATTAGCTTAAACTTTGATACATCAGTTAAAAAGTGTGAGAACTTTGATGGAAGTGTAAATGGTATTCGGTTAGCATCGTTTGAGTCCATTAAAGCCGGTGAAGTCGATGTCAAGTATCGAGTTGGTTTGTACTTCATCATATATATGACAACAACATCCGAAATAAAAAAAATATATAAATATAGAATATTTTTTAAATTATTGTTTTTTTTTTGCTGATTACATATCTTATTAATCATTTTTTTTCTTCAGTTTTTATTGGATATGTAGATGAGTGGTCTGAACCAGAAATGACCAAAACGAAAATAGGAAAGGATAGCAAATTTATGAACTTGCAATTGCTGGATGAAGAGTCTGTTTATTAAATGCTAATTTAATTTCATTACAATTTTTTTAACATGATATCCTCTGATGTGTTTAATTTCTATTTATGTAGGGGTATCAAGTTAAATTGCACTTTATGGGATGAGTACTGCGATGAGATGTTTTGTTATATTCAGAGCCATAAAGAAGAAGTTCATGTTGTTCTGCTTGTGTAGTTTGGTAGTTTCAACAAATATAAAGGTATTCACTGTTTATAAACTTTGTTAATTTTATTTAAATTTGTATATCATTCACGAAATTGAATATCCTAATCTATGATATTAATTTTTTTATACAGGGAAGACAACGCTATCTAATGCTTTCCATATAACAAGGCTGTTTATCAATGCTGATATAAAGGAGATTCGGTCATTCAGAACCAAGTAAACAGTTAAAAAAATAATATTAACTACTTATTGATGTTGTTAACTTTTTTTTTAAACAGGTTTGTTGAGAAGATATGTAAAACATCCTCTAATGGTCAGAAATCAATTGGTTCATCTGGAAGCACAAGTGTTGCGGATGACTTTTTAGTGAAGCATCCGTTTTCCAATTTCCGTGATATTACGCTCTTGGATAAGGTTTGGTTCTACTTTTTAATATTTTAAGTAAAGACATTAAACAAAATTGTTTAACAAATTTATATGTGTAACTCTATTTTGTTTCATTTTATTTCAGCCTTGTGAGCTCATAGTTCTTGGTACTATCATGGGTGTGGATGATAAAGATGATTGGTACTACCTTGGTTGTGAGGAGTGCAATCGGAAGGTGGAGACAACTTTGGTCATTGACGAGGCTGAAGACGGTGCAGAGGAACCGAAGTTTAAACAAGTTTTAGTTTGCTCAAATCCTGAATGTCCCAAGGAGGTTGTGAATGCGACACCGATGTAAGTTACTTATATTTTTTTTAGTTTTTTAATATTTATGCTTATGTTATTCTACTTTACAAATGTAAATTGTATTTATTTTCTGAAATACTTTTTGTGCATTTAGTTTTAGGATTCCGCTTAGAGTACAAGATTATGCAGCTATTGCCTCCTTGACTTTGTTTGACCGTGAAGCTAGAAAAATGTTATGTATGACTGCAATTCAATTGCTTGAGAAGTCAAGAGTGGATCAGGTAACGTATTTCAGATCAGTCTTTTATTAAATTTTTATTTAAGGTACATATTAGTAATGTCTAAACGGATAATAGGTAAAACCATTGGTCGAATTCACTGTGTTAATCCTTCTATGGGCGAGGCATACTTTTTAAGAATCCTTCTTAATAAGGTAGTAGGTCCTAAGTCTTTTGAAGAGATTCGTACTGTGAATGGACAAGTCTTCCCAACATTTAGAGATGCGTGCTACGCTAGAGGCCTTTTAGACGACGACAAGGAGTATATAGAAGCTATCAAAGAGGCTTACTACACAGGTTTCGGATACTATCTTCGTAATCTATTTGCTACAATGTTGGCATCTAATACATTGTCAAGGCCGGAACATGTTTGGGAAAACACATGGGAGTACCTTTCGGATGGTATTTTATACAATCGCCAGAAGCTTTTGAGGATCGAAGGTACGCAAATTTTTATTTAATATTTTTACTGTTATGACTTATATATGTGTTTATGAAGTTGTTTTTTGTTATTTATAAGAATTTTAATAATTTATAAATTTTTATATAATTGTAATAGGTTTGTCTCTTCCAGAAGAGCAAATAAGGAACCTAACGTTGCTGGAAATTGAGCGTTACTTACTACGTAACAACTCAAGTTTAAGTCGGTTTCCATCTATGCCTCAACCCGATAGTGAGTCAATATATTCAGCAGAGAACCGTTTAATTGCTGACGAGCTTTGGTACGATGTAAGCGCTACTGCCGTTGAATTTCATAATCATTTAAGTAGCCTAACCGATGAGCAGCGCTTAGTGTTTGATGAGATAATTGAAGCAGTTAATAGTAATGCAGGTGGTGTGTTTTTCGTCTATGGCTAAGGAGGTACTGGTAAGACGTTTCTGTGGAAGACATTATCTGCATCCATTAGATGTAAAGGAGATATTATACTAAATGTTGCATCAAGTGGAATCGCATCTCTTTTGTTACCTGGTGGCCGTACTGCACATTCAAGGTTTCATATACCTTTGAATTTAACAGAAAGCTCGATGTGTTTTATTAAACCGGACGATGACATTGCTGATTTATTAAGGAAAACAAAATTGATAATTTGGGATGAAGCACCGATGAATCATAAACATGCGTTTGAAGCACTTGACCGTACAATGAAAGATATTTTCAAATGTGAGATAACCTTTGGTGGTAAAGTTATGGTGTTCGGTGGTGACTTTAGACAGATACTTCCGGTTGTACCAAATAGCAGTAGGCGAGAAATCATTAATGCTTCAATCACTTCGTCGTATATTTGGAGTAGTTGCAAGGTCCTCGCGTTAACCAAAAACATGCGGTTAACCGTAGGAGCCAACGCGTCTGATATCGAAGAGATTAAAGCTTTTGCGAATTGGTTGCTCGAGTTGGGCGAGGGAAAGATTGGTGACAGTGATGATTCTCAGGTGGTTATAGATATTCCTGAAGATTTGTTAATCAAGTGCTCTGAGGATCCTATGTCAGATCTGATCGACTTTGTATATCCTTCACTTCTTCAACTGTACAAAGATAAAGAGTTTTTGCTGAAAGAGCTATATTGGCACCAACAAACGAGGTTGTTCAAGAAATTAATGAAAGATTGCTTGCTTCGTTTCCTGGAGATGAAGTGGAGTATCTGAGTTCTGATAGTATTTGTCAAACTGATAAAGGAAAGAACGAAGCACATGCGAGACTATATTCTCCCGATGTTCTGAATGGTCTTAAAATTTCTGGTCTGCCCAATCATCGATTAGTCCTTAAAGTTGGTGTACCTGTAATCATGGTTGCAAAAGTCGCTAGGCGGTCCCTAGTCGGTCGATCGGGGAGTTGAGAGTACTCGGCCTAGGCGGAGAGTACTCGGGGAGTACTCGGACATGTTAAATTATAAAGAAATTAGTGTTTGGAAATTAAATATATGTCAAATAGCATAAATTTACTAATATCTATAACAAAATACGTGAAAATGATATTCATTTTTTAATATGATAGGCATAGAAATTATGTTTTATTATTTTTTAAGTCAAACTCGGCTCGGGTTGACCTACTAGATACGATTTTGGTCGAGGTTGACCGCGTTTGACCGATTCTGAGTAATTAGGCGGAGTCAAAGAAAGTCGCCTCGGCAGCCTACCTCGTAGCGACTACTCGGGGTGTACTCGGCCTTGGAAACCTTGTTTTACAACCATGCCTGTAATGTTGCTTCGTAATATTGATCAACAAAATGGTTTATGCAACGGTACGAGACTACGGATTACTAAACTTTATAAACGTGTTATAGAGGCTGAGATTATATCCGGCGGAAACATAGGGACCAGAACGTTTATTCCACGAATCAGTTTGACACCGTCGGATAAAAGAATTCCTATCAAGTTTCAACGACGACAATTCCCGTTAAATGTATGTTTTGCAATGACTATAAATAAAAGTCAAGGACAATCTCTATCAAGGGTTGGATTGTATTTGAAATATCCAGTTTTCTCATATGGTCAGCTTTATGTTGCGTTATCAAGAGTTAAAAGCAGAGCCGGTGTGAAGTTGCTTATACTAGACAAAGATGGGAATGTAACGGGTAAAACAACAAATGTAGTCTACAAGGAAGTTTTTTCCGGCATTTGAATAGTTTTCTGTTTTTTTCTTCCAATGTATGTATTTGTACACAACATTTGTATTCAAAGTAAATAATATGGTTTTGGTTGAAGCCCGCGTATTACGCGGGCATTAACCTAGTTATTAAATATACTGATGCCTTAACAATTTCTATAAGATAAGAAATGAGACGTGAGTGTTATAAATCAGATATACATCCCTTTTGTTCTCCTTCACCATAACTGTTTGACAGTTATTATGTATATGTATAAATACATTTGTATCATATGTGTGAGAGTATACTTCCAAATTCAATACAATTTCCATTGGTGTAGTGAAAGATTTTTAAAAAATTGAACAATTTGTGTTTTTAAGAAATGAAATAATGATTATAAGTAATCTACCTTATGCTCTTGGAAATTTTTTTATGAAAATTACTTTTGTTTGACCTTACTGTTTATCAAAATTAAAATTTGTGTTTTTAAGAAATGAAATAATGATTATAAGTGAATAATTTTTTTATTATTAAGTGATTATATATTACTTAAGCTTAACAAATTTTAATTTCCTTGTCATCCAGTGTTTGATTTAATAATTTTGTATGAGTCTTACATCGTGTATTTAGTTTTATATTTAGCTTCCATCTTGTATTGAATTATTTCATTTGCACTACTGTATTTAGTTTTATATATATCTTCCATCTTGTATTGAATTATTTCATTTGCACTGAGTGTATTTAGTTTTATATTTATCTTCCATCTTGTATTGAGTTGTTTCATTTGCATTGACAGGCTAAACGGGTCGGTTTAATTGTATTATGGGTTGGATGATGGATATATCATGGATCGGGTTAAACAGGTCGATGAATTAATCTTTAGGTCCTTCAAACACGGTTATAGGTCCCAGACTTGCATTATATATATAAAGAACTATAAAACGAACCGTATAAATCTCAAACTGTCTGAGTCGACCGACTTGCTACATTTTGATTAGTTAGATTGATTTCAACACTTTAAGAACACCCCTACGGTTTGTTCACATATGATATACACCCTTTTTAAAACACACATTGAAACACCACTAAAATGACAATAAGATCGTATATTTGTAGCTAGAAATATAAGTGATGTCTTTGGATAGACTTATTATAGCTCGCCACGACAAATTAAATACCAGAACACACATTATTCTAACATAAAACGAAATTAAAAATAGCGAGCTAATGTAAGTAGACGTTATATTGTAGTTTGTGTCTACTTAGGTTTGGTAGGCTTGACCTTGACTGTGGTTGCCCCATCGGCCGAGTGGTTGAGCTCATTCCAAGCATCAATCCATGTAACCATTGCATCACTAAGCTTCTCAAAGTAAGGATCAATCGAGACAAGTTTCTCCTTCACGAGCTTTGAGAGCTCGATGTAGCATGTTTGTGCGGTTGTGCATTCTTTCGGGAGGGTTACATTTTGAAAAAATGGAATGATATCTTCTTGCCAGAAGAGGCCTTTGAATTCTTTCTGTAAGTTGACAAATGGGTTGCTTGCTTTGCTATGGGAAAGGTATGGTAACCCTGTTTTCACACCTAGCCCCAAATGGTCACATGTCACCTACAATTTCACCGTAACTTGATCAATATATGGACCCAAATGGCTTTTTAATCAACTAAAAGTCCAAAAGAACATCCTTTATTAAAGTAATGAAACAATATATTCAGAGTTACCAATTTCGGCCCTTTCAATTATCAACGGCACGGTTCTAGTTATGTTTAGTTTTAACTAGTAAGAAATATTAAAACAAAATGTTTAAAGTAATGGAGCAAAATGTCCGTTATTAAAGTAATGAAGCAAAACCGTTAAAGCTGTCAATTTGGACCCATTTATTTATGAAATGTGTTGAATGGGCCAACCCTACCCAACCCGATCCGTTATGCTAAATAATTATAGTTTTGACCCACCCCGAGATCTGAGTCATCCATTTTGCCACCTCTAGAAACAATGAAACGTTAAAATACCTTAGCGCACCAACCAGCCCACATGTCATCATATCGACTGATAGGGTGACCATGTCCCATGAGTCCAAAGTACATAGCGGGTCCAATGAGTTCCCTATCGAAAGCAAGGTTCATAGCACACATAGGGAAAAGGGTCCCTTTTGGGATGGTCATAACAGCATCCACATACCTACAAATATCAAAGATTTCAATCACATTACTACATAACTAGACAAATTAAAACAACTAAATTCTTATTATTTGAAGCGAAAATCGACCAGGTGGACCTTGTGTTGCGCTCACGAGGCTTGACGAGTTGAGTCGGGGCATCGTAATCCGGGATATTAAGCCAAAGGCCATGAGAAATGGCTGTGGTGACACCTTCCCTTAAACTGAAGGGATACCCCCTCACAAAATCAGCACCTTCCCTATATGGGTCATACAATGTGTTGAAAAAGAAAGGTGTTGCTGGTGTTGATAAGTTGTGAATGTGTTGTGCCAATGCATTTATCTCTTTTCCACTCGGATCCTTAGCAACCTTCATTTAATTAAAAATAAAAAAATAAATAAATAAATAATAATAATAATAATAATAATAATAATAATAATAATAATAATAATTCAACATTCATGCAGGCATGCACATATAATAAAGTACCTTAATTAATGCTAACAATGTTTAAAACGCGTGACATTAGTTATATACGAAAACTGAGTTTGTGACAACGGTCACAACTTTTGTGACCGATATTAATTTATTTTGTAAACTAATTTAATGTAATTATTTTTGTAAAACTTGCGACCGTTTTGCAACCAGAACTTGGTTGGCACCAGTTTTGCAACCGTTTTGATTTTCATCGCAAACCGGTTGCTAATTTTGCAACTACTTGTTACAAAATACCCAGTTTTCTTAGAAAACCAAAGAGCTTACAAAGCAGTCATCATCAATGGTGAAGATATACTTCTTCTTCGAAACAAGGAACCCGAAGCATCGACAAGCGCCATCCTTGAAGGAAATGCAGCTAGCTTTCGGGCCAAGGATCCGATTAATATCATTACGGTTGTAAAGTTCGTAATCATATCCTTCGGGTACTCGGATCTTTATGGATGGATCTCCATCTTGAACAATGATGAGATGGTAAGGCTGGAAGAAAGGCCTCCACTGCTCAAGGAAATTGAGGTTTCGGATGGTGGGGATGACGATGTCTACATCATCAACCAATGGCGGTGTGACGACGGTTGCCGGAGCATACATGGTAGCGATGTGGTGGGTGAATATGGTCGACGGAGAAGGGGGTATTTATAAGTGTAAGGTAGGAAGAAGTTCTCATGGGGATAGAGATTTTTCGTACAAAATACTACAAACTTTATTTAAGTAGAATAGGATAGAATCTCGCGTGTGATTGGATAAATTTGATGTTATATATTTACTAATTAGAATCTTGTGTGTGTTACACACCTTAAGAAAATGTAATGTTATATATTTAGTTATATAGATAATTATGTTTGTAATGAGATTGAATAAACCCGTGTATTATAGTAAAAGAATAAAATAAAATCTATATTTATAGAAATAAAAAAACATACACAAAACTTTATTATAATTAATTAATATATACTTCATCTTTATCATCCAAAATCCTATAATATCCTTATCTCTTTTAATCACAATATTTTATGTTATATGATAATTGATATATAATTAATTATACATGTATCATCGAAATTGATAATTATAAAAAGAGTGAATTACTGTTTTGGCCCCTGTGGTTTAGTAAGTTTAACAATTCCAGTCCAAAAATAAATTTTATAACATGTTATTTAACAAAATATGTTTTATATATACAATTAATATGTATTTTTGTTAAGCGTTTGTTTTCTAAAAACGTTGTTTCTAAAATCATTTGTTTTTAACCTTTTTTAAAACCGTGTATCGTTTTAAAAATTATTCATTTTTAAACCGTTTGTTTATTAAAATCGTTCTTTTTAAAGTTGTTTGTCTTTTAAAGTTTCTTTAATGAATCAATTTATACTGTTCTTTTTAAAATCATTTTTTTAACTTTTTTAAACAACTCGTTATTTTAAGTCGTTAATTTTTAAAAACGTTTCTTTTTAAACCGTTCCTTTTAGAACCGTTTCGAAATCGTTCATTTTTTAAACTTTGTATTCAGTTTACTTATAGCCGTTAGGGGAAAAGAACTATAGAAAATGAACGATTTTCAAAAATCAAAGGAATTTAAAAGCAATCTATTTTAAACGAACTAGTGGTTTAAAACACGAAGATTAAAAAATGACGTTTATAAAAAAACAAAACCATAAAAAATAAGTTAACAAGTGTAAGGAACTAAAAAACGCATGAATTTAATGAACGGAAGGTTAAAAATAACGAATTTTAAATAAACAAACGGTCCAAATAAATGGAAAATTTGAAAAAAAAATAAACCATTCTAAAAAAATATGAAAAATGAACGATCTTTGCAAACTTTTTATTAGAATGTTTCTTTCTTTTCAAACCTTACATTTCTTTTGTTTTCTATACACGTCGTTTTGTAAAATTTAAAAAACTAAAAGACCTAAAAAAGTAAGTAGTTTAGACCGTTTAAAAAGAATGGTAAAAAATAAAGTGTTTAAAAAAATTTAAAAGACAAACGCCTTTAAAACGAATGATTTAAAAAAACAAATGGTTTAAAACGGAACAATTTTAAAAACGATAGAGGGTTTAAACAAAATGTAAAATAACAAATTATTTTTAAAACGACTTTTATAAAAATAAACGGTTAATGAAAATACATATTTATTTGTATATTTAAAACGTGTTTTGTTAAATAATAATCGTGAAAATAACGAAATAATAAAAAAACTTGAGTAATTGTATTAATAATCTCTTAAATACTAAAAGATCTTTTTAATTTATCAAAACAACCCCTAGGATATATAATGACCTAGTTACCCTAACATTGTTTTGGATAAAATAGTTGTAATAAAGGCATAGGGGAGTTTTGAAAATAACTTTTGTATTATACTAATATATTGTTATGCATAAAGGAGTTGTACTAGAGGCTTATGGGAGTTTTCAAAATAAATTGACATTATAAATTTTTAACTAAAAAGTATTTGTTTTTTTACTTTTAATCCAATAGTATTCATCTTTTGCAAAATTAACCTTACAACTTTTGTACTTTCAACTTTGGCCTTCTACTTTTCATGTTTTGCAAATTTTTTGTTTATGTTTCGCTCGAAATTTTGCGAGTTCACATGGCGCATCGTGCGTATATGGTTTAACGTTTTACGTTTTCTTCTAAATTTTGCGACTTAACACGACGCAACGTGCGTGTGTGGTTCAACGTTTTTACGTCATCTATTTTTTCCTGTTTGACAAGTTCGTCGCAATGCGCGAGTTCTAAATTGAATTAGTTATTACTTTCCAAACTTTATGTTTCGGTCTAATTTCTTCACATTAACATTCCGCAAATTAAGTGTTGGTGGTCATTGTCGGTGGTGTAGCATTGGTGCTATTTCTCACTGTTTTACACCCCCACCACAACACGGGGGAATTAATACTAGTTTGAATCAAAAGTAAAGTTTCTACTAATAATGATAATAACAATAACAAGGAGTTAGAAACCAAAAAGGTAAAAAGTTAATCGGTTTACCGGTAACCTTTTATATTGTAACACGGTATTTTAATCATGTCATTGGCGGTTAGAAAGAAAAACGAACAACATGTAATGATTTCATTTGAATGCTACTAAGCATGACCACCACACATTCATCGTCCGTTAAAGCAGTAAAAATAGCATAAAGAAACATGTATGTGGGGATTTTTTCTCTTGTTGTAATTCGTCCTTTAACGCATTAAAAATAGCATAAAGAAACATGTATTTAGGGATCTTTTTCTCTTGTAATTTGTCTGTTAAAGCATTAAAAATAGCATAAAGAAACATGTATGTAGGGATCTTTTTCTCTTGTTGTAATTTAAAGAGATAAATGATATTATAAGATTTTGAATGATTGAGATGAACTTTATATTAATTATTAATTATCTTTTAATTAAATGATAATTATCTATAATTAAGTAGGACAAGAGGCGGGAAACTAAAAAGTAGAAGGCTCCAATGAATGATATGTGTCCCTCAGGGTTTATTTTATTATATAGTAAGTATACAAATGAAAGAAGTTATATGTTTAAAAACCATGCATGGATCTAACTTTGTTATATTTTTAAAGTTAAGTGTAAGGGTAATTATATATCTTAGGGGCTGTTTTTGATAATTCAAAGTTCTTTAAATATTTAAAGAATTATTAATGCAATTACTCAAGTTTTTTTTATTATTTCGTTATTTTAACGATTATTATTTAACAAAATATGTTTTATATATACAATTAATATGTATTTTCGTTAAGCGTTGTTTTTTATAAACGTAATTTTTAAAATCATTTGTTTTAACCTTTTTTAAAACCGTGTATCGTTTTAAAAATTATTTATTTTTAAACCTTTGTTTATTAAAATCGTTCTTTTTAAAGTTGTTTGTCTTTTAAAGTTTTTTTAACGATTAATTTTATACTGTTCTTTTTAAAATCATTTTTTAACTTTTTTAAACAACTCATTATTTTAAGTCGTTAATTTTTAAAAGTGTTTCTTTTTAAACCGTTCCTTTTAGAACCGTTTTCGAAATCGTTTATTTTTAAATTTGTATTCAGTTTATTTTTAGCCGATAGGGGAAAAGAACTTCAGAAAATGAACGATTTTCAAAAATTGAAGGCATTTAAAAGCAATCTATTTTAAACGCACTAGTGGTTTAGAAAACGAAGATTAAAAAATGACGTTTATAAAAAAACATAACCATAAAAACTAAGTTAACAAGTGTAAGGAACTAAAAAATGCATGAATTTAATAAACGAAAGGTTAAAAAATAACGAATTTTGAATAAAAAACGGTCCAAAGAAATGGAAGATATGAAAAAAAATCATTCTAAAAAAATATGAAAAATGAACGTTCTTTTGCAAACTTTTTTATTAGAATGTTTCTTTCTTTTCAAATCTTACATATTTTTTGTTTTTATACACGTCATTTTGTAAAATTTAAAAAATGAAAGACCTAAAAAAGTGAGTAGTTTAGACCGTTTAAAAAGAATGGTAAAAATAAAGTGTTTAAAAAAATTTAAAAGACAAACTACTTTAAAACGAACGATTTTAAAAAACAAATGGTTTCAAACGGAACAATTTTTTAAACGATAGAGGGTTTAAACAAAATGTAAAATAAAAAATTATTTTTTAAAACGAGTTTGATAAAAATAAATGGTTAATGAAAATACATATTTATTTGTATATTTAAAATGTATTTTGTTAAATAATAATCGTGAAAATAACGAAATAATAAAAAAAAAACTTGAGTAATTGCATTAATAATCTCTTAAATACTAAAAAAAACTTTTTAATTATCAAAACAACCCATAGGATACATAATGACCTAATTACCCTAACATTGTTATGCATACAGTAATTGTAATAGAGGCATAGAGGAGTTTTCAAAATAATTTTTGTATTATACTAATATATTGTTATGCATAAAGGAGTTATACTAGAGGCTTATGGGAGTTTTCAAAATAAATTTGATATTATATTTTTAACTAGAAAGTATTTGGTTTTTTTACTTTCAATCCGGTAGTATTCATCTTTCGCAAATTTAACCTTACAACTTTTTTACTTTCAACTTTGGCCTTCTACATTTCATGTTTTGCAAATTTTTTGTTTATGTTTCGCTCGAAATTTTGCGAGTTTACACGACGCAACGTGCGCATGTGGTTCAACGTTTTAAGTTTTCTTCTAAATTTTGCGACTTAACAAGACGCAACGTGCGTGTGTGGTTCAACGTTTTTACGTCATCTATTTTTTCCTGTTTGACAAGTTCGTCGCAAGGCGCGAGTTCTAAATTGACTTAGTTATTACTTTCCATACTTTATGTTTCGGTCTAATTTCTTCACATTAACACGCCGAAACTTTAGTGTTGGTGATCGTTGTCGATGGTGTGGCATGGGTGCTATTTCTCACTGTTTTACACACCACCACAATGTAGGGGGTCTTAATACTAGTTTGAATCAAAATTAAAGTTTCTACTAATAATGATAATAACAATAACAAGGAGTTAGAAACCAAAAAGGTAAAAAGTTATCCGGTAAACCGGTAACCTTTTATGTTGTAACTCGGTATTTTAATCATGTCATTGGCGGTTAGAAAGAAAAACGAACAACATGTAATAATTTCATTTGAATGCTACTAAGCATGACCTCCACACATTCATCGTCCGTTAAAGCATTAAAAATAGCATAAAGAAACATGTATGTAGGGATCTTTTTCTCTTGTTGTAATTCGTCCGTTAAAGCATTAAAAATAGCGAGATCTTTTTCTCTTGTTGTAATTAAAAGAGAAATGATATTATAAGATTTTGAATGATTGAGATGAACTATATATTAATTATTGAATATCTTTTAATTAAATGATAATTATCTATAATTAAGTAGGACAAATAGGCGGGAAACTAAAAAGTAGAAGGCTCCAAAGAATGATATGTGTCCCCCATGGTTTATTTTATTATATAGTAAGTATACAAATGAAAGAAGTTAGATGTTTAAAAAACATGCATGGATTAAATAAAATATAATATCATAATTTCAGTCCAAAAATAAATCCTTTAAAATGTTAGACCCCGAGGTTGCATTTTATAACAGTTTTGGCCACTGACACTAACTTTGTTATTTTTTCAAAGTTAAGTGTAAGGGTAATTAAGTAATTATATACCTTAGGGGATGTTTTTGATAATTACAAAGTTCTTTTAATATTTAAGAGATTATTAATGCAATTACTCAAGTTTTTCTTTATTATTTCATTATTTTAACGATTATTATTTAACAAAATATGTTTTATATATACAATTAATATGTATTTTCGTTAAGCGTTTGTTTTTTATAAACGTCGTTTTTAAAATTATTTTTTTAACCTTTTTTTAAAACCATTTGTTTTTAACCTTTTTTTAAACCGTGTATCGTTTTAAAAATTATTCATTTTTAAACCGTTTGTTTATTGAAATCGTTATTTTTAAAGTTGTTTCTCTTTTAAAGTTTTTTTAACAATTCATTTTATATTGTTCTTTTTAAAATCATTTTTTAATTCTTTTAAACAACTCGTTATTTTAAGTCGTTAATTTTTAAAAGCGTTTCTTTTTAAACTGTTCCTTTTAGAACCGTTTGCGAAATCGTTCATTTTTTAACTATGTTTCAGTTTACTTATAGTCGTTAGGGGAAAAGAACTTCAAAAAATGAACGATTTTCAAAAATCGTAGGAATTTAAAAGCAATCTATTTTAAACAAACTAGTGGTTTAAAAAACGAAGATTAAAAAATGACGTTTATAAAAAAAAACAAAACCTTAAAAAAATAAGTTAACTAATGTAAGGAACTAAAAAAAACATGAATTTAATAAACGAAAGGTTAAAAATAACAAATTTTAAATAAACAAACGGTCCAAAGAAATGGAAGATTTGAAAAAGAAATAAAATCATTCTAAAAAAATATGAAAAAATGAACGATTTTTTGCGAACTTTTTATTAAAATGTTTCTTTCTATTCAAATCTTACATTTCTTTTGTTTTTTATACACGTCGTTTTGTAATATTTAAAAAATGAAAGACCTAAAAAAGTGAGTAGTTTGGAACGTTTAAAAAGAATGGTAAAAAATAAAGTGTTTAAAAAAATTTAAAAGACAAACGACTTTAAAAAGAAAGATTTTAAAAAACAAATGGTTTAAAACGGAACAATTTTAAAAATGATAGAGGGTTTTAACCAAATGTAAAATAACAAATTATTTTTTAAAACGAATTTTATAAAAATAAACGGTTAATGAAAATAGATATTTATTTGTATATTTAAAATGTACTTTGTTAAATAATAATCGTGAAATTAACCAAATAATAAAAAAACTTGAGTAATTGCATTAATAATCTCTTAAATATTAAAAGAACTTTTTAGTTATCAAAACAACCCCAAAGATATATAATGACCTAATTACCCTTACACTTAACTGTAAAAAAGTAATAAAGTTAGTGTCATGGGCCAAAACCATTATAAAATGCAATCTCAGGGTCTGATATGTTACAAGATTCATATTGGACTGAAATGGTTAAACTGGTTAAACCACAGGGACCAAAACAATAATTTACTCTTATACAAATATATTTAATATAAATCTAGTTATTAATTTTACACTCACACACAAAAATTTATAGTTAACTATATATCAATTATCATATAACATAGAATATTCTATATACTCTTAAAAGACAAAGTCGGTGGAAACCCCACCGGCTTTGCCTACCCCTCCCCCATACTTTTACAATGTTGCAATTTTAGCCCCTTGATTTTGGTACCTTCAAAGTTTTATAAAATGGCAAATTTAGTCCCTGAACTACTACTTCATTTTACAAATAGTTTGCTTTTGACACCCCAACTTTGTGGTAGTTTCCTTTTCAGCCCCAACTTTGTTATAGTTTCTTTCTTACCCCAAAACTTTATTAAATTTTATCTTTACCCTTTCTTAGCCCTTAAGTTTAAGAAATGCAATTTTTAACCACTTAACTTTTTATGAACTTTGTAAATGTCACTTTGACCCCCTCGAGAGTTTTTGGCTTGACAGTATAAATACGAGTTAGTCGGGTTGCGTATAATACGTTATGATTGTACGATATAAATTTGATTTACGTTACTTTTTATCCAATCGCAATGCAACTACATGATACATTGAGTTCAATTGGATACGTCAGAACCTGGGTTTTCATATGGTTAACACATCACATAACGCTTGGACTAATCCGTTCGATATTTGCGAAGTACCCACGCCACAACGTGCGTGGGTCTTATTACTAGTTTATAATTAAAAGAGATAATGATTCTAGTACTTTATTATAATTTTAAGAATTTACAAACATAAAACTGCTTGCATTCACATTTTAAAAGAAACCAAAGGATAATTCGAT
Organism: Helianthus tuberosus; assembly: GCA_030545235.1. Taxonomy (NCBI): domain Eukaryota; kingdom Viridiplantae; phylum Streptophyta; class Magnoliopsida; order Asterales; family Asteraceae; genus Helianthus; species Helianthus tuberosus. Next base: position 187,535,272 of record CM060370.1, read on the forward strand.
TACGGATTCAAAGATTAAGGTTCTGTTTGGTATAGGGTAATGGAATGAACAAAGGAACGGAATGGACGAGGGAATGCAATGGATCATTACCATTTCATGTCTTGTTTGGTTACCATATGTAAATGGAATGAGTTATTATTGTGTATTGTTCGGTATGCAAGAAAAACGGAGTAATAAAATCAGCTGTGAGTGGTGGTGGTGGTGGTCGGTGGTAGTGATTGTGGGTGGTTATAGGTGGCGGTGGTGGGTGTCGGTGGTGGCGATGGGTGGTGGTGGTGGCAGCGAGTGGCGGTGCGGCGGCGACGACGAGTGGTGGTGGTGGCAAGGTGGCCGTTGGTGGTGGGTGGCAGCAGAGGTGGCGGTTGGTGGTGGTGGCGGCGACGGTTGGTGGTGGCGGTGGCGTCGACGATAGTGGTGGGCGGCGGCGGCGAGTGTCGTTGGCGGTTGGTCGCAACTGTGGGTGATAACGGTGGCAAGTGGGTGGCGGCGGCGGCGGTGGTTGTCGGGGTGAGGTGGTGGCGGGTGGCGGCGATGGCGTCGGTGATGGGTGGTGGTGGTGGTGGTGGGTTGTGGCGAAGGTGGTGGGTTGTGGTGTTGTTGATGAATTGTGTAAGAGGGGATGGAATGGAAAAAACATGGGGGATGGAAGGAATGATTTTGAGGGAATGGAATGCATTTTGGAATGGGTGATTCCATTCCATTGACCAACCAAACATCCTTTTCTTCATTCTCTCGTAATCATCCATTCCATTCCACCTTTCATTCCTGCATACCAAACACTACCTAATAGTTTCTTTGATATCATTGACCGGCCAAAACTTTCTATTTAATTAATTGGAATATTTCCATATTATAAATTTCCAACATTGTTATGCATAAAGTAGTTGTAATAGAGGTTTAAGGGAGTTTTCAAAATAATTTTTCTATTATACTAATATATTGTTACGCATAAAAGAGTTATACTAGAGGCTTAGGGGAGTTTTAAAAATAAATTTGATACTATATTTTTAACTAAAAAGTATTTGGTTTTTTTACTTTTAATCCAACAGTATTCATCTTTTGCAAAATTATCCTTACAACTTTGGCCTTCTACTTTTCATGTTTTGAAAATTTTTTGTTTATGTTTCGCTCGAAATTTTGCGAGTTCACAAGGCGCAACGTGCGTATATGGTTCAACGTTTTTACGTTTTCTTCTAAATTTTGCGACTTAACACGACGCAACGTGCGTGTGTGGTTCAACGTTTTTACGTCGTCTATTTTTTCTTGTTTGACAAGTTAGTCGCAATGCGCGAGTTCTAAATTGACTTAGTTATTACTTTCCATACTTTATGTTTCGGTCTAACTTCTTCACAATAACACGCTACAACTTCAGTGTTGGTGGTCGTTGTCGGTGGTTTAGCATTGGTGTTATTTTTCACTGTTTTATACCCCCACCGCAACGCGGGGGGCTTAATGCTAGTTTGAATCAAAAGTAAAGCTTCTACTAACAATGATAATAACAATAACAAAGAGTTAGAAACCAAAAAGGTAAAAACTGTAAGACCCTTACATCCATTTAATAATTCATATAATATATAGTGCATTTAAAATGTCGTTTTTCCAAACACATTGTTGTAATGACATTTACATAGAGTTCAAAACCTTCAAACGATATTTATAAAAGTTTGAAACATCCCAAAGATGGTTATAATAGTTACACATAAGTTTAGTGACCAAAAGAAACTATTAAGGTAGCGAAAGCTTTGTTAGTTTGTGTGTTCGATTCTTGCGTATGCTTGATCGTCATCCGAAGGTTGATATGAGTTTTCTAAAAACACTCAAGCTTGTTAGTTATGAGCATTAAAACATGTTTATATAAGTCCCTAAGTTTCAAACAACAAACAACAAAGAAATTTCTGGTTCTAGGAGTCGTTGATTGCTGCGACAGGGTTCCCAAAACCTGTCGCGTGCCGCGACAGGTGTCGCGTGTCGTTCCCCTGATTGTCTCCTCCGTCGCGTGGCGTGAGGAGTACTCTTTTACAATGAGTTTTGTTTTGAAACCTGCATTTTTCCAGCAATTCTTACTTTTACGAAAACAACCATAACTTGCTCGTTATTGATCTGTTTTGAGTCACGTTTCTTCCTATGTGATCGTAATTCGATCATCTATGATATAGAATCAAAATCCAACATCTGAATGAGCAAAATTCTTAATTTTTTTCATTCGGTTTATAATAATTTCAAGTTATTTTGGCCCGTTATGTTTTTAAACATCCATTTAATCAAAACAACCATCCGTTCTATACGACTATCACAACTCGGATGTTTACTAACACTAGGGCTATAAACATAAGGTTTATGCGCCCGTTATATTTATATGTGTGGCATTTATTTGACCAGTTTAACTATAACTAGTTAAACGAAATTAACACGAATCCTATAATTCAAGTTCGTGCATCTTTTAATCATGCACACAACTGAATTTACGAACTATATTCAGCGTTACTCTTTCTCGTCTAACGACTATAATGTTTATGATTTCAAAATCCGGCGCCATTTCGACGTCTTTAGTCGTGCAACCTTTTCGGTTTGCATCAAGACATCCTATTGACCCGTTTAGCTTTCTTAGCGACATCCGCCGCCTTATTTAACCAAAGTTTTATTACTTTGGTTGTTTTGACCCGTTTGGTTTCGTTAGCGACATCCTTCGCTTTATTTCACCAAACATTTGTCATTGGAGTGAATTTGACCTGTAACGCCCTACGTTTTCATACTTTCCATATTTAGAAACCATTGCTTGAAATTCTATCTTGTATTCGTTGTTTTGACCCGTTTGGTTTCGTTAGCGACATCCTTCGCTTTATTTCACCAAACATTTGTCATTGGAGTGAATTTGACCTGTAACACCCTACGTTTTCATACTTTCCATATTTAGAAACCATTGCTTGAAATTCTATCTTGTATTCCTTGTAATCGTATTTCGTTGTATCGTTGTAAAATCCTAGACTTTGATCGTAACGAAACGAATCTTTTATACATGTTTATACATTGATACGTGCACTCGTTTGATACATGGTTCGTAATTCGTATAAACGTAAGCGTAACTCGTAAACAATGATCGTGTATTCGTAATCCTTAAATCTTCATACATTTAAACACTTAGTTATTCGATTATAAGATTAAGTTGTATGTTTTTTTCACTTGATCATACCAAACTATAAATCATACATACTTGTTACATTTCATGTGTTATACACACCTATGTTATCACACTTTTTGCTAAATTAAAACATGTCATTTATGCATTTTGGACCTTGTTACAAGTTACATACATACTAGACACCATGTAACACTTTATTAAACATCAAATATATACCTTCTAATGTCAAAAAAAATAAAATAAAAATTATAGGGCTGTTAACAGCCTTGCATCAGCCCACTTAATTTCCTTGTTTTGAGTTATTTAGCCCACTAAACACTTCCAAAGCCCAACCAAATGAAACCCTAATCCATACCCTATATAACCCAAGCCTCCTCTAAGCATTTTTCACTTTCTAAACACTCTCCATTCACTCTCAAACACTCCAAACCGTAGCTGATTGCAGAAGTTCGAGCAGATTTATACCACTTCACTAAAGTGAGCATAACTCACTCAATTCTTATCCGATTCACTCGATTCTTTTTCCTACTACTTTGTATTGACCTTAGCTACGTTTCCGTGGGTTTTCCCTGGAAAACCAGAGCCTGGAATGTTGCCAAAAGGGATCCAAAGTGGACTGACTTTTCTGTTCTTGTTTCAAACTTTGATAAACTTGTTTAAACTTGAGGAAATTCATCTCAAACCTATGTCCTTATGCTTATAACCACTTCTATGATTAGTTAGGCTTAAAAACAAGGTTGAGACATTCAAAATCAGAGGTATAAACCTCACAAACTTTCTGTTTTGTTCAAGGGTTTTAACCCACAAGTGATGCTCAAGTTCAAGACTTGATGATTGTGTGATTTAGGATTAGCTTGGGCTAACCTACTTGAAAATCCACACATTGCTTGATGTTTTCTCATAGATTAGTTGTTCATATTCTATTGTTTCTTGTAAGTTCATGACCCTCCTTGTTGTTCATAACAACAAGTGTAGTGGTGAACAATAGAGGTACCTAAATGGAAGCTTTGTTCTTCCTACCTCATGTATGAATTCCATGATACTTAGAGGTGCCTAAATGAAGACTTTAATCTTCTACCTCATGCATGACTTATATGATGTTATATACACTATGTAATACTTATGTAACAACCAAATACTCAAACTCTTGGTGATGAACTAATGGACATTCGTCAAGCTAGTAGATTGTATCATCTTAGGCCTTGACAACTTGTCACGATTCTAATGGAACTTTGTTCCATGAAAACATTTAAACTCTTTTAGAGTTTCATAGTGTCAAGAACAAGTGTCATAGGTGTTAGATGATTATTTTCATATGTTTATTTTTCATGTTATTTAAACTCCAAATTCCTAGAACCATATGTAAACACCTCTTAAACTCCAAATCGAACACATTCAACTTCCTAGTCTCAACAACTTCGTCACATGGGATAATCGGAAAGCATATGCAACTTTGTGAGTACACTTGACCCATTTTCCTTTTAATACACTTTGGGTGCAACATGTTATACTTGTTAAAATGCACGATTCACAAACATGCTTTTATTCGTTCAATCCTTATACATGCTTTGATATGCTTAGGTTCATACTAGAATACTTACTACTTGTTAACTCGGCTTAACAATTATAGCGCTATAGGAGTAGCACACCACCCGACGGGGTGTTGAGTCTTTATTCTATAACGGTCTCGTCACTTTTGTGTCGAGGGATGCTAAATACTAATGGACACTAGAGTTGACATATTGTTATACATGATAGATTGACCTTGTATACCAATTGCTATGTTGGATTGAAAATACCTTTTTATATATATGCCACAAGTCTAAAACTAGTGTACTCGCCAATACCTTTGTATTGAACTATGCTTTTAAAACATGTTGCCGGTTTAGCGATGATGTTGATGATGCATGGAATCTAGTAGGATGCTTAGATACACACTTTAAATTTTGTATTTTATTTGTATTGTATTTCATGATTCATGTTGTATTTGTTTCAAATCCTTGTAATTGACTCTTTAGAAATAAAATGAAAATTTATCATTTAAATACTTGTCACAAATAGTGTTATGAAGTCTCTTGCAATCTATTTCGTCTCACTCCGATGTTTCCGCCATCGGTTGGGGTGTGACATGACCCGTTTGGCCATTATAGTGAAATCCATCACTTTTATTTTCTAACATAACATAGAACTCTTATTTAATTTGTTCGGTTTGTTTATACGGAATCCACCGTTTTAACATCAACCAAACTTCATAACGATACCTTTATCATTCAATAGAATTGGACTTAAAATAATAAGAAAAATCTACGAAGCGTATTACCACATACCTTTCAAAGCTTTCCCTTTAGATAATTATCCGCTCCGCTTTGATTACTTGAGGGTCCACCCAAATTGCCTTGTGATCTACTAACTATGATGATCATGAATTTAGCCTTGAATCGAGTTCAATTCTGTTTCGTTCTTTGATTTTTGTGAGAATTAAGTGACTTTAGGGTTTAATGGGTGACTCTGTTCTTGCCCTGTGTTTGACTGACCAGAGGTTTGCACACACAAAGTGTGTGTTTTGACTTATCATGTTTTAATAAAATAACTTCCAAGAAATGTCAATTTTAGTCCCTCTAGATTTTAGGGTATTTAAAGTGGCTAGGATCTCTTAATTCCTATCTTTTATAACAAAATTTTAACTAGGTTAATTATTCCTAGTTTTAATTTCACTATTGTATATTTGATATTAGTAATTATACATGTATACACGCATATATAATTTAATATTTTAGGGGTGTTACAAGTCTACCCCCCTTAAAGAGGATTTCATCCTCGAAATCGTAACACGTACCAAATAAGGAAGGGTATAAGCGTCTCATCTCTTCTTCGGACTCCCAAGTGGTGTCCCATCCCTTCCGATGTTCCCATTTGACTTTTACTTGATCGATTTCTTTATTCCTTAAGCTTTTAACCTTTCGATCAAGAATTGCGATAGGCTTTACGACATAGTTCAGTTTATCATCAACTTCAATGTCGTTGTAGCTTATATAAGTTGTTTCATCAGCTAAGCACTTTCGAAGATGTGAAACGTGAAAAGTGCTATGTATACTGCTCAATTCTTCTGGCAGTTTTAGTCGGTAAGCTACTTTACCCACACGTTCAACAATTTTGAATGGCCCAATAAACCTTGGGCTCAATTTCCCCCTCTTTCGGAATTGGATGACCCCCTTCCACAGAGATACCTTGAGCATAACCATATCACCAACCTGAAACTCGATTGGTCTTTGTCTTTTATTAGCGTAAGACTTCTGTCGGTCTTGAGCGGCTTTCAAATGAGCCCGGACCATTTCAATCTTCTCATTAGTGGTCCTGACTACATCTTTGTAGGCGAGTTCACGTAGACCCACTTCACCCCAACACACCGGGGTTCGATACTTTCTGCAGTAAAGCATTTCATACGGAGCCATTCCAATGCTGGAATGATAGCTGTTATTATATGAAAATTCAACTAGTGGTAGATAGATATCCCAGCTACCACCAAAATCAACAATACATGCTCGTAGCATGTCTTCAAGCGTTTGAATAGTTCTTTCATTTTGCCCATCGGTCTGCGGATGATATGCGGTACTAATAAACAACTTAGTACCCATCTGCTCTTAAAAATCATGCCAAAAGTTGGAAGTAAACTGGGTATCTCTATCAAATACGATGGACACCGGTACTCCATGGCGACATACGATTTCATTCGTATATACTTCCGACATCTTCTCAGACGTATATGTCTCGCGAATCGGAATAAAGTGGGAACTCTTTGTCAATCTATCAACTACTACCCATATGGCTTCAAATCCACGTGTGGTTCTTGGTAGTTTCGTTAATAGATCCATAGTGATATGTTCCCACTTCCACACCGGAATGTCTAACAGTTGTAGTTTACCGTAAGGCTTCCTGTGTTCTGCTCTTACTTGTAAACAAGTCAAGCATTTTTCGACATACTTAATTATGTCTCGCTTCATTTCGGGCCACAAATAGTTTTATTTCAAATCTTGGTACATTTTAGTAGCTCCTGGATGAATAGAATAACGCGACTTGTGAGCTTCATCAAGAAGAAGTGTTTTGACACTACATGTGTTTGGAACCCATATTCGACTAAAACGGGTTTTCAATCCATCATTACTATCCTCCAAGTCTTTGAGCTGGCCCACAATTCTTTCCTTTTTCAAATTCTCTCCTTTTACAACTTCAATTTGTGCCTCTCTGATTCGTTCGATTAAACCTGAGGTCACTACTAGTTGCATCGACTGTACCCGAATAGGTGACTATTCTTCTTTTTGGCTTAACGCATCTGCCACTATGTTGGATTTTCCGGGATGATAGTGGATTTCACAGTCGTAATCCTTCACCGTCTCTAGCCAACGTCTTTGTCTCATATTCAACTCCTTTTGATCAAATAAGTACTTGAGACTTTTATGGTCAGTGAAAATAGTGCATTTCACACTATACAGATAATGCCTCCATATCTTTAAGGCAAAAACTACTGCTGCCAATTCAAGATCATGTGTCAGATACTTCTTTTCGTGGATCTTTAATTGTCTTGAAGCATATGTGATCATTTTCCCCATTTGCGTAAGTACACACCCGAGACCAAGCTGGGATGCATCAGAATATATGACCAGGTCTTCAGTTCCATCTGGTAACGTTAATACCGGAGCGCTGGTCAACTTTTCTTTGAGTATTCGAAAGGCATCTTCTTGTGCGCTTCCCCAAATGAATTTCTCATCCTTACGGGTCAACTTAGTTAATGGCATCACGATTTTTGAGAAATCTTGTATAAATCTCCTATAGTAACCCGCAAGACCTAGGAAACTCCTAATCTCTGATGGATTCTTCGGAGGTTTCCATTTAGACACAGCTTCTATTTTGGACGGGCCCACGGACACTCCATCGGCACTGATAACATACCCTGGAAACTATACCTCACGTAGCCAAAAGGCACATTTCGAAAACTTCGCGTAAAGTCTTTAACGCCTAAGCGTTTCTAGTACTTCACGCAAATGACACTCATGATCCGTTTCGCTCTTCGAATACACGTGAATATCATCGATGAATACTATCATCGACTTGTCTCGTATTGGTTTGCAGACGCGGTTCATGAGGTCCATGAAAGCCGCAGGTGCATTCATTAATCCAAAAGACATTACTAAGAATTCGTAATGTCCATAACGCGTTTGGAATGCCGTTTTCGGTATGTCTTCGTTTTTCACCTTCAGCTAGTGATAGCCTGATCTTAAGTCGATCTTTGAAAACCAACTTGCGCCCTGCAACTGTTCGAACAAGTTGTCGATCCTCAGATGCGCGTATCGATTCTTTATCGTGAGTTTATTTAACTCCCGACAATTAATACACATTCGCATGCTTCCGTATTTCTTCTTTATGAATAATACTGGTGCTCCACACGGAGAAACGGTAGGCCGAATAAATCCTTTGTCGAGAAGATCTTGCAATTGCGATAACAATTCTTGTAGTTCCGATGCTGCTAATCGATACGGTGCTTTAGCTACTGGTTTTGCGCCCAGAACTAATTTGATGCCAAATTCCACCTCGCGCTCGGATGGTATCCCCGGTAGATCTTCCGGAAAACATCTTCAAACTCCCTTACAACTGATACGTCTTTAATTTCTGGAGACTCTTTAGTCGAATCATGTATGTAACCCATATACGCCTTACATCCATGTTGAACAAGCTTATAAGCTTCAATAAACGAGCAGAGTATGGGACTACAACTTTTCTCCCCATAGATAGTAACATGTTTCCCGCACGGAGACATTAGTTGTATCTCCTTACGGTAGCATATTACTTTCGTGTGATATCGAGTTAGCCAATCCATCCCGATTACCACTTGAAATTCTCTCATTGACATGGGAATTAGATCGACGAAGTATTCTTCATCGTCAATGCTCAATTTGCAGTTCCAGCACATATCACAAACAATAAAACTTTTATTATTACCTATTTCTACTTCTAAAGGAATAGGTAATTTCGTTAATGTGAATGTAGGGTGTTGAATAAATCGATGTGAAAAAAAAAGATCTATTCGCACCCATATCAAATAAAATTCGTGCTGGAATTGAATTTACAAGAAATATACCTGAAACCACATCAGGTTCAACTTTAGCCTCTGCGGCTGTTATGTGGAAAGACTTTGCCCTCGACTTCTGGGCATCAGACTTTGTGTCAGTTGATTCTTTGTTTCCAACCAATTCCGGACATTTAGACTTCTTATGTCTCGGCTTATAACATTTATAACACACCAACACTTTTCCCTGGCAATTTGCAACCACATGTCCCACTTTTCTGCAAGTAGCACATGGTTTGTTTTTAAAGTAGCATTCGCCCTTGTGAGTTTTTCCACATATTTTACACTGAGGTAACCCCCCTTTAGTAACTCCTTTCTTAGGAGCTTCATTAGGCCTTGATTTCTTCACGGGGCTTGGGTTCACATCCAACACCCTCCTTTCACCTCTTTCGATCTGTTTCTTCAGCTTGATCTCTCTTTCGCGTGCAGCGTTTAATATCTCTGTAAGATGTCCATATTTCTAAGGAGCCATAAACTCCTGATATTCCGCACTTAACATGTTGTAGTACTAATAAATCTTCTGTTCTTCATATTGAACTAGCTCATCACAAAACTTGAGCTTGTCAAGAAACACTCCCGTGATCTTGTCTATCGACTCACCCCTCTGCCTCAGCTGAATAAACTCTTCTTTGATCTTGTTGATCTGTAATATTCGAAAAGTAAAAAAAAGAAAACAAAACACACAACTTCTAAGGAAATAAACAAACAATAAAGCTAATATACGAATGTTGACTTCAACTGGATTTCCGTACTTTCGCATCGTCAGTTATGACTTTATCTCAAAAGTTTAAAAATCCATTCAAACGATTGTGCCGCACATTAGGGACTGTATCGCCGATTCTCGTTTAAAGTTGAACCATCATTCGAACTCCTCTTATACGAGTCTGATCCTCTCTGTTGTGGTTGTATGGTCGCCACACCTCCGTTCGATGCCACCGATTCAGTCATTCCAGACCTCTATCTCTGGTTCAATCCGGCCACAGGTACCCAGTCGACTTTTGCTTCTTATATTTTAAACTCAGTTTCATATGTTGTTTGATTCTGACTAGTCGCTGATTTGAAACCATCAGATACACCGGCCACACCCCAATGACCACCGCGATTGCCGCCACACCTGGATCGAAGCTTTTGATTAGCGTCTCCGACTCACGAACCGGTACAACTAAGCTTACTCTCGATCACTACTTCTGTTCTATCACAACCACTGTTGATCAACCCGCACCAGTCCATTTTCTTTGCTCTGCCCCTATCGACTATATATTTATATTCGAGGTAATGATTCCAAACCCGGTTTATCACATACTACATTCGTTTCCGGCGACTAGTTATAACTCCTAAACTTCTTTGATGTTGATTCATTGTATCAGTTATTTTGCTTACTTATAGGAATCTTGAATATGAAATTGCATGAAGAAATAAATGGAAGATACAATATATGTGTGTTTTGAACTGTATATATGAAAGCTTGTGTTTTGTGTGCATGGTGTGTGTCGGAAATTTTATGATTGAACAGTGTTAATATTATATTATCTTTTGTTCAGAAAACCTACTTTTATTATTAATTTTATACAAAACCTATTGTTATTATTATTATTAACCTAAATTAAGTGTATATTGTTATTTAGTTTGGTTAAAAAAAAACCTATAGGCTGAATTCATATTTTCACAAAATCATGTTCATATATTTATTAAAGATGCATTCTTGATTTTGAAATATGTAAGTAAACATCTTATGAAGATATACTGCATAAGTTTTTGAATAACATAAATATGTATACAAATGTGGGGTGGAGATACAATAGGAAGTTAATTTGGCTAGGAAGGCTAGGAAGTGATCTTGACCATCCATTTAGTTAATCAAGGGCTAAGATTAAATCAGGGAAATTGAAAAGAAGAAAAGAGGCGCGTGAGTTTGTTCAAGGGCATTCTAGTCAATCCAAGCCAATAATTTCTCTCTCCTCCAATTCCCTCCCATTTTTTAAACGTTAATAACTCTTTCATACGACATTATTTTTTTATAAAAATTGCACCAAAAAAACGAGCGTTTTTTTATCTTTAAAACGAGTATACTATTGCTATATTTAAAAAAAAAAATTAAACCCAGTTGTGTAAAACGCAATAGAAAAACCATCAGTTACGTAAAACGCAATAAAAAAAAACCTAAAAAATGACATTTTTCTAAAACGCAATGCACCAAAAACACAAAGAAATGACTTATTTGTAAAATGCAATGACCAGAAAACACAAAGAAATGTCTTATTTCTAAAACGCAATAGACTGAAAACACATAAAAAAGTGTTTTAGCTAAAACGCAATGCACAAAAAACACAAAGAAATGTCTTATTTGTAAAACGCAATGGCCAGAAAACACAAAGAAATGTTTTATTTGTAAAACGCAATGGCCAGAAAACACTTAAAAATGTCTCATTTCTAAAACGCAAAGACCTAAAAAAACAAAAGAGAGTGTTCTCTGTAAAACGCAATGGACTGAAAACACCTAAAAATGTGTTTTACCTAAAACGCAATGACTAAAAACACTTCAAAAATGTGTTTTACCTAAAACGCAATGACTAAAGATACTTAAAAATGTGTTTTTTTCTAAAACGCAATAGCCAGAAAACACATAAAACTCTCTTATTTCTAAAACGCAATGGACACATAAAGCTGTTTCTGAACTGTTTGTGAATTGTCTGTGAACTGTCTGAATTGTCTACGAATTACTGTCTTCGAAATGAGCCAATTTCTGGAAAATTAATTTTTCTGATGCGTTTTTAGTACAGCAATTTAATCGATTTAGTGCAGCTCAACCCCAGCCAGGGGCTCTGCCCCTTGGACCCCGCCAGGGGCTGCCGCTCCTGGGACCCCGCTACCGGGGGCTGCCGCCCCGGACCCCCGCCAAGATCGTAAAACGCAATGACTAAATAAAAACCCAGATCGTGAAAATGAAATTAAAGAATTTCTTACATGGATCGAAGCCGGTTTCTTCATCAATTGACGAAATTTGAAATGATAGAAACACTTATCAGCGATTGAATCGAACAAATCGAGTGATTATCTTCAAAATCACCGGAAAAAAATGAGATTTTGTATGAAATTAAACTGGGTTTTCTTCAAAAAAAACTGAAGAACACGTTGATCGGGGGTTTGAATCATTGATTGGTGATGAAAATCGCACTATAATGTAGTGATTATTGAGATAGAAAGTGAAGAAATGGTTGAAGATGGTGGGTTTTGAAGTTACTGGGTTTTGAAAAAGGAAGAAGAAAGGGTTGGATTGACTAAAATACCCTTTTTCTTTATTTTAAATGTTGCCACATGTCATCCTCTTATTGCTTCCTATCCTTCCTAGCGAAATTAATCTTCCTATTTGATCTTTTCCCTACAAATGTGTTAAAAAATGAATGTGTATGCGTTGTTTTCAAACAAATTGTTTTGCATATATAAAGTCGAAGAGTCTGATTAACTTGTATGTGTTTCGGCTAAACTTAAATAGGTATAATTGGTTTTCCTTAATTATTCTAGATAAAAGACATATACTTAAAATTTAGATCCGTGTCACCGGGAACTTCGTAGCGAACATATCATTTAACATGAATGAACTTTCATAAACTGACTTGGGATGTAATGGGATTATAGATTATTGGTTATTTGCGGACGACTCGTTTATTTGCATTACTTCGCCGTGCGGAAAAGGTACGGATTCTGTTTTCTTTCATCGTAGTATTGTTATTCAAGTCTGTTACTTTGTAGTACGGATGTTTTCGCTAGTTGTTTGCGTTTCATAATTAGTATATATTGTAGCATGCAATAGACCTTAGATTTTTGTGCTCATTATTGCATGTTCCCTTTTAGACTTGTCACGATACATTTATTTATGATACGGCTTTATACTCTGTCACCCGAGCAATTATATGTTTAGACATGTCGTTGGGGCGTCCATGACATGACACTCATCGTGACGGTGAGTAACTAAAGTTCACGGCTTCTCTAGTTTGTGCTTGTGTAGCACCTGGCCCTTAGAGGCGAATAGATCGATCTTAGCTCTAACACCTGACTCCTGACACCTGTTGAGATGGAATAATGTGTGTACGCCTACACGCACCGTCTCGGTACATAGACTATAGCTGGGTACCCGTCTTTTCAGGCTCGTGGGTGCTTCTGAATTACGTGACTTGTTTTACTATTATACGATGTCACGTATGTCTTGTCTCTGTTATGATATGTTTGATATGATTATATGCATCTGTTTATGTTCAGTATCCATTATATATTCAGTATAAGTTTTGGGATTCAAGTTATATAATTATCTGTTTCAGTGCAAAAATCTAGACTTGTTTAATGTCAGTATCGTTCATGTTTCTGTCCGCATGTCCGCCTTACTTTTACTGTTGATTTCTCCATTACTGGGCAACTTTTTGGCTCAACCGTATTTTCTTTCTGGTGTTTGTCTTATGTGTTTACAGGTAATCAGGGGAAATAGGGATGAGTGAGAGTAACATGAAGTTCAAGTTTTAATGTTTTTCGTTTTCTATTCATTTAAGTATTGAATAATATAAGACTTAGGTTTACTAGTGGATTTGAGACTTTTCGTTTCTTGGATTCTTGCTTTTATTTGAAACTTGTTTAGATTTTGATATCTGTAATAGTGACATGCCAGCCTGTTGCAGGTTGGGGTGTTACAGTTATGGTATCAGAGCCCAGGCTCTTTCTTGTAGAAAACTTATACAATAATAATTAAACAAGTCAGTTAATGGGTAGACGTCAGGTTAGGATTCCATCCGTGTCATCTTCCGCATACTATGAAACTTTCCTCTTCTCATATGTATATCTTCTCTTCAGATGCCTCCTCGAAGAAATGTGAACAACAACAACGTCCCTATTGAAACTCTGATTACTAATGCTGTCAATACAGCTATTGCGGGTTTAGTTCCCAACCTTCTACAACAGTTGCAGCAGAACAACAATAATGTACAACCACCTGGGGGAAACAATAATGGTAACAATAACGCTCCTGTTACTATCCTTGATTGGCTTGAGCGCTTCAGAAAGGAAAAGCCAAAATCGTTTAGTACTGCTGCTATACCAGTTAGGCAAAAAACTGGATTATTCATATCGAGAAGTTGTTCGAAGTGATGGGCGTGGGTGATGCGTTCAAAGTTAGGCTTGCTAGTTATAAACTTGAGGACGATGCTCATAGGTGGTGGAAGACCTTGAAAGAAGCTCTTGGAGGAGATCAGTATGCTGCAACACTTCCTTGGGCTGATTTTCGCACTTTGTTTTATCAGCAGTATTTCAGTGACACTGATAGAAGTGAGTATCTGGGAGAGTATGCTTCTATTAGGCAGGAGGATGGCGAGCCTATTATGGATTTCAAAGCTCGTTTTAGTCGTTTGGTTAATTTTCTAGGCCCTGCAGCAGGTACACTACAGCAGCAGACTGATAATTTCAGATGGGCTATATGCGATCAAGATAGGAAGTTCATCCTAAACCTTCGTTTCACTGATATTACTGAGGTAGTTGATGTTGTCAAGAATTTGGATAATGAGAAGAAGCAACGAGAGAAGAAATCGGATGGTAATCGCAAACGGTCTAGGGAAAACGACCAGAATAATTCTGACAATCGGGGTGGCAATGATCAATCCCAAGACCAAAGGGATCGTTCTGACAGGTACTACAACAATAAATCGCGATATAAAAGAAATCGATTTCAGAATCACAGGTCTGCTCAGAATTCGAAGCAATAGAATCAGGCCTCCAGAGCACAGCCGCAAAATCAGCAAAACCCAAATCAGAACCGTGCTAATATTCCTCCTTGTACTCATTGGGGAAAACGTCATGGAGGTGCATGTCGCCTTGCTAAAGGTCGTTGTTTCAGATGTGGAGATTCAAACCACTTGATTAAGGATTGCCCTCGGCCTGAGCAGCGAGCTAATACTGGTGGAAACACTAAAACTACTGGTGGAGGTTGAGTTTTCTCACTCACAGCTAAGGATGCAGCTAATGCCTCAGGTACGCTTTCCGGTTATGTGCATATTGGTGAGCGTGGTATGTATGCTCTTTTTTATAATGGTGCGACACATTCAGTGGTATCACTTTTGTTTGCTAAGTATTTGAAGTCTATGCCTACTGCTTTAGAGTACCCTCTAGTTATATCTACTCCTTTGAGAGATGCTACTGTTATATCTCATGTTTATAGAGATTGTCCGATCTAAATCGATTCTATCATCCGTACAGCAGACTTGTATCCTATTCACATGAGTGATTTTGATGTTATTCTCGATATGGACTGGCTATCGCAGCATAGTGTTTCAATTGATTGTGAGAATTGCCGCGTTCTGTTTGGGATCCTCAATGCCCTAAACTTATTTTTCATGGGACTCAGCCTCGCAAATCTCTGAAGATTATCTCTGCACTGAAGGCTCAGAAGTTTCTATCGCATGGTTGTGCAGGATTTTTAGCTTCGGTGAAAGCCACATCTTCTGAAGAGCCTAATATTGCTGATTATCCTATGATCCGTGATTTTCCTGATGTCTTTCCTGAGGAGTTGCCTGGACTTCCACCAGATCGTGAGGTGGAGTTCACAATTGATCTTATTCTTGGTGCTGAACCGATTTCTAAGGCCCCGTATCGTATGGCACCTCTTGAGCTCAAGGAGCTCAAAGAACAGTTACAAGAGTTCTTGGAACTTGGTTTCATCAGACCAAGCGTCTCACCTTGGGGTGCACCTGTTTTATTTGTGGAAAAGAAGGACAGTTCTAAGAGACTCTGCATCGATTATCGAGAGTTAAATAAAATCACCATTCGGAATCGTTATCCGCTGCCTCGCATAGATGATTTGTTTGATCAGATTCAGGGTGCCAAATGTTTTTTCTAAAATTGATCTGAGGTCTGGTTATCACCAGCTGAAGATCAAAGATTCAGACGTGCCTAAGTCAGCTTTTCGTACTCGATATGGTCACTATGAGTTTTTGGTTATGCCTTTTAGTTTAACTAATGCTCCAGCGGTTTTCATGGACCTAATGAACCGAGTCTTTCATGAATTTCTTGATAAATTCGTCATTGTTTTCATTGACGATATTCTTATATATTCTAGGAGCAAGGAAGAGCATGAGGATCATCTTCGTACGGTACTTGAGATTTTGCGACAGAAGAAGCTTTATGCAAAATTCTCGAAATGCGAGTTCTGGTTAGACCAAGTAGCTTTTCTTGGTCATATAGTTTCTGCTGATGGTATTTCTATGGATCCTGCTAAGGTGGAGGCAATCACTAAATGGCCTACCCCTACCTTAGTCACCGAAGTTCGTAGTTTTCTGGGTCTCGCAGGTTATTATCGCAGATTTGTTGAATGATTTTCAACTATTGCCTTACCTCTCACGCAACTTTTAAGAAAAGGGGTTAAGCACTCTTGGAATGAAGAAAGGGAGAAGAGTTTTCAGGAGTTAAAGAAAAGGTTGGTGTATGCCCCGATTCTCACACTCCCATCAGGCACAGGTGGATATCAGATTTACAGTGATGCTTCGAAGAAATGTCTTGGATGTGTTTTGATGCAGCACTACAGGGTTATCGCTTATGCCTCACGTCAGTTGAATCATATGAGGTTAATTATCCGACACATGATCTCGAGCTTGCCGCTGTTATCTTCGCTCTAAAGATCTGGCGACATTATCTGTACGGAGAGACTTGTGATATCTTCACGGATCACAAGAGCTTGAAGTATATTTTTACGCAAAAGGAGTTGAATATGAGGCAGAGACGATGGTTAGAGTTGTTGAAAGATTATGACGCCAACATTCAGTATCATCCAGGGAATGCCAATGTTGTGGTCGATGCTCTTAGTTGGAAGAATTCTAGATCAATCTCTTCTCTTCAGTTGCAACCGCACATTCTCACTGATCTCGACAGATTGGGTATTGGTATCCATCTTGGTGACACAAACGGTTATCTAGCTAGATTCGAGATTGAACCTGATTTGATCTCACGAATCAAAAGCGCTCAACAAGAAGACGGAGAACTTTGGGCTATTATTCAGAATTTGGAGGTTGGTAAGCAGTCAGAATTTAGAATTGATGAGAGTGGAGTAGTCTGGTGTGGGAAACATTTATGTGTGCCTAATGATTCCTCCCTACGTGAGTCATTGCTAGCTGAGGCTCATAGTTCACCATTCTCTATTCACCCTGGATCTACAAAGATGTATCGGGATCTTCGCCAGCACTTTTGGTGGAGTGCTATGAAGGAGGACGTAACTAGATATGTTGGTAGATGTCTTACTTGTCAACAAGTTAAGACAGAGCATCAAAGAGCTGGTGGATTGCTTCAACCACTAGATATTCCACTTTGGAAATGGGATGAAATTTTGATGGATTTTGTTACCGGTTTACCAAGGACTTTCAAGAAGAATGATACTATCTGGGTTGTAGTCGACCATTTGTCTAAGTCTGCTAATTTTCTTCTGATTCAGCAGGATTTCTCAGTCAGTAAATTATCTGAGATCTTTACTCAGGAAATTATTAGACTTCATGGTACCCCAGTATCAATTATTTATGATCGAGACCCACGTTACACTTCACGCTTTTGGAAAGGTTTGCAAGCTGCTTGGAGTACAAGACTAAGATTCAGCACCGCATTTCATCCTCAGACCGATGGTCAGTCAAAGCATACTATTCAGACACTCGAAGATATGCTTCGAGCTTGTGCCTTAGAGTGGAGCGGGAATTGGGACGAGTATTTGAGTTTGGTAGAGTTTGCCTACAACAATAGTTGGCAAGCTAGTATTGGTATGGCACCATTTGAGCTTCTTTATGGTAGAAAGTGTAGAGCTCCTATATGTTGGAAAGAAGTTGGCGAGAAAATCATTGAAGGTCCTGAATTATTGCAGATCATGAGTGAAAAGGTTGTTGTTGCTCGAGAAAAGTTAAAGGAAGCTCAGAGTCATCAAAAGAGCTACGCAGACAGACATCGTCGTGCACTGCAATTCAATGTTGGTGATCGGGTTTTCTTGTGAGTTTCGCCTTGTAAAGGCATTCGCCGTTTTGGAATTAAAGGGAAGCTTAGCCCTAGATTCATTGGTCCATTTGAAATACTTGAAAAAGTCAGTGAAGTTTCTTATCGCCTGGCACTGCCACCTCAGTTATCGCACGTCCATAATGTCTTCCACGTGTCTATTCTTAAGGGGTACAACTATCATCCGTTGCATGTTGTGAATTATCCATTTCATCTTATTCAGGAAGACTTATCTTGTGAAGAGGAACCCGAAGCTATTCTAGACCGCCATGAGCGGATTATGTGAAAGAAGTCTATTCCTTTTGTTAAAGTTCTTTGGAAGAACCATTCTGATAGCGAAGCTACTTGGGAAATGGAAGACACCATTCGTTCTCAGTACCCGAATCTGTTTTCATCTTAGTAACCCGTATTTCAGGTTAGTTGGTTTTAACTGCGTTTGAATTCTGATTTGTTTTCGTATATATTAATATGTCGTCTCAAAATCTTCGTACCTTAGTATGTATGATTTCTAAATGTTTGCTATGTGTAAAGTCTATTCCGTGTCCGTTATGTGTGAAATCGTTCGTATTCGTACTTAGCAATTTTGAGGACAAATTTTTTTTAGAAGGGTAGAATTGTAATATTCGAAAAATAAAAAAAAATAAAAAAACACACAACTTCTAAGGAAATAAACAATCAATAAAGCTAATATACGAATGTTGACTTCAACTGGATTTCCGTACTTTCGCATCGTCAGTTATGACTTTATCTCAAAAGTTTCAAAATCCATTCAAACGATTGTGCCGCACATTAGGGACTTTTCGCCGATTCTCATTTAAAGTTGAACCATCATTCGAACTCCTCTTATACGAGTCTGATCCTCTCTGTTGTGGTTGTATGGTCGCCACACCTCTGTTTGACGCCACTGATTCAGTCATTCCAGACCTCTATCTCTGGTTCATTCCGGCCACAGGTACCCAGTCGACTTTTGCTTCTTATATTTTAAACTCAGTTTCATATGTTGTTTGATTCCGACTAGTCGCTGATTCGAAACCATCAAATACACCGGCCGCACCCCAGTGACCACCGCGATCGCCGCCACACCTGGATCGAAGCTTTTGATTAGCTTCTCCGACTCACGAACCGGTACCACTAAGCTTACTCTTGATCACTACTTCTGTTCTATCACAGCCACTGTTGATCAACCCGCACTAGTCCATTTGCTTTGCTCTGCCCCTATCGACTATATATTTATATTCGAGGTAATGATTCCGAACCCGGTTTATCACATACTACATTCGTTTCCGGCGACTAGTTATAACTCCTAAACTTCTTCAATGTTGATTCATTGTATCTTTTATTTTGCTTACTTATAGGAATCTTGAATATGAAATTGCATGAAGAAATAAATGGAAGATACAATATATGTGTGTTTTGAACTGTATATATGAAAGCTTGTGTTTTGTGTGCATGGTGTGTGTTGGAAATTTTATGATTGAACAGTATTAATATTATATTATATTTTGTTCACAAAACCTACTTTTATTATTAAGTTTATACAAAACCTATTGTTATTATTATTATTAACCTAAATTAAGTGTATATTGTTATTTAGTTTGGTTCAAAAAAAAAAACCTATAGGCTGAATTCATATTTTCACAAAATCATTTTCATATATTTATTAAAGATGCATTCTTGATTTTGAAATATGTAAGTAAACGTCTTATGAAGATATACTGCATAAGTTTTTGAATAACATAAATATATATACAAATATGTTAAAATAAATGAATGCGTATGCGTTGTTTTGAAACAAATTGTTTTGCATATATAAAGTCGAAGAGTCTAAATAACTTGTATGTGTTCCGGCTAAACTTAAATAGGTATAATTGGTTTTCCTTAATTATTCTAGATAAAAGACATATACTTAAAATTTAGATCCGTGTCGCCGGGAACTTCGTAGCGAACATATCATTTAACATGAATGAACTTTCATAAACTGACTTGGGATGTAACGGGATTATAGATTATTGGTTATTTGCGGACGACTCGTTTATTTGCTTTACTTCGCCGTGCGGAAAAGGTACGGATTCTGTTTTCTTTCATTGTAGTATTATTTAAGTCCGTCACTTTGTAGTACGGATGTTTTCGCTAGTTGTTTCCGTTTCGTAATTAGTATATATTGTAGCATGCAATAGACCTTAGATTTTTGTGCTCATTATTGCATGTTCCCTTTTAGACTTGTCACGATACATTTATTTATGATACGGCTTTGTACTCTGTCACCCGAGAAATTATATGTTTAGACTTGTCGTTGGGGCATCAACGACATGGCACTCATCGTGACGGTGCGTAACTAAAGTTCACGGCGTCTCTAGTTTGTGCTTGTGTAGCACATGGCCCCTAGAGGCGAATAGATCAATCTTAGTTCTGACTCCTGACACCTGTTGAGATGGACTACACGCACCATCTCGGTACATGGACTATAGTCGCGTACCCCGTTGTTTAGGCTCGTGGGTGCTTCTAAATTACGTGACTTGTTTTACTATTATATGATGTCACGTATGTCTTGTCTCTATTATGATATGTTTGATATGATTATATGCATCTGTTTATGTTCAGTATCCGTTATATGTTCAGTATAAGTTTTGGGATTGAAGTTATAGAAGTATCTGTTTCAGTGCCAAAATCTAGACTTGTTTAACGTCAGTATCGTTCATGTTTCTGTCCGCATGTCCGCCTTACTTTTACTGTTGATTTCTCCGTTACAGGGCAACTTTTTGGCTCAGCCGTATTTTCTTTCTGGTGTTTGTCTTATGTGTTTACAGGTAATCATGGGAAACAAGGATGAGTGAGAGTAATATGAAGTTCAAGTTTTAAAGTTTTTCGTTTTCTATTCATTTCAGTATTGAATAATATAAGACTTAGGTTTTCTGGTGGATTTGAGACTTTTCATTTCTTGGATTCTTGCTTTTATTTGAAACTTGTTTGGATT